>OY754302.1:48363403-48972196 GCA_963573255.1 Chironomus tentans | reverse complement strand
TGTGAATTTCTGCTGATTAGCGGATACAGCAATCTGAGTGCAGTGTGAGCTCTGTCACTCACGTACTCCACATGCTGCTTTAGAGTCACTCTCTTGTCGATGACCATTCCCAAATATTTTGCTTCGTTTTCCCACTTGATGTTTTCGTTGAGAAATTTGATGTTGTTTCTTGGAAGTTGCCTGGAGTATCTGTTTGTGATGAATAAGGCTTGAGTCTTCTGTTTGTTTAGATTTATCTTCCATTTGTCCATGTATTGTTGGACTCTTCTTCCTGTGTGTTGAAGGTGTGTCACTACATCTGCTGAATTTTCTGAAGAATGATACAACGCTGTATCATCTGCGAAGAGCGCGATGTTTTCCGTTGTCTCTCGTACAATATCTTGTGTGAAGATGTTGTAGAGAGTTGGTGAGAGCACTGCTCCTTGCGGGACGCCAAATTTGATTTTCTTGGTTTCTGACAACTGACCTTTTATAAAAACTGAAAAAGATCTTTCACTGAGAAAAGAACTAACAGTTTTTATGAGAGGCAGCGGAAACCTGAGCTTGAGCATTTTATACAACAGTCCGTTGTGCCAGACTCTGTCAAATGCTTTTTCTACATCTAGGAAGATCATTCCTGTTGATTTCTTCATTTTGATGTTTTCTTTTGCTGTTTTGATGACTTTGATGAGTTGGTGAGATGTTGATCTTCCTGTACGGAAGCCACATTGCTGATTAGGGATGATGTTGTTGTCTTCTATATGTTCATTGATTCTGTTCAGCAACACTCTCTCCAATATTTTGCTTATTGAGCTTAGCAGACTTATTGGTCTGTAGCTGCTTACTTCGTTAGCTGGTTTTCCCGGTTTTGGGATTGGAATTACTTTTGCGTGCTTCCAAATCTTTGGGAAATGATTGAGCTTGAGACAGGAGTTGATGATGTACTTCAGGTATTCAAAACCTTTAGGTGGAAGGTTTTTGATGAGTATGTTGTTGACGTCATCTAGACCAGGAGCTTTTGGATTTTTCAGATTTCTCACGATGCTCAGGATTTCGTTAACGTCTGTTAATTCTGGACTGTCTTCATTGTTCTGTTCTAGTGCTTCCTTGACTGTGTTGTTTACTTCTTGGGTATGCTCTGGGTCGTTTTGTTCAAGTGGATTTTCGTGTGTTGAACGAAAATACTCGCTGAGGACGCTGGCTTTTTCCTTGTTTGTGATGAACGTTTTTTCTGAGCTTGTCAATGGTGGCATTGATTTTGTTCCTTTTTTGCAGTGTTTTGCAATGCGCCAGACAGTTTGATTCGATGGTTTGATTTCTGATAGGCGTTTGATCCAGTTTTTGTTTTTGAGTTCTTTTATGTTTTCATTGATGATCTTCTGCAGGATATTCAATTCAGCTTTAATTTGATTATCTCTGCTTCGTTGCCATCTACGTCGAAGACTTCTTTTTGTTTTGATTAAATCTTTGATTTCTGGTGTGAGTCTCGTCGATTTGAAGTTGATCTTTTTCTTTTTCACACTTAGGTTTCTTGCCTGCATAATGAGATTAGAGAGAATGCTTATGTGATTCTCAATCTCTTCTGCTGTGCTGCAGTAGTTTTCACAGATGTTGTCTTCGATGCGACGAGCGATGTATGATTTGAATTTTTTCCAGTTTGCGTTTCTGTAGTCATATCTGTAGACTGTGTTTTCAGTTCTGTCGATTTTTGAGGTTTTGATTTGGAAGTAGACAGCACAGTGGTCACTCATTGCTTCTGTGCATCTTAGTTCTGTCGTTTCGAGGTTGGAATTTGAGAGCATGAGGTCGATTGTTGATTCTGACTTTTTTGGATCTTCAGGGTAATACGTTGGCGAGTCCGGGGAGTAGATCATGAACTCCCCAGACATGTCTTGCAGTATTGTTCCTGCTTTGTTTGCCACGTTGCAGTTCCATTCTCGATGTTTTGCATTGAAGTCTCCACAGATGTAGTAGTTTCCTCTTATTTTTGTTATTTTGTTGATGTCATCTCTTAAGTGTTGATCTATTTCACTTCCTTTGCTTCCTCCTGGGAGGTAGACGGAGAGGATGTGAAAGCTGGACGTTTCGTCGATGAAAACTTTGATTCCGATGCATTCTAATAATTTTGTGTTGTAGCTTGGTTGAAGCTCATGTTTTAAGTTTCTTTTGACAATGATCGCAACACCACCTTTCGGTCTGTCTATGCGATCAAATCGATGAATTACGTAGTCAGGATGTGAGTCGACTTTTGAATTTGGCTTCAGGAAAGTTTCTGAGATGCATGCGACGTCGATATTTTGTGTGCTTAGGTAGTCGAGGAATGCTAACATCTTGTCAGTTAGTCCGTTTGCATTCCAGTAAAGTACGTTGATTCTTTGATGTTTATGATTCATGATTGCTGATGGTGTTCATTGGCGATTGAGCCGATTGCTTGTTGAACAAAGTTCAGGCATTCAGGATTTTGAGCAATGATCTTGAATAACTCTTTTAAGAGGTGCATGCATCTTGTTGTAGATGATTCAGATTCACTTTGATTGCTTGTACTTTGAGCTGGTGCATCGATTTTTGATGTATGTTGCTCTGTGTTGCTACTGGTTGATGGTTCAGCGATGGTTTCATTCAGAGTTGGTGAACTGATGATTTCTGTTTCCATTTCTTGAACAACTTGGTTTTGGTTTTTGTTGTTTCGTTTGTTTTTCTTGTTTTTATTGTTTCTCCTCTTCTTTCGTTGATTGTTCATTGGATTTTGTTGTCGTTGAACTACGGGTTTGTTTGTTGAAACGGTGTTGGTGTATTGCTGTTTCGGTTTGACTGGTGCAGAATTTTGATTAACAGAAATTGGTGATCGGGATGTTGTTGGTACGTTATTTCTGTTCTGATGATTCTGCGGTACGAAATGAGCAGATTTGTTTGATCGTTCAGACATTCTTGGTGTCGGGGGAATATTTCTCCGTTGTTCAGTTTGATCTTGTGAATGGCGACTTGCAGGCTTGTTTTGATTTCGATTGTTTCCATTCATTGATTTTGCTTTCCATTTCTCTATTATTTGCAATCTTGTCTTGCAAGCTTGAGAAATAGCTGTATGCTTTTCACCGCAGAAGTGACATTTGAGTTTGTCGAGTGGGACTTTGTTGTTATCTTTCGATATGTGCGGGCATGTTTTTGAGTCATGCTGTTCGGAGCATCTGAAGCAGGTGGGCAATCTTTTGCACCCACGTTGCCCATGCCCAAACTGCAGACAGTTCGAGCATTGGGATGGTCCACTGCGCTTGTTTTTGTATTTGTCCCATTTCACTTTGAAGTTGTCGACGCTTTTGATGTTTTCGAGAGTTTTCATTAGATTTGCTTGTTCTCCCTCTTGATTGTTTCCTTTGAAGTACAGCAGGTAATTTTGGTCGTCGCTGTGTCTTCTTTGTTTCATTGTCATTTTGATGATTTTGACTGGTGAGACTTTTTCTGCTTTCAACGCTTTCTTCAATTCTTCCAACTCCATCGCCGGTAGTCCGTACAAAACGAACTTCATCTGCGGCTCTTCTGTGGAGTAAGTATGGAAGTGATGCTTTTTTGTTTCGAGTAGTTTGACCAACTTATGATAGTCATTCCAGTTGTCTGTTGTTACTGTTTTCGTCCCTTGTTTGTCTTTTCTGATGTCAATTAGGAAGCTTCTGGGTTGGTTGTTTACTTCATTTGCACATCTTCTAATATCAGCTGCTGAGCCACTGCTGATGACAATCGGTGGTGGTTTGTGTTTTGGGTATTGCTGAGCTGTTTTGCTGCTTTCTCCTGCAGTCAGTGTTGTCTTTTGTTTTGGATGCTGTTGCTTTATTTTGTTATTCTCTTCTCCGAATACAAACGGTTCTGAAGTGATTTCTACGACATCCATATCGTTTGATGGTTCATCATCAAACAATTTCTTGGCTGTCGAGAAATCAAATTGCCGCTTTCTACTTGAGCTTGATCGTTTTTTGCTCGGTGCACTAAGCAGTTCAAACGATTCGTTCTTGCGCTTGTTTGTCGTTCCTCCATTTTGTTCTGGTGCTTTATTTGCTGAGTTTGCAAATTGAGTCATTGTTGTTTGTCTTTTCTTTATTTTGAGAATTTTCTTCTCTACGTTTTGTTGTTCAGGAACATTTTTGCAGGTACTTTCCTCATTATTATTGAGATTTGTCACTGTAACTGCATTTTGTTTTTGAGAACAATTTTGTTCAGGTTGATTTTCAGAAAGTTTTTGACTTTCCTCGTTGAGATTTTTTGGTGTCATGTTGTTTTGAGAATCCATACCTGTATTTTGAGAAACTATTTGTTCAACAGGTACGATCTCTGTTTTGATTCTTAATTTTTGAATTAATTTGCGGAGCGTTTTGAAAACACGTCTGTTCACGTTGAAGGCTGGATGAAGATGGGAAAAGTTTTCAACCCTTCAATAACAAAAATCATTCATTAAATTTATACATGAACATGATGCCAAACAATTGTCGAAAAGTCGGAAAAACGCATGACATTGACATAACCATTGGATTGTAGACACACATGCATATTGTTAGATTTGTAAGTCCATGCACATGAGTAAAAAATTGAATTGGAACTAAAAAAATTGTTATGAATGAATGATGAAGCATCATTGTACTGCATGTTTGTACCAATAAAGAGGAATTGCCTCATCATTTATGCATAAAACTTTGAATTTTTTTTTGTGAGCCTTTTATATCTCACATGAAGTGTCATAAATCGCATTTTTTTCATTTTGAACTCACAGAAACATGAATGGAATTTTTAATTTTAGTTCATGAAATTTTTTTAGTGTGTATCGCGTCTTAATTAATTTGATTTAAAATGCAATTCTTTCCCTAAATTTAACGAGATTCATTTTGTTTGCTATGCTTCTGTAGATTTTCGAGTTGAGACCATCAAATAACAATGGTGCTTTATATTAGTTACGTTGGTGATGTTGCAGGGTTGTAGTGTTGATTTATTCTGGAGTCGGTTGCTTAGTATGTCTTAGGGTATACTAAAAGGCTATCCTTAGTGTACTCTTGAGTATATAACTTTGTTAGCTCTAGGTTTTGACTTATAATGAACGGTATAGTTAGCGACTGACCATTCAAGTCGGTCTATCGTTCCTTTTCAGGCTATTCCAGGAGCTGGTTTCTAGGGCTACCCGGAGTACCTGACCTACCCTACCCTGGATGTAGAGTATAGAATAGAATAGGTAGGGTACCCTAGAAAAGGAAAGGACCCACTCTAGTTTCAAAAAAGTCAACCCTGCCAAACATACACACAGAAGGCAAAGCAGCAAAAAAATAAAAAGTTATTCAGCAAACAGCATCAGTAGCATAGAAAGAGATTATTTAAAAATCTCATCACGTTTACAATGCTTTGCACGTTCTATTATGTTATTTGTCTGTTTATATCCCATTTTCATTTCTCATTCTCCCCTTTCAACTAGACATTTATCATGTAATTTGTATCATAACAATATTGTTCGGGTAAATAATAACACGAAGAGAATATCCATACAAGAAAATTTACACAATATGGATAAAAGTAGTAAGTTTATTGAATTAAGTTGAATAGATGCTGATGGTGCAAAAGGTGAAATTTATGACGCCAATTTCTGTCTTAATGGATTTCCATCTCTCCAATCCTGTCTCAGTTTTATTGTTTTTCTTGTATTGCATGCAATCTGATACGATGCGTTGGTTAAGGAACTGAGAGGTGAGTAGATAAAAAAGTTTTTAGTGGTAGTTCTTTAAATTACGTCACGCATTTTGGACGGGGGGGGGGGGGGTAGTAGTATGATGGATGCTGGGAAGGAAGTAAAATTGTTATTAGTTTTCGTGGGTTGTTCACATGCGACAGTCGATATCAAGGGGCAGGTGCGTATCCAGAACCTGCCAGGCATGAATCGGTATTGTAGTTTTAAAATCGAATGAAATAAAAATATTTAATTAAAATTGGATTCTCAAAATATGCAGAATGAATCATTAAAACCTGATATAATCATTAGATCTACATCCACTCCACTTTCTAACTTAATTTCTTATTCCAATTTTCTTTCCTATTTCCAAGACATTTATTTTATGCTAACGCACAGCAAGGACAATAACACGCAGACAAGGACATGCAACAGCAACAATTTCAATATATTTAATGTCATGTACTTTAATTAAATTTTTCTTCCTACTCCCGCTCACATCTTTATTTTCTTCTGCGTAATCGAGACGTTCAAACTAATTACATTTTCTCTGTAACAGCCTTCACATAATAATAAATGTATGTGTGTCTGTTTTCCATACACTCGCGATATGTCTATGGAGACATTTTTATATGAAATTTTAATTGGTTGATGTAATTATGTATTGTGAAAATTTATATATAAATTATGTATTCTGATGATGATGAGAATGATGCTGAGATGAGATGCTTACTGCTGTGATATAATTGGTGTTGATTCTTATGGGAAATGATGTGAATGAATGTGAATTTTATTAAAGATGAAGATGAAAAATTAAATCGATTTCCTGTTGTGTTTTTGGCTTTGTTTATTGCTCGACGTGACGCTAATGAAGAGTCGAGGATGGAAAAATTTTCACGGGGGGATTTTGAAATTTTAATTGGAAATTCTAACAAAAAGTTGACGTGAAAATCTTGGAGGTGGGGAGTCTCTCCATGTCCTAAATACACCTCAGTACCAGTAATTTTTGTATCTTCAAGAATAAAATCAATAAAAGTGAATAAAATCACCAATCAGCCCCCTCCAAAAGACCAATCAGATCAAATTACACCACACAACACCAAACCCCAAACCACATTCCACATCAAAGCCGTCAAGTCACTAAGCAGGGATAATAATATTATTGAAAAGTCTTGTAACTTTTGTGACCGATTAATTTCATTAACACTTCCATTAGATGCGAGAAACGCATTAAATAACAATTTCTATACATTAGTTGTAATTAGAATTAAAATAAATCAGCACATGCGACTGTAATAAACGACAGTATGCATGTTTTGTAGTAATATATCATTCTGCCCCTTCCTTCCAATTCTCCATTTCTTCTTAGCATCGTCGCTGTGGCATATAATAGTAATTATATGCGAGAATAAATATGTGTGACATAGCTGAGTGGCCTATAAAATACATAAAAAAATGTTGGAAAAATCCGAAAGAATTTTCATTGAAAAATAGTTTTACGGAACTTCATATGTGTGCCTGCCTATTCACATACTGTTTGACTTTCAATTCTCAATTCAAATTGGACTAAAAAAATTCTCTTTTATTTCTCAACCGGAAGTTCTTCGAAATAGAAATTCAAAAATTGACCGAGCGAATAGCAAAAATGAATATTTTCTTACGGATGTATGCATGAAAAAAGATTCAATTTTATGCACTTTTGAACCTCAAAGCTTTTGTCATTTTGCATGAATATTTTCTGTTTTTTGTTTTGAATAATTTTTGTCCTAGTTTTTTTTTGTTGAAAAAAATCTTGCTGAATATTTGTTTTATTGTTTTTTTAAAAAAAGGGAAGTCAGTTTTGATGCTAGACCTGTATTTTGACATATTCAGGGTTTAAAATACTAAGGAATAAAGCAAGTTTGTATAAAAGAGAACCAAGTATGCTGATAACTCAATCTAAAGCACTTTCAACAACAAATGTGCTCAATCATTACAAATACTCCCAAAAAAGTTATTATTAATCCTTAACATGCTTGCCGTATGTGAATAGAATCATCAAAAAATATGATGAGTCAATAACTCACAAGTTCTTATTGTTTATTTTCTTTCTTAATTAACTTTGTTATTTTTTCGAGCAATTAACTTATTTTTGTGCTTGTTTTTTGGAACTTTAGTAATTATCATGATGATAATGGCAAATAAATTTTTAGAACTGCTTATTTGTAAGTTTTTGGAATTATTTTATTTTTTAATGATTTACAGTGATGAATGAACAGGTCTAACGGGTCGTTCGGAAATTAAACTTAGAAGGGAGTGGGGCAAGTGTCAAAAATGGCAATTTCTAGTGTCACATATGATCTGAACGATTCTTATCTGCACAGTCTCGATACCCCAGATTCCACTTCTGCTCAGACACCGCATCCAATAATAATATTTCTGAACATATTGAAAAAAGATTAAAATTAATTGTCTATTATTTCTAAACAAACTATTCCCATTGACCGCAATCGACTTCCCATGTCAAGTATCTCTTCTCAATTCTCATTTATTTTCTCATTTTTATGTTGCTGAAGTGAGGCAATTAATGGTCAGTAGATGAAATGAGAAATAACCATCAATTGACATGAAGAAGATACATCAAGATGTAAAAATATCAATTTTCCTTATTCTCCCTACTACAATATCCGCATCAACATCATCTCTTGACATTCACATCTTTTCTCAATTTTTCTGTAACATTCTTATTCGACTTATGAGATTTTTCAAGAAAAAAAGAAATAAACGACGAAGGAGGAAAATCTGAGGCTATACAAATAATAAATTGTAGAATAAATACTTTGAGTCAATATTTGACGAGCGTATTAGGTGAGTAAACACATTTTTCAGTAAATTTACTTTGTGTACAGATGAGGAGGAGGAAAATTTCTTCATCTTCAAATTGAAGATATGGGAAAATGTTTGAGCTCATGTCATGATATGTGTGTATGTGCATGTCTTTTAGTGCTTCTTCAAATATTTTATTACAGAAGGATTTCATGGCTGCAATGTAATTTAAGGTTGTTTGGATTGTGAGGAAATGTGGCTTTAAAGTGTACAATGTTTAAAGAATTGGTAAATTTTTCTTTGATTTTGAGGAATTAGACTCCATGGGCGTATCCAAGGGAGGGTCCAATGGGGTCCTGACCTCCCTAGATAAATGTTTTATATGGAATTTGGACCTCCACTAGAAAATTGTCTGGGTATGCCCCTGAAGAGGTCAAATAAAAATAGAGAGTACGGATTCCTTTACTTACTGTAACTAGGTTCCTACATGAAATTTAGGTTACAACATAAGGTTTTCCATTTGACTCTATTACTAGCCTTTTCACCAAGTTTGTATAAATTCTCAGTCCGCACGTTAATCTGACATTCTTTCATCACTGTTCTACGTCATGTAGTTTTTTAAGCTCCAAGTCAACTTTTCTGGCTTTCTGTTGGTGTCTTGAAGGATTTCCTTAGACATCACTGACTAATCCTCCTAACAAGACGCATTTATGACAGAAAGACAAATTAAACTTTGCTATTAAGTCGTGTTTCTTTTCCGTAAAATTTATTGCGCCGTGCAATTTCACATTCCATTTTCCTCATATGTGAAGCTATGTCTAACAACTTCAACCCTAAAAAACCGTAAAATGCCACTTAACACGCAACAAATACTATTCTCATTTCATTCTTTTTACCTTTCCGGTGTAACTAATTTTAATTCATCCTGTCCAGTTTTCTTTCGTGATACACACAAAAATATATTTTTTGGTAATTGCCACAAATGGATGCTAATTATTTAGCAGACCTAAAATGATCCTTAAATTTTTTTATTTCCATGCGTATCATGTTATGATGTCATGCAAGCACGCAACAAATGACTTTGTTTATGGCGATGATTTTTATGAGTCCTCGTCCGACATACAACCAACAACATTTATGTCGTTCGATATTATGTTGCCATTTTCTGTAAATAGTAGTTCAATATTAGCTTTTATGATGATTAAAATTAGCACTTTGTTGTTTGGCCATCTCATTTTATGGACATTCAATGGCTGGTTTTATTATTCATCCACTAAAAGCATTTAGGACAAAACAATGAGCCTTTTAATGTACATTATTTGAAATTTTCACGATACTTAATGAATTGATGTTGTTTTTCTCATCATTTTTTCATAATTCATGAGTTGATAATGAGAATAGGGATGATGAACAATATGATTTGGGTTGTTTGGTGGAATTTTGGGGGATTTTTATAGTGCTGGTCATTGATTAGGGCGTAATGTGGTTTTTGATTGTTAAATTAAAAATTCGGATTATAGCAGGTTTTAGGGATGCTTGCAGGAAGTCGACATCAAGATTCCCTAAAAACCGGCTCAATAGTCTACTGGATGTTGATGTTAAGCCTAAAGACCTTCATTTTCAATCAACAACCCCAAAAAATGTTTAAAATAAACTCTCATACGCTTCAGCTCTTTTATGATTTGTTAATAGACCAGCACTCACACAATAAGCCATTAGAATTAATTCGAAAAGTACTCCGCATTAAATTTCAACAACAAAATTGACTTTTAATTAGAGAAATGATTCACGATGATATCATTTGCGTGCATTGAAAATTTTTCAATTATGCTACAACCAAAAACAATAAAGAGCAGTGCTTATTTATCATACATAAAATATTATGAGAAAATAAATTCATCGTGAAAGTGAAAGTGAGCTCAGCTCATAAATCATTTTCGACATATCGATTGATACTTTACAAGATATTCTGTAGATATTTATTGACTATGTGAATGAGTGAATGATTGAGCGAAGTGACAGGCAATTTGCAATATTTTTGGATTAACTGATAAGTTGAGTAAGAAAAATGTGAATTTAATTATGTAGGAAGGATTTGATGGATTTTTGGAGCAGTTTACTTCTTGAACAGTTGGATTGTTGCAGCCTACTTATGGGATGTGCCAAAAGTACATTTTTATTTATCTAGCAAACTACAAACACGGACTTTTCATTAAAATCATGAAAAAAAAAAAAATATAATATTGTAGTTTATAGCCACACTAAGGGTGTGACGAGTAAATTTGCGTAGAATTTTTATAAAGTAACATAAATATTTATCTCTTACTCTATCATTTCATATCTTAAAAGCATTTCATGTGCTTTAAATTAACAAACAAGTAAGAAACTTAATACTGAAATTTCCAGAAATGCCTTCAAAAATTGAAAAATTTAAGATGTCTCCATTTCAGCTTCAAAATGAGAACTTCTTGTCCTAACCAAGTACTTGGTTAAGGATAGGCTGACCATCTGCTTGGTTTTTCAGAGGACTGTCCTCTATTTTTTTCATTTTCAACTTTAGTTGGTTAAGGATAGGCTGACCATCTGCTTGGTTTTTCAGAGGACTGTCCTCTATTTTTTTTTCATTTTTCAAAAATAAAAAAAGATTTGTAATATTCTAATTCGTCCAGAAAACGAATAAAACTAGTCAACATGGGGGATGTCCTCTATTTTTCTTGAAAATATCTGGTAACCTTAACTTAAGGAGCTTAAGTGTATCTTTTAGCATTTTGGAGTTCAAAAAAATTCCAAGTAAACATTTAGACTGAAAGCATGAAAAAATTTAGTGAAAAATCGAGAAAAAATGTGTGCAGTGTCACACAGTTTAAGAACCACTGACCAAATCCAACTAGTTAGCATTAAACATAAAATCTTACTTTCCAAGTTCAACTTATGAAGCTATATGAATCTAAAACAGTGGTTCTCAAACTATGTATCGGGCTACATTTCAATCACAAAGAAAATCTTCAAAAATTTCAACAAGAAATCACTTAAGGAAAACAGCTTGCCCGAGGAACCAGACATAATAAAAATATTAACTCATTTTCCAACGACCCACGATAGCGTTCTAAAAATGAAATAAGAGTTCAGGTTGATGAGTAGAAAGGAAAGTAGATAAGCTATTTAATGTCAGAAAACACTCCCAGTTTTATGTCTTATAAAAAGTATCTAGCCAAATGAAAAAAAACAGCAGAAACGCAAGTGGATGGAAGAAAAAATCGATTGAGTGGAACGACAAGTTGAGGTGAAGCTTCTTACTAAATATTATTCAAATACATTTATCATTAACATCTGTCATCTGATGATTCCCTTATCACACATAAAATTTTCATTTCATAACATTTTTTATTTTATGTCTGTACTCAATGCAATTTGTCAATTGAACTGCTTCACAGTGTAATTGTACAGCAAATGTCTTGCTCCCTTTATGTATGAGAAAAAAAATGGTTTTATGCGACATTTAAACGCTTCTTGTGAGTGACATTCAGTCACATAAAACAAACTTTTATTGGTGAGTATTTTTCATCATTTTAATACACACATTTTGATATGTGCATGCTTCATATTGCTCAGTTACATACACACACTCTGGAAGTAAAAAAAAAATGATCGTAAATTCATAAATGGCTTTTTAGGCATTTTTGCCGTAAATTTATATTTTTTTTATTCTCGTGCACCTCGATTGCTTTTGAATGCTGGAAACAAAGTTGGGATATGAAATATGTGGGAAAAGTTGAAGTGCTGCTAGGGATATGAAGACTGTTTTTGAGAAGCTTTTGATGGATTTTCTTGAAAATTTTCTATTTGCTTTGTGTTGGGTACAAGTGGAATCTGAGGTATGGAATCCTATGTTATCTGTAGTTTAGCCCCTCTAAGGAGTAAGTCGTTTGAGAGGCTAAACTATTCTCAAATCTATGGGGATGGTTTTTAAGGCTACTCGGGGAACCCTACCCTACCCTACACGGAGTAGTTAAGGTATACCCTAGTGTACCCCTACCTTCTTTCCTCCTACCTTTATACTAGGGTACCTTTGGGTAGGGTACCCCAGGTAGCCCTAGAAACTGGATCCTAGACTCAAAAATTGTCATCACAGGACCTCAATAATAATCAGTCAGCCATAAAACCTAATCACAACTCAACATTTCATCCACAAAAAATCGCTCCATTGCTGAAGGCACGACGCACACTAAAAGCAACCAGAAAATGCCAATGAATTGCGTCCTAAAGGAGTCATAAAATAAAGAACAAAAGTCGATAGATATACGGCGTTATTTAATGCAAGCGACAATTTTTATTTGATTGCTGGCTCTCATTGTGTATGATTTTTATTCCAACGCAGTCTGCAAATTTCACAATGAATAAGAGAGCAAAAGCATAAGCTGTGCTTAATGTATTGAAATGGATGTAAATCCATCCGTCCATCGAAATGACGAGGCGTGCTCTGTAATCTCGATGAATTCAATTTTCCGCGGATTGTAGCATAATCAAAATTAAAGACTCATGCAATTTAAAATAGCGGTTAATTTATTTCCATCGACCAACAAAATTAATTCCTTTAAAATTTCCATTTCAATTTATTTTTTTGACTGTGAATGGGTTTTTAGTTAATTTATTTAATTTTCTGAGTGCTTATGATGGAATTGGGGACTTATGATGGAGGATTAGCATCTTGAAAATTGTGGACTGAGGGGAAAACTCATTTTTGTTGCTTAATCTGGGAGTGTTTGATCCCTACGACCACCATGCACTACCCCTTTACTAAGCCCCCGGTCTTAAATCATAAAAGTTCAATTAATATCCTGAAAATATTCCTCAAAAATTTCCAAATCAACAGAATATTTTTAATAACAACTTAAAAGTCAATAATTCAACAAAAACTGCCCCACAATACTTCCAATAAAAAGTTTTGTATAAATAGTTACAAAAACAGATAAAATGGAATCAGGAACAATATCAAAAATTGTAAATGTAAATGAATTTGAGGAGTGTTGGCCTGAGCAATAAAATGTGAAATAACTGCATAAATAAAGGGAAGGGATTTTTTATTTTTCCATTTTTGCTTTCCAATATTCACTTCCCCCCAGCACACAACAAGCGGAAATGAAAGGAAAAAAATTTTTGTGTGTAAAAAAATCGATAAAAAATTTACATTTCATGCGGAATCAATCACATATAAAACACATGCTAAATGTGCAACATATTCTTTGTTTTCATTCAATCAATGAAAAGAGAATTGAACTTTCGTTTACTGTGTGTACAGTGCTGTATAGTACAATCTTCACATCATCATTGCCATTATTTTATTTATTGAAATTGTAAATGGGGGAGGACGATGCTTGCACATCCTACATAATGTATGTTCATTTAATTTTTTTTACATTTTTATTTTTATTTCAATTTATTCCCTCATTTACAGCAATGTGTGGCAATGAATTTAGTGAGGTTGGTTTTGAGGAGCATTTTATGGAATTGATTTGAGGTTGGACTTATTTAGGTAGCTTGTTATCAGATTTTTAATAATTATTTAATTAAAAGTGTTTGTTATTTGGTCATCTATACCATTTAAGTCACTTTAGAGCAGGTCATGTCCAGAAGTTTTCTGAGAATTAGGTTCATTTTTGTGTGGAATTTTATTTTGAGAATTCTTCTTATTTTTTAATCTGTTTTAACTTCAAACAGCTCTAGAATCACGGAAATACCTCCAAATGACCTAAAATTTGGCAGACAAGTCTACTTTGATGTCCTCTACAAGAAAAATTACCATTAAAAATCAATAAACTCAGGATGACAGGAAACGACGTCAAAATGCCATCATAGCTTCTTATCTCCCTCAAAACTCAGTTCATCGAAAAGACACAAAATCCCGTCAAATAAATTTATACAAATTGGCCCTTCCTCGGATTGTTCATGACACAAAAAATATATATTCGATTTTTATATCCATCGATGTCTCGTGTGAATATATTCACATTCCATTGAGACAGTATTAAACGCGTATGTAAGAGAATCTTTAAGACAATTCCCATGTAAATTTCAATAGATAAATTTCCCTTCGAGTAATTCCTTTATCCTCAAGCTCATTTCTTTCCATTTCATTTGAAGGCAGAAAAGAACAAAGGAAATTGAGTTTCTTTCAAATTTCCCTTTTTTCACGCTTTTAGTGTGCCAGAATAAAAAGCCTTTTCATCTTTTTTCTTTCCTTTCTATTCTGTTATGTTCTTAAGAATCGTGAAAAATGATTTCTGAAAAGCATGAAATTGAGTAATGGTAAATTCAATTTCATCAAAAGAATTGTTTGTGTTTTTCCTTTCAAGCTCTAATGCGCTTTTAAGCGTTTTGCTATTAAAATTTATGAGATTGTTGTTTTCATGCTGTAATTCATTTTCTGGTGAATAAATTGTGTGTGTGTGGGGATTATGAAGGCGGAAAGGTGAAGTGTCAAAAATAATTTGAATTTAGGGGGTTCAGTGCCGGTGTTAGAATGTAGGCAGTACTCAGAAGTGGTGCCTGTAGGTCTGAAATGGTTATGGTATAATAGATTCTTGGTAAAATAAATCTCAATATCTTTAGTTCAAAGGACACATTAACAAGGGTGTAGCCAAAAATTTCGAGAGGGGGGCGGGTGCACAATTTTTTATTTTTGGAAAGTCACTGTAATATAAAATTTGTATTAAATTTTTATACTTTTTTAAATATTAAATATTGATTTTACGAGTTATCTTCAACATTTTTCTTTAAAAAAATTAATTTTTCGATTTTAGAAACAAAATATGGGTGCCCAGGCACCTAAGGACCACTCCCTACATATCACACAATTTTAATCTGACTAACGTTTGCACTAGGATACTATAAAGTTCACTTAAGCTACCCTTTAGGGTGCTCGCAAATTAAATTTCTCATCTCGACTTTTAAAAACTGCATAACAAACTCCATGATCAACTTTCTTTCTTTCAATTTGCACATCCATTCAGCATGAATCACGACATTGATGATGTCAAAGTTTGCAAAACGAAGAAAATTTCCAACTTTTATTACAGCAAAAAAAAAAGAAAAATTCAATCTCAGTAACATTAGGAGTCATGTCAAGAGGTAATAGTGTGAATATTTATTTTCTATTTATTTGATGATAACTTCTTGATACATTGATGTAATCGGAAGACATAAAGGTGAATAAGGTACACATGTATGAGCGAAGCAAAAAAAGGTTAAATTTCTCTTGAGAGTTTTTCACAAATTGGAAGAAATCGAAAAACTTTTTTTTTTGCAATTGACGAAGAAACGAAAAATTTGTCAACGAACGATGATAAAAAAATTCACAAACAACCATCAGCACATCAATTTTTCTTCTATTCATGGTAAGTGACTTATCATCATTGAAACCCTCTTATGTCCCTTATGAGACATGATAAAAGTTGAGCATGTGAAAAATCTAAGTAAACGAGATAGATATGAGAGAAAAAGTTGTGAAAATTCATGCTTTATTAGACTCAGAAAAAATGAAGGAAAAGAAGGAGAAGAGAAATATATTGACAATAATGTTCAAGTAGTTTCAACTACAGCATGAAGAAGCCAATTCAATTTTTCTTTCATTTTGGATGGTGTTATTGGTTATTGGATGATAAATGCAAGTTTTGCTCATTTTTGACTGGATGTCTCTAAATAAATTAATATTTACCCAATCGGCACACTTTTTCATGGCAGCCACATGTCATCTGACTTTTGTAAGGTGCTCACCACTTGATTTCCAAGCGGATGCTACGGAAGCTGATCGAGATAATAGACATTATTGGAAAAATAGTCCCCACATTTCTTTTTATCCACCAAAGAAGGCCAAAGAGTTCTTTTATACATTTAATCTAATTTTATTCTACCAGATCTCAAGACTCAATGAGCTCAAGCCACAAGGCCGTATCCAAGAAGGAGGGGGGGGGGGCGTTCAAACCCATCTATTTTTTGAAAATCAGTCTAAAAAAGATCACGATTCGAAACTATATCCAAAAAACAAAGATTCGACCCCCCTCCAAAAAAAAGTTAACCCCCTGTTCAGCCAAGACCTTCAAATCATAATAAAAATTGTGAGGTTAATTTATAAAATTTTCTGTGTAATCCTAATCATAAGCAAAAGCATAAGCGCAATAAATATGAGATTTTCAAAACATTTCTAACTTCTCTATGCTTAAACTTACATGATGAGACTTATTGAAATCTAAAAGAGAAAAAAGGAATGAGAAAAAATTTCTTAAATAAGAAAACTTTTACCTAACAAACTGGAAACTTTCTTCTACTCCAATTTATTCTGAATAATTTTTATTCGATTTTTGAGGATTTCAATTCACATGAGAGTAGTTTTATCTTATTTCATATTCAGTAAATGACCAAAACATAACAAATTAGGTATTCATTGATAATGTTTAATTTGAATATTTTTACTATTCTCACTAAAAAATGCATATGGGGTCCACTTATTACGTTAGGGGTCGTTTGCAAATTACGTCACGCTAAAAAACGACTTTTTTGACCCCCCCTCCCCCCCTTGTCACAAATTTTCCAAAGAAAAGCAAATCTTTTGTATGGACTGTCACAAATTCTTTGACCCCCCTCCCCCCTAAAAGCGTGACGTAATTTGCGAACGACCCCTTATGCAAAATAAACGAAATTTTAGACCCCCCTCCCCCCTTGTTACAAATTTTCCAAGAAAAAAAAATTTCTTTGTTTGACCTGTTGCAAAATCTCAGTCCCTCCCCCCTCAAAAGCGAACGTAATAAGTGAACGACCCCTAACTAGCTAATTCATAAGGAATCACTTACATATGACTTAAAAATGACAAGAATAATAAGTATAGCTATATTTAATATCGAATCATAAAACTTCATATCAATATTATTAATATTTTATGCTAAAAATAAAAATAAGTCTAATGCCACCAAGGCAATAGTCAGTTGATCTTCACGTGGTAGAAAATGTCTAGCAATTCACATGCTTAATTTTAAAGAAGAAAAACTTGAATTTTAGGTTCAACAGACGAGAAAAATAGATGAGCAAAAATAAAATCATAAGCAAACACATAAGATACATATGAATATTAAGGTATTAAGTATTGCTCTATTAAAATTTTTCCGGTTTTGTAATTTCCAGTTATAGTCTATTTTTACATGATCTTGTAAAATTCAGCATCAGATTAATCTTGAATCTATAAAAGCTGTGACAATATTATGAAATATTTTCAGTTTTGGTTCAGAATTCGGAAGTGATTGTGTAACTTAATCGGTCATTAAATATTGTTCTAAAAATGGAATTACTGGATATAAATAAACCATCTATAAGTGACTTTTATAATGGACGAAGTGTTTTTGTCACCGGTGGGACAGGATTTTTAGGAAAATTAGTTGTTGAGAAACTTTTACGTTCCTGTCCTGGAATTGAAAATATTTACTTCCTAATTCGTCCAAGACATAATAAAAATATTAAAGATAGACACTTGAAAGTTGTGAATTCACCAGCCTTTGACTTATTACGTGAACAAAATCCAGAAGCACTTAAAAAAATTATTTTAATTGAAGGAGATGTTTCATGTCTGGAACTGGGAATTTCAAAGGCTGATCAAGAAGTTTTGTTTGATAAAGTTTCAGTTGTGATTCATACAGCAGCTTCTGTGGGTCTTAATGATTCAATAAAAAAGGCTGTGCTTACAAATTTGAGGTCTTTGAGGGAGTTGATTAAATTAGCTCATCAGATGAAGAACTTAAAGGTGATTTTTTTTGGAAGTTTGAAGTTTCTTAGTGTTAAAAACTAAATATTATCAGTTGCTGCTTAGAAATAATGAGCCTGACACTACCATTGAATTTTTTAGTCCATGATCCACACCTCAACTGCATATTGCAACCTTATATTGCCAGAAATCAAGGAACAAATTCATCCAACAGAATTCGATCCTCATGCCGTCATCAACTTATGTGAAAATTTTCCTGATGAAACTTTAAATGAGGTGAGATTGAAATTTAAGTGTTAATTCCATGGACATTCAGAGTTAATGTCAGCTGAAGTGTATTTTGATCAAAACAACGAATAGTGAAGTCAGATCCACATTTAATGTAAAATTTTAATAATATTTAACCTTCAGTTAACTCCTTCATTGCTGAAAAATCACCAAAATACTTATGTCTTCGCAAAATCACTTGCTGAAGTGCTCATAACGAAAGATGCTAAAGATTTACCAATTGCAATCGTTCGTCCATCAATAAGTGAGTTGTTTGAGTCAGATTAGAATGTGATCAGCAAATTTCAAATTTATTCCTATCTAATACAGTCGGTGCTTGTGTGGCTGAACCTAAAGTTGGATGGACGGATAGTTATACGGTAAGACTGTCGAAAAAGGAAGGATTTTATTTTTCGTTTATGTGATTTTAAGTTAAGAAATGTCTGTCCTTGGATGTAAAATGATACAAATTTTGTGCAATTTTCCTCAAACTTCTGTTACTTGATATTGTTGACTAATGTTGCAAATTTACCTTTTCTTGGGTATTTCCCATCCAAAATCATTTAAATTTTAATACATTCTCCCAAAAAATTTAAGGCAATAACACCTTTTGTTGATGCTGTTGCACGTGGAATGTTTTGTTCCGGTTATTTTTCCAAAGATGCTCTGTGTGATGTAGTTCCAGCTGATATGGTAAGACAGGTTATTTTGTTTGTTTCATATTTATACCCAACTTAATTAATCTCGTCTATATATGCCGAATTTTCATTATTTCTTGATTTTAAATCAAAATACCGTCAAGATTTTGATAATCAAAAAAAAAAAAAATTAAACTATCAGTAACTTAAACGATTAATTTACATTTGACCTTGTCGTTAGGTTGTAAACACGATCATCGCAGCATCATGGACTGTTACAAGAGAAAAAACTACTTATTGTGATGCTTCTTCCATAAAAGTCTATAACAGTGTGTCTGGTGATGCTCATCCAATAACTTTTGAAGAGTTTGCTGACCTTAGTGTTAATATTGGAAAGAAATATCCATCAGGTTGGTATTAAATTGTATAAGCAGGGATTAGCATGTAGATCAATGATTTTTTAGCTGCTGCGGTTGAAAAAACTGCTGATTCTAGTGCAATGTCTGATAACTGACATTAAAATGTAACTTTTTATCTTTAACTCTTTAGCTAAGGTTGTCTGGTATCCAGAAATGAGATGCTATGAGTCAAAATGGACGTACGAAGTAGATCAGTTCTTTACACACTTGATACCAGCTTATTTGATGGATTTTTATGAGAAATTGTCTGGAAGGAAGGCACTGTTAGTATCAATATGCATTTACACAGCATATCTTCTCTATTTTTATGTCTATTATCCCTTGCAGAGCTGTAAAGTTTTACACAACTCACAAGAAAATATTTGATGCCGCAAATTTCGTCGCTACACTTCCATTCAAATTTAAATCAGAGAAATGTGAGAAGTTATTGACCTCAATGGAAGATTCGCCGAATGAAGAGTTTTATTTCGATTTGAGATCAATGGACTGGAAAAGTTATCATCATGACTTTTATTTTGGAATCAGGAAGTTCATATTGAAGGAACACAATCTCGACTCAGTGAAAGGAAAGAAGAAAATTGCGAGGTAAGCATGCAATGAAATATTTTAATTTTTTTTAATTGATTTTAATTTTAGACTAAGGTCAATGAAGTATTTGTTGGGATTATTGCTGATAGTGTTTGTGGTTCTTGCTCTTATGAAACTTAATGAACTTCTATTTAAGCTTTAAAATAGTAAATCGTATGTTTTTAATTAAAGTTGATGTAATATTTACATAATTAAATAAAAATGAATTCTTAGTTAATTAAATTTTTTTTGGGGTTTCTTCTTTTTTCAAAATTTGAATTGTGATTATTGGGTTAGTAGACACTAGCATGGTATGCTATTCATAAATTACGTCCATAAAAAAGCGTTAAAAAATCATATCCAATTTAATTTATTTGCATCGTTGAATTAAAGAAAATCTTAAACTTTATTCATAACATTTCTAATCCAATCACGATAGTAGAAAACATTTGTATAAATAGACGGACTGCTAAAGTTGCATTCTCCATTTCCAAATGATACCACACCTAGCAATGTATATAATTTATAGATGTCTGAAATCAGTGTTTTGTTGAAATCATCTGGGAATGTTTCGTAAATGTCTCTGTATTGTAGAGGACTTCCAGAGTCGCCATAACTAGAATTTTATAAATTTTGTTATAAAATTGAGATTAAATAAGTTGAATAAGTCATTAAATTACCAAGAATTAGGATAGAATGCCTCAGATGCAAAGTTATTTGCGACACTTTTAACACAAGTTTGACTCTCATGAATACCATTCGGTAAATATGGACTTGAAGCATAGAAAGTGCCACAGTCTTCGCTTGGAAGCTTTTTGACCATCACTTCCAGTAAAGTGTTTGAAGGAATTTGATCTTCTGTCTAGAAATAAATGTTCAAATTAAAATATTGGTCGGAATGATGTTGTAGACAAGTGGAATCGGAGGAGCCGTCTAATATGAAGATTTAACGCATCTTGAGGATGTGGACTCGATTCCCATATTTTAGTATCCTGAAAAATTCCAAACTCACCTGTCCATATCCAGCAACAGTCCAAGAATAAAATCTTCCTGACTCCTTACTTTGATTTACATCAGCTATACAAGCAGGAGTCACAAATCGGCTAAATATGATTTGTCCAATAGTTTTGATCATTGCAATGTCATGGTATAAGTATCTTGAGTCATATTTTGGATGCGAGAAGAATTTTTCTATGTGTAGAACCTGTGCATTCTCATCGTCAAGTTGAGTTACAAGATATCGATCTCCAACACGGATGGAATCTGCTTCAATTCTGAGAAATTATTAAACAAATAATTATGGTTAAAATACTCATCAGTTTCCAATGGATGACAACAGTAGTTTTAACCGTTATTTTTTAAAAATTCGTTTCTGTTTCGAAGTGTTAAAATTTTTAAATTCTCAAAAACCGTTAAATTTACTTATGAAAATTTGTAACGGTCATATTTTTTGTGAAAAAATTACATCTTCGATAATTTTGAAAAATAAGATTTGTTGTCGCCCATTGGATCAGTTTAATAAATTTCAGATAGTATTAATCCATTATTAATTAGTCAAACTTTTAAGTTCCATCAAGTTTGATTTTCATGATCAAAAAAGTCTGAATTCCAAGTCTATTCCAAACTTTCTGGATACACCCATGACATCCAGTATATTATTGATCTTCAAAACCATCTAAACTCACCTATCAAAATATCTACAATGTGCAGCTGTAACGATGAAATGTTCTGTAACAATGGAACCAGCACATCTGTAAATTATCGATTCATCTTTTTGTGTCCAACCAATTGCTGCCATATTTGGTCGATCACCTTTGAAAATGGTTGGTTCAAATACATCCCGCTTATGAGGAGGAACTAAAACGTTTGTGGGACACTGGAATTTGCTGCTGCTTACTGCAAAGTCTCGTGTTTCTGGAATATCATGAGAATTAAATATGTAAAATAAAAAGGCATGTTAAAATAACTTAACATACGTGCAACTTCATAAAATCTATCCAGTTTCTTGCAATTCTGATCATCATTCGGAATAATTCCACGACGAAGAGCATTTCCATAATATTCTGGATTGATTGACTTCTCTCGATATTTCAACAATTTAATTTGACAGGTTTCATAGTCAAAAATGTCTCCATTCTTATTTCTTTCAGTAATATTTGAGTTTGTAATTGACACTCTGTTTTGATACTGTTCTGGACAACAAATCAGTGTGTCGTAGTGCTTTTTCTCATATTTGCATATTGTCAAAATATTTGCCCTTTTACTTCTAAAGTTCTCAAACTCATCGATACAATCTGAGATTTTTCTGCACTCTCCTAAGGATCCACTGACTAACTCACATTCTTCGTCTTCTTCTAGTCCATTTAAGTATGAAACTTTTCCTGCACTGCTGATTGCGATTATTGCAAGAATAATTAGAGAAGTTGAAGCTTTAATTGACATTTTTTTGCGTGTTTGCTGATTTTTCCACTTTAATTAGTTACGTCTATGTTTATGGAACAAGATGCAAACTTAGTTTCCCACAAAAATTTAAATATTCTTCAAATTAATTTATTTATAAATTTAACCTGAGATCCGACCAATAACAAAGAAATCTTACCACTAAGGTAGAAGAAAATCTGACATTCTACTTTGCACATCAGCAAACTACTAACCGATGTGTTTATTTATACCTTTAGACACGATTATTTACATTCTATAATATTTATTCCGGTTTTTAAATTGTTTTTTAACGAGTGAGTCAATACGTAGAATTTGGTCATCATTTACGATGGGGAATTCTCACTGATTCTATTCTTCGTACATGTTAAATTTTTGGAACTTGATTTTTGGATTTTTAATTTCTATGTTATGACGTGAGTTTATGGTTATATATAGAAAAGGTGAAGAAGAAGGTAAGTGAGTTTTGATGATTAGAAATTTGTGGGAATCACCGAAATAAACAACTTTTTTATTACCCGGTTTTCTATATTTAAATAATTTGATATCACTCCGAGCTTTAGAAGTTGCAATAGTCGACTGACTAAGATGAATGAATTTTATTTTATTTACAAGCTAAACTAATATTTTCAGGCCAGATTGTGTACTATATTATAAGAACTAAGACCATTAAATACAATAGACTGTAAGTTTTATTTATTTATATTTTTCGATGTTACCGTCCAGAAATAATTTGTAGCGTAGGGGAGGAGGGGGGGGGGGCGAATGAGTCGACGAGCACAAGAGCTCGCGACTTGATACGACTTGCTCGTATCACCTCTGAAAAAAGATTCCTTATGAAGCGAGTGCTTGCTGCTTGGAAAAACGCTGACCACATGCCTTGCGCTGATCGTTGCGCTATCCACTGCCATGTAACGCTACAGTTTCAAATACTTTACTAGACCAAACAAAATTTCTCAAGCTCAAAAATACTCAAAACATCCAAAAACTCCAGCCCATCACATTTCCAATTCAAATCATCAAAAATTAATAAGACTAAGCTCAAAATCTTCACACTGCTCACATACATGATTATCAATTATATAGGTCAGCATCATAAATTTTTCAGCATCTGAACGAATACAAAAATCGAGCAACATGTTGCATGAAAAAAATGTCTGACACATGCACAGATCTTTCAATTCTCATCATGAAATTTTAATATTTTTTTTTTGCATACTCACAGTGGATATAAATTTATAAAAAAATAAAATAAAATAGAAATATTCACCATCATAATTTTTGTTGCTGTGATGAAGATTTTTCGATGATAATCTGTCCTCATGCATTCATTGACGATTTTTGCTTCATGATTTTTAAACAATTAATTTTTGAATAACATTTGAGATTGTTGAAATAAAATAAAATGAATTTAAAAATGGATATGACATTTTTATCTCACTGAGATGAGCAGTATAATCAATGGGTTAACAATATTTTTTGACAACCACAAAAATTCTGAGTCAAGATCAAGGTTTTAACTACTTAGTTTTAATTTTGAAAATATTAAATTGAAATTTTTAAAATAAATTGTGTAATTTCTAAATGATGGAAAGTCATTCCCTTCCAGCTGAACCCTCAAATTTTAAAAACTTACCGAGATTGTCCCTCAGAATTTTTTTTGTGAGTTTGATGTGTTTCTGAAGACATTGAACACTCTAGCTCCTATAGAAGTTTGAGGAAAAAAAATTAATTACATTTTGAAGACTTGAATTTTTTAAAACTAAAAGTTTATAGCCATTCATAGGAATAAATTCAGATTTTAGAGATGTTAATTATCGACATAAGAGGACGTAAGGTGGTATCTGGCGTCTACTTGATGGTTACCAGTACCAGCATGTAAACTCTGAATTTCAGACTCACAACGTCCACAAAACAATAGTTTAAAAATAAAATGTCCCAGAAAATTAAAGATTTGCTTTAAAAAATCCAAAATTGAGTGTTAAAAATAACATGCATGACCATACCATCACAACAGCATTCATGATGCAGAATCTATTTTTATTCCTCACACACAAAAAAAATTCCATTGCTCTTTACTTTTTCGCCAACATATGGTTTTCACATTTCCATTCTGATAAATAAATCATAATCTTTTCTCCTATTTATTTAAAATGTGTCGACATTGTATAATGCCATGTATGTCTCTACATCATATGCTACATTCAATGCTGATTTTTTTTCTCCATGAATGTGTTTAACAGACAGCCATTTAGCATTGAAAATATTTTTGGTTATTAGAACGCTAATCTCTTTAAAAAGCATCTCAATTGTCGTGTAGTTTCCGTGCTGTCCACTTCAGTCTCTTCGATAGAACAAAAAAAATAATTTTTTTAAAGCAGCTTAAATCCTTTTTTAAAAATTGTGAAGTGAATGTGCAGAAAAAAAGGATGTGAATGAATAAAAAGTTGTGAAGCGAAGCTGATAAAAAATAGAATTGAAAAGAAAATTGTGGAAAAAAAAACTTGTTGAAGAGATGAAAAAAGGAAAAATCATGAAAATTGAGTTGCTAATTCTCTTAGTTGTGCTTGTTAATATTTCTGCTGAACGTAAGCATCCATTCGCATTTTGGGGTGTCCATAGATTTTTTTATGGGTATTGATTGTTGGTTCTTGAGTTTTTAGGTTAAAAAATATTTTTTCATCCACAAATTGAATTTATTGCTAAATTCAGATCTAGATCTGTTCTGTTTTGGATATTCTAAAAATCAAGATCCAATTCTTATTATTCTTATCCAGTTTAATTGTAATTTATGTCTAAAACCTCAAAAGCACAACGTTAAGTCTCCCAAAAACCTAGACACCCTACAAAGCTTTAATTCCCGCTTACATCTAGTGAGAAAATTCACTTACATCAAGCACAAAAAAAATTTAAATATTTTTCTAGAGCAAAGTTATGCGAATATACATGATCCCTGCGGGCAATGGCGAGTAGATAGTCACGATGCAGACTTGGGAACATGGGATATCATCCGAGACTTTCAATTGGATAATTACGAGATGCATCATGAGACAATAACGCAAATTGTCGGTAGCAATGATTATCAGACAGCATACCGCGTTGAACGTGAGAGCAACTTGACGATGTTAGCACAAGAAGCATTTCCGTTGGGAACTCCGTTCCAATTCTCATTCGAGTGTACTTATCGACAGCGACAGCAACAGGCGAATTCATGGCATATGTTTCATCTGACTAATCAATATCAAGAATCACAATTGACCGTCACAATGAATCCAGATCGTCAAACATTGGCCGTTTCATTGCCCACGTCTGATGGTGAACTGCAAACTGTTGAATTTCGTCATTCAAGTGTAAGTGGATATAAAGAATGGAAAGATTTTTTATGGGTGCTTAAATTTATATTTTTTGCTGGTGATGATGGATAGATGAAAAATAAGTGAGGAAAGTGAATTGAAATGTGAAAGTTTGTAAGCGCGTTTTATGGGAAGGGGAATTTGTGGATTTTGAAAAAAAAAATGTGAGAATTTGAGGTTAGAATTGAGTTGTAGTTAAAAGGCAATTTAAAATCATGTCTAATTAGGTAAATTCTGACCGAATTTTATTCTGTTACAATTTTGACAAAATCCTAAATTTTCAAAATTCTATCGAAATGTAGCCAAATTTTACTAAAAATTATTTTTCTCCAACAAAACTCACTAAAAAGTCACCCAAACATCCAACTCTACAAAACTTAACTTTTATTCTGTTAAAAATGAAAAATTAATTCATGATGAACACTTAACAGTAACAACAGCGAGAAGCAGCTAACAGAAAAACTTTTTTTAAGTGATTTTAAACTAAATTATAAAAGTTTTCTTGCTATTTGTTACTTCTCACAAATTTTCTGTTTGTTCAAAGTTTCTTTTTCGAGAATTTTATTTTCTCACAGTTAAAAAAAATCTGAGGAAGAAAATTGTTTGATTGTTTGTGAAGAATTTTCTTGAGATTTTTCTTCATCCTAGGAAGATTTATTGTTGCAGTGAGTGAGGATGTGAGGAGGGGATAAGAAAAACAGGAAGATGAAAAGTTTTATTGAGTTTCAGTGCTGTTGATATTTAATAATATGAAAAATAATTGGTTTTTGTGATTCAATTTTAATTTTCTAAAGTTTTTCTTTAATTTATTGTTGCAATAAAGTTCTTCTGGTTCATTGGAGAAGAGAACGGAAGTCTTGATATAATTTGCAAATTTTAGTGAACTTCTTTCAAAATTTTGCCTAAATTTCCATGGATTTGGACCGTTCCATTAATAATTAGCAATCAAACACTTTTAACGGTTTTAAAGATTTTAAATTTTAACGGTTTTAGAAAATTTGAATTTTAATTTTCTGTATTGAATTTTGAAATTTCTCTTGAAATTTGATGAATTTTGATTTGGATTTTGGCTAAACATGTCGTGGATTTTTTCAAAATTTGCCAGATTTTGAGCGGATTTTATCAAAATACTCTACAGAAAATTTCATAAAATAATAAAAATTTTCTATCCATTCTCATCAAATTCACACATTTTCTTTTAAAATTCTCAATTTTTCTTATCAATCCACACCAATCCTCAAAAATACACATCACATCTCCTCCTCCCCATCACCATAATTCACATCAAGCGATTAATAACAGCACTAACAAGAAGAGGATTCTCTTAAATGTCAACTTGACTTGTGTTTAATGTTTTTTGTCATTCAAAGACACATGTGGATGGAATTATGATTAATTGTTCCAACATTTTATCATCTGCAATACATAAATATTTTTCCATTTCAGCTGTTTGACGATCGTTGGCACAAAATTATGCTTGGCGTGACAGACAATCGTGCTAAATTGTGGGTTGATTGTAAGCCAGTGAAGAGTGTTGATGGACAACTTGAGAGTCCGCTGCGACAACGTGGACAGTATGACATTAACAATGGCTATTTGTCGATTGCACAAATAGTCGACAATCAAAGGAATTATGAAGTAAAATGTTATGTCATGTGAAGCTTCATGTTGATTAATAATTTTCTTTGTTTTGTATTTTTATAGACGGCACCGCCTGTAAGGATGAAATAAGATATTTTTTCCACTTGCCTCTTAACTTTTCTCATTTATTAGATCGACCTCCAATGGCTAGCCATGACATGTGACCCGAATCGTGCATTACGTCAGACGTGTGATGAGATTCCTGTAAGTTGTGTGAGATAGAAAATTTCCATCAATTTTATCAATTTATTTTCATGTCAGGGATATGATAGTGCTGGAACGGAACCGGAATATGTTGAGGGACCACCCCCAAGTACCTGTCAAATTTGTCCACAAGGCCCTCAGGGATTCAACGGAACAAAGGTTAAGGAGATAATCGCTTTTGTCACTTTTCCAATTTTTCTCACAATTTTTTTTCTTTCTTTTTTTGTTGCTGCTTATTTTTTGTTTTAAAAAATTCAGGGTGAACGTGTAAGATTTTTTATTCCTTAAACTTTTTTTATTTCTCATGTTTTTATTTTTCAACAAAACCAATCGAATTGACAATTTATTTCTTATCGGATTGTTCTGGACCCAAGGGTAATAAATGTGCAAAGTGAAAAAGTTTAATTCGATTTCATCAATTTTTCTTCTTTTAACATTTCATTCATGCCTGTCAAGGTGAGAGAGGCGAGCGTGGTGTGAGAGGTTATGATGGAAGGTAAAAAATAATTTTTCATTGGCATTTGAGGAATGTTTTGATGAGTTTCTTGTTGAATTTAATAACTTAATAGAGACGGAATCAATGGTCTGCCTGGATTGAAAGGGGAGCGTGGCAGTCAAGTGAGTTTAGTCTTTGAATCATAGAAAGTTTTAAATAATCCATTCAATGTTTTTAATAATCAGGGTATTCCTGGAACCCCTGGTACACCTGGTACTGGCGGAACTGTAGTTCGTGGAGGTGGTCAGAAAGGAGAAAAGGGAGAAGCTGGATCGAGGGGTCCTCCAGGTAAGTTCATGTTACTGATCCAAAAATTCCTAATTTCACACAACTAGATTGAAATTTCAATTAACCAAAAATAATAAGGGGCCGTGCAAAAATAACGTCACACAAAAAACGTCGTTCTACTTCTTTTCCCCTCTGTCATAAAGTCATCAGACCCTCTACCCCCCTAAAAATTGGACGTCATTTATGAACGATTCCTAAAAAAGTTCCTAAATATATCGTTTCTATGATTTTAAGGTCCTCCCGGTGAAGTCGTCCATTCTAGTGGAGGCGGAATTCAATATCTTGTTGGAGGCGTAAGAGGACCTCAGGGAGAGCAGGGATCATCTGGGTAAATTAAATCATTTACCTTAAATTCACTTGAAATAATTTTAAATTTCCTAAAATTGCAGACCAAGAGGAGCACCTGTAAGTTGATTATGAAATTTGAGTAACTAATTCACACTGAATTTGCTCATTTTTAATGCAAAAATGTATATTCTAATTTAGGGTGAACCTGGAATGAATGGAAGTCCCGGAAGAAGTGTGTCTGATGATGAAATTAGAGAAATTTGTTACAATGTTCTTCGTGAACAGTTGGTAGATTTGACTGCTAACTTACAGGGACCACAGGGAGCTCCGGTATGATAACTCTTAAGATAATGATTTAGAATTTATAATTTTACCTTAATTTTATTATTTTAAAAACAAATAGGGCCAACAAGGAAGGTAAAATCTCATATTGTTAAATGTTTGTGTTTATCAATCCATATAAATCAACTTATTTTAGACCAGGAAAACCAGGACCTGCTGGATCTGAGGGTAATATGTTAATCTAAATTTTATATTAATCAATGGGATGGGCAGAGCCAGAAAAATTGTATAGACTAAGCTCTTGATCAGGACTATAACAGGGGTAATTTCTTAAAAATCCTAGTAAGGCGAAGAAAATTTTTCGTCAAGAAGGAATTTGCCTCATTATCCTTCTCATGGCTAAGGGCATGACCATTTATGAATTACAATTTTTAATAAATTTTAAATTTTAGGAAAGCAAGGTGAAAAGGGTGGCAGGTAAATAGATTTATTTATTTCAATAATTTACTTTATTCTAAAAAATTCTAATTCATCTTAAAGAGGTTATCAAGGCGTTCCAGGCATGCCAGGTGATGAATTCAAATTAATAAATTAATGCCATTTGTTTTAAATATTAATTTCTCTTCATTAGGCTTACCTGGGGTAAAAGGACATCAAGGTAGGCTTCAATTCTGAATTTTTATTCAGATTTTTTAAATTATTATTTTTTAATTGATAGGAGATCAAAGAGAACGTGGAGAAAGAGGTGAAAAGGGTATGTATATAGTCATTATAAATTTAAAAGCTATCGTTCACTATTTTTAAAAAATTATAGGAGAGAAAGGTGAAGATGGTGAAGGCAGACCAGGTCCTCAAGGGCCTCAAGGTATTCCTGTAAGTATCAAGATCATTTGGTATTTACATAGCAGCTTAATGACTTTTATAACTTTCTAGGGCCCTATTGGAGTTGGTGAACAAGGACCCAGGGGATCTGCAGGTAAATTAAATTAAATAATCAATATTCAGGTGCTCTGTAAATTTATAATTAATGCAAACCTTAAAAATATTAAATTAATCAGGATTGAATGGAGAACCAGGTAGACAGGGTGAAGTTGGTCCAAGAGGGTAGGTTTAAAATCTCAAATTAAAATCTTTAATTCATAATTCATCACAATTTTTCATAACAGACCACCCGGTACCCCAGGTCAATGTCCAAACGATTGCTATCAAGCAATGACACAAGCAAATGCACTTTATTACAATCGTGCTCAAGGAAATCAAAAAGGACCATAAACTGCTGTAAAAATTAACTCTTCAGGAGGTTAAATTGAATTTGAAACTGATATACGAGAAGATATTGTGAAAAAATCTTGAAAAAATAAAAAATTGCTGCAAAAATTTTCCGACATGACTGGAAAAATGAAAAAATAAAAAGAAAATTGAGTTTTATTAAGTTGAAAATCTGATACAAATCTCATTATATACTTTTTTACTATCTTATAATGATGATGTTGGAAGTCGAGTGTCCTTTGTGGTGAATTTTGTAAGATTTTTTAAACATTTTTTTGAACATTAACGGTCAAAAATTGTTTAAAAAGTCAAGATCAAGAATTTTTGAAAAATAACGGTCGAAAAGAATTTGAAAAATAACGGTCACTAAAAGTTTAAAAAATAACAGTCAAAAGTGTTTTAAAAATAACAGTCAATCAAAATTTGAAAACTAACGGTCAAAAAGCTACAAACCTCGCAATGTTCAAGTCAAGGGACACAAAGTTTTTTTCCTATTAATACTAACGAGATATGTTCAATAACTAAATTTTCCACATTTCTTCCTCTGCTTTTCATCGGATGAGAAGCGATGAAGATGAAAATGAAATGAATTGGCCAGCAATGATCATAAAGTAGAAATAAAATCAGAAAATAAATAAATATAATACATTTTATTTGATTTCGATGCTCACAAAATGAGAAGTTTCTTTCCTTTTCTTTCGGCTAATGCAATTTCACTGTTATTTGATTTTCCGCTTTGGGCCATTATATTTTCTTTTTCTTTTGCTTGCTTACATCCTTACTTACCCCATCACTACGAGTTCCAATTCTTTATTTCTAAAAGTAGATTTTCTTGTTTTTGTGCTCAACTTCTTCTTATTTTCGCATTCATTGCGTTCCCTTTTTTATCGTGAAATACTTTCGTCGAATGGACATAGATTGAGTGAATCATAGACCGTTGGATTTAATTCCATTTTCAGCAAAAAGGACGTGCTTAATACAATTTTTGTCAATGCGTGATGATTGAAAATTGGATTTAATGACCTAAAGAACTAGATTTCTTCATTTTTGTGAAAGTACTGTAAGGATAAAAGCTTCAAGCTTGCTGATGATAAGACTTAACTACTTATCAGATGATTACACAGCATAAAGTCTCTTAAAGTTCCATTTTCAAATTTAATTACAATTTATTGCAATCGAGAGTCGCAAAAATGACAAGAACTAAAATTACTCACGACCTTCCTGTAAAGATAAGATATTTAAATGTCATCGCCAGTAGAACGACGAATAAAGGTGAAAGGTGAGGACACAAAAATAATTTTTAAGGAAGGAAAATTGAATCACGTTTCACATTTAATAAAATATTGAAATTGTTCATTCAAAATATTTGAGCGATATAATCGCTCTCATCAGCAATCACGACTGTCTTTTACAGCATCAAATGGATGTGATTACATTTTGTTCCTTTAATTTGCATAAATTTTTACTACGTTCCCAGTGTATGTTGAGGAAGTATCGAAAGCAATAAATTTTAAACGAATTAAAAGTTCAATTAAAAATCTTTTCATTGGAATCACATCAATTGCAGGAATCTCCCAAGAACAATAACGGCAATAATAAAAATAATAACAGTGAGGGATTGGGATCTTGTGTGTGGGAATATTCAGAAAGTATGAAAAGTTATTGGGAGTTTATGGATGAAGTGTATTTTGAATTGTGTTGGGGTAGTAAAGTGCATTTTCCCCGCATAGAACGTGAGCAGATAATAAAACCAAAAAAAATTTGTTAGTAACGGTCAAAAAGTATTTAAAAATCACGAATAATTTTTTTTTTGAAAAATAACGGTCAAAAATTATTTGAAAAATAACGGTCAAAATATATTTGAAAAAATAACGGTAAAAATATATTTGAAAATAACTGTCAATTCTGTCAATGTCTGTCAATGTCTGTTCCTTAAAAATCTTAAAAATTCTTAAAAAATGTGATTGCTTAGGTACCATAAAAATTTCGGAATTGCATCAATATTTGTGAATATACACCAACCCAAAATGCACAATATCTCCAGTCCCTAGTAATTATACCCCAAGAAAAAAGAATAAAGATCAATAAAACAAGAATAGAAAGAGAAGAGAGAAAAATTCTCAACACAAATTGCTCACATGCACGATACATAAGCCACTTTCATATGCTTTTCGATCTAATTTATTGTTTTTAATCTTGAATTAAATTTTTCTTTCTTCCTTCTTTTATTGTTTCGCTGTTCGCTGCTTGTTGGCTTTATGCCTTTCTATTGGAAATGGCATGTAGGTGGTGGGAAAGATGGAAATAAATTTGAGGTAATAAATTAACTTCATTCGGAAATACAATTACTCACTTATATGGGTTTAATGTATCAAAAAATGGTAAAATAACAATGCGAATGTAGAATCGATACATGCGGAAGGTACGGTGAATAGATGGGAACATTCTGATGGAGATGCGTAATCTTCTCTTATTAAATTTAAATTTTCATCCTCGAAATTCTTTCGGTAAAGTGATTTCAACAGCCATAAAGAAGGCAACTGAGGCACTTTCATTATTTCAATAAATTCCATTTGCATGAGATTGGATGGAAAAGAGGCAATGCCGAATTGATAGAGTGGAAGTAAAATAAATGTTAGTAATTCAGTATTAAAAATTTAACGCAATTTAAGTTGAAACAAGAGTTGAGGAAATTTATTTACTTTTATTTTTATGTTTTAACTTTTTATCGGATGTGTGCTGTGGGAAGTATTTTGAGATGTTTGAAGGCATTTTGAGGGTGATTTTGAATACAATTAAAAGGATTTAATGTAAATTATTTTAAAAGAAAAATTATTTTGAAGGTTTTTCTGATGAAATATTGTTTTTTCAGTCTATAAATGCCTATCTTAAGTTTTATTTGGAACTATCTTATTCTCGATTTTTTAAAAATGTATATTTTGGATAGCAAGTTCATGAAGATTGCTTTAAAAACTTAATTTTGAGGAAATTTGATAAAAATTTGAAAAATGTAAACAAAGAATTTTCTACGACTTGAAGTTGACTTCAATATTCAAAATTCAAATATTTTTTGTAACCGTCATTATTCTTTTTCTTATAATTTTAATGTCTCCAACTTTTGTATCATCTTTGCATCATTAACTAATAAATATCACATAAAAATTCAGTTTTCAATTACTTTTAACCAATTATTCTAAGAAAATTCTCATTCTTTCTCCATAAATTTATGAATCCCATGACATTATGAATATAATTCACATTATTCCAACTGAATATCAAGCAATAAATATCAAAATACAGAGGAATTAAAAATATTCCCGCTTATAATCCACAGAGAATATTCTGATCGCAATAATAAGCTTTACTTGTTAGATTTTCCTCAAAAGATTAACTCGTAAATAAATGTTCTCTTCTTTCTTATTCCATTTCTCCAGCCATAGTTGAATGAAAATGAGTGTAGCGCTAAGAAATTCTTGATTTATTTTTCATTTTCCTTTACTTACGCATATTTTTATTTTCATATGCCGCGAAATGAGTGGAAAAAAATGTTGAATTTCATGGGAGGGTGTTTAGTAGAACATTTCCGACCCTCCTTTTTATTTCATGTCGTTTCCTGCCTTTTTGACTTTTGATTTCTTATGTCTGCTACTTTTTTTGGTGTGGAAAAAAATTTCGATGGATTTTTTCTTGTGTTTTATTTTTGGAAAATGCATTAAGTTGTTTGCTTTGATTTACTTTGTAGTTTTTGCTGATAAGGGGTATGTGAATATGGGTTGGACTGTGGATATATATAGTTTTTTTGCTGATTGAAGGATTCATATTATTAGAGACAGAGTATTCAGGTTGGAAGGTTGAGAAGCTCAAACATTGAATATTCAATCCTAAATTGACGGCTAGGTAGCGTCTGCATTGTGAGTAGTAGGTGAATTTTCCACAAATCACCACATGGACGTAATGAGGCTGCCACCATGAAGAAAAAAATAGAAATTAAGTAAATATTAGTAAGTAAATTAGAGATATTCGAGAGAGCAACTACTTATAGAGGAATTAGGACATGGTGGATTAGGATTAGGGCTGTATTCCTGGGGGTAGTTGGGATTATTAGATTATAGACATCCCCTTTTTTGGGATTATTTTCATTTTGTAAGAGGTTTTTAAGAAGAAAATCCCAAAATCTCCCTAAATTTTCCCATTCATACAAAACAAATTCACCCTCTCCCTTGAAAAATTTCTGGATACACCCCTGGATTAGGTCATCATCTATTGGTATCTATTTTAATATTTTCAATTTTTGGAAAGCAATAAAAATGCTCATATCCCTTCAAAAAATGCTGACTACTCCCTTGAACAAATTTCTACTACAGAATTATTTAGACATAGCCACCTCAGTCCAAATACCTTGTAAATAAAGTAGGTTCCTTATTTTTTATAGCATATTCCTAAAATCTGAGTCACTCACTCTTTCCTGATGCATTTTTCAAGACACACATCTACAATATAACAGACAGTTAAACTACCTATGATCTGACAGTGATTTATTCCTTACTATTCCATTTATGCTACTCTATTATGTACATAAAGCATTTTCCATTTCTTTCCTTTCTTTCTATTTATTCACTTTTTTTGTGTGTGAATTATTTTCATAAAAATTTCAGCACGTTCAAATAAAAATACGAGAAAATGTTGAGATTTGCAAAGTCATATGGAACAGAGGGAGAGTGTGAGTGCTGTAAATCCAACAGGTACATAATAGACTCTAGGAACTGCTTTTTCTACAAAATTTAAAAAAATAACTTTTTTCTGTTTCATTAATTTGCTTTTTCACATCTCACGAAAAAATGTTAGGTTTATTTCATTTTAAGGCACAAGGCAGGTGGAAGAGATAACAAAAATAAATAGGAAAAGTAGCAAACAACAGCGGTAAGCAATGGAATGAATATAATGAAAAATTATGCAAAGAGAAGAAGTTTTTTTTTTATCTCACAAACAAATGGATTTTCTGCTATTATTTAAATGCCTTTTTCCTTTTTGCTGCTTGCTACTCGAGTTTCTCTCCTCTCCTTTTTCTTTCTTTTTTTTTTGTGTGTACCGACTGACTATACACATTGAAGTTGGAGTGTATTGTATTGTGTCGAAAGGAAAATTCAACAAGTTAGTGGAAGATTTTTTTGTGGCTTCTTCTGTGCGTGTTTTTTGCTGCTTGCCACTTTTTCTTCTCTTTTATTTCATTATTTCGTGTTCAATGTTTCAACGTTTTTTCTGCTTATTTTGTATTTTTTTGGGTGGATTTTTTTTGGAAGAGGCAGAGAACATATTGAAAGAGGTTAAGATGATAATAAAATAATACAGTATTCTTGTTCGTATTTTAAAGAAATGCTTGAATGGAATGGGATATGGGGCTGGGGGTACCATACCTTCTCCTACTTAGATGTACTAGGGTAGCCCCAGTGGTATCGAACCATATGAACCTCTTTATCCTAACCACAGAATGGATAAACTGCTAATTTTTGTGAGGACGTGGGTTCGATTCCCACCAAAAGCTGATCTCTCAATCATAACATAGAATGTTGTTGATATGACAACGACTTATAAAATACTCACGATATTACAGGTTAAAGACCAGAAATTATTTAAGTGGTGTCCAAAAATTTCTTTCCTTCTTATTCCTATGATTTTGTATGTATTGTTAATTCCAACGTAACTTAAATAATTATTTGTAAATTAAAAGAGTTTTTTAAGAAAATTTTGGAAAGATATTATTTTTGTGGGGATGGTTCCAGACCTCATCAGACCCCTCTCTTGGGTACATCCAAGCGATATTACAATGAAAAAATCATCAATACACAATTATTTTATTGAATGATGAGTCAAAAATTTCATTGAGATTATCACAAAATAAATATGCGTCTTAAAATTCCATCGGTTTTCAAAAAATTCTTTCTTTTCGGTTATTTATGATAAGTTATTCATGATGTTATTTTATCATTGTAGAAGTAAAGTCTCTTGTATTGAAATAATTTCTATTCCAGTAAACCGCATGTTGGGGAGTGAAAACACCAGAAAAACAGCCGTTTACGTTAAAAATGTAAATTTTATTCCATCCATAAAAAGAGAGAAACACTCATAATGTGTTAAAAGTTCCTTTTCATGCCTTTTCTTTTCCTCTTTTCGTTCCTCGTGTTGATTTCAATGACTGTTTACATCTCACCTTCCTTTTTATTATTTGCTTATGGCAACAATGAAATTTAAATACAATTTAATTTTCTGTTTTTTAACAGCCTTTAACAGCTTTTAAGGAACACAAAAAGAGATATTATTCTTAAAATGTTTGTTTCTTGGAATAATTAAGTAAAAAATCATCAACTTCTATTGTTTGGGATCGTTCATAAAAGGCGTCGCGCAAAAACAAGATTTTTTGAAATCTCCTCCTCTGTCACAAAATTTTCATACAAAAATGTATCTTTCCAAAGTGCGCAATTTATTAGAATCAGAGTGTGGCCGTCTCAAATCCGAATTCTTCGACATTAGATTGTCGAAGAATTCGAAATTCTTTGAAATTAAATTACACGCCGTAATGCAATGCTATACATTCTAATAGCTCAAACAATATGTTTTTCAGCTATTGTAACACTCAATCATACAGTTTTGAGTGTTTAAATTGGAAAATTTAGTGAAAATTTGTGTTAAGACAATTAATTCAATTTTTGTGTTAAATCTTTGTTAATTTATGCTACTAATGCATAAATTTGACAAAGAATAGCAATTATTATTTGCTAAACTGTCTAAATTTAATTAAATCAACAATTTTTCATAAATTGTAACGTATAAAAAATATTTGAACTTATTTGAAAATTTTGTCTAACTGACGATTTCGAGATGGTCACACTCTGATTAGAATAACAAGTTATACTAAGGTAATGATATGCGTATTCATAAAATATAACTGAATATAACAAGGTTTAACTCAAACTGTATAACAAGCTTAATGTTATAAAAAAATAAATGATATATCTTCCAATTTTTATCGTGTAAGGTTAAAAAAAATTTATATTCAGAATTTTAAATTTATTATTTATTACGAATAATTTCAGTTTGGGTCTTTTCACAAATTAAATACATATAATATTCATCAAAAAAATATAAGCAATGAAGTGCTCTGCATGTGCAAATAATGAATGCCAAGGAAAGTATGAATATCGCTATAAATGCAGAGGTCAAAAAGAAAGGATCGAGTGCTCATGCTATTGCAAAGAAAAAACATCAGATGTTGTTGCAAAAACAGCTTTGTCAATGGAAGTAGGAGCTTTAGCAATTCTTGGTAAATATATAGATTTTTGTAAAATGTATCAAAAATTAACTTATCCTAATAATGAATCTTTAAAAGGTGGACTTGGCGTAACACTTTTTACGGGTGGAATTGGTGCAGTAGTTGTTGCAGGAGCATTATTTGGGAGTGGTACAACTTTGGCAGCTTCACCGCTTGTAAAATTAGCCAACAAAGAATCCATTACATTGAAAAATTCTGTAAAGGATGCTGCTATAGGTGGTACTGTTGGCGCCGTTACGGGTCCAGTCGGAACTTATTTATCATCATTTGCTAAAGGAGCATCGGTTGGTACTCGGATTACTATCCATATTGCATCTGGATCTTCCGGTGGTGCTATTAAAGGAACGGTTACTGAAGGAGCTAAAGTTGTTACTGGTGGTGAGTTTTCAGGAATGGAATTTACAAAAGCTGTCATTTTTGGAGGTGTTGTTGGAGGTGTATGTGGAGCAGCTCAACCCATAGCTCATAGCAAATTATTATCGCCCGTTACTGATGTTATTAGCAAGCCAGCAATGAGACTTCTTTCTAGCACTGGTCTTTCTACAGCATCAAATGTGGTTGTTGATGTAGTAAAGGATGGAGATGTCAACGGAAAAGTATTAGCTGCAAAAGTGGTTGGAAGTTTGATAACTTCATCGACAAAAGAATGCAATAAAGCTTGTAAAAACTCCAAACAGCAAGGCTAGTAAACGATCATGAACCTTGGATAAACTGGGATAAACATTGGCTAACAGAGATGAGGAAAAAAATTGTTGGTTGAATAGAAAGAGTAATAAAAAGATATTTAAAAATTTGTTTAGCTTTTGATAAATATTTACTAAATTAATTGTGAGCATTTTATATTTAACTGCCATTTCTATTTCTCCTTTTGTTCCTTGTGTTGTTTTCGATTTTCTGTTTTTTAACAGCCTTTAACAGCTTTTAAGGAACACAAAAAGAGATATTATTCGGTAAATGTCTTGTTTCTTGGTATCATTAAGTGAAAAATCATCAGCTTCTGTTGCTTAAAATCAATAAAATAAAATTTTGAAAATAACTGATTGAAAGTTTTTTAATATTTTCTAGGGACCTAATCCCCTGTATGGGTAAATTTAGGTAAAATATAATCATAACTACTTATGTGTCACTAAAGTACCACGGCATAGAGTGTCCAATCACTCTGAAACTTTAAAATAATAATTAATGTTTATTAGAACAATTTGATAGTAAGGAATATATCTGTATCATTAGAATTAATTTTAAGTTAGTTTTAGTATGAAAATTTTCTACTATTTGGGTTTGACATCTCTATTTCACACTTTCTGGCTCATTCATTTTCACACATAGTAGTAATATTTCTGTCAATAATATTCCCATAAAATTTAATTTAACTCAATTTTAATAGAAAAACTTAATTTATTAAATAGATCTTAGTGAACTATTCATGATGTAAAGTTTTACACACTCAGATGTATGGACATAAGTTATTCAAATGTGAACTCATACATGTTTATATTGAACTTATATTTGTTTAAAGAAACTTCATATCTGTTCAGAGCCGTATCCAGAAATTTTTCAAGGGGGGATTTTAATTTTTTGTATTAATAGATAAATTTTGGATGGGATTTTTGGAATTTTTATCTTGAAAAATCTGAACTTATCCTTCCAGTGTCTCACCGAGCTACGCCCCTGTTTGTATTTTATTACAGTTTTATATACTACATGAATTGAAATATAGAATTTCATTCTTTAGTTTCTTGTCTAAAAATTTTAGACTAAAATTCACATTCAGAAATTTTAGTTTAGTAAATTTCTGCGATTCATTAAGATTGATTTTATTTTTCAAATTTAAAAAGAATTCGAAGTTTCTCCGAATTACCTAAATGTTAGCTGAGTTTTAAAAAAACAAAAATAGAACTAGAAACAATTAAATTTAATTTATTGGAATTGAAATTTTCTTTCGAGAGTTTGAGAGATTTAGCAAGAATTCTCAACTAAAGAATTGAGTGATTTTACACAACTTTTTTCAAAATAGTAACGCATTTTATATTCAATGTAGTGTAAATTCTAGCTTGTATTGTAAGAAAATGTGATCAATATTTTAACTCTTTTCTCAAACTTTTAGTTAACTTTTTAAAAATAGATTTTTTTTCTGTAAACAGACTCGAAAATATTTTTGTTTGAATTCTCGGAATTCAATATTTGTTACTGAGCACGTCAAAATAATCAAATGCTCAAACTTCTGAGAGAAATCTGAAAAAGAAATATTCTCCACTTATTAGTAAGTTTTTGAGTGGTCAAGACGTAAATCTACATAAACTGCGAAATTTTACTCTGGATATTTTTTGGTGTATTTCAAAGGTATGTTAGCTGTGAAATAAATTAATCTTTGGTTCTTGCTTTTTGAGCCTTATCTAAAGAAGAGATTATAAAAGATTTTTTCTAACAACTAGCAATGAAATGTTCAGCGTGTGCAAATAATGAATGTGAAGGCAAATATGAAAATCGTCATAAATGCAGAGGTGAAAAAGAAGGGATCGAGTGCTCATGCTATTGCAGACGAACCAAAACTGAAGTTTTCTTCTCCTCAGTTTTATCTATCGGAACTGGAGTTGCCGTCGCTGCTGGTAATATTCTATAATTAATATTGTTAACTAAGTCAATTAAAAACCAATTTTAATTTTCAGCTGGAATCGGTTTAACAGTAGCTACGGGTGGACTTGCGGCTGTTGTTGGTGGTGCTGCAATTGCTGGTGGAGGCACATCACTTGTCATATCTCCAATTCAAAAGCTTGTGACAAAAGAATGCGTTACATTTACAGATTCAGCAAAGGAAGTAGCTTTAGGTGCCACAATTGGTGCCATTACGGGACCCATTGGTGCTTTGGGATCAACAGCATCCAAAGGTGCAACTGTTGCAGTTAAAATAGGTGCTAGAATTGCTGCTGGATCGGCCGCTGGGGCCACAAGTGGAGCAATTTGTGAAGGAGCTAAAGTATTGAAAGGCGAGGAAGTGTCTTGGGAATCATTGGGTAAATCAGTTGCAATTGGGGCCGTCGCAGGTTCTGTCGGTGGTGCATCAACATCCATAGCTCACAGCAGTGTTTGTAAACCTGTAGCTGATGTAATTGGAAGACCAGCAATGCGTGTAATTACTCAAGCAGGAACATCCATGGCAACAGATGCAGGTGTCCAACTAGCAACAACTGGAGAAATCGACCCAAAATTGCTACTTGCAAATACAACAGGACAAGTTGTTTGTGGAGCAACGGCCGAAGCTGCTTCGTCGATTGCATCATCAAGTCGACAAGATAAACATCAAATAAAGGATCCCAACAAAAACGATAGACCAGATAGACCAGGTAGACCAGATAAACCAGATAGACCAGGTGGACCTAAACCTTCTGATAATCTACTAGATCAAAAACCGTTTAAAGAGAAAACTAATTACGCAGATGATTCGTATTCCAAAAAACCGACCAAAACTAATGATTTAATTGGAAAAGATCATGGAAATAAGCATTACGGAGAAAAAATTAGATTTATCAATGGATATTCTGAACCAGAGATTCTTAAAAGCAGTTACGCAGAGGATTTGTATTCCCAAAAACCAGCTAAAACTAATGATTTAATTGGAAAAGGTCATGGAAATTTAAGGTATGCTGGGAAAAATCATCTTGATGCTCCAAAAATGGTGAGAACAGAAATGGCAAGAATGCCGGATCATTTAATGATCGCCGAGAAAAATAAAGCTAATATTCCAAAAATTGTGAAAATGGCACCAAGCAGATCAGCAACAATAAATAATTTGAGATCTGACCAAATCAATTATCTTTTTACTGATAAACCATCAGAAAATAAGAATCAAAAAGTGGAATCAAGATATTCACCAGAAAAACTCGAATGTCTTATTGACTTGTTGGATATCCACAAATATCATAAAAATAGTATCATTAATCGAGAATCAGTAGCAAGAGCTCTAGAAATCCTTAGAAATACAAATGATCCTGAACTTTATGCAATACTACTTCAATATAACATCCCAATGGACATGATTGGCATTGAAGCGACTAGATTAATGCTTGAGCAAATATTTGAAGAAAAAATAAAGATTGAGGTTACATTTAATGACCGTGTTTATGTTTTTGGAACAAATGAGAGTCAAAATACCAAAGTAATCCGATTGGACCTGATCAATGGACATTTTATTAATGAATTGCAAGATGGAGCTTCGTCTCTTTATAATGATTGTCTTTATTATGCAATTGCTGAAGATTATCCAGATATTTTGATCATGAAACCAGATGAAATGCGACGAAATATTTCTGACGTAATAAAGTCAAATGATCGCATAAGGTCAATTATATCCAATAGAGATCACTCATTTTTCATAGATATGGGATTCTTTGGTGGACGAGAAGCTAAACGAGAATTAAATGATGCAAGAAAGAATTTAAAAGCATTTTTAAAGAGAATTTTTGAATTATTAAAGAAACCAGAAGGAAGAGATCATAGTTATGATGCGATTGATCGAGACTTCCCTGGCCGATTTGACATTCTTTATGAAGTTCCTTTAGAGATTGATCATGTTGTTCCTGTAAATGTTTGGGTTCGCTTGTTCATACATCTAAAAGAATTAATAAGTTCAGGACATCCACATCAGAAACTTTTGAAAATGTTTCAAAGACTAACTGGTCTTGATGATCCAACTAAGATGACTATCAAGAACTTTAAAGCACTTGTGAAGAAGCAATTTCCATGCATTATACTTACTGGACTTGTTCATAGAAATTTACTCACAACAAATTTCTCATTTACGACAATGGGTTTTTGTGGATTGTTAATTGATTCGATCGAGAAAGATAACTTTGAAGAAGCTCTTAAAATGATATTCCAAGATCACCACAACACGACAATTCATATCCGCGAGCAATTTCCAAGAGTAATATATCCACAAACTTTATCAGAGGAGCTTGATATTTTACACATATGGCAGAGAAGTTTGGTTGATTTTTTCCTTAGAATGCAGCTTATTGATGAACGACAAGCAAACTTTTTGTTTGATCTCATTGACAATTTTCCAAATGAAAATTATGATGAAAGTTTTAGATTGTCATGGGAAAGATTTATGAATTTTTCAGCTCAGTATGAAGAAATGTATGGTGAGCGTGATCTTTTATTGTCTGATGATGAAGAAGATGAATCAATAGATAGGAAGGATAAATAGGAAAATAACGTTTATTGAATTTGTATTTGTAGCATCGATTAAAACTTTTAATATGACCAAAAAGTTACGCAGATAATAATAAAGCTTTTTAAAAGATCATAACCGATAACTTAATTTTTTTTATTATTTTATTTACAGTAAATATAATTATATCGACCATACAAAGCAGATAGGTGGCTCAGAGCCGTAGCTAGGGAAGGATCCGTACCCCCCTCGCTTCAAAAATATTTACATATAAATGAAATAAGGTCTATAAATGCATTTTCAACACGGACTAGGCTTGTTTATCCACTTATTTCAAGCTTACTTGACTTTAATCAATTTGTTATCACAATTATCAATGAATGAGCAAAAACTGAAGATGCTTCAAGTAGTTAAAAAACCTCTTAAAGATAATGATGGTGCTCAGCGTACAAATATACTATTATCAGCTTATCAATTACGATAATTTACTATTTTACTTTGGACTAGGAGTAACTTTAATTTTTTATCGTACGTTCACTTCTCAAGTGAAATAAATTGTGCGTACAGCTATTAAAAAATTATTATTAGTTTTATATATTTAAAGCTAGTTAGAGTCGGATAAAAAATTTAAAAACGTGCAAAAATAATAAATTTCAGTAGCTTTTAATAAAACTTACAAAAGATATAAAGAAAAGTGAATGAAGATTACTTTTATGTCCAAAATATTGATTTTTAAAGAGACTAATAAAAAATATTCTTAAATATGAAGTGCACACCATGTGAGGCTAACGAATGTGAAGGAAAATTTGAGAATCATGACAAATGCGAAGGAGAAATTGATGGTTTACGATGCATATGTGTTTGCAGAAGATCTAGAAATAAGGTTATACTATCCACTGCCTTATCAGTTACCGCTGGAGCAGCTTTGACTGCAGGTAAAGTTTTGATTGTTTTCTTATCAAATCATTATTGATTGCTAATCTACAAAAAAAATATTTTTTTTAGCCGGAGTAAGCCTTACAGTGATGACTGCCGGAGCAGGCATACTTATAGGAAATTCATTGACCAGCAGTGGAGTTTCATTAATGGCAAATCCAATTGAGAAACTTGTGAATAAAGAATGTGTTACTCTTAAAGATTCAGCCAAAAAAGCTGTTGTTGGAGGTGCTTTAGGAACTTTGTCTTTTGGAGGTGCGGACGCTTTTGCATTAGCTGCTAAAGTTGGAACTAGATTCACCTTAAAGACAGGTGCTCGTAAAGTGCGAGAAAAGAAAGCCAAACAGAAAATTGCTGTAAAATCAAGCAAAAATGCTACAGGAAAAACTTTAAAAACTGCTGATAAAAAGCGAAGACAAAGATTGAAATTGGATGGTTCAAGTAGTTCATTACTTCATGAAGATACTAGTAAAGTTAGGAAGAAGGCAATAAAACATGGCGAAATAGTTAAAACAAAGAAAAAACGTTTAAAAAGTGAATCAGCTAATCCTGAACTAGTTGAAAAGGTTAAAAAGAAGACAAGAAGCAGCAAAACACAAGGTGAACTGGTTAAAACTAAGAAGAAGCGTTTAATAAGTGAATCGGTGGATTCTGAATTAGTCGAGAAGGCTAAAAAGAAGTCAAGCAGTAGAAAACAAGGCGAAATAGTTAAAACTAAGAAAAAGGGTCTAAAAAGTGAGTCAGCTGATCCAGAACTAGTTAAAAAGGTTAAAAAGAAGACAACAAGCAGTAAAACACAAAGTGAACTAGTTAAAACTAAGAAGAAGCCCCTTAAAACTGAATCAGTGGATCCTGAGCTAGTTGAAAAGGTAAAGAAGAAGTTAAAAAGCAATAAAAGTCAAGAAGAGTTAATCAAAACAAAGAAGAAACGCACAAGGTCCGATTCTGAAAAGACTGAGAAGGTAAGGAAACCAAAAAGTCACCGGAAACAAGGCAGTTTGATAAAAACCGATAAAAAACGTGGTAAAAAGGAATTAACTGGATTAAAACGGTCAAAAAAATCAAAACTAGCATCAAAAAAAGATGACTCGGTTCATAAGAAGATGAAAATAAAAATATTATTTTCAAGTTTCTTGGGAATTAAACGATCTAAAGTTAACACTGAAAGAAAATACTCGACATTAAAAATTGAAGCTGGTTGTGTCGCAGACAAATTGGTGAAGAAACCAAAAACTAAGAAATCATTTTTTGATTTTGATTTGAAGAAAAAATCAAAACCGTCTAAAAAAGAGGCAATGGAGAGTGAACAATCCATCGAAGAATCAATTGCAAGGTTGTTCAGACTAGAAGGTGAGGAAAATTCAGATGAGGAGAAACTTGCAAAGAAAAAATTGAAGAAATCCAAAAGTAAGGAAGACAAATTAGTAGATAAGAGGTCATTTTTTGATTTTCACGTTAAAACTAAGTCAAAAAAGATAATTGGTGCAGAAGGGATTCATGAAGAGCAGTCGATTGAAGAGTCCATAGCAAGATTGTTCAGACTAGAAGGTGAAAATTCAGATGAAGAATTATCACCAAAGAATAAACTCAAGAAACCCAAAAGCAAGGAAGACAATTTAGTAGAGAAGAAGTCATTATTTGATTTTCACGTTAAAAAGAAGCCTAAGAAAATTGATGGTACAGAACAAAAATTACCCAGTCCACTTGTTCAAGATAAATCCGAAGAACAGTCGATCGAAGAGTCCATTGCAAGATTGTTCAGACTCGAAGGTGAAAATTCAGACGATGAAGTTTTACCAAAGCATAAACTGAAGAAATCCAAATCTAAGGAAGAAAAATTAGTAGAAAAGAAGTCATTTTTCGATTTTCACGTTAAGAAAAGACCAAAGAAGGTTGTTGGAAAAGAAGAACAAGTAACCAGTCCAATGGCTGAAGATATACAGCAAGAAGAATTCATCGAGGAATCAATTGCTAAATTATTTAGACTAGAAAGTGAAAATTCATATGAAGAATTATCACTGAATAGTAAACTGAAGAAATCCAAAAGCAAGGAGGACAAATTAGTAGAAAAGAAGTCATTCTTTGATTTTCACGTTAAAAAGAAGCTAAAGAAGTTTCATGGAACAGAAGAACAAGTAATCAGTGAACTTAACAAAGATATAGAAGAAGAGCAATCGATCGAAGAATCTATTGCAAGGTTGTTCAGTCTAGAGGGTGAAAATTCAGATCAAGAAGGATCACCGAAGCGTAAAATCAAGAAATCCAAAAGTAAGGAAGACAAATTAATAGAAAAGAAACCAATTTTTGATTTTAGCGGAAAGAAAAAGTTAAAGAAAGTCAATAGTATTAATGAACAGGAGAATTCCCCATTAGACATGAACATTGAGAAAGATTTAAGTGAAGCAGCAGATGAAAAATCAGAAGAGATTGTAAACAATATCATCACCGAAAGTTTAGCTGTTATTGAGGACAATCAATGCTCAAATGAAGAAGTATTAGATCAATCGACTTCAATTGAAGTAAAGACAAATGAACCTGAAGGTTCACATCAGGAAACTTCATCTGATATAACCCCTAATCTTGAAGCTAAATTTGAACATAATAAGATCAAACCTGATGAGAAACCAAAGGCTAGGAAACCAATTTTTGATTTTGGTGGGAAGAAAAAGTTGAAGAAGGTCAACAGTATTAATGAACAGGTTAATTCCCCATTAGAAACGAACATTGAGAAAGATTTAAGTGAACCAGCAGATGAAAAATCAGAAGAGATTGTAAACAATATAATCATCGAAAGTCCAGCTGTTATTGAGCATAATCAATACTCAAACGAAGAAGTATTAGATCAATCGACTTCAATTGAAGTAAAGCCAAATGAACCTGAAGGTTCACATCAAGAAACTTCATCTGATATGACTCCTAAGCTTGAAACTAAATTTGAACATAATAAGATCAAACCTGATGAGAAACCAAAGGCTAGGAAACCAATTTTTGATTTTGGTGGGAAGAAAAAGTTGAAGAAGGTCAACAGTATTAATGAACAGGTTAATTCCCCATTAGAAACGAACATTGAGAAAGATTTAAGTGAACCAACAGATGAAAAATCAGAAGAGATTGTAAACAATATAATCATCGAAAGTCCAGCTGTTATTGAGCATAATCAATACTCAAACGAAGAAGTATTAGATCAATCGACTTCAATTGAAGTAAAGCCAAATGAACCTGAAGGTTCACATCAAGAAACTTCATCTGATATGACTCCTAAGCTTGAAGCTAAATTTGAACATAATAAGATCAAACCTGATGAGAAACCAAAGGCTAGGAAACCAATTTTTGATTTTAGTGGAAAGAAAAAGTTAAAGAAAGTCAATAGTATTAATGAACAGGATAATTCTCCATTAGAAACGAACATTGAGAAAGATTTAAGTGAACCAACAGATGAAAAATCAGAAGAGATTGTAAACAATATAATCATCGAAAGTCCAGCTGTTATTGAGCATAATCAATACTCAAACGAAGAAGTATTAGATCAATCGACTTCAATTGAAGTAAAGCCAAATGAACCTGAAGGTTCACATCAAGAAACTTCATCTGATATGACTCCTAAGCTTGAAACTAAATTTGAACATAATAAGATCAAACCTGATGAGAAACCAAAGGCTAGGAAACCAATTTTTGATTTTGGTGGGAAGAAAAAGTTGAAGAAGGTCAACAGTATTAATGAACAGGTTAATTCCCCATTAGAAACGAACATTGAGAAAGATTTAAGTGAACCAACAGATGAGAAATCAGAAGACATTGTAAACAATATCATCACCGAAAGTCCAGCTGTTATTAATGATAATCAATACTCAAACGAAGAAGTATTAGATCAATCGACTTCAATTGAAGTAAAGCCAAATGAACCTGAAGGTTCACATCAAGAAACTTCATCTGATATGACTCCTAAGCTTGAAGCTAAATTTGAACATAATAAGATCAAACCTGATGAGAAACCAAAGGCTAGGAAACCAATTTTTGATTTTAGTGGAAAGAAAAAGTTAAAGAAAGTCAATAGTATTAATGAACAGGATAATTCTCCATTAGACACGAACATTGAGAAAGATATAAGTGAACCAGCAGATGAAAAATCAGAAGAGATTGTAAACAATATCATCACCGAAAGTTCAGCTGTTATTGAGGATAATCAACAATTAAATGAAGAAGTATCGAAGTCGACTTCAATTGAATTAAAGCCAAATGAAAATGACGGATCACAACCAGAAACCTCAACAAAGATAAAGAAGAAGAAAAGTAACGAAAAATCAAAAGAGTCTGATGAAAAAATTAAGAAAGGAAAATGATTAAATGATGAAAAATGACTTCAACTTGAACTGGATGAGGATATCAGTGACTAAAATTTTAACATTGTAGAAATTGCATCAGAAAAATTATTTGTTTTAAAGCCATTGGCTTCTTTCTTTTACTGTTTGTTAACAGCTTAATATGTTTTTGTTTTGAGGATCCAATCAGTAATTAAAAATGTGACACATATTTTGCTCTGATAACATATCTTGTAGAGATAACTTAAAGTACTAAATTAATTTTTTAAAGCGACTTTTTCTGTTCATTGAAATTATCTATATTGGTAAGACAGCCGAAAAAGTGAAGTGAATTTATTTTTATTTTCTTAAAATGTTATAAAAGATAAAAAGGGATTGGAATTTTTACAATAATACTTCAAATAGGTTTTTCAAAATTACAAGTGAAGACGTATTTTAAAAATGCTAAATTGTTAAATTTTATTTTATTTAAATTTCTATAAATATCTGTTCCATAAATTAAAAAAATTAAATCTTGGGGTTTTAAAACAGAATCGTTTTGAAAATAGTTTTTTTGAACAAAATTAAAAAAATCTTTAATTTACGTAGTTGTTTTCTCTAGAAATTAATTAATTATAACGCAATTAATGAAAAAATGAAGTGCTCTGCTTGTGAAAATAATAAATGTGAAGGAAAATATGAACATCGCAATAAATGTGTTGGAGAACAAGAGGGCATAGAATGTACATGCATTTGTAGGATAACACATAATGAGGCTGTATTGTCGTCTGCATTATCCATAGGAACTGGTGTTGCGTTGACTGCAGGTTCGATCTTTTGGATAATAAAATTCAATTTTTTCTATATTTGAAAATAATTTTAAACATATTTTATAAATTTACAGCTGGAATCGGACTAACAGTGATAACTGGAGGTATGGCTGCTATAATCGCTGGTGCAGCCATTGCAGGAAGTGGAACTTCACTTGTTTTTTCACCAATTCAAAAATACATGTCAAAAGAATGTGTCACACTTAAGGAATCAGCAAAGGATGTAGCCATAGGAGCTACAATCGGCGGGGTTACAGGACCCATAGGTGCAATTGGATCCATAGCATCCAGAGGAGCATCAGCTGCTGTTCAAATTGGTGCTCGAGTAATAGCTGGATCTAGTGCCGGTGCGGTCACTGGTATTTTATCCGAAGGAGCTAAAGCCATGCAAGGCGAGGAAGTGACACTCAAATCTGTTACTCATTCAGCATTCGTCGGTGCAGCTGTGGGTACAATTGGTGGTGCATCCTCACAAATTGCTCGCGGTGTGACAAAACCTCTTACAAATGAAATAGGAAGAGCGGTCACAAGAATTGCAGTTCAAGGAAGTTCATCTGCTGTGACTGATGCTGGTGTGCAACTTGTACAGAGTGGAACAGTCAATCCTCAACAGCTAATACTTAATACAACAGGAAAAATGGCATTAGCAACAACAACTGAAGTTAGCACATCTGTAACAAAACAAATTGAAGTTAAAATAGCTGATTCCCATAACAAAAAGTATGAGATTTCAACAAAGAGTCAAAGCGACAAGGGTAATTCTAAGGAGGTAAACACCAAGGAAGATCAAACATTAAATAAGCAACAAACAGATACACATTTACATGAAAACATCAAGCCACAAAATGTCAATCAGCAAGACTGTCAATTAGATCAAAATCAGAACACAAAACCTGCAACTTCTGAATCGTTTGACCAAAAGCTAATGGGAGCTGTAAGCTCAACAGGAATGGTATTCAATGAAATGTTTTCAGGAATCAGTTCACAGTTGAAAAGCTCTTATGATCGGTTCACTGGGCTCAAAAGTCAATTGAATCACAACGATGATAATGAAGAAGAACAAGAGAAAGATAAGATCCAAATGGAGAAAATTTTTTCAAAAGATGCACAGCCTGACATAAATAAAGGTACGAGCGATTTACCAGATATTGATTCGTCTCTACCAGACTGCAATGATCACTCAGATATTTCAAGTTCTACAGAAGACACGGATATTTTGCAATCTGATGAATCAGTTCCTTTATTGATGAAGATTAATTATGACTTATTACTTGAGGCTCAGAATTCCGATCATGATATTGTTTCTGATCAATCAGATCTGTTGCAGACTGTTAAAAGTAGTGACGATGAACAGACCACAGAAATTTCTTATAAATCGATATCTTGCCTTAAAGATGAAACTCTAGAATCACCATTAGAACCACAACCTGAGAGCAATGAAATGGATCAGGGTCTTGAACAATTGAGCTCTTTAGTTTCAAAAGTAATTGCTAGCATGGAGGTTGAAGCTCCTGTTACAAAGAAAGAATCGTCAGACGAATCATTATCCACAAACCATAATGACTCACACACACGTGATAAACACTTGGGAGATAAGGGAGTTGTTTACAAATCAGACGTTAGTTCCATTTGTAAACAAAATGACTCAATCGATCAAAACTTGTTAGAAACACAATCTGATAACTTTACTGAAGCTAACGAAACAGTTATTGAACAATTTGAAGTAATATCCAGTCTGTCTGAAGAACAGCAATTAAATCCTGAAGATGAAACTCATTCAGATCATGAAAGATCATCAACAGATGCTGTGGACAGCAAATCCATAAATGAGGAAAATTCATTAAGACATCGAGCAGTGGCTAGTTCAAAATATGAAGAGACTTCTGAAATTAAATATTTGAAGAAGAAAACTGAACTAGATACAGATGGATGTTGTTTTCCATCGATATACATTAGTGATTTACACCTTATCTTGACAGTTATTGCTATCTTAATAATTTGGATTGTTTTGAGCTACCAAAGTCAATAAAAATTTGTATCGAGGTTTATTTTATTTATTTATTTATTTAGGTATTTATCCTTCTTCATAAAAATCAGAACCCCCCCCACACCTCCAAATTTTTTACTTACTCAATATCCTTTTGACCTCTCCAGCATCATAATTTTCATTAGAAAATGTCTTCATAATTACATAGAGCACCAAGAGTCACCTTGATGGGTTTACAGTTTTTAGCTACCGAAGCACCACGAGAACGGAAATGACTTTATGGAATTATTGTTGCCAAAACTTTCCCTTTTAAGATTATCTATAAACTTGACAGTTTTTGTAGGTTAAAAAGATTTACATAACAGCTTTTAATTCCACTTATCAGCTTCTTCTAGGTAAAACGATTTTGATAAGATAACAGCTAATTTCTTTAAATCTCAATCTAAAGTTCGTAATTTAATTTATAAAATTTCAGTCTATTTGCAGTAGTGCATCAATATGGACACAAAAGTCAAAGCGTTTATATTATTTTTGAGCTTCTTTGCATTTGCAGAAGCTCAATTTCCAATTTGCGATCCAACTACTATTGAGTGGTTCCCACATCCACATGACTGTGAGTCTTACATCATTTGCTTCCATGGAGTCCAAAACACTTTCACCTGTGCACCGGGATTTCATTTTAGTCCAATAGAGTTGAGATGTATGGTTCCTGAATTGGCACTGTGTCATGTTAATTATTTATGTCCACCAGAAGACGATGAACATAATCCTGTGTTCTTGCCAGATCCTTACAATTGCGCAGTGTAAGTAGATTTGAATTTATAGTTCCAATTTAATTAATTAATCATTTTCTAACAGTTATTACATCTGCTCACGTGGTACACCAATCCGACAAGAATGTGCACTTGGTACATGGTGGGATATCCGCAATAACAGGTGTAATAGTGCAAATGATGTTGTGTGTGATGATCGTACAGTTTTAAATCCAGGAAATCCAAATTTGTCAGTCTGTTTGAGACGAGCTGATTTGTTCCATAATGGAAATTATTTAAAATCTTTTTGTATTATAAATGAAACAGTTCAATATTGGGCAGCTGATGAAATGTGCAGAACGAATAGAATGAACTTATTCATCATTGATGATGCAGATACGCAATTTGAATTCCGTAACACAGTAAGACAGGTAATGGGCAATGTGACTCAAAATTTCTTTTGGATAAATGGAAATGTTGACGCAAGATGTGACAACATATGGTACAGCTTCATTCCATGGCCAATTAGACTACCCAACTTTATCCATTGGGTTCAAGAACGAGAATTTGTAGGAATACACACCGGGCCTTGCTTGAGGTATACACAACAATTTTCTCCTGACTATTATGCAATGGGAATGGATTGTCGAGAATCATCTTGGATGGCATGCGAATTTTCCGTTCCTCCATAAGTTTGAAAAATGTATTATTAGATATGAAAATGAAATAAAATAAATTGAAAGATGAATTTTTCTAATCATATGTGGATCTTTAATTGAAGCTTATTTTGAGAGGGATCTAGACCCCTTTGGTCCCTCCTAGCTACACCCACGTGACAAAAATTTATATAAAAAATTAAAAAAAAAATGTTTCAAACTGGATTCAAACTCAGAGCAATTAATTTTAAAGGAATTAGTTCAAAGCTATGTTACGTGATCGACCCATAGGTGTCCTAAGCTTCATAGCGTCCAAGGGACCATCAGTTATTTTTCAAATCAAAGACTTTTTTGTAATTAAATAGATTTATAAGATAGCTTTTAATTCCTCTTATCAGCTGCTTCCCGGTAAAAGGATTTTGATAAGATAGCAGTATTATTTTGAATCTTAAGTTAGTAAGCCACAAAAATTAAATTTATAAAAATTCAGTCTATTTGCAGTAGTGCATCAATATGGACACAAAAGTTAAAACGTTTATATTATTTTTGAGCTTCTTTGCATTTGCAGAAGCTCAATTTCCAAATTGTAATCCAAATACTATTGAATGGTTCGCACATCCACATGACTGTGAGTCTTACATCATTTGCTTCCATGGAGTCCAAAACACTTTCACCTGTGCACCGGGATTTCATTTTAGTGCAACAGAGTTGAGATGCATGCCTCCTGTGGAAGCCAGGTGTCATGTAAATTATTTGTGTCCACCAGAAGACGACAATCATAATCCTGTATTCTTGCCAGATCCTTTCGATTGCGCAGTGTAAGTAGATTTGAATTTGTAGTTCCAATTGAACTTACTAATCATTTTTAACAGTTACTATATCTGCTCTCGTGGCACACCAATCCGACGAGAATGTGCACCTGGTTTATGGTGGGATATCCGCAATAACTGGTGTGTTGGTGCAAATGATGTTGTTTGTGATAATCGAACCGTCGTAAATCCAGGAAATCCAGGCACCACGACACCCTCGCCAGGTCCAAATTTGTCAGTCTGTTGGAGACGAGCTGATTTGCATCATAATGGAAATTATTTGAAATCTTTCTGCATTATAAATGAGACAGTTCAATATGATCAAGCTGAACAAATGTGCAGAACCAATAGAATGGAACTATTCATCATTGATGACCCAAATACGCAATTTGAATTCCGTAACACAGTAAGGCAAGTGATGGGTAACGAGCCTCGAAATTTCTTTTGGATTAATGGTCGTGTTTACGATAGCTGTGGAAATTGGTACAGCTTCAGTCCAGAACCGATTAGACTACCCAACTTTATCCATTGGGTTCAAGAACGAGAATTTGTTGGACGAAATACAGGAACTTGCTTGAGGTACACACAGCAATTTTCTCTTGACTATTTTGGAATGGGAACGAATTGTGGACAATTTTCTTGGTTGGCATGCGAGTTTTCAACTAATTGAGATGTTAATTTTGTTTGTTTTGATTATAAAATGTATTATTGGATATGAAAATTAAATAAAGTGAAATTTGTATTTTAAAAATTAAATATGGGTCAAGTATTGAAGATTATTTTGGGTATGTAGCTGTAAGTTCAAATTTTCCTAATTTACAGGGTTCGGTAGCTCGGTATACTCTAGAGTATACACTACCCTAGGGTAAGCAACCGACCTCAGGAGGTTTTAGACCAAAAACTGACCAAGAAATTCAATTTTGCAGCCTGCATTGAAATGACCTCATTATTATTTTTTTGCACAGAATATTCACGACAGAACCTAATCTCTTCCATCCGGATTACAAGATATAGATAAGATTGCAGTATCTGTATATCTCAAGTTCATATACTTTATAAAAATTCAGTATTCAGTCAGTAATAAGAAGTGGAACTATGAACAGCAAAGTGAAAATATTTCTGACATTTTTGAGCTTCTTCGCAATTACAGAAGCTCAATTTCCGGATTGCAATCCACTAAACGTTGACTGGTTTCCACATCCACATGACTGTGAATCGTTTATCATTTGTGTATTAGGGGAACAGCATATTTTTCCCTGTGCAGCTGGACTACATTTTAGTCCAACAGAAATGAGATGTATGGCTCCTGAATTGGCAATGTGTCATGTGAATTATTTATGTCCACCAAATGACAATAATTTGACATTTTTACCTGATCCTTATGACTGTGGAGTGTAAGTCATGATATTTTCTATATTCTCTGATTACTCATTATTTATTCCTTCAACAGCTATTACCTCTGCCATTTGGGCAGTCCAATCCGACGAGAATGTGCACCTGGATTATGGTTTGATGTCCGTGATCACTGGTGTTATCACTGGGATGATGTTGTTTGTGATAATCGAACAGTCATAAATCCTGGAAATCCTGGCGACAGGTCAACAACAACAACAACAACAATTTCACCTCCAGGACCTGGACCAGATTTAAAAGATTGTTGGAAGCAAGCAGATTTGTTCCATAATGGAAGGTACCTCAAGTCATTGTGTATTATGGATGAGATGCTTCATTATGATCCAGCAGAACAAATGTGCAGGAAAAATGGAATGGAACTTTTTGTCATCGATGATCCAAATACGCAGTTTCAATTCCAAAATTCACTTAGTCAATTAATGAGAAATGATCCACGAAATTTCTTTTGGATTAATGGACGTGTTGATGATGAATGTAAAAATTGGTACAGCTTCAATCCTGAACGAAAGTTACTGCCTGACTTCATCCATTGGGTTCAAATTTTATCATTTGTAGGTCGAAATACAGGACCTTGTTTGATGTACACACGACATTTTTCTGTAGATCGGCAATTCTATGGATTTGGGGTTGAATGTCATGGAGCAGCTGGGATGGTTTGTGAGTTTTCGAATAATTCTGTGAAGGAGAATGTATGAGGTTGAAGTTTTTGGTGATATTTTTAGGTTTGATGGTTAATTTAAGGATTTTAGATAAGTAGATATTAAGGGTCATTCACTTATGGCGTGTAACATTTCAAGGAACATTTTTTTTGAATAACGGTCGAAAAATATTTGAAAATTAACGGTCAAAAAATATTTGAAAATAAAAGTTATTTCTTTTTTAAAATAATAACGGTCAAAATATATTCAAAAATTAACGGTCAAAAAATATTTAAAAATAAAAGTCAATCCTTGTCTCTTTCATGACCCTTATGTTTTTTTAAAAATAGAAAATAAAGTAATAATAAGTCAATAAATTAAAACAGTTGATATTACACATACGAAGAGTGTTTTTGAAAATTAGAAATCTTCGTACTGCTTAGATCTAGAAACACCTACTGTCCAATCTAATCAATCCAAAGGGATAAAATCAAACAAAATCAAGCATGTCATTTCATTATCTTTTTTCCTATTGATCAAATCCAATTCCCAAATGCTCATTTCTTTTGATTGATGTCTGTAAAATTGCTGACTATCAATTTCCACCCAAATCCCATCAAAAATTGTTTAATCATCAATTTAATTTTTGAATCGTTCTTGAAAAGTTTTATTGAAATTTCTTGCATTTTAATTAATTCATCGCAAAAACTTTTTCATCTCCAAAAACTTGGTTTCATTTCATTTCCATACCTGTCGGTTTTCATGAAACTATTCCTTATGTCGAAAAAGAAAATTAAATTTGAAATTTTTTCCCTCATCCAAAAAACGATTTTATTTCCATAACCATAAGAAAATATCGTCAAGAATCCCTTCCGGTATTTAAAACAGAAGAAGAAAATCCAAAAACTTTTCATTCCTTTTGCATAGCATCATCAGCATAGCTGTGTGTAAAATGTTAATGGAAGTATGTGAGTAGTAAGTAAAAGTTTTTGATTTAGAAAATTTGCAAAAGTTAAATTACTTTTTCGTTTTTCAGTCACTGACTTTGATTTTTTTTTGTCTTGCTTCTTGCTTCTTTGTATGCACGGGTAAAGTTTCGAGTTGACTTGTTGTTTTTTGTGACACGAAAGACGTTTTGTTGGTAAATTGTTGTTTGTGAAATCGAGGTGATTAATTTTTGAGATGATTGAAAATTTAATTGAATTTTGAAAAGTTTTGAGAGTTTTTAGGGGTGCAACTGCTTTTGGTTTGAAACAAAATTTCAATTGAAAATTCATTTTAAATTCCAGAATTCAATTATTTTTCAACTGTCAAAGAATATTTAAATTTTCTATCACTTGAAGTTAGTTGCAGATTTTTAAAAAATAAAAATTCAAATTTTAAATGACCGTTATCAACAAAACAAGTTCAAACCTTTTTGTTCTTGTCCAAAACTCCTCAAATCTTCTGACTTCACAAAATAATCAGCATGACCACAGATGTACCAAACATAATTTGTCACTCCTTATATCTCCACTTACTCCATCATTTATTTAATGATCCTACAATACATATTTATTTATTTTTCTGAATTCATATCTAATCTTCCATTTATCTCCTTCTCTACTTTCTTCATTCCATTTATATTCATCTAATCGTGAAATATGGCATGCAGCACTTAATTCAATAAATCCATTCAGAGTATATGACATGAAACGGATTTGTTGTTGTCATGACTTCATGAGGACTTTGGAAAATTGAGAATTTTTTTTTGCTTCTTCTTCTTCGACGATGATAAATACATTCTTTATAGAGAGACAGAAAGAAAAAGTCACTCAGAAATAGAAAAGAAATGGAAATAAATGTACATAAAATGGAACGTGATAATCGAAACGTGACATAATTGTTAAGTATGAAAGGCATTCATTGAGTTTCTATCTGAAAATGTTGCTGCTGGTGCTGTTGTTACGTAAAACATATAAATCGAGGAATCCATCAATGCACAAGTAAATGATGATTATTGAAATTGAGATGCTAAATCCTTTTGAGAAGGAGAAAATGAATTTATGGAATTAACGGAAGTATTAAAAAGTTGTGGAAATTATATGCTTTTTAAAGGAGCTTCTTATGATTAGTTTGACTTATGGAGGAGTGAGTATTGGATACTAAAGTGCAACATAAATTGAATTGAGGTGAATTTACTAAATTGGGATCTTCTTTTTCTATAAAATGCTCTGAGACCGGTTGCTCGGTACATCCTAGGGTACACACTAACTCAGGGGTATCCTTCAGTGGTATTACTCAGTGCTACCCCCAAGGGTATACCATAGGGTTACCCTAGGAGTCATAAGTGTAGTTTGGGAGATCCAAAAAAAAATTCCTATTTAAATTTCAATCTCAAGGGGGAGTCAGAACCACCTTTTACACCTTCCTGGTTATGCCTCTAGTATAACCAGTCAACATCATGGGTATATTCAGGCTATACAGAGCAACTAGCTTATGTAGGGAATTCAAACAATTTTCCATTGATATTTGGACATTTTATTTCCAGAAAAATAATTTTTCTCCATATATTTTTATTCCTAGTAGTGGAGTAGAGGTCATGATGGTAGTCTCCCTACCCCAATAATCCGGGTTCAATCTCAGCGAATGTCTAGTCTGATTCAAGTGCTTTTTCACCGTACTAACTCATTTGTGTGTAACTTTTTGCTTTATTTTTCACCGTACTAGCTAATTTAAACGAGATTTGAACCCAGAAATTGATAAAATTATCAGAATTACATATTCAATGCAACAAAAAACTAGACCATTTCCTGCACTCCAACTCTATCTCAACTATATTTTACTAAACTGCCTTCAATTACCTTCAAAAAATTAAAAGCCTAATTGACTTTTCATTCAATTTAACCTAAAATACAATCCAAATTTCCATTATCATTTAAATTTCCAAACTTTTATCTCTTAATTTAATAATTTATTATATCCATTGACACTGTCACTCTATTCACCCCTCAACAATGAATTCTTTCCTAACAAAATTTGTATTTCACAATATTTTCCAATACAGAAAAACTTTTCACCTTACTTTGCCTAAAAAAATACAATGAGGAACAAAAGGAAGAAGTTACGGCAATATTTTATAAAACTTTATATTAAGTAGAATCTCGGAAGGTGCCAATTTGCTGTCATAAAATATATTTTGACTTTGCATTGCTGTTTCCAATAGGGAAACTTTCTTTTTTGCCAATTCACATAAATTTGAGTTTTGGGAGTTTTGCTTACGCATTTTTATTAGCAAAAGTCATAAGCATAAGTTCTGAAGAACATCGGAATGCTCTTAAGATTTTTTATGCTGAATATTGAAAAAAAAAAATTATTTTTATTGCTCATCAACACCTCAAAACTTTCCTTCTATCTTAAATTTCACATCAGACATGCAAAAATATTGCCTCATCCAAGACAAATTGTTATTTGCTTGTGAACAAAAAAAAAAAATTGGATGTGAGAAAAAAAAGTTTTCAATGAAGAGGAGGAAAAATTTGAAAATCATGACAGACATTTGAGGAGTGAATGAAAGAAAAGTTTTACTAAAAGATTGATTGAAAAGTTTCTTTGGTGTTGATGGAGATGCTGCTGCTTTGTGCTGGATGATGGAACTGCATAATTTGAATATTGGATGAGGTTGTAAAGTTTTTTTTGGTTTATTGATTTATACTAAATAGTACATTTTTAGAAGGAATTTAAAGAGTCTGGCTTGAGTTGGAAGAAGGAGGTCTGAACCCCCTTCCACCTACTTAGGTGAGGGGGGCCCCTTTCACTTACTTTCCGTTAATTTTATTAAATTTAATGAAGACAATCTAGATTAAAAACTGCTTCTCCACCCTGCAATACAATTTCATAACCCCCCCCCCCCAAATCACAAAAGGTGAGAAAACAAAAATTAATTTCAATCAATTGAAATCAATTGAATTTGTGCTGACTCATCCACACCCACCTATGCTTAAAGCTTCACAAAGAAAAAAAAATCTTCAATTTGTGGTTGAATCTTAAATTTAATTTTTGATTGTGGCTGGCATGACTTTAATCTTTCCTCATCCACACGAAAACGTTTCAATCGCCACAAGCACAACACTCCATAATCGCAGAAATGGGATAGAAAAATGTGAGAATGTGAAAAAACAATTATGTTTTTAAATATTTTCAGCACGTTCGAAGTCGTGCAGTATTTTTCATCTCCTCGTATCAATATACACATTTCACCTTCTTCTCTCTCTTGCTCTTGTTTCTCATGTACATTATTGCTCCTCACATAAGATGGGAAAAGAAATCCTCTCACGAGGGACACGACAAGCATAAAACGGCAAGGAATGATATGGAAAAACGATGTTGAAAAAAAATTAGAAATTGAGGAAATTGTTGATTGTAATCCCAGACATAAATTATATTGGCCGTAGACACGGATTCTCTTACTGACTTTGCTTTCTTGCTGTTTGTCGATTCAATTCTTGTACAAACTTTAAAATCACATCACGAGTTGTGATTGAAAATTATAGATCCATTGCAATAAATTTCCAATTATCCATACATTGAATGGAAGTAATTGTATTTTATTTGACTTGGATTTTTCGATTGAATTGGCGGTGATTCTTGGCGATTGAAATTTTAAAGTTTTTTGGGATTGGAGGAGGTTGAATGGAATTTTTTAAAAGAATTTTAAAGATGGTCAGATGGGTTTGTTTGATGATTGTATAAACTGATGCAACAAAAAAGTCGACAGATCCGATAAAAATATCAGAATTGTTAAACTAATGCACCATGCAGTAAAAAAGTCCACTAAAAATATCAGAATTGTTAAACTGATGCACCATGCAGCAAAATCATGAGATAAATTTCGGAGATAAATTGAAGGAATTGTCATTTTTTAATAATTAAGTCTTAGTAAATACAAATTGACTAGAATATCGGATTCGAACCCCAATAAGAGGCTGTAAAGCTGAATTTCCAGGATATATGATTGAAAAAGATGAAAAATTATCCAAACGAGTTTCGAATCTAGGATGGCTGGGTTGGTATTTGTAATTTTCAGGTACCAAAGTACTAAACCACTGCACCACCAACCCACATCAGCTCATAAACCTACATATTACAAAACTTCAATTTATCCCCAAAATATCGAAAGTTTAAAGCCATGACATTCAAAATTTCCTCCCTTTAATCCATCAATTCAATCTCACTGTTGCTTCCACGTGACTTGACGCATTTCTTTATCACTTTGTGTCTCCTCACTTCCTCTTATTTTTCTAAGAATAAATTTCTAATATGAAAATTATTGATGATATACAGCGACATTATTCTAATATGCTGTCATTTCTCATCATGAAAATTAACGATGATTTATGAGTCAATCATATTCATTGATTTTTCATCTAGTTCTGTTGGAGAAAAGAAGAGAAGAACTTTTATACTCATTTCTTGCGCCATTAAATTTCAATATGTTTTATGAATAATTTAAGCATTATCATAATCATAATCTGAGGAAAATTTTTATAGCATTTTATTTTGAGGATGAACAAACAAGCAAGAAGAAAAATACAAAAGTTTAACGAACGCATGAGGAGAGGAAATGTGAAGAATGGAATCTTTAAATGACACAAATATTTCAGCTGCTTACATGAGTGATGTAAATCTTTTTAAAGATTTTGCTTGCTGTGTTTCTTAAATTCATGAGAAATTTGGGTATTCAAAGAGTTTTTGGATTAAAATATTTTTTTTTTAAATTTGAACCTAACCTCAAAAAATTAAAAACCTTTAAAATTAGTCAATAAAAGTCATCATCGACTATGTGACTCAAGAGTGTACCCAGAAACTTTTTTGGGGATCATTATACTAAAAAATGGTATTTCAGATCAAATACCATGAAAAAAAATTAATTTCAGGGACCAGTTACTTGGTATACCCTAGGGTTACCATAGGCCACACCTCTAGGGTTACTCCAGGGTATACTGAGAAAACGGCTTCAAATCAGTCTGAACTAGTTTAAAAGTTGCTCATCATAGATGCTTAGTCATCTAGATCAAGAATCATTTTGATCAGTTACTCCATTAGTCATCGTCTCGGTCTCAAATTCTGTTTAAAAATTATTATTGACTGCACACGATCATTTCAGCAAAAATAAATAAACAGATCATCTCAACACCTTCATGCAACAAAAATCTCACAAAAAAGTAAAACTTTGCAACAACAAAGCAATAGAAAAGAACAATTTGTTTCTCATTCTTTAATCTCCTAAGTTACAAACTATGTTTATCTGTACAACTATAACAGAAAATGCTACACATTGCATATATGTAAAATTTGTGTGGTAAAGGTTAAAAGTTTTTCTCCTCTTTTGTTGCATTACATTGCATGATTTCTTTTCAAAGATAAAAGGAATAAAAAGCAAGAAAGAAGTGTAAAAGAGGGGGGCATAAGCCAACATAAATATGGTGAATAGGTAAAAAGAAAGTCGATAATCATGAATATTTAATGCTTTGGTGTGAATACAATTTACCTTAATCCATTCAACACAAAGTGAAATAACACAGCACAAACGAGAGAGAAGAAGCTAGTCAGACATGGTAGGATGATAGGAGAGGAAGTGATACATTTTGTTGCTTTAAATTGCATATTGTATGAAGGAAATTAAAGTTCATTTGTTTACATTTCTTTAATGTTAGTGATTTGCTGCATGCCATAATTTTCCATTTAAGAATTATGACGGGAAAATTGCAGGCGGGTCAGCGGGAACAAGAAATTTGATTTCTAACTGAAAATTATGTAGTTTGTGTTAATAACTGTAATTGGAGTTTTGTTTGACTTTTAAGGATGGATTGTTTTGATGTGGGGATATCTGAAAAATACAGGATGTATATTTTGAGGTTAAGATTCATATTTTGAGGTTATGATTCATATTTTGAGGTTAGAATCAATATTTTGAGGTTATGATTCATATTTTGAGGTTATGATCAATATTTTGTAGTGTTTGAAATCTCACCAAAAATCTCGCGAGAAAATTTTTCTCAGTGAAAACTTGATTTGAAATCTCGCGAGTTTTCAATTCTCGTGAGAATTTTTTTCTCACATTTCGCACGAAAAAATTTCGCGCGAGAAATTTTTTTTCTCTCGTGCGAAATTTGTGACCGTCACAAAGGAAATTTTTCCAAAAATTTTGTATGAAACTTTTGAACACAAAGATTTTAAATGATATGAGAGTTTCTTCTGCGACTGATTGTGTTTATTTTCGTAAGCATATCAGTTTTCAGCTCCAAAACCACTAATGGAAGTGCGGAACTGATCATATCCAGTGCCTAAAACTTCAAAAAACTTCATTTCCTCAAATTTTGATCCTGATTCCATTTTTGAAAACTTATAAAAAATGTGCGGAACCGACCACTTCCGCTACTTCCATCATGTTTTTTAATGTTTCTATCAACTTTAGAAGGGCAATAGAACCCAATAGCCCTATAAAATGTTCACAAAGTCATCAATTCCTGTGCATAAACTGTTTATTTTCTTTAAAAGACAAATTTAAGCATTTTTCCTTTAAATTAGATATGAAACTGATGACTTTTTGAACATTTTATAGGGCTATTGGGTTCTATTGCCCTTCTAAAGTTGATAGAAACATTAAAAAACATGATGGAAGTAGCGGAAGTGGTCGGTTCCGCACATTTTTTATAAGTTTTCAAAAATGGAATCAGGATCAAAATTTGAGGAAATGAAGTTTTTTGAAGTTTTAGGCACTGGATATGATCAGTTCCGCACTTCCATTAGTGGTTTTGGAGCTGAAAACTGATATGCTTACGAAAATAAACACAATCAGTCGCAGAAGAAACTCTCATATCATTTAAAATCTTTGTGTTCAAAAGTTTCATACAAAATTTTTGGAAAAATTTCCTTTGTGACGGTCACAAATTTCGCACGAGAGAAAAAAAATTTCTCGCGCGAAATTTTTTCGTGCGAAATGTGAGAAAAAAATTCTCACGAGAATTGAAAACTCGCGAGATTTCAAATCAAGTTTTCACTGAGAAAAATTTTCTCGCGAGATTTTTGGTGAGATTTCAAACACTAATATTTTGAGGATAAAATCAAGATTTTGAGGTTAAAATTAAAATTTTCAGGTTAAAATCAAGATTTTGAGGTTAAAAATCAAGATTTTGAAGTTTAAATCAAGATTTTGAGGTTAAAATCAAGATTTTCAGGTTAAAATCAAGATTTTGAGGTTAAAAATCAAGATTTTGAAGTTAAAATCAAGATTTTGAGGTTAAAATCAAGATTTTGAGGTTAGGATAAATATTTCAATGTTCTTGAGGTTATGTAAAATATTTTCCAAGTTATGTCTATGTTTTTGATGCTATATTCGAAATAAACTTTAAATCGTCTTAAAAGTTCCATAAATAAATGCCTCAAAGATCAATTCAATCTGAGTAATAATCCACATCATACTCCCTCCTATGTATGCAACCAACAAGTCACAGCACTACGAACGCTCAGTTGTCAGTAAATGAAAATCGCCACTCACAAATTACCACTGTGTAGAAACCACATCAACATATTTTCATCCGCAGCCTCACACCAATCCACAATCATTTTTCCATTCACACTATGCTGCCTTTTTTACTCTGACACAGAGATTTTAAATCATTTTCATTAATTTTTCATCATTATGAGGAGGGAAATGAAAAGTTTTCAAAGTGCTAAAATCATGGGCAGATTTATGTGTTGTTACTTAATTAACCTATTAATTAATTATTGAGTTATTATTTAAAATGCCACTGCTGTAACCAAAAAAATTTTTACGCCTCAAAAAATGTGCGAAACAGCCTGCAAAATGAATTTGAGTTGAAAAATGAAATAACAAACAACTTAGCTGCTGAGTACTCTAGCTGTGTATGAAAAAGCCACAAAATAAATCAGTCTGTAAAATATGTAATAAATCATAATTATGAGTGTCTACACAAAAGGTTATTCGACTGCGTTATGCTGCCTGTTTGGTTTTAAAGTATTAATATACACATATACAGCAGTAAAGAGGCAGCAGCAGTAGAAGAGAGACAGGATAAAAAAAAACTAAAATAAATTATAATTAGAGAGTTACTGTGCCTTACTGCCTTACTATTTCAAATTCGTACTTGTTACTCGCTTCATCATATTTTTTTTGCTTATTTGTAGTGAAAATCTTCTCTGTTGGCTTTTCAGTTTTTCCTTCTTCTTCATCCTGTTCTATTCTGCTGTAGTTTTTTGACGTTAGAATTATTTTATGAGGGAAATTTTTATAGCCTAGTTGTAGATTTTAACATATTTACATCAAGATTTATAGAGAACAAGTCATTAATTTTTGATTTAGAGAGGAAAATGAATTAAATATGTTTAAAAACTATTTTTATGAGTTTTATTATTTATTTTTAAAGGTAGTTCAAGAACCTCTACATAATTACTTGGGATGTGTGAATCTTTTTGACACAAGATACAAATATGATTGCAAAACTAGACTCCAAAAAGGTGGTGGGTGTCGAATTTAGTTTTTTTAAATTTTGACGTTCAATTACTAGTCAGGGGGCAGTTGCTCGGTATATTCTACCTAGCTTTAGGTACCCTATGGGATATATTCCAGAAAAACCCTAGAGTCATAGCCTTGATAACCCTTCTGGTATGGCCTAGGGTTACTGTATAGGGTACACAGAGCAACTTGCCGGTTAACAATTCGCAAATTACGTCACGCTTTAAGGGGGAAAAATTTGTGACATTTCAAGTACAAAATTTTTTGTTCTTTAGAAAATTTGAGACAAGGGGAGGGAGGGGGAAGGTTCGAAAAGTCATTTTTTTGCGTGACGTTCCGCCACATTCACACACTCACTCACACTGCCTATAGGATGTAATAATTTCGTTAACAGTACTATCTTTAATTTCGACGACTAGACTTATTTATTTATTCGAGTATCTGGTGAGAATTGAACCCATACCCTCGCAAACACAAGTGTTACTGATATTAAGTTTGCAGTCTGTCTACTATGCCACAAGAGATTTTTAATGTAATGATAGAAACACATTAACATGATGTGGTTCCTTATATTTCATTATCACGACTTGCTACATTATCAGCTGACAATTATGATGTCTAATTCAATTTATTGATACGTGATCTTATCTTATATACTCTATATACAGGCACGTTGTTAGGGGTTGGACCTATCTCCCATCGACGGAAAATATTCTCTAATCTGACTGGGTTTTTAAGCAAAATCATCAAAAATTTCTGACTACACCCCTAACTCTCTTCATACCTGTTCATATGATTCCTTTTTTCTAAAATAAGAAAGGAAATCCCCTTCAACATTCAACACTGCCATTGAAAATATTTTATTCATTATTTGAATTGAACAGATTTCTTATTCAAAAGATGATTTTTATTATTATTGTTATACAATATGACATTCAAGTATTCAATTGTTCGAATCAATTACCATTTATATCTATTATAAGGACATTGAGGAGAGGAAATTTTTTGAGAATTCTTAAGTATAGAGAAATGTTTTGTACTAATAATAATTGAATGTGAGGATTATTGAAGAGATTTCTTCTGTATTTTAGGATTATATGATAGACAATGAGTGGAAGGTGTATAGCTTGAGATTTGAGATTTGTATAGAAAAATATAAAACCTTGAACTTTGATGAAATTACTCAACATTTTAAAAATAAATGAGATAGGGGCAGGGGCGTATCCAGAGGGGTGATTTGGGTGTTAAAACCCTGGATGAAAATTTTCTTCAATTTGCTAGGATTTTTTGAGAAGAAAATTCCAAAATACCACTCTAAATTTTGTAGTTTATGATTAAAAAAATTCAAAAAATTTCTGGATACGACCCTGCATAGGATTGACCCCCTAACCCCCAACCCTATCCCTTTCAGCTACACCTCTGTTTACTTTTTTGTTTGATATTTTATTTTATTTAATTTAATTAAATTTTTGTAAAAGAATTTTCCTTGAAATATTTTTTTACGTACATCAAATTTTTTCTAATTCCTCATTGACAAAAATTCACGTGTTCATTCCCCAAGCATGCGTTAAAAACTGAAAAAATTACAAACAAAATTTGACACAACACTCAAAAGTCTACAAAACATTTTCTTTTTCTAAAACGCGATGAGTATTTGAGCGTCATGAGAAATTACACAAAAAGGGGAGAGTACAAAAAATTTCGTAGAATAGAGAGGAAAAATTTGAAAATGTGAAATTGAGCGGATTAACTTCCCCGTCCTTTCTATTTGTGAATTAATAAAATATTTAACACAAAAATTTAATCCTTTTAATGTTTGCATTTGAAATTGATCATTTAAGTCTCATCCTCAAAATTGAGCATTTAATTAAATGTAATGAGTAATTCAAACATTGACCCTTTTTTGTGGATAGAAAATGCCAAAATGTTAAGTGTTAATCACACACAATCTCATGTTCATTGATGCATTAAACTTGGTTTATTAATTATTCATCATCATTACATATTTTTGATTGGATATCCTTTGTGAAAGTGTTGATGCTTTTTATGGCTCGATGAATTTTTAATGACTTGAAGTAGTTTAGATGAGTTTAAAGGGGTTTAAGGATGTTAACTTAATTTAATGTATAGAATTTAATGCTTTAATTAGGGGAGTTTTGGATGAGATATGATATGAATTGTTGACTGCTAAATTGAGTGAATTTTAGGAAAGTGGTTCTTTTTTTAAGCAATCAGCATAAGTTTTTGGCTTGTTTTACATTTTAGTTACAATTTTGTAATTTTTTTCCAAAACTAACCTAAAAGTAAATTTTTAATTCAATAAAACGACAAGAGTGGAAGAGGGTGATGGAGGGGTTCCACCACTGGGTTGGATTTCTTGGTATACCCCTAAAACTATCCTAGGCTCTACCCAAGGGCCTAGTATACCCTTACCCCTACCATACCTACCTGTTGGTATATAGCCTGGAGTAGAGTAGATATAGGGGTATACCAAGAAACCTAACCCAAAATATGTGCTTTGAGGAGGGGGTTCAACCATTTCTTAACTACAAACCCCATCTTCCTTAAAATACATTTTACTTTAATTTACTAGTTTTTCTCTGAGAAAATAAATTATACCCATTCAAAAAATCCTTTTCTTTACATACCCTACATCAACATACGCTACATTTCCAAACATCTCTCAATCACATCAAAAAACAACAAAATATTTAAAATATAAGCCTTAAAGCAAAAGTTTACAACGTAAATAAATCATAAAATATCATAAAATTTTTTCTACATACCGTCCGTCAATCCATCTCTCCCCAATGACTTTATGGTGATAAAACAGAACAAAAATTTTAAAATTCAAGGTTGGTGAAAACAAATGACAATAAAAATGATGATTTGATGACTCATATAACATGATACATGGCTATAAAATATTATTTTTTGTGAAATAAAAAAGCAAGAATGTAGCGAATGTTTTGATTTGATTTATAGCTGACTGCTTTTGAAAGAAAAATTGCTAATTTCACTCACTAATTCATGCATGTTCTACAGTAAATTTATTAAGTAAACTATTAGATTTCATTTAAACACTCGACTCGTATTTTACAATGATTTAAATGGAAGGAAATTCCTGTTTTTAGATAGAATGAAGTTTTTTTATTGCAACAAATTTGTTTTATGTTTGCATGTGCGTAAAACTAGGGAATTTTGTGGGTAGAATATGGTAAAATAAGAATTTTGACATTTTGATTGATTTTTAACGGATCTTTTTTGAATATTTGATTTTTAACGGATCTTTTTTTAATTTTTTAATTTTTTTTGGAAACTGAACGAACATTTCTGCGTTCAGTGAAAATTTCTGTGGAAAAAAGTTGTTCAGTAGGCTTTTTTTATTTAAAATAAAAAATAAACATTTTCTTGTGAATGATTCTTAAAAATTGTTTGTTCAATCTTAAAACTGCAATCAAAGTGGCTTTAAATAATGAAATAAGGTACAAGCAGCTAGAAAATATCAAATCTTTGAGCGAAAGTGTCGAAAAATTCAGTAAAAGTGATGAAAAACTAAAAATTCAAATCAAGTTGGCTAAAGTTAAACAAAATTGGAAGTAATGTCCTTCAAGCAACTTACAGGTCAGTTCTCTACCTTATTAATACTTCAACACTTACCCTGCACCATTTTTAATCCCTACTTTAACATTTTTCTCACCCAATTTCCCTCATCAAGCCTTTTCCCCCCTCTGAGAACATTTTTTTACAACCCATCATAAACTTAAAAGAATTACAGGCAATATAACATTTTCATCCTATCCTTTTTTAATTCCACTCTACTTTCATTTCATTTCCATTCATAGCGTAATAATAATTTCCCTCAATTCTTTATTATTTTACTCACCCGGAAGTATGTAGTTTTTTATAGTTCCTATACAGTACAAAATGTCGTAATATCAATAACAGAAATAATTAGCGGATAAAAATCTTGACAAACTTCTTTCTTCATGCTTTATGTTGTTTTCATTTTCAACGCGGGTCTTTGATATGGAAATTTACAAAAAAATAGCGATTTCGTCAAGATGATTGATGTGGTTTGTGGCTGAAAAGTATTTTTATGGTGTGTTAATAAGAATTGGGAAATAAGTCATATTTTAAAGGGAATTTGGACTTATGAGAGCAATTAGCTGCATTTAATTAAGGAAGTGAATTTTTTGGGGGTCAAATTAATTTTTTTGCTTGAAAAATGCGCTTGACGCATAAAAATGGAAAACTTTCTGACTTTCAATAAAAATTTAGTAAACTTTTTCGACTTTCTTGATAAAATCCGAAAATTGCTCAATTTTGTTCACAAAAAAGTCTCAGAAGGTTCATGAGACCCATCACAAAATCATTATTATAGTGGCGACTATGACAATTTTTTACTGTTAATTAATGTTTCTATAAAATGACACAAAGAGTGTAAAAAGACATAAAGATATAAATCTTGATTATAATTGTATGATTATTAATTTAATTTCGTTTAATTGCTGTCACGCCAGGGCATTTTCTTTTCATTTTAATGTGCATAATGCAATCGCAAAAAATATTTTTATGTTCATAATGAAAATATATCGAAAATAACTGATGTTGATTAAAATATGTTCCTTGAAAATTTTAATAATTATTGGAGTGATTTAAGCGATAATTAATTAATTTAAATTTGAATTTTTTAAAATTGAAAATTTTATTTTATTAATTTTTGTGTCCATAGACATGCTCGATAAAATATAATTTTTATGGTCGATGAAAATTTTTCGTGATTTAATTGGTTAAAACTCAATATGAGGTTTTTGTCTTTTTTTAGGTTAAAATTGACATTTTAAAGATTTTATTGACTTTGAGGATTTTATTGACTTTTTCACAAGGTTGACGTAATTCTTTTTAAATTTTTTACGAGCATTGGACATAAAATTTTATCAAAGAATTTAGAAATAATCACGTGTTAATAAAAAACTAAAGAATTTTTATGTAACAGATGTAATTCAAACTAGTGATACGTCTATGGGCATCAAAAAAATAACTGTTTACAAAATAACTAACGCAAAAAATTTGTCAAAAATAATTAGTTAGTATGCACCATTTTTTTTAAAGAATAACGTTAAAAACTTATTTAAAAATAATAACGGTCGGAAAATATTTGAAAAATAATGGTCAAAATATATTTAAATTTTTCATACAATCTTGGCACCAACTATTCCTTAAAAAAAATCCCTTAAATTTAAATCAGCTGACATTTTTCATTAACATCATGCACCTTTTGCAGATCTAGTAAATAATTTATTTCTCGAATTTTTTTGTTGTTTCATTCATGTCAAAACAAACAATCATCCGAAGTTCATTTCATTTTCGTCATCAACGGTCTTTTCTCTCATCTTAAACCACAGTTTATAAATAAAAGACATTCACGAGAAAAATAAGATCAATAAATGAAAAGAGAAATTAAATAAAATGAAAACATGACACGACGGGCAAAGCCACAATTAATAAAAATATCGTTGATGAGCAAGACGATATATTGTTTGACGACACACGATACGGATGAGGAAGGTCAATTAGATAAATTTCCTTTGCTTTGTTGAACAGAAATTTTACGAGAAAGAAAAATTTGTGTGTTGAAAATTTTTTTTTATTCGTTTTGTGGGTCATTTGAAAATGACGTCTATCAAAAAATCAGATTGTATTGTCACATAAATGGGCATACCCAATGGGGGGGGGGGGGTCCGATAGGGTCCTTAATTTACCATTAGAATTAGCCATGAAAATAAAAAAGAAATTTTTTGGGCCTTTTATATTTTTGGAGTTTATGGGGTACGTCCTTGGTAACAATTTCAGAATCTAAGCTCCAAATATTAGACATCACATGTGGACAGCCCCTTGTCTTGATGCCAAATTTCATTATATTTTTTGAGATCATCGTCGTGTGATAGATTAAGGGAATGCCTCATGATGATACAAAATTAAACATTTTTCATTTTTAATTAATTCTTGCTACTTCATGCCTGCACATCTCGACTTGTGGGACTATCAGCAGCACCATACTGTTGACACACATTGACTGATGTAGTGCGAATGCTGAACAATGTAATATTTTTCAATTTTCACAACTTTTCACTATTTTAATTTTTTTGTTGTCGTCTGTGTCTGTTTTCATGCATGCATATGCATTTGCATGGGTGTTTTTTGTGTAGCGATGTCAAATTAAAAATTCACTGACCAATTTAATTTGACAATGAAACGTGAAGGAGAAAAAGTAACGAATAATAATGATGATAAATGCTTGTGCTGATATTTGAGGATGTTGATGTAAAATATTGCTGAAGATGTGACTTGCAGAAAGTTTTTCTCTTGAATTTTCAGAAATTTACAATTTTTTCGGCCAACCCTACTCAATTTGAGAATTTTTTTAAAAAAGATTCTAAATTAGGATTTCTTTTTCTGTCAAAAAAAGATTTTCCAATTTTCTAGTTCCTAGTTAGTTCAAGTGATGTCCAAAATATATCTTAGAATTTAAGGATATCCAATGGTCAAAAGCCAACACTTAAGAATATTTAATAAAATATGCGCTCAATATCTTCACAATATCACCAAAGATGACTTCCAAAACTTCCCAATTCAGTCACTTTTCTGTTATTAATAAAACAATTTCACTCGATGACATTTTATTTTGCATCTCTAGACTTGTCAGGTTGTGCTGAAAAAATAGCAGCGACAGTAGCCAGCATACCAGACAATAATGATTGTTGACTTTACTTTTTGAAACAAATGATGAAAAGTTGATGAAGGAATTCATTGAAGGATATTCGCATTATTTGTTATGTGAAATAAAAGAGCCAGAACAATGGAGTTTGAATGAGTGATTTAAAAAGTAATGAGAACTCATACCATTTTATTTGAGCTTTTTTTGATTATTGTATACTAAATAGCAAGTGAAAATGAGGTCATGAGTTGAAACCCTCCTTCCAAAAAACACCCTGGATACACATCTGACCTTAGAGTACCTTAAAACCAAATTATCAAAGCATTTGCGAGATGAAATGGCCAACGCTTGATTTTTTCAATTTTTAGTTCCTTTACTGGGTTCTTACTTCATAACATCCTAGGTGTACCCAAAAAAAATTTAGGGAGCGTACAAAAAACATTTTTTTGAGTTAGGTGTTCAGACCCCATCGCACTCCCCTGGGGTGTCTTGGAATCTCTTGGTTACGCCCATGCTGCACATTAGTAGACATTTAAAAAAATAGAAAATCAAATTTATTTAAAAAATAAATAAATTTTATTTCAATCAAGCATTTAATTTTATAGCAAAATAACTCCACATATTTCGAACAATAATCATTTACTAATTGTTTAACTGCTTTAGAAAGAATGTTCAACAATAAAAATTTTAATTTATATCCCACATCACACTATGTGACAAATGAGATTAAATAAAAAAGAAACCACAAAGCAAGAAAGATTTCAATTGCTTATAATGATCATCCTATTGTCCGCCTACATCATCTGCAGATTAAATGCCTTTAACTTCTTTTTGATCGACGTAAACTAGCCGAGATTTTCTCTTCTCTCATGTGCAACTGTTGGCAGTGCTGATGCTATTTTGTGGATATGAAAATTGAATTTATTTATCTCATTTATTTTCACTCTTCATCTCAATGCTTTCTCGTGCACAATTCAGTTGTTTGTTGTTTCAATTGTCTCTCACGGTAATTCATTTCAATTTTAAAATATGCACAGGAAAATTTTCAACAAAAAACAGCACACGAGACGAGTGAGGTGAGGGGATATAAATTTGTAGTAAAATCAACCTCAAAAATATTCTATTTTTCTACCTCATTGCATAATTAATGAATATTTGTTTCAAATTTTATAACAAAAATAGCAACAATGCATTTCAATTTGATACCCATTCGTATACTTGTTGTTGTCATTTTTATATGCTTGTAGCTCTTGTGAGGCTGACAGATTTTCATGAGCTAAAAGCTTCTATATCTATTTTTCACAAAAAATATGTACGAGGAAAAAGTAAAATTTCAATTGTGATGTAAAATGCAAATGCAGTTGAGAGAAATGGAAAGTTGGGGAAGTGCTGCCTGGAATATGGTGGATGTGGTGCATTTATGATGAGTTTGCTGGATATTTATGTGATTTATTGTAGTTAGCGCTTCTATTTTTGCCATTAATCGACTAGGTTTAACTCATAGTCGCTCTTCCATAGGAGGAACCAGGGGGGTCCGATGGGTCCGGACCCTACCTCATTTTTTTAAAAGGAAAATCATTCATTAGAATTAATAAAAAAGTACAATAACTTGAGTATAAGAACAAAAAAAAATTTGGACCCCCTTTAAAAAATATTCTGAGTACGCCCCTACACTGCTCTAGGGTACTCCCAATAAATACCCCCTTCCAGGTAAAACATTAGGACAATAACAAGTGAATGAAATAAGTTTAAGTGAAAGACAATCTGAAAAACTTCAGCAGAACTTAATGTAAATTTTTTTATGACAAGCACAAAATATGTAACAGTTAAAATGTTTATGATCTTGCATCACACAAAATGTTATCGCAGTTACAAAATCGATATTTCAATAAGCAAAATGGTAAAACCGCCGAGAACACAACATGAACCCACCTGAAGAGACAACTTTCAAAATTAATTTTGTGTAAAGCCTCAACAACAGCGGCTTTGCATGCATAAATACCATCAACATCATATACCACATATATCGTTTATGTAAGATGAGTTGAGTGTTTTTCCTGCTTTTATGGGGTCGTTCATAAATGACGTCATGCAATAAAATTAGATTATCAGAGCCTCTCCTTGCTTTGTCACATAATTTTCAAATGGAAGTGTCATTACAGCATCAGAACCCCCACCCTCTAAAAATTAGACGTCATTTATGAACGGCCCCTATAAAAATTCAACGCATTACGTGCAGAAATTTTTTACGCGCTCAACAAGACGTGAAATTATTTTTTTCTCAATTGAAAGGCTTCAAAAGGAAAGGAAAGAACATCAAAGGGAAGTTATGGAAAAAGGTGAACATGAAACATTCACAAGATTGTCGCATTTCTGATGTAATTTTATGTTAAATGCTCTTGACGATGATAATACCTAATTTCGTTTACCATTTTATGCTCCGTCATTGAATTGCAAAGTAATTTTTTTCCCTTTCACTTTCATTTATGTCTATTTTTTGTTGTTATTGTAACTCCGACTTTTTTAAGTACTGCGGAAATTTTTTTCTTCCTTCTCATTTTAGTCAAATTACAGATGAAAATTTTGCTTTTCTTTCTCATGAGGAATATCATCATAATTATGTGTCATAAATAATCAAAAGAAAGGAATAGATAGAAGAGAAAATCTGTGTGTCTTCCTTACTTTATGCTTCGAGCGTTTCAATTTACTTATAGAGAGATTTATTTTAGATTCTTTTTTGTCAAGGAATGGGAAGCTGTTGTGGTTGAATTTTTCGAGGTTTTTAGGAGAAAATGTAGAAGTTTTTAATGGAGTAAAATTCAAATATGGACTAATTTCATTTCATCCTATCCTATCCTCATCTCGTTACGCTACTCTCCGTATTATTTGAATCCAAACTTTTCAATTGTTCAAGCTGTCAAATTAATTAAAAGTTAACGGTATTTTTGAATTTGAAATTTAACGAACTTTTGAAGTTTGAATAATTTTATCTACTTAAAAGTGAATCAAAATATTCAAATTTGAAAAGTTCGTTAAATTTCAAAATCAAAAATACCATTAACATTCAATTATTTTGTCAAATTAATAACACTAACCATCAAGTTATCATCCCTCAAACTTATCCCATTTTTCTATCAACTCTTGTTCAACATAATTTTTTCTTTATTCCCTTTTTACGAGATAATTTTAAAGAACGAAATAAAAATTCCTTTTGACATTCATACAGTCAGTCAGATAGATGTAGATAGAGAGCTGTGTAAAGGATGGAAATAAAATGCATACAACACAACAGAAATAAAAAAAATGTACGAGCTGAATAGCTGATAAAAGGAACTATCGCAAAACCGATATCAAAGCATATCTCGAGGGTCCATTTTTCAATTAAAAAGATTTTTATGGAAATATATAGAAAAAAAAATATATTGTGCCACTGACTGTTATGACTATAGTCAGTAAGCAAATTTATCCCCTCTATTTAGTCATTCAAACATACAGAATGAGATTCACACAGAGTAAATTGGCTTTTTTAATACAAATTTGTGAATCAGACGTGTTCATGAGTCAGTTAGGCGGGATTTTCTTTCAAATAATAAGAAGGAAGGTTTTTTTTTGTTTCTGTATGCTTAATAATCACCGTTCAACAACAGCGGCAAACCTCATAAATTAAGTTCATGCATTACATTCTTTTCTTAATTTCTGGTTTCAATTTTATTTCACCGTGTGGTGATTAGAAGTCGAAGATATATGTACATACACAGGGAATTGGATGACATTTGATGCTGTGAGCGAGTGATTAAAGCGCATATTTTGATTTTACCTACTTTTGGACAAATTGAGGCTATAGAATGTTGAATTATTTATTTTCTTAAGTTTTTGGTGTTTCGTGGGTGTCATAAGCAGGTTACCTTAGTAACTAGGTATATCCAGTAATATTTTCTAAAAGATTGCAATGCAAGCAACTTCTTCAAACTAGAAACATTTCAGAAACACTGGAAATACATCCCTAATTCCTTAATATGTTAATTTACAAGACATAAACCTAAAATTGCTTTAGACCACAAAATTCTCAATAGAACCAATCCCAAAATGCATCACTCTACCATTTTCATCTACAATCATGCACAGGCTAGTAGAAAGAGTCGTCTGGCATCATGCCCAATTTTTTTTGCTCTCTCCTCTAACTTTTCCTTCTATTCTTTTAATTTTCCTCTTGTTTTTTCATTCAACGTGCAGGTAAAATGAACCATAAAAATAGTTCATGATGATGAAAATAAGGCACTCGATTTGAAATGAGATCTTTTGTTGTGTGTATTTATTAGCGGGATTACAAAGAACATTAAAGGAAAAAAAAATATTGTCTACGACTGTAAAACAATTGTAAAGGTGTGAAAAAAAATAACGGCGAGTACGAAAAAGTTTAATTAGTCTATAACAGGGGAGTAGCCAGTCGTTTTTTGAAGGGGAATTTTCAAATTTTTTGTATGGATAAGGGGAGGGGGTACCCTAGTGTATCCTAGGGTATGATAGGTAGGAATAATTTTGGGTAGGGTAGGGCAGGACACCATAGGATACCTCACCTACCCATTTTTGCTGAATTTTGGTATATTTTTTAATAACTTTTTTCACATCAAGCTGTTCATTGAATTAAATGGAATCAACAGATTAAGATGAAATTGTTCAAAAGGACATTAAATGCCTTTAATTCTTCTGTAGCATGAAACTGACAATCAAATACTCAAAACCAATTTAGAAACCAAACAAATTTACAAAAATAGCTTCAAATTATAAATTTAACACCTAATAATCTTCAGTTGCATCAACAAACTCAAAACAACAAACCTCCAAGAATTTTCATTATGTGTGAAAAAATTCTTTGCTTTAAGTTTCTTAAATTAAATATTTACACGAGTAGCATTGAAGCAGCAACTTTAAAAACCTCATCTCATTGTGTTGCATAAATAGAGAAAAGAATCACATCACATAGCAGAAGATTAGTCGAATGCGATGCACATAATTTAAATTATTTAATGAAGATGCAGAAAATCTAATAAATCTTGCATGTATTTAAAGTATGAAATGTGCATTCATGACTCATGCGAAGAGAAAGTTTGAGAAATTTGTAAAAAAAGAAATTTCGAGGAATTAGAAAAAATCAAAGTAAAAAATGCACATACGTACATTCATGCAATTAATTTTAATGACACAATTAACCGTAAAATGTTTTCTCAAGTATCAACATAAAAGGGTGATGATGATGACGACTTTTGTTCTATGCTGAAGAGGAGAAGGGAAGGAAGTAGGAATATGTGAGATAGAAGCGAATTTTTGATGATTTTTGGTTTAATGTGGACCAAATATGCTCAAAACCGGTTCAAAGTGAACCAAATAAGTTCAAAAAAAACCATTGAATCGGTTCAAAATTGATAAACAAAGCTCAAAACCTATATAACCGGTTCAAAATGGATCAAATAATTTCAAAATATATTAAACCAATTTAACGTAAGTTCAAAAGCAGTTGAACCGGTTCAAAATTCAAAAACTAAGTTTAAAATCTATAAAACCAGTTTGAGCTGGATCAAATAGGTTCAAAACATGTTGAACCGGTTCAAAATGGATCAAACATGTTTTAAAGCTGCTAAACCAGTTCATAACGTCTTGAACTTATTCTAATTAGATTCAGTACGAAGAAGAAACTGCAAAACAAGTAAAATGAACAGACATCTTAGAAACTCAGACAAACCATATCAACTTCCATTTACTATCCTCGTAGAAAAACTGCACAGAAAACACATTAAACCCCGTAAAAGCAAAAGTGAAGTGCCATCCAGTCAAGGTAAAAGATTCTCTTTGTACAATCTGTTGGAAAGATTAAATGTTTAATGCTTAATGTTAAGAAGTTGTCAAGTGAAGCCATTAAGCTGCTTTTCTCATTTATTTTCATTCTTCGTGTCGTTATGTGTATACGGGCGTTTGATGTAGGCCGAGACCTAACAAACACTTATCACAAATCGTTTACTTTTGTGTCTTTCTTCTCCTTCCTATCACATCATTTGCCTTTGCCCTCTCTTTGGATTCTGCTCTTGCTGTTATTGTTTTCATGTTTAAGTGTTTATGGTTTTGACATGAAAATGTATCCTCCCTCAAACTTTTATGTTCCTTCTCTCTTTTTTTATCCTCATTATTTTTATTTTTATTGTTTTTCGCATTTCATTTATATTTAATTTTTTCTTCTCTCTCCTGGTTGTTTGCGGTAAAAAAGGTGCCGGTGGTCATGTTTTAATGATTATTTTGATTTGAATGAGCTTTTACAATTGTTGCTTTATGTTTTTGAGGGTTTAAGAAGTCAGAAAATTAGGATATTGAATAAACTTGGGTAATGATTCAATTGTTGAGTGATTTTTGTGAATTAAGCTCTTCGATAGAGAATGATTTTGGGAATCTAAGGACTGACATATCATTAACAAGACTAGCTAGATCTACAGTTGTCAATTTATTTGTAAAATTAATTAGATAACATTATTTTTTGATTAACGGTATTTTGGATTTTAAAATTTAACGAATTTTTTAAATTTAAATATTTTTGATCTACCAAAAGTAGAACTCCTTTGAACTGAATATGTTCCTTCAGTAAGAAGCGACGTCGGAAGGAGAAAATCGTAAAAGGAACTTTAAAATACTTTAAAAACACAAAAGGAGTAAAACATCAATAAAAGTGAACCCCTTCCTAAAATCAAACGTAAAACTCTGTCCAAAACCCTCAATCAACAACATCAAGTCAGACATTCATTGGTTTTATTGGTTTGTGTAAGTCTTGTAAGTTGTCACAAAACAACAAAATTGTCACCATCAACATCAACAGAGTGCAAAAATCACCATCACACCCCCATCTGCACTATCATCTTGTACAGTATGCGGACAAAAAATTAGGGACTTTTCAAAAAATTAGTATTATTGATCTGGAGCTTAAGGCTTAACAGATATCGGAAAATGGTAAAAGGGTGAAATGTTCTACATATCATTAGCTATTCAACAGTATATAATAGTGGACATAACTTCCACACTCTTATAGGGTTTCACTCAATTTTCATATTTTGATCAAAAATTTATATTGAAAATTTGTCATTTTTCAACAATATTGCCTGTAACTTTTGTTCCTTTCAATGAATCTTCCTGAAACTTTTACATAATGTTTCTGTTACTTATGGCTTTACCTTGCCTACATTTCAGATTTTTTGAAGGCTCTCTTCATGGACTTCCACACCAATGAATTAGGCAACATTATAAAACTTTAATTTTTAAAAATTACTTTAACTAACTATTTTACAATTTAAACTTTTAATGAATTTGACAGTCTTTTATTTAAGCTTTCTTTTGGTATATAACTTATTAGGTAACCATTTGTAGATCAAGAGAAAACTTGAAGAAAATCCAATATGGCGGACATTTTTCCTACAATTTTTTGCATAAATCATTGATAACTTTTATAAATTAGTCTAGACCTATGGATATTTTTACATATTTATAAAGCTCTAATCTTCCTTTACAAGTTTTTAGTACATTAAAAAGTTCTGAGATGGATGGAAGTAGAAGTTATCAGCGCTTGAAAAGTTGTAATTTTTCAAAATCAAAATTTTTGTATGAACGAAAAATAAATTTCAAATTTTTCTTAAAATAAGCAATTCCTTTGGTTGTAATTGATTTATTTTTAGTTCTCAGTATCAGGAATGTCATTTACAACCAAAGGAATTGCTTATTTTAAGAAAAATTTGAAATTTATTTTTCGTTCATACAAAAATTTTGATTTTGAAAAATTACAACTTTTTAAGCGCTGATAACTTCTACTTCCGTCCATCTCAGAACTTTTTAATGTACTAAAAACTTGTAAAGGAAGATTAGAGCTTTATAAATATGTAAAAATATCCATAGGTCTAGACTAATTTATAAAAGTTATCAATGATTTATGCAAAAAATTGTAGGAAAAATGTCCGCCATATTGGATTTTCTTCAAGTTTTCTCTTGATCTACAAATGGTTACCTAATAAGTTATATACCAAAAGAAAGCTTAAATAAAAGACTGTCAAATTCATTAAAAGTTTAAATTGTAAAATAGTTAGTTAAAGTAATTTTTAAAAATTAAAATTTTATAATGTAGCCTAATTCATTGGTGTGGAAGTCCATGAAGAGAGCCTTCAAAAAATCTGAAATGTAGGCAAGGTAAAGCCATAAGTAACAGAAACATTATGTAAAAGTTTCAGGAAGATTCATTGAAAGGAACAAAAGTTACAGGCAATATTGTTGAAAAATGACAAATTTTCAATATAAATTTTTGATCAAAATATGAAAATTGAGTGAAACCCTATAAGAGTGTGGAAGTTATGTCCACTATTATATACTGTTGAATAGCTAATGATATGTAGAACATTTCACCCTTTTACCATTTTCCGATATCTGTTAAGCCTTAAGCTCCAGATCAATAATACTAATTTTTTGAAAAGTCCCTAATTTTTTGTCCGCATACTGTATCTATACCACAGATGAGCAATGAGACATGTAACTCAAGCCAATGTTTTCTTAAATGGAATGACTAATCAAAAGGATATCTTAATAAATTTGTAAGTATCTATGACTATATGTGTGTGTGCATGTTTAAGGCAGTAAAATTTGAGATGTCCCAATTGCTATTTTTGGCTATTAATAATTCAAAACAATTTTGTCATGCGATGCAAATCCTCCCTCTCACATCTAACGTAACGAGAAAACAGCAATAACCACTTTCAAGGCAACTAAAATTTTAGTAGAAATTGTATTTATTTATATTCATGTCATTTATTATTAAACATTCCATTAAAATTATTTTGCACATGAAAATCATTTCATTTCTCTCCATTTCACTTCCTCATGTGTGATATTGTGTGTATGCTTATGTACATGTGAGGAGGATGATGATGGAATTTGATGTTGTTGAATATTTATCTTCTTTTTTTGCTATGGGAAATAAATAAGAAATGAAATTTTGAATGTTCTGTTGTAAAATTTTCATATTACTTAAGAATTTTTGTGTTGCTGTTTTAAATTTTATGGTAGGCTGGGGTCTTCTAGGGGGTTTTTTGATTGGATTTTAAATTAAGGATGAATTTGAGGTTAATTAATGGGGATCAGGGGCCGTAGTGTACCCCAACACCCCTTTTTTGGGATTTTTCTTCAATTTGCTACGGTTTTTTATGAAAAAAAAAATCCCAAAACCCCCCTAAATTTTCCCGTTCACCCAAAACAATTTAATCCCCCTCCTCGAAAAATTTCAGGATACGCTGATGAAGATTTGAATAATTAGAGATTTTGATCAAGTTGGATCAAAGATTAAGACATAATTAGACAATATCTATTGGAAAGTATATAAAAATTTTCTAGTCCTTAGATTCTAGGGATACATCATCTTTATTGTGAGCCCAGCTTTAAATACTGAATTTTATATTTTAAAAATAATTTGTGTTTTCCTTCTTTATATTAAAGGCGTCTAAAGTCATCATATGTTAAATAAGAAAGTGCCTAAGTCTAAAAATATAATTCCACAACTGTTGCATCCTATTCCTTCAAAATAAAACCCCAACACACCCATTCACTCTAATCTCAACATAATAATATAAATTAAAAATTTATCATCTGCTAAATTTTATTGCCATAAACCATAAGGACATTAAACTTCCAATAGTATCACGACAAATATTTATTATCTTTCGAAAAATAGGGAAAGAAAAAAATTGTTGACACAAAATTTATTGTCGAGAAGAAAATTTTTTATTGCATTTTTCGGCCAACAACAAGAATTTTTCACAAAACAATGGCAATAATTTGGAAATTTTGTGTCGAGTGGAGATGCAACAGAAGGCAGACACAAAGACAAATAAATTTAAAAAATAGAAGAAATGAAACAAAAATTTTGACTTCTTTTGCAAGTCTTTCATGTAGAGAATTCTGTCAGATTTTTAGTTAAATATAGGGGGTTGTTCGTAAATTACGTCACGCTTTAGGGTGGTAGAGGTTTTTTTTGAAGAATTTACGAACGACCCCTTATTTATTTCTAAAGTGATTCTGTGACTCAATCTTATTTAAATATTTTTAAACCGTTATTTTTAAATTTTTTTTACTAATTTTTGTGATTTGAAACAGTTTGAAGGTTTGTGGCAGGCCGTTCTTAATAATATTTGGGGAAGGGGTTAGGATTTGTAACAAAAGTGGGAGGGGTTCTAAAAAGTCGATTTTTTGCGTTATATAATAAGTGAACGGCCTTTGTGCTTCTCTAGTATTTAATCATTAAAAAGAAGGGATCACTCATCATTTAATATCTCATTTTGATCTCCTCGATAGTTTTTTTGGCAGCTTTTAACGATTTTATCATCATCTTTGCATCCTTAGAATTACGTTCATTTTTTTCCAATTCCTTAGTTAGATCAACGTCATTTTCCTTCAATAATTTGTGCAACAAATCATTCTGCATATTGTCCTTCATATGATTGATAATTTTGGATATGACAATTTTTGGAATTTGATCTTGAATGGTTTTCTTGACTATTGGAAAGTAGTTCTGGATTAATTTGTAGATAATCTCAACATTTAATTCAGTTTTTTTGTTCATTAGATTTCCAAGATTATTTTCTGTATAAGTATTAGCAATATTATGTGCCTGCAATTGCTGTGGATTATTTGGAATGCTGAGCCGAAAGCCATTCTGTCCATTTTCAAAAATCGGATAATTAATTGATTCTTGCTGTACATTTATCTTATTAGAATCATTGTTGAATGCATCTTTAATCGAAAAATCAGGATGATTTGTATTAACTGATGATAATTCTGTGCTGATCAACTCAGTAACCGATTTTTGGGCAATTGACAACTGACAGTTGACCAGATTTTTTAAATGGAATTGAATTTTTTGTTCCAAAATTGGAAAGCGTGTCAGTTCTTGTTGTTCTTTAATTGCTTCTAAGATAATTCTTTTCATTTCATTATAACTGTTTTGAACGCAATCAAGTGATGGTTTACGTAATTGTTCAATTTCTAGTTTGATTAGTTCCAAAAATATAAAATCTGATGCAAAAACGTGTGGTCGAGGACCTCCAAAATTCAGGATATATTTTTCAATTTCAGCTTCGCTCTGTTCAGGATTTATGGCATCCAAAGTTGTAGTGAAGGAATCATCAAACATCCAACGGTACTTTGGACCGCCATTCAAAAACTGCACGCCTTTAAACTTCTTCATAGTTGTACCTTCGATAATAGATTCAATTTTTTTAGAAACTTGTCTGACGATTTTGATGATGAACAAGTCTCGATCGTCACATAATTTATCATTTTCTTGATATTTTTCAAGTTCTTCATTGATTTCCATTTTCAAGCCTGGAAGATAATTCTTAATATGATCCATAAGCAATTGATTAAGTCGCTTAGATAAATAGGAAATGCCATGTTCATGAGCAATATCCTTATATTTCTTTTTAAAAAATTCATGCTCGTCCTTCAGTTGTTGATCACTTGACTTATTTTCGTCAATATCTTCTTGTGATTGGTTAATAGTTCCAATTATTCCTAATTGAACTTGAATAATGTTTCCCGTTAACATCTCCCAAGCATCCGTTCCTTTATTCATTAAATCAAGTTTTGTCAATACTGAAAGTGTACGCACCCCTTCAGGATCAACCTCTTTTGCAAATTTTATACTTTCACTTGTTGCAAGCTCGACATTTGCTTCCGTAACACATAGAATGATGGAATTTGAATCTTTAATGTATTTCAAGATGATTGTTTTAATTTGATCTTCGATATCGTCTGGCTGATCGCCAACAGGAACCTATTTAATAATTTGGAAACATGATCATCCATAAGAGTCATTTGATATTTAAATAATTTTACCTTTGTGATTCCTGGCAAATCTACAAACGTTAGATTCACAATATGAGGTGAATAAATCTTGAAAATAATTTCCTCATTAGAAATTCCTTTATTACTGCCTGCAAGCTTATTCGTTTGACGTTCAATCTCTTTACGGATTTCATCAAAATCTTCGAATTTTTTATCAGGCAAATGCGAAAACACTCCATATTCCGTTGTTTTATTAGAATTATTACGTTTTATTAGTTGAAGAATTAACGGACAACGCGTTACTATGCCAGATCCACGAAGTAAACATGGTCGTTGAACAATTGATTCCAAAACGGAAGTTTTTCCAGAACTCTAAGAAACAATTGAATTTTAATAATTATTATTACCTTTTTGAGAAAAATCACGAAAATACCACCCCCCCCTCCAAGCATCAACACTTTTTAATTACCTGAGAACCAAGCATTACAATTTGCGGCAATTTGATATAATTTTTAATTTTCAATGTATTGAAAATATATTGAAGCTTTTCCATGACACCGTTTATGTTCTCCATAATAATTGGAACTTTTGATTCCTCCATTGCTAGAAAATTTAGATTTTTATAAACTTAATAGTTTTGCAAATGTTCAATTGCAACTGACTCTATTCGCAGTGTTTTGTGGATGTTTTAAAGTATTTATAAACTATGATAAGATTTTGAAATATTAATTTAATAAATATTGAACAACTTTAAGATTATTGACAATAGTTTACAATATTATTTAGTTTAAATATTGAAGCTTGCTAGATCGGTTAGCAGGGATGGGTTTCTCCTTATACCCCTACACCTAGGGTATACCCCTACTCCTACCACTGAAGTAACATAAATATACCACTATCCCTATCCCTGGGGTACACTAGGGTAGGTCTCGTTATACTATTGGGTTGGTGACTTAATTCTTGGACACTTTTGAAGCAATTTTTGAAAATTGAATATCTGTGCAATATAAGCAGATATCGAAGTGAAACAAAAACCATTTCGAGGTAGAAATCTAAATATATTTTCTAATTAGTTTTAGTTTTCCAAATGTCTAAGGAAAACTTTCTGGAAAATTCGGAAAACATAGTAAGGTCAAAAAAGATAAGACGATTTGTTTCAAACTCAATTTTCTCTGAAGTTTTCCACTACGGAAAATTCTTTCTCTACCTTAAAATTTTGTTCCTATATTGAACTTAATAGTACCGTAACTTTCAAAAATTTTCCTTGAGAGATTTTCACGTGACGTCATTTTAAACTTTCCATGTCCGATTTTTGAAAAAGTGGAAAATCTCAATTTTCTCTGAAACTGCTTAATCAATTTAAAATCTGTATATGCAGTTATATGCAGCATGACTAGTATTAAATTTTGGCATATTAAGATTTCCGTAATTTGAATTTGCTCCTGGGGTCTGTACGGAGGGTCCGGAAAAAGTATCGTGTTTTCAAAAACTAAATACGCAATAATTTTACAATGGCTATTGCACATATAACTGCATTTACAGATTTTGAATTGATTGTGTAGTTTCCGAGAAAATTAAGGTTTTCCACTTTTTCAAAAATCGGACATGGAAAGTTTAAAATGACGTCACGTGGAAATCTCACAAGGAAAAATTTCGAAAGTTACAGTACTATTAAGTTTAATATAGGAACAAAATTTTAAGGTAGAGAAAGAATTTTCCGTAGTGGAAAACTTCAGAGAAAATTGAGTTTGAAACAAATCGTCTTATCTTTTTTGACCTTACTTTGTTTTTCGAATTTTCCAGAAAGTTTTCCTTAGACATTTGGAAAACTAAAACTAATTAGAAAATATATTTAGACTTCTACCTCGAAATGGTTTTTGTTTCACTTCGATATCTGCTTATATTGCACAGATATTCAATTTTCAAAAATTGCTTCAAAAGTGTCCAAGAATTAAGTCACCAACCCAATATTAATGTCTGAAATTTATACTAAAAATTCATCCAAATTTCAAGAAAATGTCAATCAATAGTTTCGTCCGAAAAATAATAACGATTACTTTGAAGGTATATTGTTCCAAACCCCACACCATTAAGTATAAACTATTATCGCTACAATTTTTATCTAATCAAATTTTATTTTCATTCAATTGTTGACTATAAATATTTTATTATGAACTTAGAAATTATTATACAAAGTTGTGTGAATACGATAACAATAACTTGATGAATATGTTTCTGTAACTCTCATGTAAAAATACTGAAGAACCTTTCCTTCCTTAAATCCCCATTCTAATTTCTTCGATTGCTTCATTCAATAGATTATGTAATAGCACCAGCACAATTTGAGTGTCGCGAAATCATACAAATCAAGTTGGATGACTAAACAATCGAAATCGAGTAGATATTCTCTGGAATCGAACTTGGGTCGTAACGTGTTGCTTGTGCACTGCTATATTAAATTAGTGTTCGGAACTTGTATGCAAGTATGCGCATACTGTATACAAGTTCCGAACCCTATTAATTTGTAAGAAAAAATAATTATAAACTGTTTAAGAAAAAACGGACAAAATCTATCCAAAAACGTACAACGGACAATTGGTGAAAAAAACGTACTGTCCGTTGAAAATAGTCACATCTGGCCACCCTAATAATATGTTAATCTATGTTTTTAATCTTTTTGATTTCGTATAGTACGGTTCTGGATCGATCGCAGCGATAGTTGCTTTGGCAGCTCTTAACCGTTTAATCATCATATTAGCATTTTCACGATTTTGTTCATTTTCTTCCGATTCCTTAAGTAAATCAAGATATTTTTCACCCAAAAGTTTGTGCAACAATTCATCATGCATATTATCTTTCACATGATTGATAATTTTGGATATGACAATTTTTGGAATTTGATCTTGAACAGTTTTCTTGACTATTGGAAAGTAGTCTTGGATTAATTTGTAAATTATCTCAGCATTCAATTCAGTCTTTTTGTTCATTATATTGCCAAACGTGCTTATTGTAAAAGGATTAGAGAGACTAGACCTATATGAAACATAGTTATTCTGTCCATTCTCCATAATTGTATAAGCAGCTGATTCTTGCTGTACATTTGTCTTATTAGGAATAATTTCGAAGCGATCTTCAATTGAGAAATCAGGATGATTTGTATTAATTGATGATAATTCTGTGTTAATTAGTTCAATAACTGAATTTTCGGCAATTGGCAACTGAATGGTAATAAGTTTTATTAAAAGGTGTCGAATTTTATTTTCCAAATTTGGAAAGCGTGTCAGTTCTTGTTGTTCTTTAATTGCTTTCAATATTAATTTTTCCATTTCATCATGACTGTTTTGAACACAATCAAGTGATGGTTTTCGTAGACGCTCGATTTCTAATTTTATTAGTTCCAAAAATATAAAATCTGGTCCAGAAACGAGCGGTCGAGGACCTCCAAAATTCAGGATAAATTTTTCAATTTCAGCTTCGCTCTGTTCTGGATTTATGTCATTTAAGGTTTTAGTGAAGGAATCATCAAACATCAAACGGTACTTTGGTCCACCTAACAAAAATTGTACACCTGAGAACTTCTTCATAGTTGTACCTTCAATAAAAGATTCAATTTTTTTAGAAATTTCTCTGATAATTTTGATGATGAACAAGTCTCGATCCCCAATTGGTTCTCCACATAATTTAATTTTTTCGTAGTATATTTCAAGTTCCTTTTCAATTTTCATTTTCAAATCTGGAAGACTTTTCTTTATATGATCCATAAGTAATTGATTTAATCGTTTAGATAAATAAGGAATGCCATTTACATTTGCGATTTCCTTATAATTCGTTTCAAAAAATTCTTTCTCGTCCTCGAGTTGTTCTTCAATTGTCTTATCTTCCTTGATATTTTGTTGTGATCGGTTAATAGTTCCAATAATTCCTAACTTAACTTGAATAATGTTTCCTTTTAATATCTCCCAAGCATCCGTTCCTTTATCCATAATATCAAGTTTTGTTAATACAGCAAGTGTCCGCAACCCTTCAGGATCAACTTGTTTTGCAAATTTAAAGCTTTCACTTGTCGCAAGATCAGCATTTGCTGCACTAACACTCAAAATAATTGAATTTGGATTTTTGATGTACTCCATAATAAGTTTTTCAATTCGAATTTCAATATCTTCTGGTTGATCGCCAACAGGAATCTGAGGAGAGTTTCAAATAATAAGTAAATCTTGAGGCTCAACCATCGTACCATTGTATGAACAGGAAAATTTAGGGAGTTTTGGGCGCATTGACCCTCAAAATTAACCATGACTGCTTACCTTAGTAATTCCTGGTAAATCCACAAGTGTTAGATTCACAACATGTGGTGAATAAATCTTCAAAATAATTGGCTCATGACTAATTCCTTTGTTATTTCCGGTAAGTTCGTCCGTTCGACGTTCAATTTCCTTACGAATTTCATCAAAATCCGTGAATTTCTTCCTTGGCAAATGTAGAAATTCTCCCCATTCTGGAAATTCTAAAGACTCAAGGTCAAATATTTTAGATTCTATGAGTTGAAGAACAAGCGGACATCGTGTCACAATTCCATTTCCTCGTGGTAAAAAAGGTCGATGAACAATCGATTCCAAAACCGAGCTTTTGCCTGAACTCTGGAAATTATTAATGTTTAATCTTTAGGTTTTGAAAAACAGTGTTTTTAGTGAACAGCGGCCGTTACTGCACGTTGACCCCTATTTTAAAATTTTCTGAATACACCCCTATATTAGATTGATAATTACCTGAGAACCAAGCATCACAATCTGCGGTAGCTCAATAAAATTCGGAACTTCCAATGTATTAAAAATATCTTGAATCTTGTTAATTAGATCAATTAAGTTTGCCATCAAATTAGGGGATTCCATGGTATATTATTTTTTACTCAAAACCTTTCACAAATTATTTTCTCGGGTTTGATTAGGTATCTGGAAGAGTCTCTGGAGTTTGCAATATAAATTAGAAATGTATTTTATGAGAAACAATTTCACTTTTAACTTCACAGCTCAATGAACACAATTTATCTGCTGAAAATGTTCACCGATTTTTAAATGCTTGCGAATTTAAAGCGTTTTTGTAAACTTTTGATAGTATTATCATAATCTTAGATAAGATAAAATAAAATTAGGGTGGCCAGAGGAATTTTGAGAAAAAAACGGACATGTCCAAAAAACTAAGAAAATGCAATAGGTATATAATTAAATAGTATATTTTTAACTTCTAAAGCTAAAAACGGAAAGATAATTTCGAAAGGTTAAAATTTTATCGTTAAAAACGAAATATTCAAATTTTGAATCCGAGAAAATTCGAGGAAAGTTTTGCATGAAAATCAATAAAATATTAATTATTCAATAATGAAGCCTAATTTTATGACAAAACAACTACAAACAATTTAATTACTGATAACAAACCTTCTAATCAATGCTAATTTGTAAGGGCAAAAAAATTATAGACTGTTTAAGAAAAAAACGGACAACGGACAATTGGTGAAAAAACGAACTGTCCGCTGAAAATAGTCACATCTGGTCACCCTAAATAAAATTCGAAGACAATGAATTAAAAGATTTAATTTTACTGAGGAAATGAAATTGATAAAAGTTAGGAAGTGAATTAAGTTGATAACAGAATAAAGCGATAAGAGAGTTTGACTCCGGAAATAACAATTAACTTTTTATCAACGAAATTTGTTTTAATCGGTGAAATGGGAAAGGTGTCATTCACTTCTGATGACTAATATTTAGAGGGGAATTGAAAATACTTTAGGATATGCCTTAAGTAGCATATGCCTAAACTTTGCAGGTTGGCAACACTGACTTAAGGATCAAGTATAAAAATAAATATAATAAGGTATAAATACAAAAGAAATATTCTCTAATTTTTTGACTGATTCTTCTTCAAGAATCCTCAAATTTCAGTTCCATAAATGAATGAGTAAATGTCTCTGCTCTGTTTCAAAAATACATACACACAAAAAACTAAAATTGTTTAGATGTAGAGAAGAAAGATAAAAGAATAAATTAATTTTTAATTTCACAATTTTAATTATTCAAGGCAATTCCGTAGCAAACATCCTCAGTTATTTTCTCAGCTATGCACCAACACTTTCATCTTCACATAACAGCAAATAAATTTCATTGCTCATGATTTATTAATCTATGAGAAGAGGAGATATCGCCACAAAATCCACAAAGCAGCAAACACCAAAAAAATTTGTTTTATACGTATAAACATTTAATCGTTTCAGACTAGATGCAGAGATGCTGACTTGCTACTTGCTTTTCTTCACTCAATCCTGTGCATCTCTCTCATTTATTCTGCATATTCATTCATTTAGAGGATTTTTTTTGAAGATGGAGAAGTGGGGAAGAATTTTTGTTTTATTCATTGCACTTTTGGTGCTGCTGAGTTATGTGGGAATGGAATAAAATCTTTGAAGATTTTAAAGATTCATTAATGGTTAAAGTTGTGCATTAAAAAAATATTTTTTTGATGATTTATTCAATTTTTTGTGGGATTTCAGGAATTTTTAGTTATTTTATTGATTCTAACCTGAAAATCTGATGCTTCTAGGAATATTTCTAATAACACGCACTTCATAGTACTCAAATCTCAGGAAATTTCAACCTTAGATAGGCCCTTTACATTTACCACACTCATATCCCCTCAATCCCACCCATTTATTCAATAAAAGACTACATAGTCATATGAAATAAAGTTCACACTTGTTGAGATAAAGATTCATATTTAATGTAAATAAAGCTCTTATAATGCTCACTTCCCCTATCACAAATAGCGCTATTTTTATTCGAATGCTGACGCTGCCTCGAATGTGAACAAAAAAGGTGTCTTAAGCCAATTTTTCCGCTTGTGATTTCATTCACACAAAAAAAAGTGGCTGTGCATGTGAGACATGCAGCATGCATACATAGTTGGGTGAAAATTACAACATGAACATTGCATATCACCTACCTGATGCATACGATGGTTTTCTATTTCTATTCATTCATTCATCCGTCTATCCATCCATCCATCGTCGACGTTGTCGTGCTTTTATTATTCATTTACTGACTACTGAGTGAGTGTTGACTGAATTTTTATTCCTCTTTTTCTTACATTTTATGAATGTTCAAGGTATAGAAACATTGAATTTTTCAGAAGTTTTATCAAAGGTGTTAAGAATCGCTTGTTTTTTAGAGATTTGGACAAAGACTTAAAATTTTCAAATCATGCAAATTTAAATTTCTTGCATCAAAAATAATTAAAATTACACACATAAGTTCCCATCCCTTGCACCAGAAACTCCATACGGAATGAGATTTGTCGTCTAAAAATGTGGGCACACAAAAATCAATAAATAAGATAGAAATTATTTTTTTCACTCTCTCCCTTGTAGTCGAGACGATAGACGGGAATTTATTTATGCAATGGAATGCAATCCTTCATCATTTACTGACTGCTGCTTTGCTATGAACTATTGTTAATGCCCTAAGTTTAAATCTCCATTCATGTGGCAAATATTGTGCGACAATGCTGTGTATATATAATCATCATTGGCACTTATGAGAGTGAATAAGGTTGAGCAGTGTGTATGGAATTTATGATATTTGTAGAGAGTTATGTTGATGGCAATGATACAGTGCAGGATGTTCCCATGTTAGGACTAGATCAGATTAATAATGTTAAAATTGGGATTCCGTCAAACTCCTTAGCAACTTCCGATAGGTTAGTGGTAAGAGCATGCAACTGGTAATCAAGAGAGTGCAGGTTCGAATCCTACTTGGAATAAATTTATTTGAAATTTTACTAATTTCTGCTAAGGGGTCATTCACTTATGGCGTCCATCAAAAAATGGAATTTTTAGACCCCCCTCCCTCCCCGCCCCTTGTCACAAAATTTTAATTCAAAAAAATTTCTTCAGTTTTAAGTATCACAAAATCTCAGACCCCCCCTCCCCCCTAAATCATGGACGTCATGAGTGAATGACCCCTAAATATTCAATCTAAAGTACCTTTGGTATCAAAATCAAGTTCTAACATGAAGCGAGTAGGGTTTTCAGGTATCGAGAATGAGACCAGCATGGGAATTTACAATACCCAATATCATTTACTATGGGCGAAAGCTTAGTAAAAAGACTAGGAGGGTGACGGTTTCTTGTGTATACCCTTGGCTATACTAAGACCAATAGCTAGATATACTCGAGGGACTGGGGCGTATCTAGAAATTTTGTATGGAAACAAAAATTTAGGGGTTGGGGTGTATTGGGAGTTTTTCTCGAAACATTAACAAATTTCTGTCAAATGAGATGTTTTGACACCCAAAACACGCCCTCGATACGTCTAATAAAATTCTGTATGTTAAATTTGACATAAAATTAATGCATTTTTCACACAAGTACTCCCAATACTGAAACACTGTGAAATGTATTGGAAAATATTTTTAAAAGCCACTCGACATCTATTGACTGTTTTCATCATTATTATCGTAATCACGATAATATGTGCAACGGCAAAAATGTCAATAGAGCGTTGACGGGAAATGTGAAGGCAAAAAAATGTGTGCATGAATGTCTTTTGTCACTTAACTTAAACTGTGTTTCGTCATTTACTCTCTCACCCGTCTAAATGCTCATGTGGTAAAATATAAATTCATTCAATTTATGAGCCAAAACGTTCTCTCTAAATGGAAATCAATGAGCAATGGAAGTGAACGCAAAATTATGGGTAATTTATGCCAATAAGAAGAATAAATCAACAGTTTATGGCTTCAGGGTTGAAAATTAATGTGGTTACTTACTGTTATTATTCTCGTTTGATGTTCCTGGGAGGGTACGGGAAGAACTTGAAGATGAAAATGTCATTAGGTGGATGAATTGACGTAATTTTCGGCGGTTGGTTGAATGGCCATGTGGAAATGTGAGGCTATTAAGTGTTAAATTGACTGGAAAATTTAGAATAGAATTTTCTGAAAAGAAAATTAAGAAAATTTCTAGAATTCTAAAACCTGAAAAATTCATAAAAATTGAAAAAATTCAATTTTTTTTTGTAATTTTTGAGTAATTTTATTTTATTTTATTTCATTACTTTGTAATCATTTTGTCCTCGTGTAATTAATAAATTTCAATTTTACTTTTTTGATTTTCATCCTTAATGCAATTTCATGCATCATTACTTACACGTTAAGTTTTTTCCTCGTTTAATTTACTCTAAAAAAATTTCTCATTAATAAATTGGTTTCACATTATTAATAATTAATGTTCATAATGATGATAATAATGTCATAATAATTAATTAGGGCATTTTGTTGGTATTTAAATTATTTTATAATTTCTACATATGGATTAACAATTAAAATACATATAAATTATAGCTTTTTAAAGCTGTTTTGTGGGGATTGAAGGTCAGAAATGATGTTTTTTAAAGTTTTAAAATCTGGTTCATTTTTTAAAAATTTCAAAAATTTAAATTTAAGTTATTAGAATTCAAAAATTTTAAATTCAAATTATTAAAATTTAAAAATTTTGAATTCAAATTATTAAAATAATCCACTTTAGTGAAACAGGCCGATAATGATTTAAATTCTTAAATTTTAAATTTAAGTTAGTAAATTTCAAAAATTTCAAATTCAAATTATTAAAATTCTAAACTTTAAAAATTCAAATTATTAAAATTCTAAAAATTTAAAATTCAAATTATTAAAATTCTAAAATTTAAAATTCAAATTATTAAAATTCAAAAAATTTCCGTTATTTAACGGTCATTTTGCAATCTGGACTAATTTTAAATTCTTAAAATGAAAGAATCAAGGCTGCATACATGATTTATCAAAAATACGCAGCTTCCTCATTGAATAAATTCAAAGTCCAATTACAAATCTAAATTTAAACTATTAAACCTGCAAAATGCTCACTTGACGATGCCTGATCTGGACTGTGTCTCATTTAATTTATTTTTGTTAAATTTATACTTTAAAGCTTTTCCTTATTGGATTTTTTCTCATTATTTATTTTAATCCGAGTGTGTGAATGAGACGGAAACAAGAAGCAGATGAATTTATGCTAAATTCTCATCCTGTTTGGGGTTAGATTTACTACCTTTAGGACTGTTTAGGTTTTGTTCACGTGGAAAAATCATTTAAAATTTGGTTTAGTAATTAATGTTAAAACATAATTAAAATCAAAATCATGAAACTATTTAAACATCATTTCCAATCCACATTCCGCACATTCAAATCAATCAGTACTTAGACCATAAAAACATTAGAAACTATCTATATAAAATATTCTTAAAAATCATTTACTTCACTTTAAGTTAGCACAACATGGCATTTCCATTCCCATTTTCATATTCAAGTAGTTTTTTTTCAACTATAATACAACATTTCACAAGAAATAATTGGGATCATAATAACAGCTAACTTAACTAAGTTCTAGGAAGCAGTAACTAAATTATATTTTCATTTTGTGTGGATGAAGTTTTCTTTCCTTTGTTGAATAAAACAGCAGGAAGCATGCAAATATAGTAAGAACTGTAGTAATATTAACAATAATTTGAATACTCCATTAACTTAATAATTTGGCAAATACAAACCAGCAGAGCTTCTTTTCTTATTGGAAATAATCATTTTAATTTAAAATAATAATTCAGAATGCAGGAAGTAAGTAATTTAATAATGATTATTATGTGTGAATTTTTGCGTGAGTGGCAGCCGGCTATTTTTTAAGGGAAATATTATTATTGGATATAATTCGGAGAAAAAAATTATCGTATAGAGTAATTTGCACATCGTTTGGGAATTTATGAGGAACTTTTGCAGGTGGTTTGGTGAAATATTTAAACTGAACAGAGATCAAAGAATTGTCCTTGGATTTATGGGAAGATTTGTGATCTTTTTGGGTTTATTTTCTATTTATTGGATTTTTTTTGAAATTGTAATACAATTTTTTAAGTTTGATGAATTTTTTCACAATTTGTGGACTAGATTTTAAAAAGCTAGTACTTTTTGGTATAAAAGAGTGTCAGAATTCGCCTAGAAGCAATAATCTAGTACTTTAATGTACTAGAATCAGTATTTCTAGGTTCATCTAGTACTGTGAACAGTTGTGTACCCTGTGGTAGATTGGGAGACAAATCCCTCCTTGCCAGAACATTTTCTTCAATTTACTAAAGCCCCCCTTCCAAAATTTCTTCATAAAAAAAGTTTGAAAATCCCCCATCGTTTTTTTTTTAGCTCCTGACTCTGAAGTTCCATATAGTACTAGATAACCCTAAATTTGAATAATAAATGTCTTTCAAGACTAGATTTTTTAAATGTAATAGAATTAGAAGCATGGCTAAGATGGAGTCCAAGAGGGTCTGGATCCTTAAAAATATATTTTTTTTGAATATAAAATTTAATAATTATTCAGAATTAGACAATAATTAAATCAGAATTGAAATAACAAATTCACTGTATGAGGATCCTTAGCTTCGTTAATTTGAAAAGCTAGTAATTAATAAACGCCAATTATTTTCAGTATTTAAATTTTTTAACAAATAATTAAGCCAAATAAAAATTGCCAACCTTCAAAAATTTGCCATAAAAATCACAAAAAAATCTAAATTTGCTTCATTTCTATTCATAAACTCTGATCAAATTACTGCCTCTTAATTAGCTTCGTAAAAAGCCTTTATTATGTAAATTTAAATATTTGTTGGCACACCTTAATATTCACCATATGACAACATTTTATGACATTTAATCAAGATTACAAATCACTCGAATCTGCGCTCTACTTTTATGTTGACAATTTCAATTCCCATTTCTCTAATTAAACCGTCTGCCATGCTCACAATTTCTGCAAAAATAAAGTAACACATTGTAATTTAATCGAGAAATAATGGCGCTTGATATTTGCCAGAAAAATTAATGTTATTAATTAATTCGTTAATTATTTTATCCGCTATATGAGAAATTTCTTTCTCCTTTGATTCATAAATCCCATAGACAAATGGCATGCAGCAAAAAGGAGAGAGGAGCTAGTGAAATAAAGATTTACGTTTATAAATTGTTAATTAATTATAATTCTGGACGCGAACTTGCAAAATCGACCGGAAGACATTAAATGCTATAAAAATAATAATTTTTCTTACTTTGAATCTTCATCGACTTTTTTTTCTCATTTTATTTAAATTAGCTTTTTACATTTTCATTTCTTCACTTTTGGTCAATTATGTTTTTCCTCACTTTTCACATTTCTTTTGCTCTTTTTCATCTCTCCATGTGCTTAGGTCGTAAATTTTATTGAATTTTTTTTCACTTCTTCTTCCACCCATTTCGTTCTCCCCTCATCTCGTGTATTTATTACGTGTGTAGAGTATGTTTATTTAGTGGATTTTTCTGTGAAAATTAATATGATGATATTTTAATACTCTTTGCGTTCATTTTTTTTATTTTGGTTTTGCTCTTCTTTTGATTAAGAAGCGGAAAGGAATTTTACGCGTTTCTGGTGTATTCTTGCATGAAGGAAATCTTTTTAATTTGCATCTTGTGAGGTTTTCTTGTTTATATAGAGTATTTAATCGTAAAAATGAAAATCAGTTTTAAAGTTAAACTTGTAAATGTTTAATCAAACTTTTGAAGAAATTATAAAGCCCCTGTGGCTGGTTTCTATGGCTTCCCTGGTTGTTAGAGTATACTCAAGGGTACCCCAAGTTGGAATGGTACCTCCTAGATAGAATATGCTAGGTGGGTTACCCAGGAAAGTAGCGTATACCCTAGGATACCTTAAATTAAACTAGAGGTGGGGTACCTCGGGTAAGTAAGGTATACCCTATGGTACCCTAGTTGTAAGATAGGGATAGGCTAGATGGTGTACCCAGAGGAGGTAGGGTATACCCTAGGGTATCCTAAGTGGAAGGTACCCCGAGTAAGTTGGAATTCGAAAGTAGTGGTAGGGTAGCCATAGAAACCTGTTCCAAGTGAAAAAAAATCAATATCCTACTCAACTTATCGTCCATAAATCCCAACTGAAAAAAATCAATCCTCCCCTTACACACAAGAATCATAAAACAATCAACTTTTTCCGCTTCCTTATTCTTCTTCTTTCTCTTTATAGTAAAAACTTTAACGCATCTAGTGAAAGTAATTTATTCCTTACTGAACTACATTTTTTGTTTTTGTTTTATATTTTCACTATACAATTTTATTTTCAATCATGTAAAATTCAATTAAATTTGAGAAAATTGAAAAACTAAAAGAATTAATTTTTCTTTGCCTTTTTTCCCAAAGTCATTAACCTGTTCGAAGAACTTTGTTTTGTTATTTCTTGTGATTTTTACATTTTTTTTATTCTTTATGAAAATAATACAGTTTTGTTTCTTTTCTTGTTTTTGCTATACTTTTTATATATATTATACTTTAGTTTAGTTTCTTAAAAAAAGGAAATTTTTTGTTTTCGTCTTACAAACTAGAAAAAATTATTTTTCTTTCCTTTTAACATGCAATACAGTTTATTCCTTTCTTTACTATATTCCTAATGGTTTATTGACAATAGCATATATAGAATTATATATTTTACTATCGTGAAAGCTGCATTTGTCTTACTTATATTTATAGATATGAACTATATTATATTCATATTGTAACGAGCTAACTTTTAACGACCTTTACAATAGAAATTTAATTAGTCGAGAATTTACTTGTTGTCTGCGTCATTAAATGATTAATTGGTGGAGATAATTTAGTTGCTTTTGAACTGGAAAATGTTTGAATGAAAAAGTTTCTTTGACGGGGAAATTTGAATTTTTGTTGATTATATTTCATATCATGATGATTATTTGTCATGAGCAGACAAAGTATGAGTCAATAATTTTGCCCTTTTACAAAACTTACAGTTTTTAATGGATTTCAGACCAGCTGCAAGACTCGAACATCACACGAATAAGAGTATGTCACAGGGTATGACATTTAAACCTAATACATCTAATCAGAACTCTTTTTGTGCAAAATGTCTCAATGAAAGTCATCTGGTCATCAAAATGGACACATTCTGTGTCAAAAACCTCATATACTGCACATATCACATTAAAAAAATGAGACTAAATTAGAGGAATAACAAAACCTGATCTGGGATCGAACTCATGACTGTTGCACGTGAATCCAACACTATTTGGGAATCTTTATCATAACCAAATCATACTTTGGTAAAAGTCAGAGACCTGGTTGGGGGAGGGGGGGGGGTGTCATGACCCCTTTGAAATATTTTAACTAAAATAATTTCTTTTTATTTAAATTGTTTTGAAATCATTCTGAGTTCAATTTCAAAGCAGAATAGTTGAGTGACTTTTAAAATTAACAAATAGCAGAAATCAAACAGTAAATGTGTAGTAATGAAAAAGAGTTTGGATCCCCAAAAATATAACTGTAGAAACTTCTTACAGTTTTCGGTTTGTAAGCTTCAAAATTCATGTTTCTTTAAAAAAAAAATTCATTCAACAATTTTCCATTCTTTTTATCAAAATATTCTGTATGAAATGTTTTACTCCATAATTGTTCATAATAGTTAGATTATTTTATTAAAATTCTTGAGTGAAATTTTTACTTGTTTTACTTTAATATCTGTTTATAAGCTCACTTAGTAAATGATTATTATTTAGAAGAATTTCAATTATTTGATTACTGATCAATAAATGATGATTTCTTTGGCATCTAACTTGAAGAATCTGACAAGTTAAATGCTCAAAGATCAAGAATCAAATAATTACGATCCCTTGCATGTTTTTTTTAATTTTTCTATTTTTTGATATTTAAATTTGAAAAATTCTTGGTTTTCCTTGTATTTTCAACACATTTCATCTACAGAAATGTCCTCTAATTTCCCTAAATTTAAGTTTTTGTATAACTTTCCATTATAATCTTTACAGCTATTTATAAGAACTTTTTATATTGATAATAAAATTTTTATACATACAATATCATCATCATCATATTGATTACAAGATGTACCTTACTAAAGGAACACAAAATACTGTTTTTGTTGTCATTTTAATGATATTCCTCCTTCACCTGTCGCTTCAACCGTCCGCATTAAATACACACACATCCAACAACATGAAAAAGATTTTAATCTTCTTACTGTGTTGGCATTGCCGCTCCATTAGTTAATGACAAGGCTAAGGCACTTGCCAGATTAGGATTTGCGTTTGTATCCTGTCAAATAAAGAGAGATGAAAATTGATTAGGATGTGATATAAATGAGGATGGGGAAGGGGGCTCTGTATGAACTATCTTCTCCCCCTTGAGGCCCCCCATTCCTTCCAAAAATCAACACAAAACAAGAATAAAGGACAAAATTAAAGTTCAACTTACAATACTTAATGCTCTCATTATGCACGCTCGTGGTAACGTGTCCATTCCAATATCCTTATCTGATGGTGATGTGCTACGTGACGAGGAAGACAACATTAAATCATTTGGCGATAGATCAGAACTCAATTTTCCATTTATATTCGACGAATCTAGGCCATTAGTGTCTATTATCAATTCATTATCGGTGGATGATTCAGTGAGTAAAAGCTCATTTGTGGGTGATGATGAATGGCTATTTTTCTTATCATTTAATTCCATTCCCTAAATACGAAAATAAGACGAAGGAAAAGTTTTGGTTGAATAAGAGAGGAAATGAGATAAACATGTATGGAAATTTAATTTAATTTCTACGGAATTAATTATGCGATTTTTATGAATGGAATTTCAATATCCTTAATTCCCTCATCTTTCAATAACAACAAACAACCCCATAAGCATCTCATCATAATACGAAGACGAATAAGAAGGAAAAGTCATTAAGGAAAAAGTCAACAAGACGAGGAGAGAGTTTGTGGAAGGAAGGAAGGAAAAAGGAGCAACAAACTTTCAACTATCACATTACAGTAATCTCTCATGATACATACATAACTATTTTGTGTATACATTTTTTCACTTCTCTTATTTTTAATGCTCTTTCGACATGTAATGTTAAATTTATTGGCATTGTTCTGTCTGACTATTGGGGGGTGGATTGTTGGATGCACGATGGGTTGATTGTTGGATGAGGAATTTTTTTTCTCGTAGGAGTTAACGACTGCTTTATGTGAGTTGGTTGTTTTGACTTGTTTGGGGGGATTTTGGTTAAGATTTAAGAATTATCATCCATGCCTGCCATGATTTTCTTGATTTTTTAAAGCAATTTTTCTGAGGTTTCTTGGATGTATCTTAGGGCAACGTTGAATTTCTCATGGAACAGCTAGTGAAACGAGATTGGCCAGCACTGCTCTTGTATGGCTAAGATCTGTGGCTGGTTTCTAGGGATACCCGTAATACCCTACCCTACACACTCCTATGGTACCCTACCCTACACCACGAAGTACCCTTAGTGTACATCTAGGATACCATAGGGTACCACAGGGAATTAGTCCCCTTATATTCACCTCCAGCATTATTCTCTACTGCTTTCAATCACAATTTGACCTTCAATGCTCATTTTAGCACAAATGCGTCCACATCCCACTCAGCTCTTTCTAATTTCTTAACCTTAACTGTGTGTAACATTGAAATCTCAAATGTTGATTCCTTCATCCTGCATTATCGTCAACATCATCCTCGTCGCTCGTCGCCAACAATCTACAATGTGTATATCCACATAAACAAAATTGTAACGCATGTAAAAGTTTACTGTTTGCATTAAATTTCCTCACTCAACATCATCAACAATATAAAGTCAATCTGTGTATGAACGAAGCTAATCAATTTCATTGCTTTTCATTAATTTTGTATGATTTTTCGATGATGGCACTTTAGCATTCTCTCATGTCCTGACTGTATATATGTGGCTTAAATAAATTTGTCCTGTTCAGTCTGTCATATATGCTGAATATTCATCGATTCATATGAGAATGGATAAAAATCACTTGATATCGAGGTAGTCAGAGGATTTAATTTTATTGTGTATGTATTTGTCCCACTATCGACCGACTTTCCTAGAGGCGAACCGAAAATACACAAAAACTGTCGCTATAGATAAAGTTTTTTTGATTCCAAGCGACTTTCTTCTCTTCTGTTTTGTTCATAATATTGATGATAGGATTATAAATCCAGTTATATATGCGAAAAATATTTGTAGAATGTAGATTAAAAAGTTATTTAAAGTTTTTGTTTTGCATCAGACATGTCAACTTCAGTAATTGTTATGAGTCATGTATTGAAATTTGATGGCTTTGGCAGAGGATTAAAAATTGGAAATCGGAGAGAGTGGGTATTGAGAAATATTGAAAAAGTTTTACTGTATTTCTGTGCTTGACTTTTAAGAGGTAGAATGAATAAAAAATAATATTAAGTAAGAAAGTCATGGGGAGTGGGCGGATGAAGCGCATTTTTCAGGGTTAATGTTTAATTATTTTAAATAAAATTGAAAATTTGGTTTAAAATTTGAGAAAATTCTTCAATAAAATTCTCATGACTTTATAATACAGACAAACATCCACAAAACCCTCCACTCCTCAAAAATTCCTACACTTCAGAAATTATTGCATCTCCGAAAATAATATCCACATATTTCCCTACAAGCATTAAAACACAAGTAGAGCGGAAAAGCAGCAACCGAAAAAAAATTCTGATTCCTTCTCAGTGGAAATAATCATAAGCGATTTCATTGCCCCACCTACTCCTCCCTTCTTGTTGCTGTATTATTTACTTTATGCCTGTTTCATGGAAGATTCTCGCTCTTTTCATTATTTTATGATTTCTGTTCATGAATTTTTGTTCTCCTTTTTTTCAGCGATATAAATCTTTATAATCATGAATATTCACATTTAATGAAAAATAATAAGCGAAAAGTGCCATTAAAAATAAATAAATTAAAAAATTGTAGGAAAAAAAGGAAAAAAAATAATAATCAAAACGAGAAGAAGATGTTAAGTGCAAAGAAATGAGATATGACTGAATAGGGAGCAATTTGTTGAGAAGAAAGGGGTGCAATTAAATGCAAGGGGAGGATTGAGTTAAAAACTGATTTGAGGATTCTTTTAAAGATTGCTTTTGTCTATACTGAGGCTTATGTAGTGCAGGGTAACTAGTTTTGATCAAATATAATGGTTTTCAATTTTCTATGGTTTTTAGGAAAAAAAGACCATTAAAGATTTTTTTGGACACCCCTTAAATTTTTTTTCTGTGTACACCCCTAGCCTATCGAAGTAGGGTAGGGTAGGGTACCCCAGGTAGCCCCAGGTAGGTAGTAACCAGCCTCAGTTGTGTTTTTAATGACACTCAGGAGTATAAATATTGTATCTTCAAGAATTTCTTTAAAAATATTTCACATTAAAGATTTTTTTTCAAAACGCCATAAAATCTTCTTAGTAAAATTTTTCATACCCAACGTCCTTCTTCCTCCCCATTCATTTGATTCCATTTTATTCATTTTTCTTTATCATTTAATTTTTTCCGGGCGCATTAATTTTCATTCATGATTTTTTTTTCTGTTTTGTTTGTTGAATCTGTTGCTACAAAAATGCTTTTTCCGTTTCCATTTCTTTATTATTTCCTCGCGCTATCTCTCAATTTCATTTGTGGCCCCACTCGCGGAGAATAAAAACTTTAAATGAAAATATTTTTTCAGCCATGACAAAATCCCATTATTAGAATGAAATGCACATCCATAAAAAACCGCTGGAAGAAGCAACCAAAAAATACTTTAAGGAAGGAACTTACTGTGTGCAATGTTGTGCCATTACATGAGGATCCATTCATATTATTGTGGCTTTCACCATTAGCCTTATCTAATTTATTGCTGTTACCATCACTGTTGCTTGCCATTGCCACATCATCTTCCTCATCTGACTCCCCAATTTCATAAATATTCACCATATGTGCTGCCTGTGCATGAACCATCAAATCCCATGGATTCATGAACGAGTCCTTACATACCACACATAGTAATTTTGATGATGGATACATGGCTTCTGTAAGAAAATGGAAATAAAATTGTAAGAAAATTTTCTTCTCATGAATACCAAAAAACTTACTATTTACAATTGTTGGTAGTTGATCCTGACATTTACATGTAAATCTCAGCTTACAATATGATCTTTTATGATCTAATAAATCACTTAATTCCGAAAACATTTCTCTACAATTGCCACAAATTAAAATGTCTGGGTTGCCTACAAAATACACATAGAATGATATAAAGAGAGTTAGTATCGAGCATGCAGAGTGTTGAACCACAAAAATGTGTTCATTAGTGGCTTTGCAGCCACAATGCAGAAGTTTTTCTGTGTGGAGGAAAAAAAATAATGTTTTCAACTTTTATGGGTTGAAGAATTTTAATTGAAATTATTTTGAGGAGCAGGAATAAGAATTGTTTTGAAAGTGGAAGAAGTGAGTGTTTGGAACTGAGTCATGGGCAATTTTTTTTTAAAAAAAAGTGGTTTCGATATAGATTAGGACACAAGAAACTAAGGATATGTCTCTTTTGGAGGAAAATTTCTTGAATTTAATCGATAATTTTTAAGAGCACCTCCGATTGTCACACGGCGTAGAAAAGTCGAAAAACAGCTGTTCCAGACCGACATGTATTTGCCGTGAAGCAGGATTTTGCGACTCTTCTACGTCATGTATCATTCTGGACCCATTTAATCTCTGGGGTACCCAAAAAATCACCTTTTACATCCAATCCATTCCAAATCTGAATCCTGCTGATCCTATCCAACTAATTTTTCATTCATATGTGCCCCACACAAAGTTACTTCTACATACTGCCCACAAATCCACATAGATGAGTAAACAAATAACCAATACTTACTGTATACTTTAAATGGTCCTGCAATTGAGTTCTGTTGATTTATATTTTCATTATTGTCACCATTGCACGATTTACTGCTTCCATTACTACTCAAACTGCCATTGTAGTTGCTCACAAAATTCTGATTCGGTATGGAACTACAGAGACTAACAACCGGACTGCCATTTGCCAATAATATTTGTTGCTGCTGTTGCTGTAAATGAAGAAGACTATTGGCCGCTGCTGTCGTCAGTTTATTAGCTACCATCTGTTGTTGTTGAGTCTGTGGCTGCAATACCATTTGAGCTTGAGGATTTCCTAATGTAATCGTTGGACGTGCTTGAGCTGTTGTCATTAGCCTTTGTCTTTTCACGGCACGCGGTTGTGGTGTTGCTTGCGGAAATAATGTTGATGCATAGTAGCTGAATGAGAGTGAAAAAAAGGAAAATGAATTAAAAGTTAAGCAAACTTTGTTAAAGGAACTTTCATACATAAATAAGTACGGCACACAACTCTCATGCGGAAAATTACACAGTAAATGAAATAAGAGAGGAAAAAAGGAGTTGTTGGATTTAAAAATTTAAATTACATTCTCAGTAAGGTTTGCAGACTTGATACACAGACAAATAAAGATTTAAAGGGAGTGTGAATTTTCATTAGGAATCTTCATTAAAGTCAAGCAGGTCGTTTGCTTTTGGTTGATTAGAAAAATTCAATTTTTTAATGGACGTCATCTTTGAATGACCCCAAAAGCTAATATAATTTTTCCTATTTTTCCAATATTTTCTAGAGCCACGGAAAATTTCAAAGAAGTTGAATTTTCATACAATTCAACTTCACAATTTTCAATTCTCTGATGATCATGGAACCATATTGCTAAAGCTTTTTTTAATTCACACAATACCAATTCGCAAATACCAAAAATCATTCGTTGTTCATATTTGAGGTCAAAGTCATTCAGTGCTTAAATAAACTTTTACTTTATATTCCGCTATGAATGCTCTATAGACTCAGTTTTGAATTGAAAAGCTATAGAATTTTCACATTATTGAGTCAATATTTGCCAACAAATCGTAAATTCTGATAAACTCGCAACGGTTCACATGACATTGATACTTTTTCATTGCAGTTGTTTGAATATCGCGATGTGAGATAAAATTTGAATTTTTCATAGAATTTTAAATATTTTTTAAATTTTTCTGGAATTTTCAGAATCTAAAAAAAATTCGACAAAAATAAAATTCAAAATTTCACACACAATAAAACAAGTAAAGACATTTTCACATTCAATCCTCAATGTAAATTTTTAATTAAATTTTTTTCTTTTTCTCACCTATCGTAATAGTAATCCCAGTCATTTCCCGTTTTCGTTGTATTCTGTCGCTTCCTACCCGTTTGATGAGGCTGTTGAATTTTAAACACGTTCAGAGTTTTTTTTCGGAGGTGAGAAAAACACATTCAATGAGTAAAAATGAAATAAAAAAGAGAAAATAATTTAAAAAGAAATATTTTCCTCACGAACATTTCCAGATGAAAGAATATTCACCTTCGGCTCCGCGACCATATTAACATCTGAAATGAAAGTGTGAATTTTTTTAGTTTTCTGATTTTTTTTTATTTTGGAATGTAAATTATTCATTTATTTATGTTTTGAAGTTGATCCTCAAGTCTTTTGCGGAGAGATGTTGTTTGGCATTTTTTATTTTCATCAAATTGTTGATGAGAATTTTTTAAATTAGTCAATTTAATATTAACTTCCACGCAAAAGCGTGTATTAACTTCCACGCAAAAGCGTGTAAGTTATTTAGTTTCGGTCAAAACACATTTTTTTATTACGGTGTTAAGACTTCTTTTTTTAAGAAAAATCTAATGATGCAAAAAGTTTGCCCTCGCGAGGCTGCATTTTTCTGTATATAAACTTTTTGCACTAAGTATCATCTTTAGTTCCAAAACCTTGAAAAACGTGTTTTTTTGGCGTCTTTTTTGTCCACAAATTTGGTGATCAGGGTCACAGCCGAGCCATGTACATATGGAAATTTGGTTTTTTTGCCATTTGGTCACACATATCAAGCGACCAGGGGAATGGAAAGTCATTTTAAGAAATTTTGAAATCTTTAGTGACTTTGAGGCTGTCAAAGTTGACAAACCTAGAAAAAATGACACTTTTCTTCAAACGCCTGACGACCCAGGGTTTTTTTCAAACTGGATATAACTTTGTATCTTATCTTATAGCACTCTTCATGACGTTTACAAAAATACCCCACATGACTATGTTTGGACTTAATCCTGAGATTCTACAGCACTTTGAAAATCGAAAAAAATGGACTTTTTTTTAAAAAAAATTGAATTATCATAAAGGCTCTAGATGATTACTGGATCTTATTTTTATGGACATGGAGGCTCTGGATGGTAGCTGGATCTTATTTTTATGGACACAGAGGCTCTGGATGGTAACTGGATCATATTTTTATGGTCATAGGGGCATTGGATGGTAACTGGATCTTATTTTTATTGGATATGGATGCTCTGGATGATAATTGGATCTTATTTTTATGGACATAGAGGCTCTAGATGGTAACTGGATCTTATTTTTATGGTCATAGGGGCATTGGATGGTAACTGGATCTTATTTTTATGGACATAGAGGCTCTGGATGGTAACTGGATCTTATTATATTGGACATAGAGGCTCTGGATAATAACTGGATCTTGTTTTATTAGACATAGAGGCTCTGGATGGTAACTGGATCTTATATAGAGTCTCTGGATGATTACTAGATCTCATTTTTATTGAACATTTTGAACTATTAATACTTTTTGAGTGCAAATTTGGACATAAAAAAATTTTGATCTACTGTGCATCAATATTAATTTTTGGTTAAAAATTTGTTAATTTTACTAATTATTTAGTTATTTTTTAACAAAAGTTAAATTAATATTTTTCGGATCATAACTATTATCCTAAAAATTAACAGTCGTTTGAGTTAACCAGAAATGTTAATTTTAACCAAATATGTTGTAAACGCTATTTTATCGATTTTTTGGTTAAAACTTGCAGACAAATAGTTAAAGTTTGGTAAAATTATTTCTATGAGTATATTTTTGCAGTCGCTCAAATGAAACTTACGGCCTATAGATATACGTAAGATATAAATAGTTGAATTTACTTTAATACGGTATTAATACTTCTGTTTTAAAAAAATCTAATGATGCCAAAGTTGTGTATCGCAAGTCTGCATTTTTCTGTTTATAAATTTTATGGATTAAGTATCATCTAAGGGTTCAAAACTTCAAAAAACGAGTCCAAAAATTTTTCGCGCATACTTTTACTTCTTATTGAAAATAATTAGTTTGGACGAAAACCGGATTAGGTTGAGCAAATTTTTACATCCTGAATGGAGTGAATAGGAGTGAAGAATGTGGATGTACAAAAAAAACTTTATGGTATAATATTAGACATTGTTAAAACTAAAAGATCTATAAGGGTAAATCCACGAAAGATTTTTTTCCAGTAGATTTGCTTTTTCATAAAATTCTTCAAAACTATTTGATATTTACATTCGTTTTGTTATTTTATGTATAAAATAAGTCAGCAGCTATCATTCTGTTCTTAATTTAGTTAAAATGAAGCTTTAATTAAAAAATTATTGAAGTTTTAAAATATTTTAGGAATAATTTTCCAAAAACCGTGGTTTTTCAAATTCTTTTTTCTAACTAAATATAAATATCATATTTAATCTAAAACAAGACAGTGTGGATTGTAATATTTGTTTATACTCAAATCTAACATAAGAGAGCGTGGAAGTTTCTGGCGTGATCTGTACGTCGTGATTTTTTAGTTTTTAGTTCTAAATTTTTTTTAAAAAATCTATTTTAATTTTTTTTGTACATACTTAATGTACATACTTAAACTTAAATAAAAAAAAATTATTTTAATTTTAAATAAAGCTCTAAAAAATTTGAATTTTAAAATTTAAAAAATTATTTCAATTTTTTAAAAATAAAATTTTTAAATTTTAATAAATTTTAAATTTTAGTAAATTTTGAATTTTAATAAATTTTGAATTTTAGTAAATTTTAATAAATTTTGAATTTTAAAAGAATTATTTTTAATAAATGTATTTATATTGAATTTTAAAAATTTTGAAATTTAAACTTGAATTTTAGAAATCTTTTTTTTCATTTATTTTCAATTTTGTTGAAGTTTCTAAATTAAAATTACATTTTTACTTTAAAAACTCAATTTTAACAAATTTTAATCACGAGATCTCAAAAAAACTTCATAACTACGATACAAGACAATAAAAATTCTCACCACAACAAGAAACATGTAAACAAAAACACTAATTTGATAAGTGTGCGAAGCGATCTCCTGATGATGTGTATTATTTTGAGTTGCTTTATTATAAACATTTGTGAAAACGACTCAATGTTTTTCAAGAAAATTCTCTTAGACAGCCAAAAAAATTTTTCTACTTTCTTTTCGGTCGTAAAAGTCAATTGAAGATTTTTAAAATTATTTCGACTGAAATTTTTTTATGAAATTTGTTGCAGAATTTATGGATTGATGAAAATTTTTCGACACATTTCAAGGCTGTATTTCTGCTGTTCGAGTTGTTTTTGTGCCATAAAAATTTTTTATTTTAAATCCCACAGCTTTCATGGCAGTAAAAATTCTATTCAAAGGTCAATGTCTTTTTGATTCTTGCTAGATAAATTATTGAATACAAGCTGATCGTAGTCAGTGAAAAAGTTAGTTGAAATGATCATTTGTAAGGTGCGATATGTCATAAATTAATTCACATCGTAATTAGTCAGCAAATTTTCTCATTCAAATTTATTCACTGTCTCCATTAATTTTAATTAACATTTTTGAAAGTTTTTCTTTTCATTTTTGAAAAATATTTCATGTTTTTTTTCGATTAACGTGCTAATGTATTTACAGATTTATTTTGTAATAAAAATATGAATGAAAAATGTGAGATTTTTTTTGGAACGTGCTGCATATTAAGTTGCGGTTTTTTATTGAAACTGTACATATTTATTGTAAAAAAATGTTATTTTATTATTAAAAATTAAATTTTGACAGAAATTAATCAAAATTTTAGTTATTTTAAAAAAATTAAATTTTTAAAATATTTCTAAAAAATAAATTTTTTTTAAAATGATACATTTTTTTTTAACTTTGACACAATTTTGATTGAAATTTCAAGTCACTTTTGCTCTTCATTCTCACTTACGTGACTAAAACACCACAAATCTTTTACATTTTCATATCATTCATGCGTAGAAATAGAATTTCTAAAATGAACTATTAATTGACATAATCTAAAACAAAAATAGACGTCCGCGATCATTTGTTTCCATATTTCTTTCACGCTTAATCATAAAAGATTTTCACCAACATGAAAAACAAAAAATTTAAATTTCTCGATATAAAAATTTTAGAATAAAGAAAGTCACGGAATTATGAAATATTTTCGTCATTTCATTTATTATGCGTCACAGTTGAATGTTGTGAATTGTGCGTAACAAAACACGTGTTGAGCTGTAGAAGATTTAAATAAATAAATAAATTCATATAAATGTTTAAGTTCTAATATTTTTTTTTAATTTTAAAACGTGATTTAATTGAAATTGTAAAAATAGATTTTTGAAATTTTTTTAATAAGTTTAATGAAAAATTCAAATAAATCTTTCAAAAATTGTAAGAACGTCTCTAGAAGCAAGAAATATTCCGAAAAAAATTCAATTTAAATTTGAAATTTTGTTGCAACACTTTCATTTGAAAATAATTAATTATCTCATCTAAAAATGACACAAATTCTTCTTCCTCTACCTTTCCTGCACGATCAACATCATGAAACTTTAGACTCCAATATTAAACATCATAACCGAATATTTTTCAAAGCTGAATCTCGAAATTTTTTCATCTTAAAATACTTTTCCAGCTTATGAATATTTTCAACATCTGATGTTAATCTATCTTCCTGTCTTTGAACACGTATATAGATTATTTTGTGATGACCGAATGACGTATTACATTTTTCGACACACTTTATTAATCCACAACTTCTTTAGAAATTTGAATTTTATGTCTAAATTTAAATATTTTTTAATCTAGAATAATTGAGACAATATTTTACCTGAGTTTATGTTCGCATTAATAAAACAGATCAAAATATTTTCAACACATAATGATCGGCGAATGAATGAATGAATTTAAATGTTACATTTGAAAATAGAAGCACAAAAACTAATGTTGGTTTTAGGTGATTTGTTGAGTATTTTTAAACGCTTTAAGTAAATATTTTAAAAATTTGTATTTTTTTAAAAATAATTCAGGTTTTTAAAAAAAAATTCAATTTTTTTAAAATTGTAGTTTTTAAATTAAAAAAGTTTAAATTGTTTTAGAAATATTTTTAAATTTATTAGAATCATTTATTAAAGGTTTTTAAAAACATTTCTAAAATTTTTAAAAACATTTTATAAATTTTTTAGAAATATTTTTAAATTTTTTTAGAAATATTTTTTTTTAATTTTTTTGTTTTTTAGAAATATTTTTAAAGCCTTTTATAATCATTTTTTAAATTTTTTAAAAACATTTTTTAATTTTTTTAGAAATATTTTTTCTCTTTTTTTGGAAATATTTTTAAATTTTTTTAGAATCATTTTTTAAAAGCAGTTTTTAAATTTTTTGAAATTACATTTTTTTAAAAATTTTTGAATTTTTATTTTTATAAATAATCTTAAACAATTTTACTAAATGTACTTAAAAGATCTATTTAAAATCAAATCTTAATTTTCTGTTTAATTAATCAAAAAAGCCTTAAAATCAAAACCAGACTTCCTCGGAAAATCCCCCCCCAATTACTTAATTTTTTTACATGAACATTCACACATTGGATATCATCAAAGTGTGTTTATAAGACGAGAAATCCCCTCACTTGAATAATATATCTTGGCTCACTTCCAGCCAAAAATTAACACAGAAATTATTTTCCACTTCAAAATATTTTCAAATGCTCGATTTAATCACTTGCTTTACCACTCAATTCACCTTTGTCTTACACTAATGTGACATGACGTCAAAAGAAACAGTAAGATGCTTAGAAGAATGACAATAGAATATTTTTTGTGGACATGTTTAAGACAGTGATTGACGAGAGATTTTCAGTGTAAAATTTGTAAATTAAAGAATTTTCATCTACTCGAAAATATTAAAAGAAAATCAAGTTTGATGATGAAAAAAATCTCGATCGGCATTTGAGAAATTTTTATGCTAATTTTCTTGATTTTTTTTTGTTCATCGATAATTCTTTCCCCACTTGACAGCTTTTGTTACATTTTTTGAGTATGTTTCTCTTGTGATAATATTTCATGCTGTGAATGAGATTTGTGGCTTGATATATTTATCTAGTGTTGTGTATTTCAATATGTTTGAAATGTGAGTATCGAGTGATTCAAGGTTGTCTGAAAATGCTTTTACAGATTTTTTTCGGGATGCTAATTGGATTTTTGGGATGTTTTTAATATTTTTTGATTCTACACTCATAGAAAAGATTTAAAAAACTTTATTAAATTTGTATGAAGAGATTTAAAAACTTTTTTAAATTTTTAAAAATATTTTTTAAATTTTTAAATTATTTTGAGCCGTTAAAAAAATAATAATATTTTGAAAAAATTGCTCAGAGTGAGGATCGAACCAGTGACCTCTTGGTTGGTAGCCCAGTACTTTAACAACTAAGCCACCGAAGCATGTAAATATATAAGACAATTTGTCAATATATATTGAAAATATATATTGAAAAATCAGCTTTTTAAATTTTAAAAACCAAATTTTAAACTTCAAAAATATTTTTTAAAAGCGGCTTTTTAAATTTTTTTTATAAGTGTATAAATTTAATCAGTGTTAATGTGCCTATTGAGAATTTTGCCTCTTCAAGTTTTTTAGTTACAAAATTAGAATTTAATTGCCATTCATAAATGACGTCTTGAAAATAAATCGAAATTTTAAGCCCCTTCATCCTCCTATAAAATTTTTCATATAAAATTATTTTCTTTAAATTTCCCGTTTCAAAAAAATCTCATTCCCACCTCATTTTCGATGACTACAACAAAAGAATCGAGCATTAAATCAATAAATGAACATTTTCAATTGAACGCAACCTGTTGCTAGTTTTAAAGTAGATACACGAATTTTTTTTTATTTTGAACGATAAAATTTAATAGAAAATTCTTCTTTCCGTCTACAAAATTTTTATCGTTCCTTAAAATGCTGTATCAATTTCTACACAAGAAAGAATTGAAACAGTTTTATTTTATTTTATTTCTTCTCTTGTTTAAGACATGAAAAAAAGAATAAAATAGTAAAGAAGCTTTGTGTCATTGCACGATTTACAATGAAAAATGAAAATTTCTCTCTAACATGATAGAGAAGTTCCCATGCAGACAGACATAAATTCACTCCTGACCTACAAAGATCACAACAAAAATATTGAAACTTTTGTAAAATAACAAATTATTTATTCATTTTCATGATTCTTATTTTTATATCTCTAACAAAAGACACGTTGACTTGAAGAAAGAAGAAAAAGGGAGAGAAAAATTGAGTGATGGAAGAGGAAGAAAATGCCAAAAATAGGAGAAAAAAAATACAATTTTTTATTTCCTCCTTGTCGTGTCTGCGTTTTGAATGTTGATTTTGTGGCAACATATGGCAGGCTTTGGGTTCATTTTGTCGCAATTGAGTTGTGATTTTTTTGTCTGTGATGGATGGATGATTGAGTCAATGGGTATAAAAGTGAATGTAGACATATTGTAGACAGTGCGTACTTTAGAAAAAAGTCAAAGAACTGCTAAATGCTCCAATTGAAGGTTATATATTTTAAAAAAAATTATTTCATTTTATCCCTCTCGAGAGATTTTCCACCTAATCCTTCTACACTCCGATTATATTCTGATAATGGGCAAATTCTAACAAAAAAGGTTAAAAATTCAATTTTCTAAAAATTAAAAAGATTGAGAACATGTATGATCTACGTGATAAAAAAGCTTTAACTCTCATTTATAATGGGATTTGAACCCTTGTCTTCTTCTATAAGAAGAATTTGTTTTCTATTTATGTATTTAAACCATTCAGACTAAATTATTAATTTAATCAAATATAAACATTTTTTCATACATATGAATCATATGCCACTAAATTGTATACTTAAACTAGTTTGAAAATCTACTAATCAATAACAGTTTCATAATTTCAATGTTCTTATAATGACATATTCTCATATTGTTTCAAAAAATATTTAAAAAAAATATTGAATATACAATTTAATCAGGATCGTAATGAAGGTCCATGGGCCCATGGCACCAAAATATTGAAAATGTGACATTTTTCTATCTTCTTGGTTAAGATTTATTCTTAACTTCCATGGGCGTATTCATGGGGGTGTCCGATGGGGTCCGGAACACCCCCCTTCTTGAATTTTTTTTTAAATTTTAAAAAATTTTTCCAAAAATTTTCTGATGCTCAAATTTGTTAGTTAATCATTAGAATTAACAAAAAGTACACAACAATGCGTAAAAGATCAAGAAAAATTTTGGACTTCCCTTAAAAATTTTCTGGGTAGGACTCTAGGTGTATCCTAGGATGCTCCTTCTATCCTACTCCTTCCCTTATCCTGGGGTACCTGAGTGGTCCTAGAAACCGGTCCCTGAAATTTAATAGATCAAATGCGCCATAAACTCCTTCCAAAATCAACAATGCCTCGTCTACCATCTCATGTTTATGTATTTATTTCATATTTTTATGATAAAAATAATCCAATAATAAAAATTCAATTTGTGATTGCTTTTATTTCAGCTGATTATGCTATTTGCAGTCATTTGTGTATATTGTCTAACAGAAAGTGACAGGAAAGTCATGTTTCCATCTATTTAGTCATGTAGATTCATAAAAAAGATGACAAAATATTTCTCAATCCACGCAGTTCCTCTGAATGTGACAAAATTGATTATCAAGTTTGCCATTAATTTTGTGAATGCACGTGTCACAAAAAAACACGCCACTGATGATGATGATGTTATACTAGTTTGACATTTTTGTCGTCATAATGTCTTAAAATATCTTCAACAAAAAAATAATTTTCTGTTTCTGTTTTCGTTCATGACGAGTGAGTAGAAACAAAAAAAATTCTTCACACGGTCGCTAAAAGAATTATAAAGGGAATTTCGAGCCGTAACAGGTACGCCATGGCTGGCACGCAATCGCGACTTAATTTTTTTTCTCTCTGCCGTTGTTTTCAAATCAAAGTAAAAAGAGCTTGGCGTAAATAGAAAAAAAAAGTTTTTAATTTCAGTTGATGTTTCTTTTTATGGCTGCAAAACAGTCAAAAAGAAAAATGTATGTTAATAATATTTTTTTTTTGTTTTCGGCATTTACCATTTCATATTCTCTCGCGCACCGACTTGAGGTTAATGTTACAAATGCGAATCGATTTGTTTGTTTCATTCACATATGTGTATATGAATGAATTGGCATAAAAATAGAACAAAAAACTCACCTAAAATCTGACTAAGAACTGTTCGTCCATCTTCACCATGACATGCATTTCGGGCATCAAATGGATTTGTGAATTGTACGAAGGCATAACCTTTATGCATTGAAATTCCTGGGAAAAGGAAATTAAAAAGGAAAATGAATCAGTTTTGCTTATTTTGTTGTGTCCATTCTTTTTTGGGGTTGATTGAAATGGAAATAAATATAAATGTTGATGAACTCTGAGGATGGGGTTGGAGATTTTGTATGCAATTTAATTATGATAATGAAATGAAAATTCTCTTGCAGAAATGTTGTCCGATTTAACGTTTCAAATGTTGCCATGGCATTGAATTTTATGTGATCAGGGGGGAAACAACTTTGTGGTATTTTTTAAAGAAAAATCTATCTTGAGCAGAACAGAACCATTATATAAGATTTTCTGACACCTTTTCGACCAAAAAATATTAGAGGATTCAAAATTATTGTACAAAATGTGGATGGTGGAAAATGATATTTTTCCACCAAGTGTTTTCCCCCTGGATATCATTTTTAAGCAATATTTAATGGATTTTCAGGTTCTGGGGTATAACCAGAAGCATATTCAAGGGAGGTTGGGTTCAACATCCCCCTTTTTGGGATTTCTTTTAGGGGATTTTAAGAAAAATCTGGATACGCAGGAGTTCTTAAGTTTAAAATCAAATCTACATTTAGAATCTTCATTCAGCCGCTCAGGAAAACTAATAAAATGCACTTTTTCCAGTATAAATGCATCTCCAACCCTTCAAATTAATGCTTAATTCTCTCAGCAGTGGTGTAGCCAGGGGGGTGGATTTCTACCCTCCTTTAAAAAAAACTGGCTCAATCAATAAAATTATTTAAAATTGCTGGGGTTTTTTTGAACTGAAATCCCCCGCCCCCCCCCCCCCCCCCCAAAAAAAAAATCTGTCTACACCACTGAAGCTCAATAATTTGAAACAAAATGCGTCGCAATTGAAAAATGATATTAGATGTAAATCTTCAGGGAACTAATCCAACATACATCTAAGTAACTTGAGATGCACCAAATTTTACATAATTTTCACGACCAATTCAATGGTTATTGACTCTAATTTAAATCCCAAAATCAATTTATTCAAAATTTAATGCTTAACTCCATCCAAAATTATTCCATTTCCCTTCAATTTAATGAGACAACACGTCACATTTCACAGCATGATTTTTGCCGTTTATTCAAATTTTAATTCAAAACATTCTATAGCATCTCATTAAAAGTCCACAAAATTGGTCATGAAAATTACCAACAAGGAAATTGTTTATGCATGTACAAAAATTGATAATCAATAGCAACAACAAATATTTTTCCTGTTTATTCCCACTCAACAGCTGATAAATTTATCGATGAATATGAAAAATAACACGAATGTTTCAATATTTTTTTTTTTATTTCCATACTATTTTATTTCTTTCTCGTGTTTTCATTTTTTTTCAATCCTCTTCTTTTATGAATTGCAATGTCGAATGAATTTATAAGCAGCAATTGAACAGATTACAATCATCTGTTATGGTATAATTTTATAGATATTTTCACAATCTCGCAGGGAGTGGATAAAAATTATTCAACATCAGGATGAAATTGAAAAGAAAAAGAGGTAGGATTGGGAATTCAAGGGGACGAAACTTTAGTTTTTCTCCAAATTGATCTCAATTCTTTTAAATTTGCTCTCAATTCTTACAAAAATTGCTCTCGATTCTCTCAAAATTTGCTCCAGATTCTCTCCAAAAATTTCAAATTTTTTTAAAATTATTTCCATGTTCCCACCCCTTGACCATCCAACATGCATGCACTCCCAACAACAGCAATATCATAATGAACGTATACACACAGAGAATGAGAGAGAAAATTTTCAATACAAAAATTGTGATCGATTTATCTTCCTTGCTGCACATATAGTGAATATTATCGTCATCATCATATCGTGTGATAAACGAGAGTAAAAAAATAATAAAAATAAAATTTTATTCGAATAATGATAAACAAACCGATACGATGATGGGAAAATCAATGAATGAAAATCCGATTGCTCAATTATTCAATTAAAAGCAGTTATAAATATTTTATTAATTTTGAATGAAATTAAAAGAAATGGAATTATTGGGTGTTCAGTTTTTCTGAGGGTAGGGGGCTTTTGGGGTATATTAAGTTGAAATTGCAAGATTATTTCTTGACATTGACTTTACAAGGGCTTATGGGAATCGAAGAATGAGTTCAGTATAGTGGAATAATAAATGGAGGTTGATCAGGCCTTTGGACACGTGCTCCGTCTAAAAAACTCAAAAATCCCATATTACGGTTCGCGAATTTTCATAAGCCTCAAAAAATTCTAGCTACGTCACTGAAAGGCACCCAATCTTATTCAAGGAGACGCAAATTTTTGATTTGGGCCCTGGTGACAAAAAAATTTAAAGTTTATGGTAAATTTTAAATCTCTATATCATGGCATCTACAACCGAGCCCATGGTACCTCTTCTTGGCTACGCAACCGGTCCTTGAGACATTCCTAATCCCCTTTAGATTCAAAGATACCTAATAAATGCGTTTTAAACCATGCCAAATTTATGCTTCTTTTAATTTCTTTTCATATCTCAAAAATAAAGCCAAAATGTCTCATATCTTTCATAATTTTTCTCTCATTTTTTTCCTTCCTTTTTTTCTAATTTTTTTAAAAATAAATTTTTTTTCATGATAAATCAGAAAGGGAATGAAAAAAAATATTCAGCCAAATAAATTTAATTCATTATAATTTGATTGTCGTGTTTACTTCATTTTATTTATTTATTTATTTTCTTTTTGGGACGATGTAGACTAGCTGATTTATTTGCTCAGCATTGAAAAACTTTCGATTTTTTTCTTTACTAGAAAATATGATTTTTTTCACTAAGTTTTTCATAAATCTATTCTTTGGTAGTCATAAAGGATAATAATAATGCGAAAGGGTTTCAGCAACTTGGTAAATCCAACTGGAGGCACTGCGACTCCAAACGAACCGAAATCTATTGTACCTTTCCATTAGATATGAAAGTGATAACAACGGCTTAAATACTGAATTTTATGCTTCCCAAAACTACGGCGTCCCTCTGGGGTCTGTTGCCATACTAAACACTAAATTGAAGAAAATATCCTTCCATAAAGATGACTATAATACCACCCTGTTAGAGTTTCAACAAAAAAAGACCTACAAAACATCAAGATATGCCCCTGAGCATCCCAATTAAAACAGAAATCACTCAAATTCAACTTCTAGCCAAAAACATTCTTTCATCTAGAAAATAAATTTATCGACTCTAATTTACACATTTTTCAAGAGAAAAAGAAAGAAAAAAATTATTAAAATTTATAATTCGCAAAAAAATCTCACCTGCCAATCGTCCATACCGCTGAAACATCCTCTCAACATCTGCCTTTGAGCACTGAAATGTGTTGAGATTCCCCACAAACACTCGACTATTTACTGCTTGTGGATCTTGTGAATTTGTTTGATTTGAAAGTTTTGACATCTTCATTTTTGCAACAAAAAAAGTTTTTTTTATCACTTTATAATTTCATTAATTGCTTCACATTTGTTAATTTGGGGAAGTATAAATTTGTGAATTTTATTTGTTCAACACTTTCTTTTGAATTTTCTTTCTTCACCTGAAATGAGGAGGAAAATTTATTAGTAAAATGTGGGAATTTTTTGTGAATTTTTTTTTTAATAAATGGAAAAAAATTATTAGAAGCTCAGTTAGAGTTTGAATTATTTTTTTGTTTTCATGGTTTGATCTGTCAGGTCCCACACCTCTTCATAATCTGAGAAGGGTTTTTGAGGTCCAAACCCCTATTTCTTTAATATGCTAGGGTTTTTTGAGAAAAAATTTCCAAAACTCGTACATCGAAAAATTCGAAATTAGAATGGGGTCGTTCGCAAATTACGTCACGCTTTTAGGGGGGAGGGGGGTCAAAGAATTTGTGACAGTCCATACAAAAGATTTTTTTTCTTTGGAAAATTTGTGACAAGGGGGGAGGGGGGGTCGAAAAAGTCGTTTTTTAGCGTGACGTAATTTGCGAACGACCCCATTCCAAATTGGCGATATTATTGTTTTGGTAAGGGGTCGTACATACATGACGTCACGCAAAAATGAGATTTTCTAGACCCCCTCCCCCCCCTTTTCATAAATTTTGATTTAAAAAATATTTTATATGGAAGTGTCACAAAGCATCAGATCCCCTCCCCCTAAAAAATTGGACGTCATTTATAAACGATCCCTAAACAAACTGAATGATTTTAAAAGTCCAGCTCATTTTTCCTTTTAATAATCCCCAAATAAACCTATCATAGCCTCCATAGAAGCAACACTTAAAGGAAATTTAAAATCATTCGTCATGGTTGACGGGATAATACTCTAGTAAGTGAATAATCCCTTTATAATCCAGTTAATCCAGTAATTCATAAAATTTTATAAAATTTCTCTCAAAATCCCAAAATTTGCTCAAATTGTCTCATAAATTTACAATTTAAAGCAGCTTATATCCCATAAATCAAGAGAATTTATAACCATTTTATGAGCAACATGTGTATCAATTAAGAATAATTTTAGAAAATAAATCGTACTAAGAATTCAAAAGCAGATAAATTAGTCAACAAATTGAAAGGATCATAAGCTATTTTCCTTTGACATAAAATCACAGAGATAAATTTCAATCAAATGGACTTTTATTAATTTCTTTGAAAGATCTTTGAGCATTTAATTCCAGTTTTCCTTTCAAACTCATTCGAGCTTAATAACATACAATCAATAATATCAGAGCATGCACAAGAACCTTCCTAGAATTGAACAATTGATTGTTGGGGATGAAAATTTAATTCGTAAAAGCCTAAAGTGAAATGTTTTGTATTTTCATTAATAATTGATGAGAATGATATTAGTGAATCATGTAGCATATATGCTTAAATAATCAAATGCATGTGGAGAGAGTTGAAATGCATTTATTCATATTTATATCATACGGTTTTGTGATGTTTAATAATATTGAAATCTCCCATTGATTTTCAATTAGCAACTAGCATTCATGCTGCTGCTGTTGCATTAGAATCTTTGGTGTGGTTTTGGAGTGAGTTCTAGGATGAGTAATTCAAGGGTAAGTGAGTAGGCACTTTGTCGATCTTGATTTGTTAGCAGGAGCGTATTCAGGGAGGGGTTTTGGGGGTCAAACCCCCTCCCATTTTGGGATTTTTTTTTTCAATTAGCTAGGGTTTTTTAAGTAAAAATCCCAAAACCCTCTTAATTTTATCGTCTATACAAAAAAGTTCAAACCCCCTCCCTCGAAAAATTTCTGGATACGCCCCTGTTTGTTAGTAAGGCGGTAGGCTTTAATAATGTTTGAATACCAAGTACCAATTTTTCTCCATTTTGAATCATTCTCTATCCTTGTTGCAATATTTGAACTAAATAATCATGGATGTGTTTCTTGGTATGCACCTGAAGCTCCCGCTACCTAGGTATACATCCTAGGGGTAGGTAAAAGTGTAGATGTATACCGATGATGCACCTTAGGAGCCGGTTGCTCGATATACCCTAGGATATACACTACCGCAGGTTGCATAGCCTTTCTAGAGGTATTTAGTTTATTGTAGGCAGGGTTGTAGCCAGAAATTTTTTAAAAAGGAGTTTGAAATTTTTTATTTTAGAAATTCTGCTGTTTTAAAAATGTAAGGATTGTAAGCTATTCTAGCGCAACAACTTCAATGGAAAGTTTTTAAAATTTACAAAAAAATCTCGGTCGGAATATTTTGTACAGAGTTTATTTTTAGCTAAGTACCGAGTTACTGGTTATTGAGTGAAATTATTTGTGCTAAATATTTCTAATTACATGACCTTATGGCATCATTAAGCTAATAAAACGGCAAATTCTTCAAATTTTCTAGAATATTAAAACTATTCAGACGTAAAATGCGCTCCATCCTGAATCCCAGACATAAGTTTTCAATCTCAAAATTCGTACTCCACTCACTCATGGTGTTTAAATACAACAATGCCAATAACAATATTAATATCAGTAATAATAACAATAAATTTTATCCGTTTGTACGTATTTTCAAGCCACAACATAATAACACCAGTCAACTAGCCATCCGTATGTGAAATGAATCATACAATTGGACAAACAAGAAGACAGAGGATGAGTAAGTGAGAATATTTATTTATGGGATTTAATACACAGACGATGATGATTGATCAAAAGGAAAATGAGACATGAGGCAAAAAGGTACATGAATCTTTAATCAATTTGTCATTGGATATACCAATTAATATTGTGGATTATGTGTGTACTAGCATCTCCTTTGATCTTTAATGTCTTCCATCTCAATCAATATGTCACTAATTGATCCCTTAAGTTATATTTCACTTCTTTTCCTCTCGGCTAAACTTCCTCATGTCTGCAAAATTTGCTTGATTTCAACGATTTTAAAGGTGTGAAAATTTTCAGTGTTTTGGGATTTTTACATTTTTATGCATGATCAAAATATTTAGTTTTCTTCATTTTTAATATGAATTTTTCTCTCTCTGTGTGTTGTTACTCTTCCTGATGATCCCCATGAGTCACAAATATTTTTTTTCTTCATTTGTTCAAAATATATACATTTTTATGTGTACCTTTATGTCTGAATGTGATTCCTTGTGAGGAATTTATGGGAATTGAAATGTTCTTAAAGGGATTGTGAGTAGCAATGAGGTCTGAATTGCTTATATAATGAAGTGGAGTAGATCGGTCCCTAAATTTATCCTTCAAAATGGCTGTATCACCATGCCATTGAAATCAAGACATGACAGTCATGTGGATGGATAAATTTAGTGATATAGTAACACCAAGTCGTTACCTCGGCAATGCAGACTTCATTTCTGCTCGAAAGTCTTATTGATTTTTAAGGAAATAATGGGAAATAACTAGAATATAAGAACTCTAAGATGAACAGCTAATAGACCACCATTCTATTGTAAAACGTCAAAGGACATTTTAACAAAAATAGAAGACAGATAGGACATTCTTTTGAAAAACCAAGCTGACCATCTGCTTGCCTTTAATTTTATCTCAACCAGCTAGAATTTTGATGAAAAACATCCAAAAAGATAAAAATTACAATGCTCTTTACCAGAAAAAATTCGACAAAAATTCATCACAAGGATGATCATGGATATACACTATGATACATGTACAAGCGAGAAGAGCAAAAAATTCAAATGAACGATACACTTGGGTGTTAAAATATACTCTAAATTTTTCATAAATTCAGCACAAAAGCTGTAGCCGATATCGTTTGATAGAAAGTTTATGAATGAATGAATGTATTATCGAGAGGAAATAAAAATTTCTATCCGATGCTTGGTTATTTGCATCAGTTTTGTTTTATTTTTATTTTTGTGAATATAAAAATTCCCAAATTTATTCCAATTTGTTTTGAGATTTTCAGGTTGATTTTTGTGCTGGGATAAATTTCTGATTTCATGTGGATATTTTATTAAAATTTATAGATTTATGAATTTGTAATTTGACCATATGATGAAATAGGTCACGGGCGATAAAATTGATTTTCGTGATTGTGAATGACGGAATGTAGAATTGATTGAGATTAATTTTGTGGAAAAATGTCAGATTGGCGTTGGAAATTTCAGAATATTTTTAAAAGAAATTTTTAAATTATTTTTCACAAACAGACATTTCTAAAATTAATCAATTTTTTAAATTTTGTTAAATTTAAAGTAAATTAAAACTTCTTTAAAATTGAAATTTATTGAAATTGAAATTTTTTTAAATTTGAATTTTTTTAAATTTTTAAATTTGAGTTTTTTTAAATTTGAAATTTTTAAATTTGAAATTTTTTTAATTTGAAATTCTTTAAATTTGAATTTAAAAAAAATGTTTGAGAAGTTAGTATGAATATTTTGAATGTATTCAAGCAAATCATTTATTATAAAAATTCAGCACTGAACCTATCATCAAGTTTTTTGAACTCACTTCAAAATTTTCACATTATTTACCACGAATAAAATTCAATAAAATTCCCACTCAAAATTCATCATAAATCCGAGAGATTTATTCCTTAATTTTCTTTGAAATTTTTCGCCTTACCACAAAGAATTATTCTTTATGTCGATTTTTGACACCAACATTAAAAGACCAGGCATGTAAATATTCCACAAATTGTCCAATTTACTGGCAAGACTGTAAGCTTTAAATAAATATCTCTTAAATTTTCCATTTCCCTCTCAACTTTTCATCACTAAACTGTTTTTCTTTGTATAAATTACATTTTGGCGTCACATTAAATTAAAAACACTGGCATTTATTATATGCAACGTAACTGAATGCACATGTTGTAAACAAAAATATTAAAGATAAATCTTAAGTTTCTCGAAATGTCTTCATATTTTAGAGCGCAACTTGAGTAATTTTAGCAGAACACAAATAAACAAAAATTTCTCTCGCTGAATAAAATTGTAATTTGTTATAAATTAGCAAAGTTGTGGACATCTCCATTTGAATTCATCATTTCCATGCAACTCTTTTTCTCATTCATTTTAAAATACATTTTCCACGTCATAAAGTACACATAGACATATATTATGAATTTCACGTTATAAATAGAGAAACGAGGAAGAAAAAGAAGGAAAAAAGTTAAAAGGCGGATGACCGCAAATGAAGGCTTTATGGCACAAAATGTTAAAAATTGTTCAAACATTTAAATTAGTAGGAATAGAAAGATAAAGAGGGGAAAAGTCAAAAGAAATAGCTTATAAAGTGATAACAAGGAGGTGAGGTTAAACCAGAGGTGTAGCTAGAATTTTTTTGCAGGGGAGCTGAAGCCTCCTACAATGGCTGTGCCCCTGAGTTGCACTGAGGTTGATTTTAAGGTATAGAACAGTGGTTCTCAAACTGTGTGCCGCAGCACAGTCCAAGTGTGTCGTGGCTTAAAAAAGTTTGAGAAACTCCGGTATAGAACCTCAAAAATTAAAGCGTACCGCGGCACAAAGGTGGACCTAGGACTGAGTTAAATGATTATCTCACTAACGTCCCTGTTTGGGTGTGTTCAGATGAAAGTTAATCTTTCTAGACCCCCAAAACTGCATATTTATTGAAATTCCACTCCAAATTTAACCATCAAAATAATAAAACTGCTTTGCCAAGCCAGTTTATCAAAATAGCTAGAAACCATTTCTCTCATGTTTCTATTTCATCCAACTTATCAAAAGCAAATAAAACGCTTCACTACCGCAATGATTTTAATTTTTATTTCTCTCTCTGTTCTGTCTGCATATTTTGAATGTCTATCTACAAAAAAAATTGTTAAATGCACAAAAGGGAGAAATTCATTTTCATATCGGCTGTTTTTGTGTATATTGCTTTAAAGCTTTTTCTGTCTTTTTCCTTTTCATATTCATATTTTCAATGAGAAGCTATGTACATAATGTTGATTGCATATACCCGAGCGGCACAAAGAGTTAAATTTTGCCTTAAGTCAGACGTGTGACCGCCTTCGTCGGGACTTGAAGACGTACACGTGTCATTACTGCTACTTTTACCACGTAATCGCCGCCACGTCGCCTCAAAATTAGATTTTAGGTCCCAAATTTGTATTGCCTTTGTGTTTCCATCATGGTGCCTCAAGACCACCGCAGAGAAATTTTCATGTCACCTTAGCGGTTCCTCAAAATAACCGTTATGTTAACGCCACACTGACACAAAATTGTGTAATTTGCGGTTTAAAAAACACCATACCTTTAAGTAAACACCGCGGAACCTTAAGGTTGCCGCAAAGGGATGCTTTGTGACGCCATAACGTTACCGCATATTTTACCTTGACGGCGATGTGGCGTCTCTATAGACTTGAAAAACATATTTTTGTCCGCAATTCAAATCTTTAAGTCGTGGAATTTTTAGTGATTTAAATTTAGTGAAAAGTGAGGCGTAAGTTGCTAAATTTAAAACTTTATATCACTCCTAAACTATCAATCAATGCAAGCAACATTAATTAAGTAAGTTTTAATTACATTTTTCATCGTTTCTTAGTTAAATAGTATTTGTGAATTAATTAAAGTGAGAATTCGGCGCGATCTACTGGAAAAACACAACGTAGTAGATAGATAAGCTTCTAATCAGCATTTGGAACAATTTATAAGTAAGTATTAACTTCATTTAACATTATTATTTTAATTAAATAATAATTGCCACAAAACTGACGCAAGTTTTTACTTGACGGCGACGCTACGTCAACTTCATGATAATAACAACATTTCTTCTGATCATTTTCAGAACTCGTTTCGAGGATATTTTGTAAATTAATTAAAGTGGAAATTGATACGATTCAACTGGAAAAATACGACGTAGTATAAAGATAAGCTTCTAATCAGCATTTGGAACAATTTATAAGTAAGTATTAACTTCATTTAACATTATTATTTTAATTAAATAATAATTGCCGCAAAACTGACGCAAGTTTTTACTTGACGGCGACGCTACGTCAACTTCATGATATTAACCACATTTTTTCTGATCATTTTCAGAACTCGTTTCGAGGATATTTTGTAAATTAATTAAAGTGGAAATTGATACGATTCAACTGGAAAAATACGACGTAGTGTATAGATAAGCTTCTAATCAGCATTTACATCAGTTTTTAAGTAAGTTTTAATTATATTTAGCATTGTTATTTTAATTAAATAATAATTGCCGCAAAACTGACGCAAGTTTTTACTTGACGGCGACGCTACGTCAACTTCATGATATTAACCACATTTTTTCTGATCATTTTCAGAACTCGTTTCGAGGATATTTTGTAAATTAATTAAAGTGGAAATTGATACGATTTAACTGGAAAAATACGACGTAGTGTAAAGATAAGCTTCTAATCAGCATTTACATCAGTTTTTAAGTAAGTTTTAATTATATTTAGCATTGTTATTTTAATTAAATAATAATTGCCGCAAAACTGACGCAAGTTTTTACTTGACGGCGACGCTACGTCAACTTCATGATATTAACCACATTTTTTCTGATCATTTTCAGAACTCGTTTCGAGGATATTTTGTAAATTAATTAAAGTGGAAATTGATACGATTTAACTGGAAAAATACGACGTAGTGTAAAGATAAGCTTCTAATCAGCATTTACATCAGTTTTTAAGTAAGTTTTGATTATATTTCGCATTGTTATTTTAATTAAATAATAATTGCCGCAAAACTGACGCAATTTTTTACTTGACGGCGACGCTACGTCAACTTCATGATATTAACCACATTTTTTCTGATCATTTTCAGAACTCGTCTCGAGGATATTTTGTAAATTAATTAATTGAGACAAATTTAAATTTTAAGAGACAAAAAGTTCAACAGAAGCAAAACAATTTCGAAGAACAAGCTGAACAAATCGTTCCATCGTTTTCTGGAATTAGTAGCAATCAGTCAGGAATATCCTCAATTTCTTCACAGGCGTCAAGATATTCTGAGAATGTACAGGTGCAATCAATTCAATTAATAATACCGAAGTTTTCAAACAATCAGGAAAATGTAAGTATTTTTAAATTTAAACGAAAAATTTAAAAAAATGTAGAATGAATTATATTAACCAACAATTCTTTTTTTTGCTCATCTTATAGCCAAGTGACATGGTTTTGATAAGTAGACAGGAATTGAATGCTATCATAGAAGGAGTACAAGATTTGAAGGCAAGACAATCTCTTACGATGGATCGAATTGAATCGTTCATGTTATCTACAAGAGCAGAACTTCAAAAAATCAATGAGAAATTGGATGTCATTCAATACGGAGAGATCCATCAAGCAAACTTGGAAAGACCAAATAAAATTGGTAATGGCTAAGAATTAAATGAAGCTGAATCAAATATGATAAAGATGAATAGTGATTATGTTGAAGACTATAGCAAATTGGTATGCTCAATCTGACTGCAATACAACAAAGATTACTTTTCTTTACATTTATTAATTTTTTATCATTGCTCTCTATCTAATTGATCTACAGGTTGGTGCATTCTCCAAAATAATTGATCGTCCGAATAAGGGTTATTCAATGAAAAATGGATTGGTAAAGTCTCTTTTAGAAAACTACATTTCTCAGGAATTCATCAAGCATTTGGGATGGACGAAGGCATAAGGTAATATGAAATTTTAAAAGATATGAAATATTATTAAACAGAATAACTGAGCTCATTTTATTTTTCCAGGTCGTATTGGATTTGACCAATTTAAGGGACACTTTAAATTCATCATGGACACATGCAATAGACATACTTCAAATTTATTTCCCACTTGGTCTGAAGTAAATGAACCTGTACATGAATTTTTTAAACGACTCCACGCTACACCGAGAGCTAAAAAAGTGTCATAGAAAATGAAAGTGATGTAGGAGAAAATGACGAAATCGATGAATAAGTGTAAAATGATAAAATTCAATCTTCAATCTCCTTATTTTTATAATTGTAAAGCTTACAAAAAATGTTAATTAACAATAAAGTTATTTTTTGAGCATTAAAGAGAACCAATATTTTTTAATTATAATTATTTTGAAGCATATTAATTTTAACGCAATCCATACTTTTTTCATGACATGTGGGCACCCTAGCGGGGGCCCTAGGGATTTTTTCGCCTTAATTACATATAATTTTTAAACGTGAAGGCGACGCTACGTCGACTTTGAATAACTGAAGTGCACATTGCGGAAGCGTAGCGTTTCCTTCAAACTGATGTATTTTTTGCCGTGGAGACGCCGTAAAGTTTATTTTATAATCGACTTGCGGCGGTCTCACCACTGCCGCAAGACTGATATATGGCGACGCGGGGTCTACGATTTTGGTACTTTATCCGTCCCTAGAACCTCGTCAGGTTGCCGCCAAGGTAAAAATGACAATTTTCGTCACCGCCACGACGACGTGGTGGTATTTTTGTGGGACATAAGTGCGGTTTTTTGGGTCTATGTCGTCTTGAAGTCACCGTAACGTCGGTGATGTGCCGCTCGGGATACTGGCTTTATAATGTTGATAATTGTGGTTTTAGGGTTGTAAAACTTTTTTTTGCATGACAAATCATGAAGCAATAAAGGCTATAATCAGATAATCTGAGTAAACAAAGTTGAAATTTTATTTGCAGAATGATTTTTGGTTCACTTGCAGTCAAATTCGTAACGGTTTTTTGAGATTTGAAATTTTTAAAAAATCTGATTGTTATTTTTGAAATTGTAAATCTTTGAATAAAATTCAAAAATGCCATAATAAAATGTCAATTACAGAAAATTTCAAGACTCAGCAATTCAAGCAATTAAAGCTCATCAACTATATTAAATTTTCAGAATTTTTTTTTGTGTCAACATTTACACTTGACAACATTTGCATTAATTAAGGAGATTTCGAGTGCAAATATTATATTTTTTCGACACTGTCACTCAATTCAGTCACACTCGCATCAATTTAATTCATTGACAATAATAACCTCCAATTTACCAATTAATTAACACCTCATAATGATGTAAAAATTATTCATTATTAATTTTTGCTAGTTAATTAGCACCATGAATTTCATTTTTATTTACACGAGGATATAAAAAAGCATTTCAGTTGTCGTTTAATTAACATTGTCGAGAAAATATTGATAAATGTGCTTTACGTGTTGCACCTTATTATTACTGTCATAATTTTTTTATGAATCGTTTGAACAGTAAACGAAAAATATTTTTATAATTAATTAGTTTCTGTATAAATAGCTCAATAGCTGCTGCCCTATACAAATTTGATTGACACGGTTTGCTCCATTTAATAATGATAATCAATTCAATATAAATTAAGGGTTGCATTTTGTATATGTAAATAATATTACGTTGGATTTATGGATCGGATGTGGTGTTTTTTGGAGGGAGTAGGAGAATTGGATGACAAGCTTTGATTGTTTGTTTAGATTTAGAATCCAGAGTTGTTGTCTGTCAATTTGAGAGGGTCAAACAATATTTTTATAAGACATGTCTGTGACAAAATTAACATAGATAGCGTCTGCTTGTCTATGTTAAGTAGATTCCAAAGCTAGCAACCTAGGTCCAAAAAACATATTTTTGGTTTAAGATTGCTGAAGTCTAGATACTGTCAGAGAACCTGGAAGGCACACTCTTTGGGGTAGGTACACCATGGGGTTTAGCCACAAATCCACAAATCCTGGTTGGGTAAACCATGCTAAAGATTTCTTCGAATTTATCAAATTTACTAAATAAATCCACAAAATTATCAATACTCTCCAACTCACCAACCCTCCCATTACACCAATCGTTATGTGACACACAAAAAATGAAAACATTTTTATTTTCTCCACCAAATATGCATGTCAATTTATTTATTTGCTCACCTTTTCGATTACAAAACATTCACAAATAAACATAAATTGATATTCAAAGTGCCACCACCATCGATTCCGCCCATTAAATAACGTGGCAACAAAACATTATGACAAAGTATTTCGATTCACGCATATGGTATTCAATCGGGTGACGACGAAAAATGATGAAATGATAAATTTTTTTATGTGTTAATAAATTGAGTAACAATATGAGACGCAGATGAATTGACATCAATCAATAGAAATGATTTGGATGGAGAGGAAAAGTATTTAAAATATTATTAATTATGTTAGCTGATTTTTTGTTCGAATTTTGCTAAACTTTTTTAATTAAAAGTTGATAATTAGATGTTTATTGGGAATTTTAACAATTTTTTGTGGAGAGGGTCCTGAGGCATGTTTAATTTTTTTTTTTCAAAACTCAATTTTTTAAATTTTTTGTTTTTCAAAAATTAAAATTTTTGTTTTTTAAAAACTAAAATTTTTATTTTTCAAAAAATTCAAAATTCTTCTTCATAAATTCAAATTTTATTTACAAAAATTCGTTTTTTTAATTCAAGTTTTTTAAATTCAAATTTCTTCAAAATTTCATTTTTTCTTTAAATATTCAAATTTTTTCCTTAAAAGTTCAAATTTTTTTAAAAACTCAAATTTTATTTTCAAAAATTAAAATTTTTTTCTTAAAAAAATTCAAATTTATCTTTTTCATTAAGCGCAGCACACTTATTTCCAATTCCATAAATTCAAACCATTTCAATGCATTCAATTTTAATGCTCACATTTTACTGATCAATTCAAACGAATTTGATTCCTCAAGGTGTCTACTTCACAAAGCAACGAATAAAAATGAAGAAATCACACTGTTAAAGCTATAAAACTTTTCTTCGTTGCATTGTGGAAAAAATTCATGAAGTAAGTGACTCAGTTACACTAAGTAAGCAACACAAAAAAGTAGGTAAAAGGACAGCTTTAAGGGATTTTTATGCAAATTAGTTTTTACCTGAGGCCACCTGCAGGTGCCAGGTGTGGGTAATTAATTTAATGATTTATGACATGTATGTGTGATTTATGACATGTATGTGTGATTTATGCCGTGTAGATATTGTAGCGGTAAAGATCAAAGGCCTTTGGGGTAAAAAAGGTAGGGTCATTAAATACCCCCCATCAATCAAAGTGGTAATTAATGTCAATAAAAGGATCATGTGTCGAAATTTGATTGTTGTCTTTGATCACGTTTGAACATGATTTTTTTTCATGATGCGAGTGTATCCGTGAGAACTTTTGGCATGTGTATTAAATTTCACAATTTTTCGAAATATTTAAAAAATTATTACTTTCAAACCGCGATTATTTCACAATTTTTCGAAATATTTAAAAATTATTTCTTCAAACCGCGATTTTTACTACAATCCGCGATTTTTTTTCGCGGTTTATGCAAATTAGCGGTTTTTTTTCGCGATTTTTGTCAACTCCACGATTTTTCACAGTTTTTTTTGCGTTTTTTTTTTTTTGCAAAATTGATTTATGACATTTGTACTTGACAAGTGGAGATATTTAGACCTGCAATTGAATTTCACAATATTTTGAAATTTTTTCTCAATTCGCGGTTTTTTGCAAATTCCGCGATTTTTTTTCGCGTTTTATGCAAATTAGCAAATTAGCGGTTTTTTTTCGCGATTTTTGTCAACTCCACGATTTTTCACAGTTTTTTTTGCGTTTTTTTTTTTGCAAAATTGATTTATGACATTTGTACTTGACAAGTGGAGATATTTAGACCTGCAATTGAATTTCACAATATTTTGAAATTTTTTCTCAATTCGCGGTTTTTTGCAAATTCCGCGATTTTTTTTCGCGTTTTATGCAAATTAGCATTTTTTTCCCGCGGTTTATGCTACTTTTTTTTCGCGATTTTTTTTTTGTCAATTCGCGGTTTTTTTTCGCGTTTTGCATATTTTTGTGTGATTTATGACGTTTGTACGTGACAAGTGGAGATATTCAGACATGCAATTGAATTTCACAATATTTTTGAAATATTTATCAACTTTCGTAATGTGAAGGGACCTGGTTTTGGAGTCTGTAGACTAGAGTAGCCCGCTCAAACATGTAACAGCATGTATAGAAATCAAGACATTATGGGTGCGTCTTTAGAATGAATGACTGACAGGTGTGCATTGCTAGGGCAGAATGGAAAAAGATCAATGAAATTGTTGGAGTTAACTTTAGAATGTGTCTGTGATCAGCAATATTTTTTTTGGAGTTCGATGTAGCCAAAAAGTGTTAGAAATGGAGTAAAAATAATATTCTCATGTAAGAATATTCTCAAATCACTACCCTTTTAGTGGCTAAATGAGTTGTTTTAATTTCACAATTTTTGAAATATTTCGCTACTATGTAATATATTACTATTACTATTAGAACCTGTATAGAATGGTAATCTTCAAGACATTTTGTGTGATGGTGTGACTGTGTACCTATGAAGGTGTGACCGTGTGGGTGTGACTGTGTACCTGTGAGTGAGTGGGGTGTGTGGGTGTATGTGAGGTCACTTAAAGGAATGACCAACGAATGGTTTTAAATTTCACTATTTTTCGAAAATATTGTTTCGGCTGTAGGAATGGTGCTAAAATTATGCCCTATTATGAAATAGGCCAACAAATACGTAAAACAAGGCTTAGCAGAGATGGGAGTGTGGATGTGTAATAGTGCAGGTGTTCAAGGGTTGATCATAGAGTGGGAAATGATAAAGACAAAAGAAAATAGATAAAAAGGTGTATCCAATGTGTATGCGTGTGATTAAATCGTGGGTGCTCATGTTTAGTTTTGTGATCATGTTTGTAAGAAATGGAGTAAAAATAACGTTCACATGTAAAAATTGTACATTTATTAAGTCCATATATGAAATATTTATTGACACATATTGATACATGATCCTCAAATGGTGCAAAGGAGTCCTGAAAAAACTTAAGATTTTATGGGGACATGATAGATGAAAAAAAACAAAGGAAAAAAAAGGCGAAGGACAAGAAAAAGGTAAAAACCTGTAAAAAGATCAACATTCAATTTTTACAAAGATTCTTTCGCAATTACCTTTTAGCTGATTAAATGCTATAAAATACTTATTTATTTCAATTTCATCTGGGAGATTGGTGTTATTTTATGCTAAAAAAAAACGTCCAAACAAATTTTAAAATGATCAATAAGACCGGCCGGTAGCTTGGCTTAATTTTAAGTCATGATAGAATAAATTAAATCTTGCAGTTAAACTACGAATATGGCTAGCTTTAAGCATGAGCTGCTTAAGAGGCTCAATAAGACGTTTGTATGTGACAAGTGGAGATATTCAGACATGCAATTGAATTTCACAATACTTTGAAATATTTATCAACTTTCGTAATGTGAATGGACCTGGAATATGGAGTCTGTAGACCAGAGTAGCCTGCTCAAACATGTAACAACATGTATAGATTCAAGACATTATGGGTGTGTCTTTATTATTATTATCTTTATTAGGCCAACCCTGACCGAAAATTAAAGTAATACAATTTACAATTCAAATTAACGAAGTAGAAAGAGAGAAGAAGAAGAAAAAATCAGAAATAAAGTTCAAAAGTTAATGCTTAGAAAAATTAACTAGAATGAATGACTGACCGGTGTGCATTGCTGGGGCAGAATGGAAAAAAATCAATGAAATTGTTGGAGTTAACTTGGGAATGTGGCTGTGAGAAAATATAATTTAAAAAAAATTCATTTACTAAGATTTGAGAATGAAGAAGAATTTTGATGGATCATACAATGAAGATAAGAAAAAGGACAAAAATTAGTAAAAAATGTACATTTATTGGATCTATATATGACATATTTATTAGGATAGCTTCATTGCCACATATTGCTACATGATCCTCAAACTGTGTAAAGGAGACCTGAAAAAACTTAAGATTTTATGTTGCAGGGTAGATGACAAGAAAAAAGGCAAAAATTGTGTAAAAGATCAATTATATACCAATATAGGGGTGCGAAGCAAAGAAAGTGAGAGAAGAATGTGTGTGTGTGTGTTTGCATCGTAGAACTATTTCCGATCTATTTCCCCATTTTAGTTAGCAAATAATCATCCTCAAAGAGCTTCTTCGGATAGAGCAAGGATATTTTAATTTGTTAATTTTTTCAATCCTTTTAAATTTGACAAGTGTTATTTAGTTATTCACACCTTCACTTTAGCCGACAATTGCAATAAAGGATACTTATTGCATTCAATAAGCATAGGATTGATGGTAATTTATGCAAGAAACTTGCAAAAAATTTAAAAAATGATCAAGCAGATCAATATGTAGATTAGATTAATTTTAAGCCATGATAGAATAAATTAAATCTTGAGATTAAGCTACGAACAATGATAGTGCCTTTTAAAATATAAAAATCGTGATAAAGAAATTTTGACTTAAAGTATTTTTTACAATTTATAGAACAAGATTTAAATCCTATATGAAAAAAGACTTAATATTTTTACACAAATATCATGCCATTTAATCAAACATTATTTTAAGCCATTTTAAATTAAACAAGAGCTGAGGCTTTAAAATTAAGCAATTAAACTTTATTAAGGAATTTAATTTTTAACCGCGTTAGATTTTAATTCAAATTTTTTTTAAAAACAAAAAAAGTTTTTCAAATTCATTTTCACTTTTTTAAAAAATTTAAAATTCTAGAAAATTCAACAAAATAAATTTTTGTAACCAAATTATGAAAAGGTCATGTCAAACATAATTTTGTAGCTAATTTGTTCTTTCCTGAAATTTTATGAAATATAAACATTTTTGATTTGCATAAAACTATAAAAGCTATTAATGCTATATTATATCAGTGTATGCTTCCTTGAAATTTAATGCAGTGAACATATTTAAATAAGCACAAATAAGTAAGTATCCAGTAGAATCAAGTTTGAATATTATCAAAACCAAATAAAGATCAATTTTTTTTTTAAATTTAAAATCCATAATATGGCAATCAAATTTTATTTTTTTGAAACATTAAACTTATAAATTATAAAAAATTATTTTTTGAAATATGTTAAAATTAAAATAAGTTTAAAAATTTCATTTTTTAAAAAACTTACAATTTTGAAAATTATTATGTTTCGTAATTTTAAATTAATATTTTGAATAAGATTAAAAACTTAATGTTAAAATTATAATAAGTTTAAAAATTTTATTTTAGAAAGTTACAGTTTGTCAATAAAATTATTATTTTAATAAGATAAAAAAAATTTAAAAAAAGTTTTTAAGTTTCTAATAATATAAAAAATTGTTTTCTAAAAAAAATTACATTTTTAAAAAAAATTATTTTTAATAAGATTGTTTTTATTCAATTTCACTTTTTCAAAATTTAAAATTCTAGAAATAAAAATTTAAATACAAAATATTTTTGAAATGGTGTATAGCCTGCTCAAACATTTATTTATTATTTTATTGTTTATAAAATTAAGCAATTAAACTTTATTAAGGAATTTTAATTTTTAACCGCGTTACATTTTAATTCAATTTTTTAAGAAATTGATATCAAAGCGTGCAAAATTCAACAAAATAAATTTTTGTAACCAAATTATGAAAAGGTCCTGTCAAACATAATTTTTGTAGCTAATTTGTTCATTCCTGAAATTTTATGAAATATGTTTTGCATAAACTATAAAATCTATTAATGCTAAAAGTAAGTATCCAGTAGAATCAAGTTTGAATATTATCAAAACCAAATAAAAATCTTTTTTTTTAAATTTAAAAACCATAATATGGCAATCAAATTTATTTTTGAAACAATAAACTTATAAATTATAAAAAATTATTTTTGAAATATGTTAAAATTATAATAATTTTAAAAATTTCATTTTTAAAAGTTGATTTGATTTATGTTAGAAATGTAAACATTATTATTTTTGTAAATTTTAAAAATTAAAAATGTAATAGATATTACGGTAAACGGTAGTCAAAAATAATCTTCTAAAATTTCGTAACATTTTGTAAATGTAAAAAATCTTCATGTTCATACATGTTCAGCTTTGTTCATTAAAATAGAAACAGGATCAAAATGAAAAGAAGAATCGATCGACCGGAAATATGAAGTTGTTGGTGACTGATCAGAAGAGGACAAGAACTCATATAGATCTTTTTTGGGGTGGGGATGAGTATTTTCAAATGTTTAAAACATTGAACTGAATGTTCATTGGCTGATCCAAATTTAATAGTTGAAGAAATGTAGAGACAGATGATCATAGATTGTAGCTAAGAAAATTATATAAGGTAATGTCCTCGTATGGCCGAGTTAGTTTTTTGTGCAGATTCGTAGAAGTTTTCAAGTTAACAACCCGTGTATAAAATATTGAAATATAGAAATTTACAAAATAGGAAGTGAAAAAAATTAAAAAAAACCTTGGCAAAAAAAGTCCATGTGGTATTTTAAAGACTAATATTAAAAAAACATAGCAACGTTTTGAAAAGAACTATTTTCAATTATTGAAATCGAGATACTAGAGAAATAGCTAAGCAACATTTTAATATATATAGAGGCAACATCGAGTGTTTTTGCAGAACTCACAAAATATGAATGACACGATGGACATAACTCCCAAGATAAGTTTCTATCCATTGGCTGGTGACTACATAACAACAATTGACTATCAACCTATAGACAGAAATAATTTATGTCAGAATATCGAGACTGTTGTGCTTCTTGACAGGTCAGGCTCTATGGGACAATCTGTGACAAGAATTGGAACTAAAATTCTACCACTCTTTTTTCAAAAATTGAATTATGCGTTCAACGAGAAAATTCACTTGATAACGTTTGATGATATTTCTGAATACAGATATCTAGAAATAAGTGAATTGTCAAAGCTTCAAGGATTTAATGCACGAGGAGGAACTTGCATGAGTGTAGGTGTTCAGACCTTTCATGAAATTGTGAAAAAACTTGCTACCAATGGAACAAAATTTCTCCGCATTTTGACAATATCTGATGGTGAAGTGTTTGATAGACCAAAAACCCTTAAAGAAGCGGAGAAAGTTGCCGAGTTCTTACATGATTATGAAATTGCAATCAGTTCAAAGACTGTCAGATGGTATACAAGTTCATGTGAACCAGATACAACTGCCTTATGCTGTTTGATGCAGCTGAATAATAATCAAGATTCAAAAATGTTAGACATAAGATCCGATGTAAGTTTTGAAGAAGCTGCATCAGCTTGGGCTGCGATGTTTGAAGCTGATGGAATGTTTAATGTAGCTCATTTGGTCTGCAAATCTCCAGTATTTCTTAAATATCCATGGGAATCAAAGCCTTCAAATTCACATCTATTAGTTCCTGGTAAAAACATATTTTGGTCCAAGGATATTCCCGAAAATTTAAAGATTGAAGAACGTTCGGTTGAAGTTGAAATTTATGACTCTATTTCGTATCATCACCTTCAAGATTTACTTGGTGTTAAGGTTGACTGCATCATTAGTCAGATGAAAATTTTGAAAATTGTCAAGTCAACTAAGACATCAGAAACCATTCAAAAAATTCTCGAATACTTTAAGAAAATTGAGGATGAAGTACTCGAGCCCACTGTGGATCTAACAAGTGACAGAAAAAATTTAAAAAATCGCATCAAGTTGATCAAGTTTAGATTAGTCAATCAGAAAATTTCAACTATTTTGGAAGAAATTGCAAATGACAATATGGTCCATAACTTGAATGCCGCACAAAAAGCTGCTTACTTGAGGCAAACTATGGTATCAAGGGGTAGTAAAAGTTTAGCCAGACGATCCACAAAATGCATAGGTGATCTCGATTTTGATGAAATTGCAAGGAAGGAAGCCCTTAAAATTGCTGAACATTTTCATGAAATTGCGGATATCGACGACTCAGAACATGAAATTTCATTCTACTCTCAAGCTACAACATTTGAAGGAATTAAAACCCTAATTGAATTCACAAAGGATAAAGCTTTTAGCAATGCATCAGTTCTTGAGATTCTAGAAGTTTTGAACATCGTTGGTGTGGCTTGCAATGGTCCAGTTGGAAATTATCCCGATCCATCAACATGGATTATTGACAAAATTTATCCAAGTTGTTTTGTCAGCGTTGGTGATATCCTTTCTGTGCTCAACCAATCTGAACACAATAAACTTCTAGTTCCTGCATATGACGCAGAAATCACCAATTCAATTCCAATTTTTGATAATCCACGAATTGGAAGCTTCTTAAAGCGCTATGGTCGATCCTTGTTAGAATTTACATTCTCAATTGGGATGCGTCAAATGATTGCTGCTGTTCCAAAAACTGTTGATTACACGATGATTGCTGGTGTCCGTTGTATGATTAACTTGATTAGTAAGGATAAAGCAACGAAGAATCTAGAAATTTTCAAAAATATGGTTACAGCTGTAGAAAACTTTGCTGGCAGATTTGAAGTTGATGAACTTTTAATACCACAAAAGTGTGGAAAGAATGGATATTTCTTAGACAACAGTGGCATTTCTGAGATGCTTGTTCCATTCATTCGAGTTCTGCGACAAAATAAAACAGAAATTATTAATGAATTACCAGCAATGCTTCGATCGATTTACAACTACGAAGTCTGGTTACATATTCGACGAAATTACAAAAGAATGGAATGCTGTAAAGAAATAATCAAGGCGATGATGATAAAATTACTTGAAATCGATATTGAGAAACACAAAATTAATGTTGAGGAACCACCTCTAAGGCCAATAGCATTTTATGATGAGTTTAAAATTAACTCAAAGTATGTACAGGAATTGACCGACAATCTTAAGCACCTGAACATAGTTGCACTAATTCCAGATTTTTTGGATGCGGTTATTAATGGACGACTGGAGAATGTCAAAAACGTTCCAATTTTAGATTCAAATTCATTCCTAAAGGCACTTGACATCAACTACAGTTATGATAACTATATGTTCTTGAATGTCTTTCAAGCTTTAGTTTATACAACCAAACAGGAAAGATGTGACATAGAGCATAATACCATGAAGATTATTGACTTGAAGAATTACGAGGAAGCTGTTGAGGATGTCAAGTCCTACGTCCGAAATTTCTTCCAAAACCAATATGACTTTGACATGTCTAGAAAGACGCAAATGGACGCAATTCGCTTAGGAAACACTAAAAGGTCCGAGATGAATCATGAACGCTTCTTAAGCCAACTCCAAAGAGAACCTGCATATGCAAAAATGGCCGTGAAGAAGATCATTGAATCAAAAAACTATAGTGACATGATTGATGCTTGGAGAACAGGAATTAAGTGGAATGAAAGAACTTTAAAAATCAGTGGACCTGGATATTTTGGATTTCGGCTGTTAAAATTTGCATTGGGGACTTTTGCCTTGGAGATTCCATTGCGATCAGAAATTATTGAAACGCTCTTATTGGGTGTTGATAGACAAAATCAGGAAGTGTGGAATGGTGGAAAACAATACTTAACGGTTTATGGTAGAAGCCTCAGGTATTATCGTGCTTCATTTCTATACAGGAGCACATATGAAGAATGGGATAACTTGAAAAAAAAACATTCATATGTGTGAGCAAGACTTCAAATTGTTCACTTTTTTTAAAAAAATGAAATTTTTAAAATTATTATAATTTTAACATATTTCAAAAATAATTTTTTATAATTTATAAGTTTATTGTTTCAAAAATAAATTTGATTGCCATATTATGGTTTTTAAATTTAAAAAAAAAGATTTTTATTTGGTTTTGATAATATTCAAACTTGATTCTACTGGATACTTACTTTTAGCATTAATAGATTTTATAGTTTATGCAAAACATATTTCATAAAATTTCAGGAATGAACAAATTAGCTACAAAAATTATGTTTGACAGGACCTTTTCATAATTTGGTTACAAAAATTTATTTTGTTGAATTTTGCACGCTTTGATATCAATTTCTTAAAAAATTGAATTAAAATGTAACGCGGTTAAAAATTAAAATTCCTTAATAAAGTTTAATTGCTTAATTTTATAAACAATAAAATAATAAATAAATGTTTGAGCAGGCTATACACCATTTCAAAAATATTTTGTATTTAAATTTTTATTTCTAGAATTTTAAATTTTGAAAAAGTGAAATTGAATAAAAACAATCTTATTAAAAATAATTTTTTTTAAAAATGTAATTTTTTTTAGAAAACAATTTTTTATATTATTAGAAACTTAAAAACTTTTTTTAAATTTTTTTTATCTTATTAAAATAATAATTTTATTGACAAACTGTAACTTTCTAAAATAAAATTTTTAAACTTATTATAATTTTAACATTAAGTTTTTAATCTTATTCAAAATATTAATTTAAAATTACGAAACATAATAATTTTCAAAATTGTAAGTTTTTTAAAAAATGAAATTTTTAAACTTATTTTAATTTTAACATATTTCAAAAAATAATTTTTTATAATTTATAAGTTTAATGTTTCAAAAAAATAAAATTTGATTGCCATATTATGGATTTTAAATTTAAAAAAAAAATTGATCTTTATTTGGTTTTGATAATATTCAAACTTGATTCTACTGGATACTTACTTATTTGTGCTTATTTAAATATGTTCACTGCATTAAATTTCAAGGAAGCATACACTGATATAATATAGCATTAATAGCTTTTATAGTTTTATGCAAATCAAAAATGTTTATATTTCATAAAATTTCAGGAAAGAACAAATTAGCTACAAAATTATGTTTGACATGACCTTTTCATAATTTGGTTACAAAAATTTATTTTGTTGAATTTTCTAGAATTTTAAATTTTTTAAAAAAGTGAAAATGAATTTGAAAAACTTTTTTTGTTTTTAAAAAAAATTTGAATTAAAATCTAACGCGGTTAAAAATTAAATTCCTTAATAAAGTTTAATTGCTTAATTTTAAAGCCTCAGCTCTTGTTTAATTTAAAATGGCTTAAAATAATGTTTGATTAAATGGCATGATATTTGTGTAAAAATATTAAGTCTTTTTTCATATAGGATTTAAATCTTGTTCTATAAATTGTAAAAAATACTTTAAGTCAAAATTTCTTTATCACGATTTTTATATTTTAAAAGGCACTATCATTGTTCGTAGCTTAATCTCAAGATTTAATTTATTCTATCATGGCTTAAAATTAATCTAATCTACATATTGATCTGCTTGATCATTTTTTAAATTTTTTGCAAGTTTCTTGCATAAATTACCATCAATCCTATGCTTATTGAATGCAATAAGTATCCTTTATTGCAATTGTCGGCTAAAGTGAAGGTGTGAATAACTAAATAACACTTGTCAAATTTAAAAGGATTGAAAAAATTAACAAATTAAAATATCCTTGCTCTATCCGAAGAAGCTCTTTGAGGATGATTATTTGCTAACTAAAATGGGGAAATAGATCGGAAATAGTTCTACGATGCAAACACACACACACACATTCTTCTCTCACTTTCTTTGCTTCGCACCCCTATATTGGTATATAATTGATCTTTTACACAATTTTTGCCTTTTTTCTTGTCATCTACCCTGCAACATAAAATCTTAAGTTTTTTCAGGTCTCCTTTACACAGTTTGAGGATCATGTAGCAATATGTGGCAATGAAGCTATCCTAATAAATATGTCATATATAGATCCAATAAATGTACATTTTTTACTAATTTTTGTCCTTTTTCTTATCTTCATTGTATGATCCATCAAAATTCTTCTTCATTCTCAAATCTTAGTAAATGAATTTTTTTTAAATTATATTTTCTCACAGCCACATTCCCAAGTTAACTCCAACAATTTCATTGATTTTTTTCCATTCTGCCCCAGCAATGCACACCGGTCAGTCATTCATTCTAGTTAATTTTTCTAAGCATTAACTTTTGAACTTTATTTCTGATTTTTTCTTCTTCTTCTCTCTTTCTACTTCGTTAATTTGAATTGTAAATTGTATTACTTTAATTTTCGGTCAGGGTTGGCCTAATAAAGATAATAATAATAAAGACACACCCATAATGTCTTGAATCTATACATGTTGTTACATGTTTGAGCAGGCTACTCTGGTCTACAGACTCCATATTCCAGGTCCATTCACATTACGAAAGTTGATAAATATTTCAAAGTATTGTGAAATTCAATTGCATGTCTGAATATCTCCACTTGTCACATACAAACGTCTTATTGAGCCTCTTAAGCAGCTCATGCTTAAAGCTAGCCATATTCGTAGTTTAACTGCAAGATTTAATTTATTCTATCATGACTTAAAATTAAGCCAAGCTACCGGCCGGTCTTATTGATCATTTTAAAATTTGTTTGGACGTTTTTTTTTAGCATAAAATAACACCAATCTCCCAGATGAAATTGAAATAAATAAGTATTTTATAGCATTTAATCAGCTAAAAGGTAATTGCGAAAGAATCTTTGTAAAAATTGAATGTTGATCTTTTTACAGGTTTTTACCTTTTTCTTGTCCTTCGCCTTTTTTTTCCTTTGTTTTTTTTCATCTATCATGTCCCCATAAAATCTTAAGTTTTTTCAGGACTCCTTTGCACCATTTGAGGATCATGTATCAATATGTGTCAATAAATATTTCATATATGGACTTAATAAATGTACAATTTTTACATGTGAACGTTATTTTTACTCCATTTCTTACAAACATGATCACAAAACTAAACATGAGCACCCACGATTTAATCACACGCATACACATTGGATACACCTTTTTATCTATTTTCTTTTGTCTTTATCATTTCCCACTCTATGATCAACCCTTGAACACCTGCACTATTACACATCCACACTCCCATCTCTGCTAAGCCTTGTTTTACGTATTTGTTGGCCTATTTCATAATAGGGCATAATTTTAGCACCATTCCTACAGCCGAAACAATATTTTCGAAAAATAGTGAAATTTAAAACCATTCGTTGGTCATTCCTTTAAGTGACCTCACATACACCCACACACCCCACTCACTCACAGGTACACAGTCACACCCACACGGTCACACCTTCATAGGTACACAGTCACACCATCACACAAAATGTCTTGAAGATTACCATTCTATACAGGTTCTAATAGTAATAGTAATATATTACATAGTAGCGAAATATTTCAAAAATTGTGAAATTAAAACAACTCATTTAGCCACTAAAAGGGTAGTGATTTGAGAATATTCTTACATGAGAATATTATTTTTACTCCATTTCTAACACTTTTTGGCTACATCGAACTCCAAAAAAAATATTGCTGATCACAGACACATTCTAAAGTTAACTCCAACAATTTCATTGATCTTTTTCCATTCTGCCCTAGCAATGCACACCTGTCAGTCATTCATTCTAAAGACGCACCCATAATGTCTTGATTTCTATACATGCTGTTACATGTTTGAGCGGGCTACTCTAGTCTACAGACTCCAAAACCAGGTCCCTTCACATTACGAAAGTTGATAAATATTTCAAAAATATTGTGAAATTCAATTGCATGTCTGAATATCTCCACTTGTCACGTACAAACGTCATAAATCACACAAAAATATGCAAAACGCGAAAAAAAACCGCGAATTGACAAAAAAAAAATCGCGAAAAAAAAGTAGCATAAACCGCGGGAAAAAAATGCTAATTTGCATAAAACGCGAAAAAAAATCGCGGAATTTGCAAAAAACCGCGAATTGAGAAAAAATTTCAAAATATTGTGAAATTCAATTGCAGGTCTAAATATCTCCACTTGTCAAGTACAAATGTCATAAATCAATTTTGCAAAAAAAAAAACGCAAAAAAAACTGTGAAAAATCGTGGAGTTGACAAAAATCGCGAAAAAAAACCGCTAATTTGCTAATTTGCATAAAACGCGAAAAAAAATCGCGGAATTTGCAAAAAACCGCGAATTGAGAAAAAATTTCAAAATATTGTGAAATTCAATTGCAGGTCTAAATATCTCCACTTGTCAAGTACAAATGTCATAAATCAATTTTGCAAAAAAAAAAAAACGCAAAAAAAACTGTGAAAAATCGTGGAGTTGACAAAAATCGCGAAAAAAAACCGCTAATTTGCATAAACCGCGAAAAAAAATCGCGGATTGTAGTAAAAATCGCGGTTTGAAGAAATAATTTTTAAATATTTCGAAAAATTGTGAAATAATCGCGGTTTGAAAGTAATAATTTTTTAAATATTTCGAAAAATTGTGAAATTTAATACACATGCCAAAAGTTCTCACGGATACACTCGCATCATGAAAAAAAATCATGTTCAAACGTGATCAAAGACAACAATCAAATTTCGACACATGATCCTTTTATTGACATTAATTACCACTTTGATTGATGGGGGGTATTTAATGACCCTACCTTTTTTACCCCAAAGGCCTTTGATCTTTACCGCTACAATATCTACACGGCATAAATCACACATACATGTCATAAATCACACATACATGTCATAAATCATTAAATTAATTACCCACACCTGGCACCTGCAGGTGGCCTCAGGTAAAAACTAATTTGCATAAAAATCCCTTAAAGCTGTCCTTTTACCTACTCAAAAAAAATGAGTGGCAATAAGAAAACAATTTGAAATAAGAAATCAGCTTAATAAAACATTTACATTGACTATCTTTTCGAGCTGTGTATAAAATATATTTTTGATATTCAATACAGTAAATACACATTCATTCATTCATACAAAAGAACATTCAGCACAGAATGAGAAAAATAAGGAGCAGAAAAAAATTGTTCGATATTAATGAAATATTCATGCCATGAAACATAAATTTTATTGCATTTTCAGCTTCATTTTTTTTTGTTCTCTTATTCACTACTTCTTTGTGTAGTCGTTTGTTGGAGCTCTTTTACAATTCTTCTGAACAACAACATACAACACCCAATTTTATTCCCAATATCCATGACTGCTTGTGTGCTTGTTGAGAATATATTTTAACAGAATTTTTGGAATTGATGATTCAGGATTTTAACATAACATTTAATTCTGAAATTCTAACCTTAAAATTTGAGAATTTTACTTCAAAATTCAGAATTCTAACCTCAAAATTTTGAAATTCTAACCTTAATATTCGAGAATTTTACTTCAAAATTCAGAATTCTAACCTCAAAGTTATTTATTTGGAAAATTTAATGCAGATATGTAGAACTAACCCCCTGAGCCACCGTAGAGTTTTCAACTCAATTATTTTGTTGCCCAATCGGCATACGTTGATCACACAGCAACCATTTGGACAGTATACTTAAAACCAAGTGGTGCCTGCTTGACTATGTCAATAACTACTTTGCTCTAACTTACCGGCACCGTATGATCAACATTACAAAGTGTACCACAGGGGCGTATTCAGGGAAGGGTTTTTGGGGTCAACCTCCCCTCCCTCCCTCTTAAGGAAATTTTTTACTACAGTTTTTTAAGAAAAAAATTTTAACCCCTCCCTCGGAAAATTACTGAATACGGCTTTGATGTGCCAATCAGGTAGATTTTAAAAAATTTCCAAAAAAATACAGATATTTGAGTTTGAATTTTGGTTCTTGACCCAGAAATTAAACAAAACCTGAAGTATCCTGTTGAGCCTCAATCTCGGTTGCCCGCCCCTTCCTGTACCACTAAAATCTAGTCATTCTACCATTAAATTCTAGAATTTACCAAAAAATGTGCCAAGATCCCTTTAATATCTTCTCAATTTTGTCTGCATTGTTTCTTTTTTATTCCAATCGCAAATTGTTCGTCTGATAATATAAGTACAGGGTGAAAGTCAAAACTGGAGTGAGCACAAAGATATATATCAAGAATCAACAGCAAGCAAGAAAGTGAGTGCAATAAAATATCATGTAAAATTGTAATGTATTACATGAAAATACATTGATTATTGCCTCTGAGACATTGAGATTGGCAATAAAAAATTCTATGTACATATGTGGAGCATCCACATACATATTTTTACTGAGTATGTATTTTTATCACATTGTAGGATCGCATTTGTGCTGTGTGATGTGAAAAATCATCGCCAAACTAATTGCCGTTCACTTTTTATTCATCAATATTTACCGACATACGGCGATGATGATGATGATGATTTTCCTTTTGGAAATTTAAGACCGCGTGCGTTTATAGACACAAATTGGCTCATCAAGCTTCACTGCTTGAAATTCAATTCGTGTAGAAAATTTTATAGCTCATTTCTCTCAGTTTGAAGCGCACACAAAATGTATTTTTGATGATGACATGAGATTTGATTTCTTATTTCAACAGGTTAACGATGATGATCGAAAAACAAGACAGGATGTGAGTTAATGATGAAAGTATTTCAGCACCTTTAATTTCATAATGATCAAAATATTTTTCTTTTAATTGGAATTAAATTTTAGACAAATTTATGTATATTCGTTAATTTTAAATGGATACATGCTGATGAGTGACATTTTTCATGTCTTGTAAATTCCTTCATTCTCACTTCTTTGAGCTTCTCATCCATAACTGATTTAAATTAGTGAATAATGAAAGGAATTCTGTTGATGGTGATTAATTAACAATTTATTGGCATTTCCGAAAGCCAATACGTAAACAAATTCAGAGACTTGAGATTTTCATTCAGTTTCGATTTTCTTTTGATGATTTTCTTTTTGTTTTATTTGAGAAAAAAATTTTTTATAGTAAAAATTGAAATTGTGTGAATATTGAACATGTGACGGGGTTAGTTGATAAATATTGAGATATTTTTAGATAATGATGGATTTAGAGGAAAATCGATAAATTGGATTTAAAGTTAAAGTGTTTTTTGTTTTGGCGCAATTTGGAATTAAATTAGAAATTAAGATCGGCACAATATTGAAAGTTGTCCACATGGTGATCGGACGGTATCAAGGATGTAGCCAGGAAAGGGGAGGGGGGTTGGTTCAAAACCTCTATCTCTTCTAAATGATTCTTTAGTTTACTAGGTTTTTTCAGAAAAAAATTCAAAAACCTCCTAAAATACTCGAAACCCCCTCTCTCAAAAAATTTCTGGTCCAGAGAACGTACCCTGGACAGTATACCTCAAAAAAAGAGACGACCATTTAGCTAATAAATCCCAAAAATTGTCTAAATTCGCTAAGTATCCTCCACTTAGTTCTAAATGTCATTTTTTCTTGGCCATCGTGTGAACATCATTTGATTTGTGCCAATCGAAAAACAAGCACATACGATGAGTGGCATCAGGCAAATCCCCAAGAAATTTAACTCATAAATACACAACTATACCCCAAAATTGACACAAAGACTTTATCCAATCGCTCTAACAAATGAAAACTCTAAAATCAAGGCAAACACAATTCATGCTGACAATTAATTCCCCAAGAATTAGCTTATAAAGAATCTCAACGTCCTCGACGAAACCCACATGAAAGAAAAATTCAAATTCATCTCCAAACGCTACATATATGAAGTAAAATCGATTCCCAATTGTGACTGAATTGTGCATGAAAATGAAAAATCGTTTGTTTAAACAATTTTCTGCTCTATTTACAATGCATTGTCGCTTCCTCATCATCAATGCACTGACTATTCATATTTCCATATAAATTTTGTTCATTTTTCAAATGCACTGACACTGTTCAAATTGCAATGAGGACGAGCTGTTCACCACAATGTTGACACTTTCTGCATACACACAACAAAAAAGAAAAGACTTTAGACAAACTTTACTTTTTCTTGTGCTTTTCAATGATTTATAATGAACATTAATTCACTGACTGCAACAATTTTCAATGTCGATAGTTACGGAAGGGAAGGATGAAGTAATTGATTAAAAGCTGTGGTTGTTGAGGTGAGTTTTGAAACTTTGCTTTCTATTTTTAGTTCAAGTCCGCACGCTGTTCTTTGTTATTAAATTTTGTGCATTCTCAATCGATGCATCGACCGCATACTGTAAAGTTTTGTTTGTGCGCTTTTGTTGGGAAAAATTTGAGTTTTGATTGACTTTTGTTTGTTTTAATTGTTTTACAAATAGAACTAGAATTTGAGTGAATTTTTGCCTGAAAAATTCTATTTGTTCCAACAATTCTAAACAAAGCTCGATGTTGTTAAACAAAAAAAAAATCCACAAATTCAAAAAAAAATTCGCCAATTAATTTCCATTGAGGCTTAAAATTCTAATCAAAAACCAAAACTAATCCAATCCACCTTATAAAAATTCAATTTTCATATTTTATTTCCTCTCACAATTTCACACGGAAATGGAAAATTTGCACAATGAATTTTTAATGAAAGCAATTTTCATCCATCGATGTAGTCAATGAATTGAAAATTTCATCCATTCTTCGTTGCAACAATGCTATGAAAAGTAAACAAGATGTTATGAATTTTTAAAAGGTGAAAAGAACTTTTGTTATTTGATATTAATTTTTTAAACTCAGTGGGGAGATGAGATGGCAAGAAATTTTGTATGGATTTAGCTAATCATCGTATGGAATTGATGGTGATGGGTATAGATAGAAAATTTGAATGCATGTGACTCAGTGTGGGTGGGATGAAACTAAATAAATAAATAAATAGTAAATTGTGTCTAAAATTGGAATGCATGTCATGTTTTTATAATTGGAGAGATGGAAGTGATTTTTGGCTTATAAATGCATGTTTGGATTTGAATTTAAATTTCGAAATTATGGATTTTTCTACATTTTTTAATTTTAACAATTTTGTGTTTTTTATTTTTGAGTATTTTTAATATTTCCAATTTTGATCTTTTTTTGTAAAATTTTCAAATTTTTTTTGCTAGTTTTGAGTTTTTATTTCTCAAAATTTTTAAAACCTCTGTTTTAGTTTCATACAAAAGCATTTTTGTTTTAATTTCAAAATAATTGAATATTATGAATTTTTTAAAAATTTAAAAAGTCATGAAATTCTTTTAATTCTGAAAACTTTTTAACACTTTTTAAAAACTATTTTTGGTTTTTAAATTTGAAATTTCTAAATACTTATTTTGTTTTGAATTTGAGTTTTTAAAATTTTATTTTGATTTAAATTTGAATTTTTTAAAGATTTATTTTGCATTAAATTTGATTTTCAGATATATTTCATTTTAAATTTGAATTTTTTAAAAATCTATTTCGTTTTAGATTTCAATTTTAAAAAAATCTATTTCATTTTAAATTTGAATTTTTTTTAAAATTTATTTGTTTAAAATTTAATTTTCTTAAAATGTATTTTATTTTAATTTTTTTCAAATTAAACTATAAATTAAATTTTAAAATTAACTTTTGAAATATTTAGAGTTTTTTAGTGAATAATTTAGAAAATTTTAAAAAAATCTAGATAAATTCAAAGAAATTTTAGCTCATTAAAACTTAAAATTTCAATTTAATCTTCCTCTTCACACTAAAAGTCAATTTAAGTAAATTAATTTTCCAACAATTTAATTTATCTCACTTAAAATCAACAAATTCACCAGCAAACAACTCTATTAAAAATTCATACACCCCCTCCCCACCTCAATTTTCCATTCCATCTCAAAAACAATCCGCACAATAAGTTTTTTTTACTACGCTTTTGTTTCTTCATTAAATTTCAATTGAAAAATTCTCAATTTGCCAGCATGAAATGGAGAAAAAAAAGTAACATTTCCATTCAATAAAAACTCTACTGATCATTAAATTGTTCAAACACAAGATTTTCCCCTTTCAATTTTCAGATTCTGTTTACTCGAACAAACAATTTAAAATGTTTACACTAACTTTTCACTTCTCAGCTCCTGAACATCTTTACATGATCTCATTTAAATGACTACACTTTAATATTTTTTTTTCTCTTTGCGTTTTACTTTTTTTTCGAAGCAATTTTTAGAAGATTTTTTTTTCTTTTTCATCTCACTTCTTTCAGATTTTTTGAAGAGTAAATGAGGAAGCGTTTATGAGAAAATTACCGGCAAGTGAAAGATTTCAAGTTATAATTAAGCAATTGTTGTGAACAGTTCGATATATTGATAGATTTAAGAGGCTTGCTTGGAACATTTGAATTTTTTTGAGAAATTTACAAGTTTTGGACGAAGAAGAAGTGACGAAAATTTATTCTCAGATATTTTATATTGATTTGTGAATTTTGCAGACGTATTTTGAATTTTTTGTTTTATTCACTTTTCATATTCACTTATTTATTTTAGTCAAAACGTTAACATTTGAAAGTTTCCTTTGGATTTTTCAGAATTTTTTGTTATCTTTTCGAGATTAATTTTAAAAATTTCGAGTATGATTGCCTTGATTTAAGTAATTTTTTTAAAATTTAACTGTATTTTATGGTTTTATTGAGAGTATTGAATAAAAAGAGTGAAATATCAAGATATGATCGTTAAATAGGCTGGTCATTTTTTCGCTATTTTCCGCTATTGTCTTGAATTTTTTAAAGCTGTCTAGGAATTTTTTTGATTAAATTTCAATTTTTTCTTTATGTCCTGGATTTTCACCAACAAATTTATCATTAAAATGAAACTTTATGTTTAGAAATTTGCATTTCTGAAACATTCTCTGAAACTCCTAATTTGAATCTTTTTTGTCATTCAAATATAAATCAGTTCAAACTAAAACCAAAACAAAGTGACGAAAAAACTTAGAGTCTGGTTCCTTAAAACCAAATAATCAAGGAAGTGTATGTTTTTGTACATATTTAAAATACAGAACTCAAAAAGAGCCATTCAGTTGCCAATTTTTTTAAAGATAATTTTTAAGTTTTGATTTTAACTCCGTTGAAAAATGAGAAATTCTTTAAAAAAATTGTTATTTTTTAAAAGTCATTATTTTTTAAAAATAATCTGAACGATCACTTGCAGCAATTTTTCTTCATTTTTTTTAAAATTATGTGCTTTTATCAGTTTTTATGATAAAATTTCTGCAAGTTTTACAAATCACAGAAATTAAAAGAAAATCACGAAGAATTCGGCAACAAATTTTGAATTTTTAGAATTAAAATAAGGATTCTGAATAAAGCAAAATCAGTTCAAAACTAAAACCAAAATTAAGTGACGAAAAGACTGCAAATTTGGCTCCTTAAAAATCAAATTCAAGAAAATGTAAATTTTTGTGTACATTTTTAGGCACTAAATTTTTTAAATTATTAATTCTCATTTAGTTTTTTCTTCAATTTTCATATTTAACATTATTTAGCAACAAGGATATTAATGGAACTGAAAATTATAAATAAACTGATCATTCTCTGAAGAAAATCTGAAAATTTAAGTACTTTGACAAATAAAAATAAATATTTTTATGGCCCACAAAACAATAAAAAATTGTAAATTCAAATAAATGACAAACTTTTGCAGTTAAAATCATGAAAATTTCTACCAAACCTTCCCAAATAAATTTTTCAACAGCAAATTTTAAAGCAGCCCATCTGATCACTTTTTAAATGTTCCCTCAATGATGAGCCGGCAGAATGAACTGTGCAAAGTATTAATTTCTGACAGTAATTGAGTCGTAAAATGTGAATTCTTAAAACATTTTTTTCACAATAATAATAATGAAAATTTTTCCATTTATTAATAAAAAAATACGAAAATTTGCAATTTTTCCTTGCAAAAAAGAAAGGAAGCATAAAAAAATTCCGTTCATACTTTTTTCCCGTAGATGATGTTTCTTGAATGATTTTTCAATATCAAAAAATATTTCACAGTATTTTCCCAACACTTGTCCTTTAAAAATCAAAAAAATATTTCCTTCTTATTATTTTTAGCACTGACTTTTTAATGACAGAAATTTCTTCTCTGACTTTTCTTATTTTTCTTGTTTGAGAAAATTTTTTATGCACTTTTTTCACATGCTTATCTTCTTCACATATATTTTCTTGTAAAATATTTTTTATTAATGCTCTTCTATCATTTTTGATGATGTCTGTCTTCTATTAATCGCGCATTTAACGTGAATTATGATCTTTAAAATAAGAAATTCTTCATGCACTTGGTTTTAATTACGCGTGAGAGTTTTGTAGTTTTTCTTGTTAGTTTTATGTGAAAATTCTGAATTTCAATTTAAAATTTTAAAATATTTTCTCGATTTTTACAAATTTTTCTAGAAGTTTCATGAAATTTATCTCAAAATTTTCTTGAATAATTGAAATTTTCCCGAACTTTTCTACCCGTTCACAAAATACACGAAAATGCGTCTCGATTGCCGTAAACACAAACGTCGACTGAAGCAGTCAATTGGAAAATATTTTTCTGGTTTTTCATTTTTTCTTCATTTTCATTTTTTTTCTTGCTTGTCGGAAAATTGCCGTACAAAAAAAAATTTTTTTCTTGTGCTTGTTGTGTGTGCAGAAACGTGTGTTGTGTTGTGAAAATGTAAATAAACTGAGAAAGTCTACAAAGAGAGTTGAGAGAGGAGCATGAGAGGAAGCGACCGAAAATTGAGAATGAGAAAGTTTTTACCGAAATCGAAATTCTCTCAAAATAAAAAGTCTACAAAAAAATAACAAGAAAAAGAAGGAGGAAAATCACATGGCACATTAAACTGCACAAATTCGGTTTTGGCAGCATGCACGACTTTTAATTTGATAAAAGCACAGAAGCCAATTGACCAGAAAATGAAATTAAATTTCAAATCAATTTTCTTTATTGCAAAATTTTCCATTTATCAAATTTGTTTTGTTAATTAGCACTAAAAAGGATCATTTATAATTGAGACATTGACATGATCCTAATAGTCTTAAATGATAAATATACTCTGGTCTATTCCATTCTATTTCCACTCTATTATGCTGCATATTGTGACATGTAGCAATTTAATTTTCATTTTCTCCTCCAATAATTCAATCGTCATTTAATTTTCTCTAATAGATTTTTTTTTATTTATTTATTCATTCGTTCACATGCTTCTGCTTCTGTTTTGTTCTGGCTGACGCTGCATAAGCTTCAATTTTGTCAGATAAAACTTTTATTATCACAGCATATACAATAAAATATTTTTTTTGTATGTGGAATTTTTCATGGAAAGCTTGTTGATTAAAGCGCATTTTTTCATTAATTTTTGGGGAATTTTATGATTTTTTGGTGGTTAGGATTCGAACATTTAGAGTATATTTTGGATAGTAACGCTATACCCAAGGGTCAGAGTCTGTCGTAAATAATATTGCATTTTTTTATTTGAGAAAATCGTAAAAATTACGATTTTTGATTTTTAAATTTTCCAGTTTTTGTCTGACCCTTGTCTATAGCAATGATGTGGTTCACAAATGACGTCTATCAAAAAACTGGAATTTAAGACTCATTTTGTCACAAAATTTTCTTATAATTAACCCTCTCTGGGGCGTAGCCAGGGAGGGGTCCAAGGGGTCCTGACCCTACCTTAAAATTTTTTCTGGCTACGCCCCCCCCAACAACCTATAAACTACGTTAAAAATCACCTAAACCTCGAAACTTCTACCTAAAATTTCCCAAAATGCATCATTCAACAAAAATTCACTCAACGTCCCTTATAATCCTGCTAAAAATATTGTGATGTGTATTTCAGATGTGGATTAAAAACCAGAACAGGATAATTCAACGCTCAATTATAAATGATTCAATTATTCAAATTGAACAATTTATTTAATTTTATTCTTTCTCTCTCTGTTTTTGTGTGCCATTTCTCTCTCTTTGGTACACTATCTTTGTCACACGTGTGCATTTTGAGTGCTTTTTTCGGTAAAATTGGCAAAATAAGAAAATTCTCATTCAATAATTAAATTTTTCTGCTGAGGATTGTACTTTTTAATTTCATTATTGTGAAAAACAATTAAAATGATTGTTTGTCTAGCAATTTTAATATTTTTTATGGGTTTATCAGCCACACTTTTGTGGTTGATTGGATTTTTTGTGACATTCCGTACAAAGAAAATTTTGTTTTTTTGACGTCATTTATGAATAGCTCCATTTAGGAGTGTCTAACCTTAATCATGGGTATCTAGCCGGTAGGAGCATATTCAGGGGGAGAAAACTTGGGTGTCAAAACCAGAATACATGTTAACCAATATTCACCAAAAACCAAAACTCAAATCGATGGTCACTGAATCTGTTTTTGATTTTAAATACAGCAACTTTTTATTCAACTTTAGAATTCTACCTTTTATCCTGCACAATATCCCATAAAAATACTTCACTAAAATTCCAATAATTACACAATCTAACATTTTTTCCTATCAATTCAATTCTATTTTGTATGATACCAACATGATTCACTTCTATATCCATCAAATGCTTCCATATAACAGCGTTAAAAAAGTGAACATTCATCAAAATCCTTTTATGATTGATTGCACTGGATTTTACAGATTTACCGTATGAATATTCCAACATGAAAAAAAAAGTCAAAAGAAGAATTGGAAAATGAGTCAATTGCCCTCACTTACATACAAAAGGAATAGATGGTGGGAGACGATTGGATGTTCCATACGTGCGTTTCTATTGATTTCAATGTTAGCTATCACACATTTGATTGAAAAATAAAATTGATAGAAAAAAATACATTCTGTGAATTCAGCAGATTTTTTTATATTCACTTTTCTCGTTCCCTTCGACATTTCCGGTTGATTGAAAATGAAAAAAAAATCAGCATCACCTGGACATTTGAGATGTGTCCTTGTGATGAGTTTTGATGGAAATTTTGGTTTAATTTTTTTTTGATAATTTCCTGAAATTTGAGTAGCTTTAAAAGGTGATCAAACTAGTGCTACCATCCTTGATTAAAAATTGTTTTGTGGACCTAGACAGTGCCTAGTCATGACACCATCTGAGCAAATTCACATAGACCTAGATATCCTAGGGTTTACCCCAGCTATTGTCTTTAGTATGGCAAAGGTATACGCGAGAAACCAGCCCCTTATGTTTAGAAACTGATCCAGATTCCTGATTTGTTGTCTGTTCCTAGTAAACAGCCAGAAATAAAACCTGCTCAAAACAATAAAATATTGTCCACAAGGAACATGCCTTCCTCCTTCATACTTTATGTCATCCAACCATACGAATGACAAAGTACATGAGTAGCCATTTGAAATAAATGAAAAAGTAAGGTAAGTACAAAAAAAATTCATTTGTCTTTGCTGAATTCCACATCCACTACTCATCCAGTAAATTAAAAAAGATGAAAATTGTGATAGTTCCACATGCACATAAAAATACTTCATAAATATAGATGAGCATCTAACAATGGATGGACACAAAATACACAAATATGAAAGAAAGGAAAAAAATGTATCTTTGTAATTGGATCTGAATCATTTATTGCCTCATTCTTGATGTCTCACACACAAACAATGCTTGATGGAAAATAGAAAAAAATGTAGTTTTTGCTACTCATATTGCAATGATCATCACTTTTGCTGGATGTGATGTACACATGGTGGGAGTTTTTTAATTAAAGGTAGATTGGATGTTGTGGATGTTAAACAGTAAAGTGCAAAAAATGAAGACAATTTAACTTTTTTAATTCAAACTTAAAGAAATAGCCTTTAAATAATTTTTATATCCTCTCGCGCTACAGTTGCTTATTGCAAACATGAATGATATCAAAATTAATTGCAACTCTTTCATTTTCTGCTCTATTTAACATTATCATTCATTTCCATCCCATACCCAACACAAGTAATTGTATAGAAAGCTGCTGCTTCTATTTATTTAATTAGATTATTAAATATGATGAATGAAATTATGACTGAAATTGTTGTGTAAGGGAATCTTGAAGGCAAAATAGAAATAAGAAAATCTTGTTGATTAAATTTCATTTCTTCTGCAGACATCTTTCTGAGAGGCTTTGTTCTAGTGAAACAGTTTGTCATAATTTTTATTAAGAGCTTTTTTGTGTGAAATATGGATGTTTGGGAAGTAAGGGTTCATTTTGACAAGCTATAAACTATTTTATGTCACTTAAGATGGCATGAGCATAGGGTAGACAAAAGTTTTTCAAATGGAAGTAGGGGGGGGGACTTGCTTGGAGTTTAAAAAATTTATTGAGGAGTTGGAGGCTTTTTCTCATGTATTTGTACTTATTGTTAATTCTAGCGGTACGTAAATGATTATTTGTGTACCAAAACTTTGGGTCAGGACCCCATAGGACCCCGCCCCCTTCCCAAGGGGAGGCCCATGCCTCTGTAGCTTCTGGATTTATTTCACTTCTTATTAAATTTTTCTGATTTTCTAAAAAAAAATTACGAAAAGGGGGTCAAAAATACAAAGCCATGTTTAGCGTTGCTTGTGGTTTTCCTACTAAATATGCGCTTAACTCACCAATAAATAACAAATTCAATTCCATCCATTTAATCTTCCTTCATTAGAACTTTCTGTCTTATTTTTTTTCATCCCATTCTGTCTTTTTCCTTCATTTCATTTCCATTGGAATGTGAGACGATGTAGAAAAGGAAAAGAGAGCGATGCCTCGAAGAGGAATTATCATTTTTTCATCGCATAATATTCATCATTATCATCAAGTATTGTGTTGACTATGAAATGAATAATTAATGTTAATGCGATGTAATTATAATTAAATTCATTTGAAATGCCAAACTGAAAGAGGAGCAAAAAATTGTGGAATTTTTTTACAGCAAAAATAAGTAAAAAGCGGTGCGGTTTTTGATGAATTTTTTTGGGGTTCAAGGCATTTTAATAAAAACTTTCAAATTATTATCATTAAAATATTTTTTCATCACATTCTATTTACAATTATCAATAAATTCTAAGCAGTTTTTTGTTCTACGTCGTAGTCATCGTTGTTTTACGTCCGTTAATTTTTTTTGTAACTCATCATCATAATCATCATCATTGTCATAATTATATTCATTACCCGCGAAAATTTTTGTAGCTCCGTTTTTTGTTCAGCATGAGAAATTTGAATTTAGTGTTTTTGTGAGTTTTGTTTGTGTGCGCGATATGCTAAATGCTTTTCGAGTGCTTGATCGAATGATGCTGAACGTCTTCGTCTTTTACCAATGACTGGACCTGCTATTGCGAGACCTGGACCTGTTACGAGAGCGTAAGCTGCAATTCCTATGAAAATATAAGAAAATTTTAATTTGTGAGCTGCTTAATATTAAAGCATAGACATTTCCTTACCAAGTAAAGCAGCACCAGCAAGTGGAAGTAAAAGTGATGCTTTGGCTTCAAGTTCTGGTGGCAAAAGTCCAGATCCTGGTGCTCCTCCATGACCTCCTAAGCTACCTAAACCTCCCATACCACCGAAACCAGTCTGTGGACCAACTTGAAGACCAGCTTGTCCGCCAATTGATGGACTACCGTATGGTCCAAAAACAGCACTTCCAGCTCCATATGGAAATTTAGCTCCATACCCACTAAGATAATTCAATTTGTTGTCAATGAATGAGTTTCCAGTCAATGTTGGTGCTGTAAAATAAAAAAATATTTGAAAGGTAAATTACAGTTCTTAATGCTTGAGTTATAATGTGATTTATTATTGTCGAAAAAATAATGATCACTATAAATTAGGAGGTGTTAGTGACTGCACATCTTTTTTCAGTTACGCAATAATTTGTGAGCTTTGTGAATGGAATGAACTTGAACTTTAAGTTCTGGTATGAGTCATGTGTTGTAAATTGTTATCAATTTTATGAAAATTTTCGAAATAAATTTTGGGAGTGCTGAACTGTGATTTAAACTTTAACGAGCTATTGATTTGAAAAAGGGAATATACAGAAATTATACAAGGGGATTTCCAATAATTTTTGTGGACCGAACATTTGAAATTAAGTTTAAATTCAGAAAAGGCACTGAATGAAGCTGACATTTTTGCAACAGGCAAGTAACTAAGATAGGAGCCACTAAAGTTAGAGTCACTTAGAGCCATAGCCTCATTTTCAAGAATCTTTAATATACAAGCTTGTTCTGACTTGCGATATTGAATCAATTTCCATAAAATTCACTTAATTCCACTTCTACAACTTACTATTTCCATATCTCTCACGACTATCATATCCACCTGGGAATCTGTTTGCATAATATTGCGATGCAGCTCTATCGAAATTATTATTATATCCATAACGGTCGTATGGGCTGTAATTGTTACCAGAGTTTGATGTTACAAATCCTTGACGATCTCTGTCGTAATATTCAGGCATGACTGGATCACGGAATCGAGCTTCCTCAGTTTTTAAGTCTTTATTTCCATTTGATTGACTATCGACAGCCACGGGGACTATTTTTCCACTACCGAGTGCATATCTTGACACTTGTAAGAGAATTAACAATATACTGGTCACTGTGAACTGATTCATGATTGTAGATTTAATTTAATTTCTTATTTTTTTGCACTTTATAAATTTGAGTCTTTTAGTTCCTTTAAGGATTTTATATTTTTTACACAAAACTAAATTTTGAATTTATTTAAATTTTTTCTAAAATGAACAAATGCTTTACTTGATAGACGTTGATGGAATGAATGAAAAATGACATGAAGTCAAAGTTTTATATAGTCACAGGTGGTTGTTGACACATTGGATGATTTTTTGCTACTTTTTCACTCATTTTTCATACCTTAATTATTTTCTACTTCTTCTTTTTTCTTCTATTCTATTGAAAATATTTTTTAAACATTTTTTTTCTGTCGAAAGAATGGAAAAAATTTCATGTGTGGAGGTGAAAATGTTTAGCAAGATTTCTTGCCACAGCCGCATGACATCCAATGTCAAGTTTGTCATTCTTCTATGATTAGTTTATTGTACTTTTTTGTACTCACTCATAAGTGCATTATATTGCTATTGTTTAGTTTTCTTCTAATGATGAGCATGAAGATTGTTGTTGTTTTCTTCTTGTGGAAGGTGAATATACGACTTGGAATTTCCATCGGAAGTGGAAACATATTGAATGTTATTAAATCTCAACCAAGAAGATTGAAAATAGTAAAAACGGCTCATAGTATTTGCTGGAAAAATATTTGGTCATTTTTGGAACTGCCAACTTTCTTTGAATTTTCTAATATTTCAAAATTTGATTACCAACTCAAGTTCTGATCCATGCATAGTCACATGGCGATGGGATGATAACTTCCGTGGTCCAGAAACTACGTCTGAAGAGGAATCAAGATTCTTAAAAATTTTCTTTTCTTTGGTCAGATCAGTTGAGGTAGCTTACATATCAATTCAAGGTGGACTTCCAAACACTTTTAATGGTGCGATTGCTTATCCATACGCGTTTTCAAAGTAAGTTTGTTTATCTTATCAAAGATCAAATAATAATTTGTCGATTGTTCAACAACAACTTACAGTGAAGCCATTCCAAATGATTGGGATCGAATGCCATCTGTTGCACACGACAATCTTATTACACCAACAGCAGGAATAAGTCCCTGTTATGCTAAATCTATTGATGATATTCCTTATGTCTATACAATTCTTACAAATTCAAGTGAAAATTCTGAAAATGGGATGTTCCAGAATAGAGAATTAATCCAACTGTTGATGAAGTATTCGCAGCTGTTGATGATTTATCAAGACATTTGATTTTACACCGACTTTTAAGGAAAAGTGAATTTTTAAATTTTTAGAAGCCGTTAAATGTTTAAATTTTAAAAATTCGTTAAAAAATTTTTTAAAAAAATTTTGACTGAAGATTTAAAATTCATTTAATTAATTAAAAACATATCAAATTGCATTCATTCTCCAACATGCATTTCAATTTCATAAATTTTCCATCAAACATAGACAATCAAACAGATTCCTATCTCCTCACATTTTATGCACCTAGGATTCGAAATATAGTGCACAATACATTTAATCCGCTTTAATTTATGGCAATCGAGCATGAAATTCCCAAGTCTATAAATATATAATTGCTTCACACAGTTTAACATGTCTCAATTGACTCATCGAAATGATATCGTTAACGCTATTGCTCCTCTTTTATGCTAGTGTGGATATTTTTTATTTTGTGATTTCGAGCAATTATTTCAGGCATATTTTATGTCTTTTTTCATATTTCATGCGAATTGGCGTCATGAATTTTATAAATGCGTGAAAATATCTGTTGATTGTGTTCAGTTGAGATTTATGAGGTTCATGAAAGTTAATTGATTGGACGGTATTTAATTGAGTCTGAGTGAAGGTGTGTCGAAAATGTGATATTTTTTGGATATCTTCAATTCAAAAAATTTGGTCCTCCAAAAAAATTTCTGAATACGGTTTTGGATGTATGACGTTTAAAGCAATTATAAGTAAATTTATAGACGAAGAGGGGATGGAACTGTATGACACTATATTAAACGTATAAAAATTATTCTGCACATTATTTATTTTGTGTCAGCTTAGATTCTCAATTTCTCAGTTTTGTTTCCCTGATTTAATGTCTTAGGAACGTAGCCAGGGAAAAGGTCTAGATGGGTCTAGACACCACCCCTCTCAAAAAAAAAAGAAAAAATGGACACCCCTAATTTTTTTTTCTGGCTACACCCATGGACTAATATCCTTTTTCTAAATCATATATATATGAGTTTATAATGAACTTTTTACTACACATCAGAAATAAAAATTCATCTCTCAGTTATAACTTCATTAAGTTGCCTATGTCTACTGAAAATTCATTTTATAGAAATGAAAAATCTACAAAAAAAAATTCTGAAAATTGAAAAATTTCCGTTTTATTAATGGATTTTCCTTTCCACATGAGATTTCAATTTTCAATTTCAAAATATGAGAATTTTTTCATCCTCATGCACATCAAATTATTATTTTTTATTCATATTAGATTGAAGAATATTCTCGAATCACAAAACATTTTGTTCTATTCAATTGTCTAGCTATTTTACTAATAGCTCTTCTAGATGACTCATATTTATCAGCATTTAACAAATTTCATGCACAGTGAGCACCTCTTAGATATCAAAATATGAAACCTTGAACTTTCCTCAACATAAGCTGACACATGTGCATATTCACGTACAAAAACACATTGCGTAATATGAACTGAATTCAACATGCAGAACGAACACAATCAGAAGACGTTGTCAAGTGGCAATTTTACTAACATAAAAGACATTCACAACTGAGGGCATTCTGAGCATTGTCGGCATGTTCACTAAAATATGCTGATTTGTGAAGGTTGATTCTTTGCAATTTAATAATTTAATTTAAACTTAGAAGTGCATTTTTTATTGCGATTATAAAAAAAATTATTTTTTAAAATTTTATCAAATTAAACTCATTTTGAAAATTATCAAGTTATAATTAGAAAAAGGATAAATACGAAGTGCTGACAGTAATCAAATTTGAAACAGTAATGACCTTATAGCTAAAAAGGATTAATATGCTGCTTGATTATGCATCAATATCTTTGGACAAGAAGCTTGCATATAAAATTATGTATATTCTCATATTAATTAACTAGAATTCTTATACCTATACCTATTTTTATACTTATATTCTTATACCTATTCTTTATTTCTGGAAAAATTTAAAACCATCAAATCAGAATTTTTAAAAAATATTTCTTAAACTTAAATCTTAATAACTTTTTTATTTTTAAAAAATATTTTTTAAACTAAAATATTAAAAACTTTTTAAAATTTTGAAGAATAATTTTTAATGAGCTACATTTAATTTTTTTAAATACCAAACAATTTTATAAAAATTAATTAAATTATTGTATTTATATTTTCTAAACAAACTTTAGTTTTAATTTTCCAATATAAAAATAATTTTTTTAAAAACATGTATCTTAAACTTATCGCAAATAATCAATTCTTTCACAAGTATATTTAGATCAAACATTGTTTAAATTTATTTAGTTTTTGAAAATTTAGCTTCTAGTTGTTAAAAGCTTCCACGAAAGCCCAATGAACTATCCATTAATTAAACTAAAAACTTTTTTATTATAACACTTGAAAACAATGTATAAATGACAGTTTCATTACATTTTATTGACACATTAATAATCAAGGCAAAGATAAGAACATATTAAGTACTTTTTTGCAATTTGTAGAACCTTTTTGTAATGCAAGGGAGATGTGCTACGGAATGGGCTGGTAAAATTTTAATTTATTTTTTGACAAAATAATTTTTAAGTTGTGAAAATAAAATGTTGATCAAATGCGTTTGATGGCTATGACGTCATTTAAAGGGCACGGGGTCTTAAATTATGCAATAAAATGTGAAAAGGAGAGGAAAAATGGACTAAAAACTTCTGATTTTCTATGATTGTCAATTATGGACATCCCCTGGATGCGTTTTTATCAGATGAAAGAGGATCTTATTTTTTAATCAATTTAAAAAAATTACCACATTACTAATTAAATATTCTTCCATTTCACAGCAAGTTCCATACCTTTTAAATATGTATTTACTCAACTCTTTCGACACGACGACAATCGACAATCGCTTGAACTCCTCCTGTTGATTGCGAATTCTAACGCATATAAAAAGCATTTATGAAGTCACAATAAGACTTCATATCGTTACCATTTCACTGTCAATTAAGTTCTTTTCATGTGAAAAAAGTGCAGTAAAAAATATGAAAATTTTTAATGAGAAATTTTCAATACTTTTTTTGATGATGCCAATCATCGCCCTTTGTGACTCGCATCGGACATATGATGGGTTTGTAGATTGAAAAAGTTTTTCAATTAACGCTTGATTTTTGATTTTAAATAAAAAATTTGTGAAACTATTCAATTTTCAAAAGTTTTTCAATTAAAATATTAAAAAATTGACATTAAATGATAAATTCTCAGAAAATAAAATTTATTTAAAGCTGTAAAGTGTACACAGTCACATCAGGTACACAAAACGATGTAAATTTCCTGAAATCATTAACTGAAATCGATGATGATGACAGTTTCGATTTTTGGTCACTCCAAAGTACCGTGGGAAGCATGTCAACTGTCATGGTTAAACCAGATCAACAAAATTGGTTTGAAAAATCTCTCACAAATAGAAATATCCAATACAGAGTGTCAATAATGGATTTAGAGAAGTAAGTGCATTGAATTTTATTTTGAATTGATTTTTTTCATCATTTTTTTTCGACAGCGTATTAAATGAAGAACGTCAATATCAATTAAAAATGAAGAGCATGCATTGGGGAAGGAGCATGAATTCTGATGAAATGAGATTCGATCGATATTATGAACATGATGAGATAAATAAATATCTCGATAGTCTGGCATCAGCACATAAAAATGTTGAGGTAAAAGTCATTGGAAAATCATACGAGGGACGTGATATAAAAGTAATAAAAATTACTAATGGTGATGGAATTGAAAAGAAAAGCTCAATTTTCATCGATGCTGGCATTCATGCACGTGAGTGGATTGCACCTGCAACTGCACTTTATGTCGTTCAACAGCTTCTGAATGACGAATTGACAGCTAAAATCCTTAATAATCTCGATATCATTGTTAATCCAGTCGTAAATCCCGATGGATATCAATATACACACAAAAAGGAACGACTGTGGAGAAAAACGAGAAGTAAAAATATCCCGGGATGTGTTGGAACTGATGGCAATAGAAATTTTGATTTTCATTGGGGTGAGGTTGGTGCGTCACCGATACCTTGTATGGAGACTTATCGAGGAAATAAAGCATTTAGTGAGAAGGAGACACAGGCACTGCGTGATGCTGTTGATGAAATTAAAGACACATGTAAATTTTATTTGACTCTTCATTCTTATGGAAATTATATGCTATATCCATGGGGTTATACATCAAAGCTACCAGATACCTGGAAAGATCTTGATTTTGTTGCACAAATTGGAGCATCAGCTATCAAAAATGCCACTGGAACAACATACACAGTAGGAAGCTCAACCAACGTTTTGTATGCCGCAGCTGGTGGAAGTGACGATTACATGTTTGCAGTTTTCAATGTTCCAATTTCAATTACAATGGAATTACCCGGTGGTGGTCAGAATGGCTTTGATATGCCTGCAAGTAAAATTGATGAGACCGTAAAGGAGAGTGCCATTGGAATTTTTGCAATGATTGAAGCTGTTGGACAGAAATACAACTGATATGAGCTTCATTCAATTTAGTACGAGTGGAAAAACAAGTACGAGCATAAGCACATTTGTGTTGTCTGTGGTTAGTAAAATTGTGAATAAAAATGTTTTTATTATTAAATTCTTATGGAATTCTTACTAACTAGTTTGATTTAACTAAATTTTGATCTTCATAGTTTGAATACGGATTATTTAGATATAGTAGAGTCCAGGGGCGTAGCTAGAAACTTTTTTTGGAGGGAGAATTTTAAAATTTTTCATATAAACTAAGAATGATTTAAGATTTTTCTATTGAAAACGATTTTTCTATTGGACCCCAAAAAACTCTCCTTGGATACGCCCCGGTAGTGTCATATTCAACACGACCTATAAATAAGCTAAATTAATTCTTATTATTATGTTTATTATTTTTTTCGTGTAGTTTTTTGTGTTCAATTATATAAACAATTACCTTAGTTATAGTTTTAGACCGATTTTTCAGAATTTATCTTGTTTTAGAATAGTAAAGTACAGAAATTTAGATTTGAATAAATTCAATAAATATTAGCAGGTTATCAATCTGTAAATCAATAACATTGAATTTATGTGAGAAAAAAAAGCAGAGCTGGAAGTCGACTTTAATTTTGCATGAAGTCGAGTCGACTTGCGTTAAATTTAAGCTCAGAAAAAAAAATTAAAAATCAAAATTCAAAAATGTAAAGCAAATTATTATAATATCAATATTATTATAATATAGAGCAGGCAGACTAATTTAGTTAATATCAAAACCCTGATCTAAATATTTATATACTCTCACTAAGCACGAGATCATCTCAGTAAATAAAAAAATGGAAAGTTTGATGGTGATAATTATTCCATAAAGTCAGCAAAAATACGAACACGTTAAAGCAAAAATAGTCTAGTTAGCTTGGAGACAGTCATCCAACACAGTTCTTTGTGAGTAACACTGAGTAAGTATACAAAATTTCAGAAGATGACACTGGCTTATATGGTCATTTCTTATGGGGATCATTCGTAAATTACGTCAAAATTATTTCAAGTTGCGTGACACTCTATCAAAAAGAATTTATTTTGATCTGAAAGTTTAGTGACAATAGGGCTTGGGTGGTCCAAATATACAATTTTTTTGTAAGACGTCATTTATCAAACCCCAAAGCAGTTTTAGAAATTTAAAATTTTTATTAAAAATATTCTTGTTCCGACAACAATTCACGTGCTCACGCATTTAAAACACATATTCTAGTTCCGAATATGCATAACTGATAGCTGAAGTGAATCATGATATAATAGAAAACAAGTTAACAGCACTTAACAGCACAAAAACCAGAATAACACACTCAATTGAAGTAAATATGCATGATAAATACAAAGCGCCTCATTATTCATTTCACATTTCTTTTCTCTTCTTCATTTTTAAAAATTCATTAACCTTCAACTCATAAATCAATACAGTGATAATAATAGAACAATACACAAACAAAAATACTCATAATGCCATGCGTCATGCTATAAAATTCATCAAAAAACCCAAGATTTATTTTATTCGCAGTTTGACTTATAATTGGTGCACCTAATCATGGCAATCTTTCATTTTCGCTTATCACCTTTCAGTCGGATTTTTTGTAGCTCGTACAATTTCATTTTCAATGAGCCACTTATAAATTAAACCGCCACTCAACAATGAGTAATTAATCAATTAAATCATCAATAAAAAGTGAATTAATGCTCGCGGGTATTTTATATAAATAAAATTAATGTTTATGGAACGGTACCGAGCTGTACATGGATTTTTTTTTTGAAGATGTCGAATGGTTAGCTGAATATAGTTAATTTATTGTTTTTGATTACTAGAGGCGCGTAGCCAGGAAGGGATTGGGGGATTTGTCCTCCCCTCTTTAAAGAAAAATTCTTCAATTTGCTAGGATTTTTGAAAAAAAACTAAAGTCCCCTAATTTTTTTCCATACAAACTTTTTGAAAATCAAACCTCGAAAAATTTCTGGTTACGCCCTTACATCCCTAAATATGAGAATGGTGACTTACAATAATTTTTTTATAAATTTTTAAAAATTTTGTTAGTAAAATTTTTTTATGCATGGGGGTACAGACCCTCCAGAGCTCCCTTGGCTATGCCCCTGAAAGTAAAACTTGAGTACCATTTCTGAGTTCCATGACTCTAAGCATGATTACTGAAATTATGATTTCCATACCTCATGAAATTAAGATTGATCTAAGACCTCGAAACCATGTGTCATACCTCCCCTAATTCAAGCTGTAACCTTCTACAATTGTCTATAGACCAACATCTTCCAAAAAATTTATAATCCCATAAATCCCAAATTTCAATTAATTCACCTATCATCCAACCTACATGTGCACCACTCGGACAAATAGTAAGAAAGAATTGTTGATGTGAGAAAGATTTAAATATATACACATACGTGTAACTGTTCAAACTTGTCAAAATCGAACGGTATTTTTATCATCATACAAATAAGACGTCTGTAAATGTGTATAAAATGTCGTGAATTGTTGTCGGCGAGATTCAGTTCATTTTCGATTTTTTTATAAAGTAGGAAGAGAAAAAATGAGACACTGCCTCAGTTTTCTGGCCTTTATTGCTCTTCTCGGTGGTCTTTATGGCTACGAAACTTACAAGGGGTAAGTGAATTTCTTTATTTATTGCTGATTGCTGTCAACGTGAGAATTTTTTTTGTACAGCTATAAAGTTTACGATGTAGTTCCGAATACTATACAGCATGAAGCACTTTCCATGTTGCAATATGAAGAAGGCGTCGATTTTTGGAGATTATATGTAGCTGGTCGCAAGTCAAGAGTCATGATATCACCAGACAGAATTAATGATTTTGAGGAATTCCTTTTGGCTCACGAAATTCCATATGAAGTCGCTATTGAGGACATGGAAGGACCAATTGAAGAAGAAAGACAAAGAATGAACAAGTCAAGACAAAAACGTGCAACATCAGTTCCACGAGTTACACCTGATTTTTCAGTATTTTGGTCTGGAGCAGAAATTGAGACTTACTGCACATTTTTGGCTCAAACATATCCACAATTTGTTACAATGGAGACAATGACATGGTCACCAGAAGGACGCAGAATTTATGCCATGAAAGTCTCTAGTGGTTCAGTTTTTGGACAGAAACCAATCATTGCCATGGAATCTGGCATGCACGCTCGAGAATGGGCATCTCCACCAACAGTTTTGTATCTACTCAACCGATTGATTGAGAATCCAAGTACACGTACTGAATTATTGGCACGAGTTGACTGGCTGATTGTTCCAATGCAGAATCCTGATGGATATGAATTTTCAAGAACCACTAATAGATTGTGGCGTTTGAACCGCAGAAATGTCACCGCTACTTGTGTCGGAGTTGATTTAAACAGAAATAATGCATTTAGCTGGCGAGCTGCTACAGTGACTCAACCAGTAAGTACAGATATAACTGATTGTATTTTTTAATCAACCCTTTTTTACAGTGTGGAAGCCAAACATTCCCAGGACCTTCTGCTCTTAGCGAGCCTGAATCCTTCCACTTGAATAATTTAATGGGCAGATATGCACACAATATGAAGCTTTATCTTAGTGTCCATACATTCGGTGACATGGTTTTATGGCCTTGGGGCTTCTCTGGTTCACCTGGATGGATTGACACTCATGTTGAGCATCAAGCACTTGGAAATCTATGGAGAAATGCTATTTTAGCAAATGGCGGTAGAAGCTATCAAGTAGGAAATGTTGCTGACATTCTTGGTAATGCATTCGGAGCTATGGATGATCATATGGCTGGAACCTATGGAATTCCATATGTATATACCCTCGAATTGACGAGTGGCTTCCAGTTCCAATATCCAGAAGACAGAATTGAGGCTTTAGCATTTGAGACATTCCATGGATATCGCGCAATGGCTCTATTTATAGGAGAGACTTATGGTTAAATTCCCTAACTCCTTTAGATCTTGATACTCATATGATAAAAATAAAGAAAAATTAATTAAAAAGATAATAATTGTACTATTAACTGGTCTTTAGCTGATGATTACTGGTTTATTACTGCTTCCTTTCAATTTTGATTGATATGATTCGACTTAAAGTATTGAATTAATTATCGCGGTCTCATTGAGTAATGATTCAAACCTTTAAATTCGAGATTGTTTTGGTTTTTAGTTTTACTGATAAGCTACAAAACACTGCTTGAGTCTCTCAATTCTGACATTTTCTGTTTGTTATTTAAAATGACTTGCAAGATGAATTAATAAAGAAACAAATTCCATTCTGGCTTTAACACGGTTTGGGGTTGCTTATCGTAATTATATAAAATTTGCGATAAATAATGCTTGATAGACTTTCTACTTATTTATAGCTTTAAAACTGACGGCCTTCGTAACTCTGATTTAAAATACTTTTTAAATTAATATTAAATTAGAAGTTAATTTAATGATCGTGTATGGAAGTGTGACTATAATTAATCAATAATACTGCATGATTCCAAGGTTCAATTGATAAATCAGTTAATTTATTTTTAATTTCTTTTAAATTTGTATTCAGACTCAAAAATTAGGACTTTTCATTGACTATTCAAGTCCAATTTCAAACTATTTGTGTTAAAAGCAATTTAGTTTAAGTTTTTGAAAACTAATTTTTTTTAGAAAAAAATCAAATTTCAAAATTTTGTGAAAAATTAATGAAAAAAAATCAAAAACAGAAAATCCAGACAAAAAACGAGGTTTTGAGTAAAATAATCTTTCTAATTTTAAAATTTAACAAATCACCTTCAATATAACCTTCATTACGCGACAATCATTAAATTTTATCACTGCTTTTAAAGGCTTTTCTAGACATACTTACGTTGTCATTTTTAAATTTTTTCAAACAATAATTTACTTCAACATTTTATCTCAAGTACCTGCCTAATCTGAAAAAAGCCCATTAATCATTTTAAAAATACACCGCCAATTAGATATAAGGCAGAGAATTTTCAGCTCTTTCAGTTCATTCTTGAGTTTCATGCTGTAAGGAATAAAAGTGGACATGAAGGTTCTTATCATTGTTTTAGTTTCACTTTTTATGGCTGCAAATGGCTATGAGAGCTATACGAAGTAAGTTTTAAATGGAGGAAATTTTTTAAGAGATAGAAAATTGGCGATAAGACAGTTATTTAGATCTAGACTGTTTTTGTTAATCGAATTCAGCATCTGAATCCTAAAAATTAGTGTCCGCCATCGAAAATCTTAATATTTAAATCTTGTTCTCCATTTAAAACTTACAGCTACAAGCTTTATGAAGTAGTTCCAAATGTTGATCAATATGATGGCTTTGCTGCTTGGGAAGATGCTTCTGGAGTAGACTTCTTTAAAAGAAGGAGTGCTGGCCATGCCTCAATAGTTTTGATAGCACCAGCACAGCAACAAGAATTCGACAGTTTCCTTAAAACCAACAACATTCTACACAACGTGATTTATGAGGATTATGGAATTGAAATTGAAAAGGAACGCGAACAGATGGCAGAAACAAGAAAAAGGAAATCAGCATTTACAGCTGAAGGACAAGCTGATTTTAGTGTTTTTTGGAGTTTTGCAGAAATGCAGTCATACCTTCTTGGCTTACGTGATCATTTCCCAAATCTAATTCAAGTTGAAAATCTTGCATATTCACCGGAAGGACGTCCAATTTATGCTGTAAAAGTTTCCAGCAACCCTGTTTTTGGTCAAAAACCAATTATTGCAATGGAAACAGGCATGCATGCTAGAGAATGGGCAACACCACCGACAACACTCTATCTGATCCACAAATTAGTCGAAGATCCAGCAACAAGTGCTGAATTATTGGCACGAGTTGACTGGCTGATTATTCCAATGCAAAATCCTGATGGATATGAGTTTTCAAGAAATTCTCAGCGATTATGGCGTCAAAATCGTAGAAATGTTACAGCTACATGCACTGGAGTTGATTTAAATAGAAACTTTGCATTCTCCTGGCGAGCTGCTACAGTGTCTCAACCAGTAAGTACAGATTTACATTAAACTTTTTCTATTTTTCAATAAACCTTTTTTACAGTGTGGTAGTCTAACCTTCCCAGGACCTTCACCACTTAGCGAGCCAGAAGATTACCAACTTCATCGTGTTGTTGAACGTTATGCTGGACAAGTTAAAATGTACTTGAGTGTCCACACATTTGGAGATTTAGTTCTGTTCCCATGGGGCTATAGGGATGCACCAGGCAGAATTGAGAATTGGGATGAGCTCGTTGCAGTTGGCAACATATGGAGAGATGTAATTCTTGCAGCAACTGGAAAGGATTATTATGTTGTAAACAGTTTGGAATATTTTGGAAATATTAATGGTGCCGTTGATGATCATATGCTTGCTGTTCATGGAGCTTCACTTACTTACACACTTGAGTTGACTGATGGACATGGCTTTATATATCCTGAGGATAGAATTTTAGCATTAGCTGAGGAAACTTTCCTTGGTTATCAAGCATATGGACATTATATTGGAAATAGATTTGGATAAAATCATTGTGATAGTTATTTTTAAGGATAAATAATAATAAAATGTTTATATTTTTGAATATTTTAAACCTGAATTGTTTTTCGTAATTCAAAAAAATTTGACTTCTATTAGAGATATAGCTGGAATTTCCTGTGATGTTCAATATTAATATTTTCTGACATTTTCTAGTACAGCTAATCTTTAGCTACTCGACTTTACTCTCACAATCAATAAATGTTATCTGTAGTCTAGAATATTAATAATAATGAACATTGAATTTTTCATACGAATCGAATACTTTATAATTTCGCTTATCATTTTGATCTATTATCTTAGAAGAAGAAGAATTTAAGTTGTCTTATCGAGATTCGTATAACTGTTCCAAATCAAGTGCCTCATTATCAATTGTATATTAATCTATTTTTAAAAAAAAATCGGAAATCATTTTTTATCAAATTTCGACACTGAATATTCCTTAACCTGTACAACACACCGAAAGTACACGTATATAAGATGATAATGACATAATCTTATCAATTTTAATAAGCAATACAGATGCATTGTATCAATCAATCAAGTCACACTTCATGTGTGAAATATAGCAAATTACTTAGTGTACTTAAAGAGTTCAGTGAAACGAGTAGGAACTCCGTCAAGATGAAACGACTTCTTATCAGTTTCATTATTTATTCTGTAGCCGTTTTGGCGGTCGCAAAAGATTACAATGGGTATTTAAATAAATTTTATAATAGAAAAATTATAAATGAATAATTGAAATTTTTTTCCAGCTACAAAGTTTACGATGTATCACCATCAAAAGATCAAATTCCTTTAGTTATGGAATGGGAATTGCAAACTGGAATTGATTTTTGGTCATATGGACATGCTAATAAGGTATTTCGTATTATGGTCTCACCTGAAATTGAGTCAAATTTCTTGAATTTCCTAAACAAAAATGAAGTTGAGTACATAATTGGAATCGAAAATGTCGAGACAAGTTTGAATAGCGATAAGATAACAAAAAGAAGCTTGAGATTAGCGAATGCTCTTCCAAATTTCAATTATTACTGGAGTTATCCAGAAATGGAAGATATTTTCAATCGTCTGGCTACAAACTATCCAAATTTAGTGACATTGGAAGTAATTGGAAAGTCAATTGAGGAGAGAAACATTTATGGCGTTCGCGTCTCAAGGAATGAACAATTTGGATTAAATCCAATAATTTTTATTGATGCCGGTACACACGCAAGAGAGTGGGCAGGAATTCAATCAGCTTTTTATTTTCTTCATCAGCTTGTTGAAAATTCTACAGCTCATAATGATATACTCGATGGTGTAGATTATGTCTTTGTGCCTGTCGTTAATCCTGATGGCTATCAATATTCATTCACTGAAGACCGATTGTGGCGTAAAAATCGTCGTTATGTTAATTATACATGCACAGGCATTGATTTGAATAGAAATTATCCATACATGTGGAGATACAATCCTAATAGTTGCTCAGGAAATGGACATTCAGGTTCTCATGCTCTTAGTGAACCTGAAACAGCTGCTGTTGCTAAATATATGGAAAGTTTCAAAACTAATTTGAGATTATATTTAAGTACACATACTTATGGTTCCTATGTGCTTTGGCCATTTGGATTTGCAATGGATGTCTACATTAAAAATCATAAAGAGCATCAAGAGCTGGGTGATAAATTTGCAAATGCAATTTTTGAAGCAACTGGAAGGAAGTATATAGTTGGAAATTCTGCTGATGTCCTTTACATTGCTAGTGGTGAGTATTGAGTGAACCCAAGGGTGCCAAAAGTCATTTGATCAGTTCAGCACTCTTTCTGCTATTCTTAACCATCCAGATGGATCTGATGTAAAATTGATCAATAAACTCGAAAAACCTGATCAGTACAGTTTTAAATGTTGTCAATATAGCGGTTTTTTTGGAAGTTTACTTAGAAAATTCCCTTTTTTACCAAGTGACTGTCTCTTGGTTAGGGGCGTATTCAGAGGAGGATTTTTTGGGTCAACCCCCTCCTTTGGGATTTTTTTTTCAATTTGCTATACAAAAATATGTCAAAACCCCTCCCTAAAAAAACTGCTCTTGGTTCTAAATTTACTATCCGCTCAGCTTTAGTGTAGACAACATTTGAAATTGTGCTGATTGGGAAGTCACCTACGCAATTTCGAATATGCTAAATTAATTCAGAAATTCAAAAGAATCAAAATTTTATTATCCAAAATTCTTGCCAATCGCTTTCTAAAGTAAGAAAACTTAATTTACATTATTTTATGTTTCATCATAAAAGTCACGCCTTACTATAATTTATAACATCAGTTTTATTTACGATTCTCATATTTAATTCTCAGGTGCATCGGATGATTTCGCCATTGCATATGGATATGCAGACTTTGCATATACTTTAGAATTGCCTGGAGGCGGTCCTAATGGACATGATTATCCACAGTATATGATACATGACCTAGTGAAGGAAACATTTATTGGATATCGAGAATTCCCTCTGTTTATTAAAGAACGATTCAAAAATGGTCAATAAATAAAGAAAAGAAGCAATAATTTCATGCTGTGCAGAAAAAAATGCTACAATATAAATTTCATTTCTTGTGTGTCAAGATAAGCTTTAAAGAAAAAATAAATTGATTGTATTTTACACAATAATATCCATTTCTCTCTTTCCATTCTACCTTTCTCATTCTTGTCCCCAACATCGCGGTTGATTATAAAAGCAGGCATACTACAAGAATATTTTAATAGTTATTGTGTGTGCGTCGAAGTGATAGCATTCAGTTCTTTTGTTTTTTTCCGTGACTTTCTTATTAAAGTTCGATATAATGTTAAAGGCATTGATATTAGTGACATTAATAGCACTTTGTGTGTCAAAGAAAGTCTATGATGGATACAAAGTTTATGACATAAAAGTTAAAAATCAGAACGAGTTAAAATTATTGGAGAATTTTGAAGCAAATGAAGCAGAAAAGCGAGAATTGGATTTTCTATCACTCCATAATAATGTCGATGATGTCTCTAGAGTTGTCGTGAAGCCAAGCGAACAGAGATTTGTGGAAAATTTCTTCAAAGAAAATAAATTGGATTATAAAATTACAAGTGATAATATTCAGCAGTAAGTTGTAGACATTAGTTTGATGAGAATGAGGTGTGTCATGCCTTTGTACAGTTAGATTTAAATATTTATTTGTGGACTGTGAAATTAAATTCATTTCGGGACGTGATGAGAATTGAATTTTAAAAAAGTTAAACCAGGCAAAATAAATAAAATAATTTGCAAAAAATTTCCATAAATCGTTAATGTACAAACGGGGTTTAATTCTGGAATTTTTTTCAATATTTTTCTGAAATTAAAAATGTTTAGTAAAACGCTAAAAAAATTGAACAATCTTTGGCATTACATAATATTCGACTCACTTATTTCCTTTTAAAAAACCCGTCAATGACTTTTCACGAATCATACAAACTGAGTTGGCTGATTATAACTGAGTTGGACGACTAGGTTTCTAAATATCATACCCTGGGGTACCCCTACCTATCCTACTATACCCCTACTCTACCCTTAAGTAAAGTAGGATACCCCATGTAGCCCTAGAAACCGGCCAATCCACAACCTTTCAATCCAGTGCTGCTTTTCGACTATTACGACTCACTTATTAATTCCGTTAAAATTCTTTCTTGTCTTGTCAGTGCAATAGACAAGGAATATGAAGAATACAGAATCCTGTCTCAATCGAAATCAGAAGAAATCACATTTGATCGATATTATCGTTATGATGAAATAAACAAATTCCTCGACAAACTTGAAGGATCAAGCAGTAATGTAAAGGTAGAAACTATAGGAAAATCATTTGAAGGTCGTGACATAAAAACTGTAACAATCACAAAAGGCGATGGAAAATCAAGAAATTCAGTTTTTATTGATAGTGGTATTCATGCTCGTGAATGGATAGCACCAGCTATGTCACTTTATCTGATTGATCAATTGATGGATTCTCAAAGTAATTTCTCGAAGTTGTTGGATAAAGTTGATTTTGTTATCCAGCCAATTGTTAATCCTGATGGATATGAATATACATTCAAATTCTTCCGTTTATGGAGAAAGACGAGAAGTTATCAAAGACTTTTGAGCTGCCGTGGCGCGGATGCCAATAGAAACTACGATTTTGAATGGAGTACAGCCGGTGCGTCAGACAACACTTGTGCTGATACTTATCATGGTACGAAGCCTTTCTCAGAAAATGAGACAGTAATCAGCCGTGACATTATCGATAAAATTAAAGACAAATGCAAATTCTTCCTTACATTCCATTCGTACGGCAACTACTTAATTTATCCAAATGGATATACAAAAGAGTTGCCAGAAAATTGGAAAGACCAGGATGAAGTTGCAAAAGCAGGCGCAGATGCAATTGAACAAGCTACAGGCACAAAATACACATATGGATCTGTTTCGAACACATTATACATCGCCAGTGGCTCTTCAACTGACTATGCTTATGGTGCAGCAGGAATTCCAATTGCAATCTGTATGGAACTCCCAGGTGGTGGATTTTTCGGTTTTGATTTACCTGCGAGTGAAATTGAGAAAACTGTTAAGGAGGTAAGGGAATGAGTAGAATTTGTGGGATTAGTGATAAATAAATATTGATTTATTTGCAGTCAATTATCGGCATTCAAGCGATGGTGGAAACTGTGGCACGAAAATATCCAAACTAAATATTTTTTCTGTGAACGAAATTTTTGTATTTATGAGAAAATAAAAATTGTTTTGGTACTTTATTGATGATTATGACTTTTTTTCCAGGGATTAAAAAAGGGGTTTTATGGGTCATTCATTTATGACGTCCATGATTAAAGGGGCCTAAAAGGAGGAGGTTCTATTTTTTTTATAAATGTCATAGGGGTCATTCACTTATGACGTCCATGATTTGGGGGGGGGGGGGTTCTGAGACTTTGTGACACTTTAAATTAAAGATATTTTTTTGAATTAAAATTTTGTGACAAGGGGGGAGGGGGGGGGTCTAAAATCCCATTTTTTGATGGACGTCATAAGTGAATGACCCCATAAGAGAATAACCTTTTAAGAGTTACATGTTTGATATGCAGATGGTCATCCTACATGTTCTATATATACATCCTTGAACAACTTATGTTTTGTCAAAAGTTTTTTAATTTCTTCCTCTCGACATGTTGGTGCTCGAAATTCAAACGATTCGTTTAAGCGTCTTAAGGGTTCTAAGATCTCAATTGGGAATTTTCTGGATTTCACATCTTTAACAAATTTGAATTCTTGTGAATCGTGAATTTTTACTTTAAAAACTACATGGTGATGCCTGCAAAAATATAAATAAATAATTTTTGTCAGTAAATTTATGCTTCAAAACTTCCGGTATGTCGATGAATCACTTTCTGAAGATAACACTTATAATTACATTAATTTACTCACATTTCATCATCGCAATTTTCCTGATTCTTAAATACTAAACACAAAAATGCAATAAAAGAGCATAAAATTAAGCCATTCTTGATAGAGTTTCTCATTGTAAAAAACTGCAATCACAAATGCTTGAATCAAATAAAAAAATCAATATTTATATTGTTGTGCGAATCTTATTAAATTATTAAATTTTGTTACGGATAATGTGAACAAAATTTACCGTAAAAAATCTTTGGATGACTATTTATTGATGGAAAATATTTATTGGAAAAGTTTTACCTTATGATAATAATTTATTGGAATTTTAATCTACGGAAAAATTCAAAATTTTATCACATTGAGATTAATGACATGCTTCCTACCCATCATGTAGATTTTTTTTGTAATTTGAAATTTTTTTTTGAGTTTATTTAAAATAAATTTTTTGGATTGCAATTTTATTTTAAAGTTTAGCAGAAGCATAGCCAAGGAGGGGTCCAATGGGGTCATCCACTTGTCCTTTTTAAATCTGTCTGGAATAAGTTTTAAAAATTCAAATACGTCCTTTGAATTTAAATTTTAGAAATTAAAAAATAAATTGAAAAAATAGAAAGTTCTAAATTTTAAAATTTTAAAAATAAAATCTTCATGTCCCAAATTTTAACAAAATTTAAATAACTGTCTTGGGTTTTCATAAACTTTCGATGAATTTTTCTCCAATTTAAATAAGTTTATATTTTAAAATTAAAAAAAATCTTAGTAAACTTAGAATTGTGTTCTATAAATAAACTAAATAAATTTAAATTCAGTTTTCAATTCCTCTACGTCGTGATATTTACCAAGGTAAACTTTACATAATACCTAATAAATAACGACAAAGTCTCAATTTGTATTTAACTCATTGATATTGACAGTAATTAGTTTATTTGAAAATATTTAATTGCTCCATTGTTGATTGATTTACATTTTCTTGAACTTTTTTGTCTGCAAAAATTGAATGATTTTTGTATAAATAAAAAATGAAAAATTTGTTTAAATTCAGTATATCTGAAAAAATTCAGCGTTAATATTGAAGTTTACAAATATTAATTTAGTTACTACAGATAATTTGTGAACATTTTTCACGGTAAATTTGATTCACATTTACTGAAACGAAACATAGTACATGGGCGTATTCAAGGAGGGTCCGATAGTATCCGAACCCCCTCCCTCCAAAAAAGATTTCTGGGTACGCCCCTGACTTAATAATTTAGTAAGATCCGTTCAATAATTTAAACTATATTTCAGCATTCGTGATTGTGGTTTCTTAAAATGAAAACCTTTATCAAAAATTTCTTTTTCTTGTGCATTTATTTGGCACTTTCGTGTGAAGGAAGAATTAAGACAGCCAAATGTGACAAGTGAGTAAATTCTAAATTTTATAAATGGATGAGGTTAGATCCCTAGCTATCAAACCTAAATATTAAATATCAAAAGTGAACAATTTTATTATTTTACAGGCAAATGCTGTTCAAAGTAAAAATTCAAAATCAAGAGAAATTCAAATTTTATGATGATCTAAAACAAAAAACCACAGACTACAATGTTATCATCGACAGACCCATTAGGCAATTCAATGATACTTTATTATTCCGAACACAAAATTGCATGAGAAGGAATATTGTAAAACTCTTGGAAAAGCGTGACATTAACTTGTATGAAATCGAAGATTTGTCAATACCACGACCAATTCCAAAAAATTTGAAACGATTGACTAAATCGAGTCAAATTAGTTTTGATGTGATTAATTCACGATATCTTGATGGCGAGGAAATAAATAATTATGCCTATGCACTTGCACAGCATATAGGCAGCTTGTATTCGAGACTTGATGTTAGATTTAATATTGAAGGATATAGCCATGAAAATCATCCAATCAATTCAATATTTATTGGATACAGAAACAGACAAAATCCAATTGTTTTAATTGATGCTGGTATTCATGCACGTGAATGGCATTCTAGAAATATAGCCTTAAATATTCTTTATCAATTGGGAAAAGAAGCTGAACTTGGTGTCAATGGATTACTGTATAATATATCATTTCTAGTAGTTCCAAATGTTAATCCTGATGGTTATGAATATAGTTATTATCGTGAGCGATTTTGGAGAAAGAACAGACGACCAGTGGGAAATAATTGCTATGGAGTTGATGGCAATAGAAATTATGATATTGAATGGTCAAATGGAGAAGATGAAAAGGACCCTTGCAGTTACGTTTATAAAGGACCAGAGGCATTTTCAGAACCCGAAACACGAATTATGAGAAACATTATGACACAAATCAACAAACAGTGCTTGCTGTATATATCGATTCATACCTTTGGCAACAAGATTCTGTATCCATCTGGATATACAACACAGTCACATCCAAAAAAAAAATTACTAAACAAAGTCGCAAATGCTGGTGCTCGGGCAGTCTTAAGAAGAACTGGAACTAACTTCACTGCTAGTCAATCTGGAACTGGGTAAATTTTATTATTTTAAATTATTCATGATTTAATTATGTTGATTTCATTTCTGTTCTTCAAGTCTATATGTTGCTGCCGGCGGAAGTGACGACTATGCAATGGACGTATTGGGAATACCATTCGCATACACCTTTGAAAGTGGAAAAGAACAGCATGGATTTATCGTGCCTGAATATGAACTTAAGAAAACTATTTTTGAAGGTTGGGTCGCAATAAAAGCAATGATTAAGGAAGCATATCGTTTGAAAGATCTCAGGTCTATGAAAAGAAAAAGTGCGAAAAAGAACGAATGAAAAGGTAATCGAAAATGGCTCAAATCCTATCTTGAGGATTATCATTTGCCTATTTAAAATTCTGAAAAAAAGATAGAAAATAGAATAAAATTTTGATTAAATATTTGAACTTTATTTTTTTGGGATGTATCATCAACAGACTAATAACAAATAACACAGTCAATTTAATGATACAAATTTTTAAAATCTTGCAGCTTAAAATTCTAAATTGATTCTTCACTTTGAGGAACCGCCAGTGTCGTCATTAATTTGAGAGAGAAAGCTATTTTTGTTTGCTATTGCATGTTTGGCAGGTATTCTTGTGGAAAACAGTGACATCTTTAAAGTACATGTTATCAACAATGAAGCCATTAACATCGATAATGTTGCGGTCTAATGGGAAGCCCATAGCACGTTTGTCGAGGATTCCATTTCCATTTCCAATGTTCTTATTTCCATCATTGCAGTTGTAGATTTTTACGCCTTGATGGGTGCACCAGACCTTATTATTGTTGTTGCCATTTTGATTTTTGTACATATTTATCATCATGTTCTTAAAGTCATCTTTATTGTTCCAGTTTTTGTTTTGTCCATGGTTTCCATTGATGTTTTTATTTTTATTGTTGTTTCTGTTTGTATTTTTGTAGTTGAAGCCACGTCTACTACGACCTCTTGATTCGTTTGATTCACTTGAGCTGCTGCTTGATGAACTTGAGCTTGAGCTGCTGCTTGATGATGAAGATGAGGATGAGCTGGATGAATCGCCATTATTATTATTGTTGAATTTATTCCAGTTGTTGTCATCAATCAAGTCGATATTATTTTGGTTTGTCTTGTCCAAATCGTTGATAGTGACGAAAATTGTGAAATCTTGTCCACCGACTGTTCCTTTTGGTAAGATCAAGCGATGTGGGAATCCTTGATTATTGTTATTTGTATCATAGTTGACATTGAAGAGATTTTTGTTGTTATTATTATTACATTTTTGGTTATTTCCCTTCATCATGTTCTTGGTACGATCAAATAATTTCTGGAAAGCTAATGGATCATCAACAACATTCTTGAAATCAACTGAGTTCCTAATGATGGTGTTTTGTCCTTGATTCATTTTTACAACAAATTGATCAAGTTCAACAAAGTTCTTGCGATTATCAACCAATTGCTGCTTATTATTGATACGTGGTCCGAGGAAGATTCTTACAATACCGAGTTGATTCTTGTTAGATTTAACCTTCATTTGGACTTGGAATTGCTTGGTATCAATCAGACGTTGACGTACAAAGATTTGGAACTTGTTTTCTAAATTTTTAGAAGAAATATTAATGAAATTAGTTTGAAATTTCTTAATAATAAAAAAAATGAGAAAAATGGTTAGTGACTTGGAAATTTATTTAATCAAAGGTTGTAAGTTCAAATCCCAAGTATGGCAAAAAGTTGGTCGATTTTTGTGGCTAACTTCACATGGGTTGAAAATGAACATATGCTCACAAGAGCCTAGCAAACTCATAAATATTTAAGATCTCTGAGTATCCTCTTTTGTATGTTCGGTATTTCGAGAACTAATTAAAGTCAGTCACTTACTATTATTGGTGTTCTTGCCCATGATGTATTTGTACATATTGAATTGGTTATTCCAGGTTTTACCTTGTCGTTTGTTCTTATTGTTTTGATTATGTTTGTTCTTGTTTCTGTAGCGATTATTTCTATTATTGTTGTTTTGTCCACGATTATTTCCTCCAAAGTTTGATTCATTACTTTCACTACTTGAGCTCGAGGAGCTGCTGGATGAACTTGATGAACTCCTAGTTGTGTACTTATTGTTTTTGCTATATTGCATGTTGTTATTGCGGGTTTGTCTTTGCATCATTTGTTTGATCCAATCCTTTCTGTTATGATTGTCGCCCATATTTTCATCTGATCCACTCTGGCTGTCTGATTCACTTGAACTACTGCTCGAGCTATCAGAATCACTTGAACCATTTGAATCATTGTCATTGGTTTTTCCGCACATTTGAATGACATTACCGTTGTAGCCATTTGTGACATCAGTATCGAAGTAGTCAAATTTGGTTTGCAATTTTGTGACTTTAACATTATTGATTTGAACTCCATTAAAGTCCAAGTCACTCTTATTGTAAGGAAGCAACATGTCTTGGTATTTGTTGACAATATCTGTAACACGTTTCATGATTTGCCAGAAGACTGGATCACGCAATGTTGTTTCTTGAGTACTCATGACTGTTACTGTGAAGCGATTATCGTTACGATCACCATTTTGGACATAGTTTCCAGCCAATAACATACGCATGTACACTTCCATTTGACGGAAGTATTGCTGGTTGACACTGTTTGGATTTTGTTGCAACAAATCTCCGAGAATATAAATTCCATCATTATCAAACAGGTTGACTTTCTTTCCATCAATTGTTTGAACGAATCCTTGATCAACAGCTTGAAGGAATCTTTGCTCAAAGTCATGAACCATTTGAGTCAGTTTGCCATTTAGATCAGTGTTCAATTGGTAGTTATTCTGACGATTCTCAAATTGAAGACCATTAGTGAGTATCAAGTTTGAGAAGACTCCATTGTCAACTGTGCCATCAAGATTGATAGCCTTTACATTACTTATGCCATTTGACAAACGTTCAAGATTAAAGCGAGCTAAGAGTTGCTGCATTTGGTAGACATAACGTTCACCACGACGATTGATCTTATCCTTCAATTGTCGTGCATTGACATTTTGGTTGTTATGTTGTTGGAAGGTCTCCTTGTTGTTATTATTATTGAACATTTGATTGTCATCAACTATACGTGCGTTACCCACTCGTGAGAAATAGAAGTAATTATTCAATCCCATATCTTCTGTGAAATAGTTCATTTGATCTTCGCCATTATTATTGAACTTATTTCCTTGATTCTGTTGACGAATGTTATTATTAATGATGTTCTTAATGTCCTTATTATCACGGCGTATATTTTGCATGTTTTTAAATGTTGTGTACTGTTGATGCTTCTTGATATTCTGTGCAACTTGCTTCAATGTATTCCAGCTGTTAATCTTAGTTTGGATCTTATTCAAGTCATTAACATCATCTTCACCACCAAAAATTCCATTTGTAAAGTTTTGCATGACAACGACTTGGTTGTTCTTAAAATCAATGTGTCCATTGAGAGCCAAGTTAATTCCAGTTGTCATGACATCTCCAGAAAAGAATTGCGTTGGAAGGACTTCATAGGTTGGTGGCAAGACAATGTTGTTCATGAATTGATTGTGTCGAACAAGGAAAGTCACTAAATACCAAAATTCATATTCATTGATGTTGCGTCGGCACCAAATGAGATTCTTTGCAACTGTGTTCCAGTTTGTCATCGTGTCAAAGAAATCAAAGAGCGCTTTAAGTGAGACTACGTTACATTTATCCAACAATGAGAATTGTTGATTACGTTTTGCGAACCATCCATCTTGATATAAAGTCATCAATGTAAAGACTTTACTCAAGTTCTTGTAGTTATTTTGATTTTCCAAGCTTATTGTTTGTGAATATTTCTGGAAGTCCTTATCACTTGTGTACTGATTTACATCATCCTTCAAATGACGGAGTAAGTTAAGGACGAATAATTGACGCTTAGCATCTCTTTGATCCAAATCATTCCGATTGTTGCAGTTCTTACCACTGTTATATCCTTGATTATTTCCACGATTTTTATTTTGGTGTCCAGCTGTCACAACAGTGACGATGAGTAGTATCACAAATACTAATTTCATCCTTAGAGTAAATTCCTATCTTGATGTAGCTGTCCCAATGACAAGATTGGTTACTTAATTCTGACTGCGTCTGCTGCTCCTTTTATACTGAAAATTTCAATTAAGATTCATTCATAACAAATTTAATTTTTTTTGATAAGAACATCCAATGCATTCGTCTTAATTATCGATAATAATATTCATGTGTACCTCAGAATTTGAATCATATTGTTTATTTGAACTTGGAGATTTTTAATTAAATATTTTTGTTGTTGTTATGATATCAATATTGGAATGTTTTAAAATATTTAATGAAGGGAAAAATTTAATAGAATCTTTTACTGCTTTTAAAAAATCGTTTACTAAGTATGATAAATTTTTAGAGATTTTAGTTTTTTTTGCACAAAATTATAGATGTTTTTGATTCCTAATTTTTGAAATTTGACATTAGTAAACCATTTCTTAAGAAAATATTTTTTTTACGCCTTGAAGTTATGCCATGAAAGCTTAATATTTTTTTTATCAGGGTACAGATTAAAATTATTAGAAATAAGGTTTATCCCTGGATATATCTTCTTTTGTTTATAAGATATAAATTGTTAATTGTATCTAAACTTTTTTTCTAGAGTGGGGTTTGGACCCATCTGACCCCCTTGGATAAAACTGTAAGAAAATTCCCAGCAAATTGATTTAAAAAATCTTTAAAAATGCATTACATGGGGTTCTTCACCTTGTTCTTTATTAAACATTCATAAAATATTCAAAACATAACATTTGCCATCATCGGTGATTATTACTTTTTGCTTGGTGGAGCAACTTGAGCACTTGAAATGAATTCTGAATACGAGATAAATCCATCCTTATCCTTGTCCATCATGTTAATTACTGAATCAATTGCGCTCTCAATTTGATCGTCTGTATAAGCCTCTGACATCTCCTTCTTTCCATCATTTTCTAGATTTTAAAATGTTGTAATAAAAATTTTTTGATCCGAAATTTTTAAAAATAATTAAGCTTGCCAACAACCATCACCCAACCTGCAGTCGAAAAGCCTCTTAAATGTCTATGAAATAAGAGTTAATTTTAATAACATTTTTGGTTTGGTTTTTTTGATGAACAAAATAGGGTTGGGCAAATATACGTATATATACGTATATATACGTATATCGAAGAACAAAATATACGTATATATACGTATACGTATACGTATATGGATTTTTCAAAACGCAAAAAGTACGTTATTAATTTGCTAAAAAATGTGTTAAAATGCTGAAATTTGGACTCTAAAGGGTTAAATAGAGTCACTTAAGGCTCCATTAAGCATTTTAAAAGTGTTTAAGCAAGAATTTAATTTAAAAATGAGAATTTTTTGAAAAAATTAATTTTTCTTTGTTTACAAATCATGAGCAAAATTTGAATTTTTTTTGGCCGTTACAAAAATTTTTTAAAAGAAAAAATGAAAGCATTTAGACAATAATTTATAGCTAGTAATGACAATTGAGCACTGTTAATGAACAACAAGTGCATATTTTGTCTTAAAAGTCTGAGAAAATTTAATTTTGTTAAGCTACGATATGTAACGGAAAAAATTTGAAAAATGAATATACGTATAAATATACGTATATATACGTATAAAATATACGTATATTTATATACGTATATATACGTATACGATTCTGCCCAACCCTAGAACAAAAACAATGCTGATAATAAACCTCTTTATTCATATTTTTCTAAATTAATAAAATTAAAAAAAAAAATTTGTTCGCTGAATTTTACAATTTGTTCATGTTTCAAAGTCTCTACTTTAGGTAATCGAAGTAGAAACTGAGAGGGTCGAAGTGTAGGTTTAACTAAAATTGATTATTTTAGATTTTTATATAAACTTCATTTTTGGAATTTGAGTTTGGGTATATCACCCCTTGAATGGCTATATCCAAATCACACTGAAAGGTCGTTCACAAAATTTACGTAGGATACTTAGGAGAGGGTGATTGTTTGCTGTGTGATATTTAAATTTTTATTGAATATATTTTGAAAAATGTATTTTTTTATGGACGTCATTTATGAACACAGGCTCTTATCCTTACATACAAGGGGGTAGCCAGGGAAGTATTTTGGATGTCAAAACACCCCCTTGGATGCAAATTTTACTCAAATTGCTAGGGGTTTTCGAGAAAAAATCTCAAAGTCCCCCTTAATTTTACCATCCATATTAAAAACTTTCAAAATACCTCCTCAGAAAACTTCTGGCTTCTTGTCCTTACATATACCCAAAAATTTTAATTGAGGTTATTTGGATTCTGTATTAGAATATATACCAAAACTAAATTTTTCCCGCCAAAAAGTATAAATATGAACACAATGCTACAGATTTGAAAATAAGAGAATTTGAGAAATTTAGGGGGACTTTGAGGATGCCATGAGATTCTAAATAAATCCTAAAACCATCAATTTTAGTCACATCTACCCTCCTTATTTGATCCTAGTTAATTTTCTATAATTTTCATTGAGTAAAAAAATTAAAAACAAAAAAGCAGATACAGAAGTTTACTCGAATTTTGTATGAAGTTTCGAGTTTCCACACAAAATCCTAGTCGACTTCGATATCTGCATGAAAAAAGTGTGTGAGATTTCTCGGAAAATAAATATAGTTGCACATCACAATGGATTCTCTTATAGAAATTATTTCCGTCTTATTATTTTTTTGTGATGAAAAAAGAATTTGTGGATGATTTTAATTTAGTTCCTCCTTATCCTCCCAAATGTCAACAAAATAAAAAAAATTAATAAAATTAAGCACGACAGAATTTACATGAAATGGAAGTCAATATGGAATGAACAAGAATAGTCGTCATTATTTGATCAAAGACATTTCCTTCAGTCTTTATACTTGGGAGATCTCTTCCTATGTCGTCCATGTTATCTGTTTTGATTAGATGCAGCTGCTTTCTGTTGCGCCCGAATAAATTCAGGATAGTCAATAAATCCGTCTTTATTAAGATCATCACTAGTAAGTATTGGATCAATTAATGTGTTAAGCTCCTCATCGGAAAATATCTTCTCTTCGACATGAGGAACTTGCTGTTGTTCCGGCTGTTTACTTCCTTGTTCTGATGAGTTTTATTTCGATTTAATTCCAAGCACCATTTTTAATGGAGATGTGAGAATGAATTTTAGGATTTTTTCGGTTTTACGTCACATTATGATTTGTAGTGAGGAACAAAATTTATGAATAAGCATAAACGTCACCATAAAAATATATTTGTTGATAAATGAGTTGTTTTGAAGTGGATTGTTGACTTTTTGAGATTATTTTTTTAAACACTGATTTGGAGTTCTTATCAGTTTTTATGAAAATTTTCTTGGGATTTCCTAAAATGACTTTTTTACGTTCTAAAAAATTCCCATAATATTTTTGAAGACAAAAAAGAGAGCATGTCATCAAGGTTGTGCACACAAAAGGTTTTGAAAGCTTGGCTATACGTGCAATTTACCAAAAAATATTTTGTATTATTCTCAAAAATTTTGTGGTATCAGCAGTACTCAGTAATTAGTAAAGTTGTTTCTCGATTTAACATTCAATATTTCAAAGTTGACAATATATAAACAACTGTTTTTGATAACGTACAAAAAAGATAAAAAAAATCACTGTCTGTTATTGGTAAGAATTTTGTTGAAATGTGGTCTATAGAGATTGATGTCAGCAGGAGCATAGCCAGAAATTTTTCTAGGGAAGTTTTGAAATTTTTCGAGAACTGGGGAAGGGAGATTTAGGATTTTTTTTTTTCGAAAAACTAGAAAATTTCCATCGAGGGAGGGGGTTGACCCTCCAAATCCACTCTAGCTACACCCCTGGATGTCAGAATGCCATAATTGAAGTCTGCTAAAAACTACAAGCAGAAATAAATAGGATACCAGCTTGAAACTGCCATCAGACCGGAACCACGCTTGATTTTCAGCCTTTTTGGCGCAATGTTCTATTTGGAGTAGTATTTACCACAATTTCAAAACTATGCAGTCACTATTTTAGAGTTTAAACTATTTTTTCTTTTAATTTTGGATTATTTAAATTTAATTTTAATATATACAGGACAATTCATTAAATTAATTTTGAAATAATCCAAATTGAAATTTAATTGATCGAAAATTTTGCAATAAATTTACAGTGCTAATAGCAATTAGTTCGAATACCAAAGCATTATTAAAGATTCAAATTGTTCACCTGTCCTTGGATATAATAATTACATAAATCCACATAGAAAATCTTCAAATTAATTTTTAATATTTCCAAAATCCAAACAATCCACTTCACTAAACCATCCTCAATCATCATAAAAATTTCTCATCGATCTACTCACCATGCCAATGAATCAAACTTTTTATCAGTTCACATCCATCCAATTTATTATTGTTATCAGCATCGTGCATTTTAAAGTAATGGAATTGAAGTTCTTGTTCTGTCATTTTACTTGTATCAATTGGAACTTCCATATGCTCAGCAATGTGACTAAAAAAATTCAATTATGTAAAAAACGAAAAGAAAAAAAATATTTCGAAAGACTTTACTCTTTCTCTTGCATCAGATTGCCTGTGTGTAATACTTGTTGACCATGACCTCCATGTCCTCCGTGATCGTCATGATGTGGCTGTTGTTGCTGCTGATAAACTTGCTGAGGTGGCTGTTGCTGTTGTTGCGGGACATGTTGCTGCTAAAAAATTCATTTTTAGAGAAAACTTTCATCAATTAACACTATGCCTACCTGTTGCTGCTGTTGCTGTTGAATTACATTTCCATATTGATCGACATGTTGAACTGGAACCTGCTGATGAGGCTGATAATGCTGTGGATTTACATTTGGCGGTTGCTGATTTACATTTGGCGGTTGCTGATGATATTGAGGCGGAGGCGGATGTTGTTGTTGTTGTCCAGCATTATATTGTGGTTGTTGCTAAAAATAAACAAGCAAATAAATTTGTGTGAACATTTTTTGGTACACGTAAGCGATTTTTTTATCAAACAACATAAAATTTGTTGATTTTCCGCATTTCAGTTGACAAAAAAATGAGGAAGTAAATGAAACTCACATATTGACCTGGATTTACACCAGGAGCAACTCGTTGGGCTACACTAAGTGACGTTGATAACGATAAAATACATAATATTGAAAGTTTCCACATATTTAAATGTTCTTGTTCTCTTGAGGCTTAAAAGTTTAAAAAATTTTTTGACTAAAACTATTTCCAAGAAATTCTTGATTTTTAAGTAAATTGTTTGTTCGTTTAAAGTCACTCGAAAAATAAACAGAATAAAATTTCCGAGTGATGGAAAAAAAATTCCAAAATATTACGATCAAAATATTGGACCGGAACCTTACAAATGTTATTTCAAGGGGGTCAGGTCTGAGCGATGACTACTTTTATGAAAATTTTAAAAAATATTCCAATGTGTCTTATGAGTGAAAAAAATATTTGAAAAGTCAAGAATTTGGTGATTTATTGGAATATTCAGTAAATGAAATTTAAGAAAATTAATATCTTCAATCGTACCTCACACCCCCCTTCCTCCCCAAAAAAAATCAAAATTTATAACTTTTCCGAAAAATGAATTTACTTTATTTAATTAGTCTGGCAGTAAAGAACAAATTTAAACTAAGAGAAACAAACAGGATTAATTTCAAGCCAGAACTTTTGATCGGCATTTCCGAAGTCTCTTACAGCAACGTCCACCAAAGGCAATCTCAATGGCTTATCAGTTGTATAAGTAATAATTGTTTGTGCCCATTCATCTTTGCGATCCTCACAACCGTCCTCAGTTACATCATAACGAAGTCTTTGAGGTCCTTTTGGTGTTAATTCGTTGTCATTCCATGTCATGAGTTTAACGCCTCGTCGGTGATTGTTTTTGATTTTATCAAAGTATCCAATTGTGTTCTTACAATGGAATGTAATGTTTTGTGTTGCTTGTGTGGACAGCAATTGCAAGAATCCTAATTGATTGCTATCAGCTTTGTAATTAATTTTCATTCCATTTTCAATTTCACTCAACCAAATTTCTGATTCCCTTCCTGTATAGCTCATTTCATTAGACTTCATTGGTGATGGAATTACACATGTTGCACGTTTTTTGAGGTCACAATAGACATAAATTGCATCTTTTGGATCACCATCATTTGGATCAATCCAATAATTACCAGACTCGTATTCAGGATAAGCAACAGCTAAATCTCGACAAGTCTTTGCTGGGAATAGCTTTTCACCATTTGGCTTCTTGAACTTTTCAAAACGAGTCTTGAGATTTTCATATGCTTTGAGAACGATTGCTCTCTTCTCATCATCTGTCAACTGCTTCAATGGATCATCATTCGGATCAGGTCCCTTTTGAGTATTAGCTCCGTGACCAAGTAAAGCCGCTAAGGCAGCTGCATCATAGCCAAGGGATTCCGCTTGTGGGCCGGGTGGACTAAATGAAAATTGATAAAGTATTTTCTAAAACATACTTTTAGAGTTCCTATGCTTACCCCGGTGGACTAAAAATATTAAAAACATAAAATTTTGTTAACAAAAATAATAAATTATGATTAGTTTTTTAATTATTACCCGATATCTCCTCTAAGACCAGGTTTGCCTAAGTAAAAATGCATATTTTAAATTAAGTCAAACTATAATCAATGCTAATTCTTTTTACCTTGATCACCAGGATGTCCTCGTGGCCCTTAATTGAAATTCGATAAAAATTAAATAGTTTATTGATTCTGAAATTATCTTTATGAGAAATATGTCAACTTACCAACTCCTCCAACCAAACCTTGTGGTCCCTAAAAAAGATTAATTCTCACTGTAATTAATATTGAGACAATAATGTTGATCAGCTGCTTACCTGACTTCCATCTCTACCAGGCTGACCTCTTGGACCAGGTTCACCCTAAAAGAAAAGCTTGTAATTATTCAAATGATTTAATTTGGTTGTAACTTACAGGTGGACCTTGTGGGCCTGTGTAGCACAAAGAAATAATTTAATACATTATTATCACAGTGACATTTTTTCATGACAAACAACATACCAGGATTTCCAAGATTACCCTTTTCACCAATTTGTCCAGGACTTCCAGTCATACCTATTTTTTATAGAGTTGAAGTTTTAATATTTTTTAAACTAGCTAGTAATTTAGTTAATTAAAGTTGTACCTTGAAGACCAACTAAGCCTCTGTGTCCCTTTGCTCCCTTTTGGCCAGAATCTCCTCGATCTCCCTTTATGCCTTCAATACCAGGTGGACCCTAATAATCAAACTCTCGATAACTATCTCTGAAAATTCTCACTTAAAGAAAATAACTTACAGGTTTTCCTCTTGGACCTTTATTTTTAAATTTCAGTAGAGAAAGAAATTGATTAATTTCTAAATTTTTAATCCATTAAAGCCTCAACTTACCAATTGGACCATCAACACCTGAAAAATAAATAAATAAACATTTTTTGTTTAAAGTGCATGATTTTTATTGTGGCAAATTATAGTTTGAAGTTACCTTGTTGTCCTTGCTCTCCTCTCTGACCTCTTTCTCCGGTTGAACCCATTGGGCCAGCTGGTCCCTATATCAATTAACATTTAATACAGTTTAGAATGAAGGATACAAAAATGCTTCACGATTTCGTATTATCTACTTAAGTTTTTTGAAAATATTATTAATATTTTTAGGGGTTGCAATATTTTTCTTTTAAGGTTATAATACTATAGTGTAAATTTTCGTATATTTAGAATATTTCTATTCCCACTAGTGCCTATCCTACACTATTATAAATTAAATTCAGAAATATTACAGCTCTCAAAATATTCAATATTTTTCTAAAAGACTGAAGAGGATAATCGACTCTATTGAAATTGACCGTATGTTATTGTTAATTACCGTTGGACCAGGCAAACCAGGTGGACCTAAGTTATAATAATACAGTCAGTTAGACATATAAATTTAAGTCAAAACTAATATTACTTAGGGTAATTCCATGAGTGAAGGGAACTGATGAAAATCAAGTTGTAATATTTTTTTACTTGTTTGTATTCAAATTTCTGAAAACCGTTAAATTTTTTCCTAAATTAATTATTTAATAATTTGATTAGATAATTATTGAAGTTACAGCTACATAAATCAATGAAGTTTTAATCTATGAATAGTTTAAAATTGGTTCAAACTTTTTTTAAGCCTTAATAAGTCGAATCAATGTTTTAAGATTTAACGTATTTTTCGAATTCAAATTTTCTGTCTTTGCAAAAAAAAGCTGAATTTTAACCGATTAACAAATGTTTTGATAATTTTCTTCTTAAATAAGGCATTTTAAAGTTAAAAAAGTATTTGAATGGTTAGTATTTTTGATAATGTATAAGTTATGAGCGTAATTAAAAAGGAAAAATGACCATTTAATGAAATATTAATGAAACAAAGATTTTGTTTTTTCGTAAATTTAACCGGTTAACATTTTAAAAATCAAATATTTCATTTATTAGGCTCTAAATCATATAATTATATATTCCCAAGTGAAGATCTTAAGTTGTTCCATAGTTTACATTTTTAATAGAGCCGAAAAGAAGATGCATTTATAAGTTTTTTAGCAGAAAAGAAATTTTCGTGATTTTTTTACTCATGGAATTACCCCTTAGAAAAATGAGCAAATATAGCAACTATTTGATATCTATGATTAAAAACTTAGAAGTAAACCTTACCTGGATTTCCTGCAGATCCGGTAGCACCAATTGGACCTTTGTCTCCTACGCGGCCTTGAAGCCCAGGTGCTCCAGGCTTTCCTAAATTAAGGTGAAAGTAATATTTTAATGATGATAATAGATTATTCTAAAAAAATATTCGAGTTTCTTGCCTTGAGGTCCATCATGTCTGAAAATGAGTAAGTAAAAGTAAATTATTTTCTGTTCAAACTTGAAATATTTAAAATAATTACCCAGGTGGGCCTTGATTTCCAATTGGACCCTAAAAATGATAATTTAACTTTTAAAATTAAGTTTCAAATTATTAAAGTTCTTTTTGTGCATCATACGGGTTCTCCTGGCATTCCTTGGGATCCTTGTGGTCCCTCTTTTCCATCACGACCAGGTTGGCCAATATCCCCGGGTGCTCCTCTTGCTCCTATGATGTGATATTATTTTTAAGATTATTTTACATTATTCTTAAATTTTAAAATTACTAATATTTCATACCCTTTTGTCCAGCAGATCCAACAGGACCAGGTAAGCCTAAATTAAAAATAAAATGCTCAATTATTATGCTACATTAAAAGAAGCTCAATTTTATATTTTTCAATGTCGAAATTTTAGATTTTTAAAGAAAAATTATAAAATTAAAAATTTAATATTTTTGTTAATTTTCAAAGTTTTCAAAAACTCAAAATGAAATTCTCAAAATGCTAAAACTATATTTTAAAATTTTTGATTTTTTGAATTGACTTAACAATTTCACTAAAACAAAATGATAAAAATTTAGCAGAGCAAAAAATTAAAAATTAAGGCATAAATGCTTTTCGAGCAAGAGAAATTTTATTCAAGTTGATATTCTTATGGAAATCTTAAGTTTGTATAAAAATTTTGCTCAAACTTCATTTCATCAAGTAATTTATATTTAAAAAAATATAAATTTTCTACTTTAAAAAATATGTTAAATCTATAATCAGTCAAAAATTTTATCATATTCACACTAATTTTAATTCTGTGTGAATATATTGTTTTTGGTATTTCAGTGAATTTTAAAATCAAAAATTAAACTTTTGAATGAAAATCAAAAAAATTGAACTTTCGATTTCTGAAGTACGATTTTATAATTTTAATACTAATTCAGAATAAAACTTTTCATTTTTAATTTTAAAAGTTTTGAACTTTAGAATTTTGAGATTTTAGAATTGATTAATTTTAAAATCTGAAGGAAATTTTTGATTTTTTATCTTGAGTATACTATTTATATTTTTTAATTTTACAAACCTGGTAATCCACGATCACCCACTTGACCCTATAATTGAGAATCAAAAATATTACAAAACTCACATCAATAATTATATTCTAAATACATACAGGTGGACCAGGTGGACCTTAAAAATAAAATAAAATCAATTGTTAAATGTTAAAAAATATGAAAATAAAGATATTTCTTACCAGATGGACCTTGTTGACCTTCACTTCCCTTTAAAATTGCAAAAGTTTTAGTGTCATTATAATTAAAGAACTTAGAGTCAATTTACTGAATCTCCCTTGTCTCCGGGCAAACCTTGTTGACCTGGGTTACCCATCGGACCTAAATTTTTTAAATTGATATAAGAAAAAAAATTAAAATATAATGACTGTGTTATTGGCAACCTGATTTTCATTTACCTTGCACGCCCATTCTTCCAGTCTCTCCACTTTGACCTTTTGGACCGGGTGTGCCTAAGAACATATTCAGATTTGGTTAAATGTCTCTGTTGACATGATTTTTACTTTCATTATTTTACCTGGTATTCCTTGTAATCCTTGTGCTCCAGCTTGACCCTTAAAGTCAGAGATATTTACTTTTAAATATATTTTTCAAGGAATTTCAATTTTTAGAATACTTACGGGCTGCCCAGGTTCACCAGGTCTTCCAGGGGGTCCTTAATATTGAATTAATTATCAAAATGTTTGAAAATTCAAAGCTCTAGAATATGCAAAAAATTACCCATCATTCCTACTTCTCCTCTGCCTCCAATGTCACCTCTTTGACCCTTTTGACCAGTCATACCAGTTGGACCCTAGAAAATTCAAAACTTATATGCAACCACTCTAATATAATCAAATTATATAACCTACTGTTAGACCAATTTCACCCTGAATACCTATAAATGAGATAAGATCTGTTGTTTAGACGATTTTTTGTCATTGTTAATCCTTACCTTGAGCTCCTGAAGCGCCTTGCTCTCCCTTCAATCCTAATGGTCCACGTTCTCCTTTAGTACCTGTATTAATTTCAATTATCGTAGAGATATAAAGTGTTCTGAATGATATAAAGGAAGTTGATTTTACCTGGCAAGCCCATAGCACCTTGTGGTCCAGGGAAACCCTTAAATTAAAATTTATTTGATCAGCAGTCATCAACAAATTGCGTATCCATAAAATATTTACTTGCAAACCCTGTGGACCTACGAATTAATAAAAAATATCATTTATTAAGAATTAAGTGACAGAGGTAATGCAAATTAAGTTACCTGGTGGTCCTGGTAATCCAGTGCTTCCAACGGCACCAGTTCTGGATTTAACGAGTGCAATTATAATTCTCAATGTTCACTTAAATTTAAATATTCAACTTACTCTCCAGTAGGTCCTAGAAATAAGTTTAAATCAATATTAAATCAAGAAAATACCAAAAAACACCATCAATCTTACCTTTTTCTCCAGGTTCACCTCTAAAGAAAAGTAAATGGAAAGAAATTAAAATCATTAGCTACATATCAAGTATCTCAAAGTGCTCGAATAACCAATTGAGTAAATTTTCACCACACAACATCAGTTTCACATCATCTCAATTGTCGTCAACGTTCAACAACATTTCATTTTATCACTAAACAGCCTATAAGAAACTCTCATCATGACGACAAGTGGAAATACAAGAAAGAAAGCAAGAGAAATGAAGAGAAATTGAGAGTGACACTGATCTTAAATTTGATAGTCGTCGCATTAACTATGTTTAGTCAGTATTCAGTTGTCGTTCGGTCAAGTCGTGGAGAAATTCAAGTAGCTGACTAAACATCAAATTTGCATAAAAATTATTTACATCGTTTAAATTTAATACTAAGTGAATCATATGCAGATCGTTAAATGTTAAAAAGTGAAAGTTAAACAGCAACAAACAGAAGAGACAGTCAACATGAGAGAAATTTCTGTAATATTTCTATTTGCTCTTGTAATCAGCGTTATCAGTGCTGCACATTTTCAAATTAATCGAAGTGATTTGAATACAACGATTAGTGAAAATGACAGTGACGACAGCATGAATGAAATTGAGATGGAATTTCTTAAAAATATAACAGCAATTTTGAACGAGAGTGAAGGTCGTGGCAAAAAAGATACAAAAAAGAAGATTAAAGAGATGCTTAAAAAACCACAAATTCCACCGGTAAATGGAGATCCAGTTGAAGCAGTGACGTCAAGAATTCCATGTGAATGTAAGAATGGAATATGCAGTTGCTGTGTAGGTGGATTTTTCTTCAGCAACAAAGGATGCATGAAAATCAAATACATCCCAGAAGATTTCGCATTTGAGCTGAAAATGATGTTCAATGAACGGACACTTTACAAGAATATAATCAGTGGGAAGAATCCACGACCAATTTGCATTTCGCCGCCACGATTTGGTGAATTGGTTGAAATGTGTGCAAAATTCCATGATATTTATTTCATTGGACGGAATGTCCATATGTGCTTAGATCTTAATGTCAGCTTTGGTGACTATGATCTTATTGATAGACAGTTCAATTGCATGAAATTCGGGTCTGATGGTGTTGGACTTGTTTCGCCTGAGGACGGTGGTGGTCACCCAGGCTATCCAGCAGTAATAAATCCAGGAACGGATGCTGAAATTGATGCTGGTGGTGTTGACGATATCGAAGAATATGACGAGATTATCGGATAAACTTATTTTATGACTGTTGACTACTTTTTTTGTTAAAAATGCGCATGAATTTTAACGATGTGCATAAAATTAATTTATTTATTTAATGTGAAATAAAGTAATAAAAAATTTACCTTTCACCAGATTCGCCAGGTGGACCCTTTAAATGAGAAAATTTAATTTAATGTGTTGTTTATGAATTAAAATGAAATTTCAGTAAGATGATATGATAACTTACCGCTGGTCCCATCAAACCTTGAACACCTCTGTCACCTGCAAATAAATTTTTGGTAAATAATTGTCATTTAAAATGAGTTTTTAGATTTAATTACCAATTCTTCCAGGTGGTCCTTCTGGTCCAATTAAACCCTGAAAATAAATATTAGCACAAGTTTTAATCATAAAATTAGTAATAAGTCACCAGTGCAATATTTACATGTGTACCAATACGTATACGTAGAGCCCACGTTGAGCTTACACTTAAAAGTTAGAATTTTTGGACGAGTTTCGAAATATTTTTTAGTTTGTATTTTTTGAAATTTAACGATTTTTTGAACGTATTGGTACATAAATAATATTATACCAGTGTTTAGTAATTTATTTCAAAAATAAATGGCTACTAAGGTTAGATATAAAGAGTAAAGAAACCATTGTTACAAATTTTCAATAAAAAAATATTTTTTTTTGTTTCACTTGTTACAGAATCTTAGACTACCCCAAGTGAACGACTCCCAACTGAGTTCAAATACTTACCATTGCTCCACGTTCACCTTTATCACCAGAAACACCTTGAGGACCTCTCATACCTAATTTGGAAATAAACTTTTCAGCAAAAGACTCCTTTTTACTAAAGATTTAATCACTTTCCTGGTATTCCAACCATTCCAGGTGGACCTAATTTTTGTAAAATATAAAAAATATATTTTTAAAAATTATAATTCAGATAATAATTTAAAAAAATTACCTTGGTGTCCCTTTTCACCTCGTGGACCTAAATTATTGTTAAAGTTATGCTTACATCACCAGATCTTTAAAATGTACGCCTTACCAGATGGTCCAGGATTTCCATCAGGGCCTAAATATTTTTAATAAAGCAATGTTAAACGTTTTAAAAAATGAATGTTAATCATAAAAGAATTAAAATTTAATTTTAAGCATACCTTGAGTTCCAACTTCTCCTTTTTGTCCTTGAATTCCCTATAAATACAACACATGAGTCATGCTCGTTTTTTTAAATGACCAAATAACTTACAGGAATACCGATTGGCCCTCTTTCACCAGGGAAGCCTCTTTCTATATGAATTGCATTTAAAATTGAATTTTTAAAATTTAAATAATTTTTTCTATTAATTTTACCTCCTCTATTTCCAGCAGCGCCTGTTAAACCGGGGCTAAAATGATTTTTAAATATTTTTAGTCATGTAAAATTTTATATTTTCTTTAATTCTACCTTCCAGGAGGTCCTTGTGCTCCATCTTTTCCAGGTTGACCCTTAAAAATAGTTTGTTTTTAAGGTTTGCATATAAATTAATATATTATTCGACTTTCAACTTACAGCTTGACCAGGTGCACCAGGCAAACCCTAAAAATATAATATATCTCATTATAGATAAAGTCATTTTTAAAGTAATTTTGATAATCTACCTGGAAACCTGTTGTTCCCTGTGGACCGGGGTTACCACGTTCTATAAAAATTATAGATGATTTACAAAATATTTCAAACGTCGTTGTTGATACAATTCTTACCTCCTTGTGGGCCTTGGGGTCCTGTTAATGAATGAATTAATGATGTATGTTATTTCTTTATTTTTTTGAAATACTATTATATACCTGGTGGACCAGGGATTCCATCCTTTCCAGCGGGACCTATTAATTTAGTTTTTAATTAATATTATTTTTTGATTAACTAAGTTACTAAGCAACAAACCTAAATCTCCACGTGGTCCTTGTGGGCTGTGAATTGAGTGAATTTTTATTAATTTTTACTGCAAATATTAAGAATTTTTTCAAACATACCCTGTTGGACCCGGCTAGCATTTTAAAAACAAAAGTTAATTAATTTTAAATAAGAAATTGTTTGAATATTGAAAAAATTACCTCTCCATCTTTTCCAGATTCACCAGTTAAGCCTTTGTCTCCTTGTAATCCCTAACAAATATTGAATTGATTTGTTAAATAAGTAAAAATTATAAATGCATCATATCATTACCATTGGACCAGGTAAGCCCTGCAAACCTATTAAAAACACATTTGTTAATTTGTCAGCTAAGTTTTTCTAAAATTCAATTTACCTTGAGGACCGGGTCTGTGATTAAATATTAAATGAAACTGAGGTTAAAAATTATCGATTTGAATAATCGTAGAAACATACTCTCCCTGTTTTCCATCACTTCCAGGTACTCCTCTTTCACCTAATAATTTTATAATAAATAATTAAGTTTAACATTTAAAAGATAAGTAGCAATTCAATAGTCACCTTGTTGTCCAGGTTTTCCTGGGATTCCAGATTTTCCTGGTAGACCCTATTAATTTAACGGTTAGTTTATTTAAAATAGTTCATTAAATTACACAGTTCTCACTCTTAATCCTTGAACACCTGTTAAAAAATTTGTTATTTAATTTTTCGTTCATTAAAATAAAATATAGCAACTTACCTTGAATTCCAGGTGCACCAATGTCTCCTTGACTTCCTTTTGGCCCTCTTTCACCAGCATTTCCTCTATCTCCAGTATTTCCTTTGGGGCCCATAGCACCATCAGGGCCAGGCAAACCAGCTGCACCCTAGTTTTTTTAGAATCATAAATTATAGTTTTTTTGTGAAAATATTTTCTAAAATTTATTAATAACTTACCATTGGGCCTCTTTCTCCTTGCGGACCTCGTTCCTTAAAAGTCATTAAGTTGAACAATTATTCTATAAAACTCAAAATGTAATAATTTACTCCTGTAGGTCCTCTCATGCCTCGTTTGCCACGTTTTCCTTCCGGTCCTGTAATCAAATCAATTTTATTACTTTATGTTCTAACAAAAGCTATAAAATATCATCATGTTTTACCAATGGCTCCTGGAAGTCCTCTCGGTCTAAAAGAATTTGTAAAAATATATTTTAATGTGTCACGTTTTTAAGCAATTAACAATAATCTACCCTGGTGCGCCCATATCTCCCTTCAAGCCACTGTCTCCTTTAGTTCCTCTTTCTCCTGGAGTTCCTTGTGATCCTTTAATTCCAGGTTCTCCTGTGCTACCCTTTAATATTTATTAACAACCATTAAAAGTTATGAAAAACTAAGTTTTTTGTTAATTTTTGAACTAGTATTTGTTTATTATTAGACTAAATTTTAAATAACTTTGGAACTGGTATTTAAATTAATTATTTTTTTAAATTGTCTTCATACACTCAAGCAAATAATCTAAAAAATTTGGTCATTTTGTATGAGAAAATTTAAAAACATTTTTTTTGGATTTTACTCTTAATAAAAATTTTCAGATTCTAAAAATGTTTTTTAAAAAGTATACAAAATAATATATTTTAAAAATAATGGTTAAATAGCTTTTAAAAACTGTTTTTTAAAATTATTTTTATGAGTATAGAAAATTAGTTTTTGTAAATAACAGAGTAAAAAAATTGTCTTTGTATACACAATCAGATCAAAAGAATGAAAGCAATTTATTTACTTACTTCCAAACCTTGGGGCCCTCTTGGCCCAGGAAATCCGATTGGACCAGCCTGTCCCATTGACCCAGTTGCTCCTTTCTCGCCTATTTCATATTGGAAATTAAAATATTGCATAAAAAATAAAATCATAATAATAACAAAATTTAATATTACCTGGAATTCCATCTCTGCCAGGAATTCCAGCAGGCCCAGTTTCACCAGTGAATCCTTTGAGAAAATAATTTTTCAAGTTGTAGAAACATTAATTAATATTAAGTTTTTACTTACCAGGCTTTCCTGCTTCACCACGAGGTCCCTATTATAATTAAATATTTCTTAAGCAAATTATTTTTATTTAAGATATTGATTTTAGTACTTGAGGACCAGTGCTGCCTTTAGGTCCAGCTGGACCAGAATCTCCCTTATTTCCAGCACTTCCAGGGAAACCAGGTGGACCAGATTTTCCTAATAATTATAGTTTTTGTAAGTTTTATACTAAATTGAGTAATTTTAGTTAAGTTTACCAGTTGCTCCTACAGGTCTGTAAATAGAGGAGTATTTTTTAGAATAATTCATGTTTTATTGGTATTTCTAACTCACCCTGGGGGCCCTTGAGCTCCGTCGTTTCCTCTAACTCCCTAGATAAACGTTTAATTAAATCAGAATAGTTTTTTGTTAAATTTTTGTATCTTACGGGTGGTCCTGGGCTTCCTTCTCGGCCTCGTTCTCCTCTTGGACCTAAAAAATTCCCATTTGACAAGCTTAAAATCATTTTATTTTAAATTTTTTTGTACCTGCAGGACCCTGAAAACATTAAATTTGTAAATTTAGATCAAACCATTTAAATAATATTTTAAATTTGACTCACAGATGCTCCGGGTGTGCCAGGTGGACCTTAAATAAAGAAATAAAAATTTAAAATTGTGAATCATTTAAGATTTCATTTTTACTTACCAGCATTTCCTTGAATACCCTTTTCACCTACATATTTTATAATAAGTTTGTTAGAATTATTGTTAAGATTTGTGTTAAGTGATCTATCATACCCTGTACTCCTGATTCTCCTGTGAAAGAATTTTTTTAAAAATTATATGATGATTTCACTCAATTTTATTGTTCAATGAACCCAAGATATAAAAATGGGCCAACACGATCGAATATGCTAAATTTAGCACTCCAATACAAATGCAAAAAATTGAAAAAATTTATTTCAAATTTTCGCTTAAACTTAAATTAATACTAGATAATTTTGCTATAGTTAGTTAGATTTTTAAATCATGAAGAGTTTTCAATACTTATGTCATATTAAAACTCAATTTAAAGTATAAATTTTTGTAAATTAAAATTTTATATTGTTAGCTTTTACAAAAAAATTAAATTTTTAACCTGTTTTAACGGACACATTATTGTAATGACCCATCTTATATATCTTGAATAAACCTTTAATTTCTTACCCTTAGCACCATCAGATCCAGTGTATCCACGATGTCCCTTTACGCCAGGTACTCCAGGCATTCCTTTTGTCCAAAAACAAGAGATTTATTTATGAATTTTTAAAATTTATATTAAAGATTTAAAAAAATAAAAAAAACATCAAACTTTAGTAATAATTTCTGTGCATTTTCTAGTTTATATGTATGTCGTCATGTAAAAAAATGACCGATAAATTTTCAAAAATTATTAATATAATCAAGAAATTACAAGTTGAACAATAGAAATTTAGAATTTATCGTATCGATTTTTATTTACATGACGGCATACGTATATACTAGTATTTTCATTTACCTGGAAGTCCTCTTGGACCCGGTGGGCTTTTTGAAATTTAAATCGTTAATTCTCCATAAAAATTATAAACTCAAAAGTTTTTACCCAGCAATACCCTGTGGTCTATAAAATCATATTTAAAGTTAATTTAAAGATTTTAAACTTTTTTTTAATTTTTGTACTAACCCGACTTCTCCGTCCTCTCCATTTTGTCCGTCTTTGCCCGGTGGTCCAGGTGGGCTTTAAATTATCATTTTTTATATAAATTATAATTTTGAAAAATCTTAAAAATGTTACCCCATTACACCTGGTAATCCAGCAGGTCTGAAATAAATTTAAATTGTTTTAAATGACACTTTTTTGAATTATTTAAATGAAAATTTACCCTGTTGGGCCTGAATCTCCAGTTTCACCTCTAACACCTATGATTAAAAATTATTCAGAACTTTGCTCAAATCATTTTAATTAGTAACCATACCTTGATGACCCTGAGGACCAGTTGTACCTTAATAAATTCAATATTTAGTTAAAAGTGATCAATGGATGGATAACTTTATAATACCTGGAGGACCTGGGGGCCCACGTTGACCTGTGAATGTAAAAATCGTATTCTTTAGTCAAGAAGTCATCAACAATATGAGGCACTAAATTAGGAAGACAATAATTTAAAAACTTCAACATACCAACTGGGCCTACTGCTGCTTGCATGTATTGGAAATTTTCTGGTAAGAAAGCAGGTCCACTTGGACCTTTATCGGAGCCTCCTAACTGCTCTGCCAATTGTTGAGTGTAGAAACTTAAATCTGGCGGTGGTCCTGGTGGGCTATAATTAATTTATTTACAATTACATATAGTGATGTATTTTTAAGAACTGTCCCACATACCCAGGCATACCTAAGTGAAAAGAGACAACATTATAATTGAAATATTTTAAAGGAAATAAAAATTACTTACCAGGAATTCCATGACTACCTGGAGCACCCTTTAAATCAAGTGTAAAATAAGAATCAATTTGTTAATATCAGGGTCATTCACAAATGATGCTAATTTTCTATACGGAAAGGTTTAGGACTCCCTTAATGATAGACATCATTAGCAAATGACCCAAAAAAATTTTAACTGTTTAAGAATTTAATTTTAAATAATTAGTAAAATCCAAAAATATTAAAAATTAAGCATACAGGCTCTCCTCTATCTCCACGATCTCCTCTTTCACCAGGTGGACCTAAAATTTCAATAATTTAACTTTCTTCAATCCAAAAAATCTTTAGATTAACGAACCAATTTCACCGATAGGTCCTGGAACAAATGGAAGAGTCACAGGCAATGGAGTGGTTGTGCTTGGTGGTTCCGTTGTCGTAGTTGTTGTGGGCCGTTGAGTTGTTGTTGATCGTTGAGTTGTTGTTGGTCGTTGCGTTGTTGTGGGGGGTGGACAATTGTCATCATTACATTTAATATCTGTATCGATGCACATACAAACAGAGCATCCATTTGGACCCATTCTGAATTCGTCACCCTCGCGATACCATTTGCCTTCGACATGACAAGAGAATGGCTGTACTATGGGCTGTGGAATTTCGTCAGGTGGTTGTTGAAAAACTGTTGTATTTTCGACTTGTTCCTCTTCTGGACGTCCATTTCGGGCTGTAAAATAAATTAAGTCAATGGCATTAAGTGAGATAAGAGTAAGTGCTTAGTGAATCATTCAATGAGATTATTTCTCTAGGTCAATGTTGTTAATTCCTATGGGCTGGCACGCGACATGCAGTTGATAAGATTGTTTTCTTTAATGTAGGGCAGTAGTATCAAGTAGCCGGCTTATCAGCAATAAAAATATTTTATGAAATTTCATAATCGAGGCGCCAGTTCAGTGAACTTAATGATGTTTAAATATTCTCATGAGAATTGTTTTTGTTTATTTTGTTAATTATGAGTAAATTAGAGTAAAATCTCTCAAACTATATGGAAACATGAGATTTTTTGTAACTCTGTACAAGTTTGCTTTTTACTCTCATTAAAGTTGAAATTTTTGCAATTTTTTTGAGAGTAAAATTTTTGCTCGCAAAGAAGTTCTTTTGTTTTTATGAATAAGTTCTCTTCGTTTTTTGCAATTCTTTTTATTCAGATTCTGATTTGAAATTTTTCAAATCTGTTTTTATTATTTTATATATTTTGAAATATAATCTGATTCGTATCCTTAATGTGGTTGAAAATCTAGTTTGGAGTAGATGTTTTAAAAATTAAGATTCAAACTGAACCAAGACAGGGGCATATCCAGAGGAACCCTATAAAATTTTCCAAAAGAGGGGTTGACCTCTGAACCAAGATTAATAAATATACAGCATTTAAAATGAGCAATGAAATTCAAGAATTTACACATTTTACACAATAACTTGTGATCTATTTCATATTGGAACTTTGTTTTGTTATTTTTAGTTAATTATAAACACTGATCTAGTTTAATACTAGAGTCCCAAAAATTTACATTTGAACATTATTTTAAGTGGTCGAGGTCAGTCTAGTAGAATTTTTTAACTCAAAGACATTCCTATATTGGAAAACTGTAGAAAATTTTGTGAAAAATCAAGGAAAATTTTAATTTCAGAAAAATTTCAGGCACATCTGAGTGTTTTGAAAACACGTTACACAGTTTGAGAACCACTGTATTAGATTAATGACATTTTGGCACTTGGACCCCTTTCTCTAACATGGATATTAGACCAAATTCATCTCAGAAACTACAGACTGTTGCAAAAGTCTTGAAAAACTAAAAAGTTTCAGATGTCCATTCGAAAATTTCCATCTGTACATCCCACAAGAGCGTATTCAAGGAGGGGTTTTGGGAGTCAACCCGCTCTTTTTTGGGATTTTTTTCAATTTACCATGGTTTTTTAAGAAAAAATAACAACCCTCCCTCCTAAATCTTCCTGTCCATACAAAAAAATTTCAAACCCCCCTCGATTATTTCTGGATACGCTCCTGACATCCCATACACAACAATGTAGTCAAGAGGTCAAAAAAGTCTCATAAATGAAGAAGAAATGTTTCGACATAATTATATAATTTTTAAAATTGTACGGACATTTAGTTTTGTAAAAGATTTAGGAACAAGATTTCGAAACAATTCTGTAGAAAATTTAAAATAGCTTTTGAGATATCTTCTAAAAATTTGCTGATAAGCATAGAAAATTTGCAAAAAAGGCACAAAACAATGTTAGTCAATTTTATTTTTGATAACCTCCTTGAACATTTTAGAGCGATGAGTTCAGTGCGTACAATGATAAGACAGCAAAGTTTTGCTTTCAGTTTCAATTTTTACTTCCTCAAAATTAAATTCTTCCTACCTTCTGTGTTCTCATTTTCATCATATTCATTATAATCATCATAAGTTTCAGGATAATTGTAATCAGTTTGTTGCGCTTGAGGTTTTTCCGATGGTGCTGCATCTGACTGCACATTTTTCACAACTTTTGTTTTCTTTGTTTTCTTCTTTTTCTTATTATTTTCGGCAGCATCGCCCAAACTGACCAAAATCAGCACGATGCATGCTATCACAAATAATTTCTTAGTAATTTTCATTATTAACTATCTATTATACGTTCATGTTTCACAATTTTATTGAGATTCTAAATAAAATCACTGAAATTAAAAATATAAAATCATTAAGACACAAATACAAAAATCATCAAAATTGAGCACACAAATGTTGATAATGTCACAGAAATTTCATCTTTTTTAATTCAAGAATATTAAAATATTTGATAATGTGAATTGAAATTCATTTTTTTATTCGGGGTTCCGCATTTGTGTGACATACATATTAGTGGCATTTAGCCGGTGATGATAGTGGACTTGGTGATAACGTCATTAGTGTGAGAATTTTACTCTCACGAAATGAGAGAAAAAATCTCATTCGTGAGAGAATTTCTCAGAAAATGAGAGAAAGGACATTTAAGGACCTCTCAAGGACATTCCTAAATCCTGCGAGAGAGATGAATATCCTTACAGGAAAAGCTAATCCAGGACACTTTTCCTGAAGGTCCTTCCACTCTCTCTCTCTCAGGACCCTTCCTCTCACGCGCTAACACCACTACATCACTGCACTATGGCCACTACCACTGATCACTTACCCGACTCTACCGCTTGAAATCGCGACTACCGACTGAAAATTTTTGGTACTTTGTGGCCTCTTTTATACCCGTCTAAGCTCATTCTTATCAATTTTTAATTCAAAAATTCTATGTCTAGTCATGATAAGATGAAAGTTGCACGGGATTAATCTTTAATTCGGTGATTAAAACATAATGTAAAGAATTTTGCTGTACATTATTGAAATGGGAAGGATTAATTGCTGGATAAAATGTTTTTTATCTATTTTTCATTTTATTTTGCTTAAACTAGTCATGTTATGCTAGTATGAATCTTAGTCATGATGACAGGAGTATATGCAAAGTTTTAAGGACAAGCCTTTAGAGTGAATTGGACCATACCACTGAGAAAGAAAGGGTTAATATCTCTCATCTGCAGCAGGGGCGAAGACAGAAATTTATGGAGCGGGTGTTTTGGGATATTTTTGTCTCAAAAAACCACAGTAAATTGAAGAAAATTTTCGTCAAGAGGGGGTTACCTGGTCTGCTCCAGCCTTATTATTTTACCAAAGAGGCTTCATTGAGACAATCTCATAAATGTGTCTGTACTAGCAAACTCTCCTTTGAAACGACATTTATAAATTAAGTAATATTTTTATTGAGTTAATAATATTGAAAATTCTTGAATTATGATGATAAGGGTCAGGGGGGTAGCCAAGATATTTGAAGAAATTAAAATTTATTTTACAAGTAGTTTTCAACACCTTTTGCAAAAAAAACTAAATTTGTGATTTCAAAAAAATTTAAACATTGTATTGAATTTTGATCTTCAAGGGGGGGTCCTTTCGTACCTACGAATCATCCCCTGGCTATGCCCCTGATAGGAGTCTTTCTGATATTACATAATACATAGGAAGAGGAGGGGTCAAAATTAGCCATTTTTAGCGTTACGTAAGATGCTAATGACTCCATAATATGGGGTCATTCACTTAGGGGTCGTTCACTTATTACGTTACACAAAAAAACGAAATTTTAGACCCTACCCCCTTGTCACAAATTTGAAATTCACGACGTTCATAAGTGAATGACCCCTGTGCTCAAGTAGTCCAATCTAGTACATACAAATTTCCATACAATTTCTCAAGTCCAAAATAAATATACAAATCTTGGATTCTCTATTAAGATACGTAACAAGGCTGAGGAAGGAAGGATATTTTCTAGAAATGTCTTGAATCTTTGCTACACACCTGCCCCTATTTAGGTAAATATCATCTAAACTCTGTTTTTATTTAGACAAAAATAAGTCAAAATAAAATCCAAATTTAATCAAAATCATGAAAAGTTGTGAAAATATTAAATAAAGAATCCGTGAAGAATAAAAATAAATTAAATACAAGTAGTGTTGCTACATCCAAAAGAGAAAAACAAATTAAAACCCATTTCATTCATCTACAGAACATGCATATTTTCTTATGTACACATTCTGTGTAGGCAAACATTTTTATTTTTATCCAATAACATTTGTTATTAATGTTATATATGTGGAATAAAATTCATTAATTTCGATATTAAACATCTGTTTCACGATGAGAGAAGCAAAAAGATAACAAAGCTTAGATCGAAAAAGTTTCAAATGCTCCTTTCGAATACAACTTTCGAAATGCCGCTGAAAAAATTTGTCCATTCGGAAACATTTTGAGTCTTTGGAAAAAGTTTGTTTTGAAAGTTTTAAAGTAAATACGCACTAATTATTGTTTCTATTTGATTTAATAGCATTATAAAATATTGTAGAAGAGGTAATAATTGAAGAACAATCAAGTTAACTCTAGTAAATAGTCATTTGAGAGAAATATCAAATTTCATTAAATATTTCAGTCCATTTGGATTACAGCAGTGCTTAACAAGGGAAATTCATCATTATTTCTAGAAAAATGAATCACGAACATCTAAAACAACACTTGCCGTTTATTGTAGAAATGATAGAAAGTGTAAAGACGGTTGAATTCAGGCAGAAATGGCAAATTATGAAGGAATTAATAGAAAGCAATAAGTACGAATGAAATGTTTACATTTTTTTCTTTCCCGCTTACGAGTTTGTTTTCTTTCTAGGCTCACGGTGAAGCAAATTGAAACGATTGAATTGAACATAAAGAAGGCAAAGGAGTTAAAGGAGCAGTATAAAAAGACAATTGTCGTAAGATTTTAGTTATATTAATTAACAACAATATATTAATTATAATAAATTATTTAGTTTACAAGTCTGCCTAATATTGACACGAAAAATGATAAAGAAACAACAAAAACTGTTGAAACAGTTCAAAATACATCTGCTAAGCCAGAGATTAATGAACTTAAAATCAAAAAGCAAATGAAGGAATTGAGGAGATTGCATGAAAACATTGTGAAAGGTATAAAATATCCACAGACATGAAAATATTTATTTAAATAATATTTTATCTCATTTTACAGATGAAATACCACTTCCATCAAAAAGAAGATCTGCACTTAAGAGATCTTATCGCGATTCATTAGAATTATTGCTTGATAAAAGTGACGATTTTCCAAATTTAAAGAAAAGAAAGTTAGAAACTGAACTTGAGAAGAAAACAGCAAAAGATGATGATGAAGGAACTAAACCAAGCTCTAAAATTGTAAGAAAGAGTTTGGAAGCGCCAAAAAGTTCTAAAATTGTTACAGAAGCTCGCAAATCATTAGGAAATCCAAGAGCAATTAAAAAAGCCTCAAAGTTGGTCGAAAATAATGAAAAGATTCTAGAGACTACTGATCTAATAGAAACTCCAATCCCAATCACAAAATCGGTAGGGAAAATTATAAAAAAGCCACTAGATCCAGTTGAAGCTTCAAAGCCAGCACAAATAAAACGCAAATCATTAGAAATTTCAAAACCGCCACCAGAAAAACGTAAATTAAAGGAAGTCCCAGAAGTTGTTAAACAGAAGCGCAAATCAATTGAAATTGCGAAGCCAGCACAAGAACAGCAAAAATCGACCTTAATTGAAGAGAAAAAAATACCTCTAAAAATAAAAAAATCTGAGGAAGTTATACAGAAAGTTCCAAAATCAATTGAAGTCACAAAATCTGAACCAATAATTCTCAAAATAAGTAAAGCTTCTCCTCAAAAAATTCCAATCGAACCATCAAAATCTATGCAAGAAATTAAAAATTCATTGGATGTTTCTAAAATTGTCAAAAGGAAGTCAAAAATTCCAAAACCTGTCCTTGAAAGTCCTAAGAAATTTGTAGAGATAACAAAACCTATCAAGCAAGTTGCAAAATTAAACGAGCTCCCAGAACCTGCTCAAAAAGAGGAACATCCAAAACCTTTAGAAATTAAAAAGTCTTCAATGAATAAGCTACGCAAAAAGATCGAGAAGCATCAAAAGAAAGAAGTTTTGAAGAAAAAGAGTAGAGCAACATTACTGACCAAAGGAGCTGCAATTAAGAAAGGCAGTAAGCTAGATGATGATGAATGGGAGGATGTGGATGACTCAGACAAGTCTGAGGATGAAGAAGATTTAGATTCTGGTGAGGAAGAAATTGAAAAAATTATGAAGCAGATACACAATGTTAGTAAGGAAGATGTTCCTGTGAAGTCAGCAGTTGAATCTGCTCCCATAAAAAAGGTTGAAGCTCCTATTACAATTAAAGAGGATGAACAGAAATCAGAACCGATAAAAAATCCTATAATCTTCAAAAAGGTTCAAAATATTTCATATATTAGGTGCAAAAAAGGATTCATATTCAAATGCTTGGTTCAAAATTGTAAATTTCAAACAATGGACAGTCCTGCCTTTGTTGATCACATTGAGAATGAGCATTTAACAATCAAATGGATGGGACATTGTGACATTTGTGTTGAAAAGGTTGACACAACTCGTTCAATAATTTTTGAGCTGATGCATATGCGAGAAAATCATGTCCTGAAAGAAGTTTCAAATGCTGATAATTTACCTGATATAACAGAGCATTCGGAAGCTGAGATTGTAGAAAAGCAGGAAGTTAATGAAAGTTCTAAGGTCACCAAACCAGAAGATGAGATCAAAACTGATTCAAAGCTGGTAGCAGCAAAGACTGTGGAAATAAAATCTACTGAGAAGGTGGCTCTGGTCGGTAAGAAGATTGATATAGGAAAAATAAAATTGATTCCATATAAAGGAACTCCATTATCACCAAAGTCACCAGAGATTGGAATCAATAAATCAATTGATTTAAATAAACAGGAAGCTACTAAACCTGCAGTAATTCCTGTGGTTGAAAAGGATATCCAACCAGACGTAAGTAAAGCAATTAATTCTAGCAATGTTGAGACAGATAAAAAACAGCAAGAAGCAACGGATGGAAAGCAGAAGATTATAAAGCATATAATTGTTAAGCCACCACAAGATAAAGAAGCTATCCCGCTGATTGTTAAACCAAAACAGCCAAATGGACCTGCTCAAAAGGTGGAAACAGTCAGCACAAAACCGCAAGTTCTTAGTGCAGAACAAAAAATAGTTATTCAACGACAAAAATCTACAGACAGTCAAAAGGATATGAGTTGTGCTGACTTACTCCGTCCATGGCTTAAAAGAAAAGTCAAGAAATATTTAATGCCAACTACAAGATTCCTTAATAATGTTGCTGCTATTATTTCAACCTACAAATGTATGTCCTCAAAATGCTCATTTTATACTTCTGATCGGGATCTTTTCAATGCACACTTGAGATTCCATGAGACTCATCAGACAGGAGACCGAGATTACATGAATTGTTCTTATTGTGACCACATATTCAATGATAAGGATCAAGTTATTGCGCTGGTCGAGCATATTGAAAATGAGCATTGCTTTGACAAATATCAATGTAAATACTGCTTTTATCGTAGCTGTGTAAGCCTTAACGTCATCAATCACCAACACATTTATCATGCAATGAAACCCAAATCTGTTTATGAGCTGGCATGTGACAAAAATCGTGATTATGAGCAGGAACTAGCAACAGTTAAAAAATCACGATTAAAATGTGTTCCTCCTCTAAGCTGCGTCAAATGCAATGCCAAATTCTATCTTTTTCCAAAATTATCAGCACACATGCTAACTCATGGACCGAATATCAAAACAAAGTGCACGAAATGCTCAAAAGTGTCTGACTTGAGCAACATTCATACCCATTTTATCAACTGTCATAATCTGGGCCTCTATCAATGTGTATTTTGCGTTTTTGGATCAAATAATTTTGACAACATTATCAATCATATTGGAAACTGCCATCCATCCAAGCCACCAATTTATTGCGAACGGTCGAACGAGAAGACTGATGAGGTAAGTGACAATTTGACTTTATTATTTTAAATAATATATTATAATTCATTTCTCTCAGGTCAATCCAGCATCAATCGAATCAACATCCTTAAAATTCTTAACTCAGCAAGTCGACCACAGAATCATCGAAGCATCCAAAATTCATCCAGACATATTAAGGAATGAGAAGAATGTCGGTGATTTAGGTGGCAATTTTAAACTCTATCCAGCAAAAACTAAATCACCAAACAAGGAACCACAGCCTGTCAAGAAAGTTCCAGATGCGAAATTAGGTTCAGCACTCAAAAAAGTTGAGACAAAAATGGCAAGCGCAACAGAACTTGTTAAGGAAATTGAAACTATCAAAAAGAAGTCACAAAAGGCTCAAGGAATAAGCAATGAGAAGAGCACAGGACTTCAAATTAAGAGCGTCTTTTCATTAAATAAGTTTTGAATTGTAAATTTTTCAGTTTGTCTAATAAGTTTGCAAATAAAGGGATAATTTAGCTGCTGTAAAATTGTTTTTCATGTCTAATTTCTGCTCTTCTTTAATTCAGAAGCAAATTTACTGAGAATAAAAAATTAACGCAAAAATATACACCAATTTTTTCAAAGAATAACGGTAAAAAATTATTTGAAAAAATAACGGTCAGAAAATATTTGAAAAAATAACGGTCAGAAAATATTTGAAAAAATAACGGTCAGAAAATATTTTAAAATAACGGTCAGAAAATATTTGAAAATAACGGTCATTTGTAGAGTAAATGTTTGTAGACAATAGTTTATGTCCAACTAATGCTCTAGTTTAATTCAGAAACAAAATAAATTAATCTTCTTAATCTTGAGATTTCTCTTTATTATTTTTCTTCATCTTGTTCCTTAATTTCTTTTAATCATCAGTATAAACAGTGAAAAACATAATCGTTCTATTGTAATTTATAGTTAAAGTAATGGAAAGGAATTTAAACTAAGTATGTGTATGCATCTATACCATGTTTCTTCATCATTGTTTTTTGTATAGTGATATTAAAATGAAAGTTTTGTGTACTTTTTTTTTGTATCGTTATCAGTATTATAATTATTTGGAAATCAACATATATTTAATTTGTCCTTAATTTTAAGCGATGACTTCTTTTCTGCTCATCCTAAATTCACATCATCTCTGCATGATTGTTACTCTTGATTTAATAGTTAGGATTTGTATAATTTTACGATGCTGCTGCGTATTTTTCCTTGAGCTTCTCATAGTTTTTACGTTCCTGTAAGATGGAATGTTAAATAAGATTAATAATAATAATAACGGTTATTTTAAATTTGAAAATAACGGAAATTCAAAATTTGAAAATAACGGAAATTCAAAATTTGAAAATAACGGAAATTTCAAAAAATTCAAAATAACTGCCAACAGAATCAGCAACTTACTTGTTCATTAACAGAAGGCTTTAATTTCTTCAGAGCATCGACAAAATGACGATTATGGACTTTCATTTCATTTATAATTCCATTGGTATCAATTGATTCCTTGAGTGTTTGTAATGATGCTTGTCGAATAAGTCCATCGAGATCAGCTCCAGTGAAACCTTCAGTCATGCATGAAATGTCAACAAGATCAACATCGTCAGCTAATGGTGGTTTAACTCGCGTCAAGGCTTTAAGGATATCAACACGATCTTCTGTTTCCGGCAGTCCAACATAGAGAATTTTGTCTAAACGTCCAGGACGCAAAACAGCTGGATCAATGATATCAGGACGATTTGTTGCTGCCATTAAGAATACACCTTTACGCTCTTCAATTCCATCCATTTCTGTTAAAAGTTGATTAACAACTCGCTGACTTGAATTATTGTCGCCTGAATCTGAACGTTTAGGGCAGAGGGAATCAAACTCATCAAAGAATATTACGCACGGTGCAGAGTTTCGAGCTCGTTGGAAACATTGACGGACTGCACGTTCACTCTCACCAACATACTATAAGGAATTAGATTAATTATAGCTTGAAGTTGTTTGTAATAATAAAAATATCCAATAAATTACCATATTCAGCAGTTCTGGTCCTTTTACTGAGATAAAGTTAATGCCAGCTTCATTGGCAACAGCCTTTGCGAGGAGAGTCTTACCGCAACCTACGAGAAATAATATGAAAATGTTAATTAATTTTAAGATACCACAAATTTTAAGTAACTAGCCTGGTGGGCCACAGAGCAGGACACCGGATGGTGACTCAAGTCCCAATTGACTTAATTTTTCTGGGAATTTAACTGGTGCCAAAATAGCAAGTTGTAATTCACTACGAATGTCTTGTAAGGAACCAATATTATCCCATGTGACGTCTGGAACAGTTATAAAGCCTTCACGTTTAGCTGATGGTTGGACGTGCTTAATAGCATCAAGGAAATCATCACGTGAAATTGCAAGTTGTTCGAGATCTTCATCGCTTATTGGCTGGACATCATTTTGTAGCCATTTAAGCATATGATCGAGTGTGAATTCTGGCAATATTTGTGGAACTTCCTCTGTCGTTGTTGGTACTGTTTCCATCTTTTCTGTAGGCTTTTCATCAGTTTTAGCAGGTGTTTCATTTGTTTCCATAGATTCAGGTTCAGTTGGGGTATCATTTGATGTGGATTCTGGCAGGTTTGATTCAGCTTCCTTTGGCAGTTCTTCTGTTTTATTCTCTTCTGTCGGTTTTTCCTCATCTTTCTTTGTCTCAGTGCCTTCCTCTGCCTTATTCTCATCGCTTGCTGTCTTCTCATCAGCCTTTTCGACCTCATTATCAACTTCCATCAATAAATCATCATCAAGATTAACAATTGGTTCCACTACAAGTTCCTCAGTTTCTTTTGCTGCTACATTCTTACTGGCTATTTCATCCAATAATATTTGTTTCTCACGTTTTGTGATTGCTCGTTTAATGGCAGTGGATGCAGCTCGTGTTGTCAGTGCCAATAAATCAGCTCCGACGTAGCCGGGCGTTAGAAGTGAAATTTCATCATAATTAAATGGACGTTCCAATTTCAAACTTCCTGATATGACTTTTAATATTTCACTGCGTGCTTTACGGTCTGGAATGCCTAGAGAAATCTCATGATCAAAGCGTCCAACGCGTCTTAGTGCTGGATCTAAGGAATCAGGACGATTTGTAGCGCCAATAACAAGAACTTGATCACCAAATTTCAATTTTGATAAGTTGTCAAGTGATGAAATTAGCTGTGCAACAATTCGTCGTTCCATGTCTTTTTGGGCATTCTGACGATTTGAGGAAATGGCATCAATTTCATCGATAAAGAGAACGCAGGGTGCAAATGAAGCAGCTTGTTCGAAAATCTCACGAATCCTTTCTTCTGATTCGCCTGAAACGCCAGCAATTAATTCTGTGGCTGGAACTTCGACAAATAGGACATCAAGTTGACCGGCAATTGCGTGTGCTAGCAAAGTTTTACCACTTCCAGGTGGTCCATGTAGTAAGAATCCTCGTGGAGGCGGCAGTCCAATATGTCGATACATTTCTGGATGTTTAATATGCATAATTAATTCACAAAGTTCCTTTAATGCCTTATCCAATCCGCCAATATTGTCGAATGTCACCAAGGATTTCTTGGCAAAAACTTCCTTTCTGAATTTCTTTGGTTTTGGTCCTGTAGATTGCTGTGGTGGCAAATTCTTTTCAGTTTGAGCCTGCTGCTGTTGTGTTGCTGGTTTTTGAACAGCTTTATCGACTGCTGCTGAAGATGATGATGATGCGGTTGAAGAGGATGGTGTAGCTGTTTGCTTCTCTAATTCCTCAATTGCATTGAGGCGACGTTTTTTCTGAGATGCAGGACCAGGACGTGATGTTGATTTAATTATATTTTGAAGTTCTTCAGTCGATGATGCAGTCTTTGATCCATTTGCTGCTATTCTAGTTACTGTTACTTTATCACCACCTGATGACTTTTGCTTGCTATTTTCACCATCTTCCTCGTCACTGCTTATATCGATACTTATTGGCTTTGGATCTGATGATGTTACAACTGGAGTATTTGTCTTCTTCATGTAAAGTGAATTTAATGCATTATTCACATGATTCCCATTATTAGCGTCCTAATTAAAATGCAAACGAATGCATTAATTTGATAAATTTATGTATACTTCAACTTACATCCATTACTTCCAAATCTGATCCCATATCGTCAACATCTGATCCAGGATTGCTATCAAGTCCGTACGAGTGTAAGACTGTCTTATATGCTGTGAATACAGTAGATTACGGTCAGTTTTAGCTGCTTTAAAGGGACGCTTTACACTTTACTTACCATGTTCTACCATTATTCGAAATGGAACCATTTTACGTCGCGAATATTCCTGATATCGATTCATCAATGACTGTGTCATTTCTTCAACATCGACGTATGTCTTATGGACATTTTCCTCTAAATACTGCGGATTTAAAATGGAAAATTTTAAAAATCGATAATTGAAAAATTTATTTAACCTCGAATTGTTTTCAGAAAAATCGGAAAACTTAAAATTTCCACACTAATTCACTTTAACTGACCTGTTTTACTCGTGGAATCAAGTTGGGGTCACTTACTGGTGACTTTCTACTACTCAAACTCATTTTATATGTCCTTGTTCCTTTATATTTAATTAATAATGAATTCTGAAAAAATATTCGCAAAATTCTTATAAACAACAGAATTCAAAATTACGTTGGCGGTTATTTTGGGTCAACTTCATTACGAACTGTTTTTCAAATTTTTTAAAAACCGTTATATAATTTTTTTGTTTGAATATATTCACACCTCTATGCATGAGATTAATTATGGCATTATTATTTTTGAAATTTATTAGATGATTTCAATGGAAATATCTTTAGCTGAAAGTGAATTAAGCTAATTTTAATATATTTCTTAACGGATTTTAAAATTTCAAATTTAGTTGATACAAAGTTCAAAATTTTGAATAATTTCCGTTATTTATTTCGAACATGCTGCCAGACAAAAATCTTTAATTTCACAATGTGAATATAGATTTAAATGCAGCCTGTCTATCTTATTATTTATAGCAAAGCACTGTCAACATTCTGAATCATAACAAACGCAATTTGATAACAAAAAGAACAAATTAATTTTAAATGTAATTTTACGTAGCTTAATACATTTGTAATATGTTAATTAAATAACATTCGAACAAAAAATATCAAAGTAGACTATGAAAATCATTCCGTTTAGATAATTAAGCGAAATTTTCTTAATTTCACAATATAATGCAGTTACAAAGTACAATTTTACATCACTAATAGAACTATTAAGTATCAAGATGCAGAACGAACAAGTCACATCCACAACATCTTCCTTCAAAACCTTTGCATTTATTGATCTCGAAACGACTGGATTGCCATCACTAGAATTCAACAGAACAAAAATTACACAATTAAGCATCACAGCATGTTCAGTAGAGCATATAATGGAACTTAAGGATAGAGAAGCAATTCCAAGAGTCCTTCATAAATTATCACTGTGTCTAAATCCTCGAAAATTGATCAAATTGGAAGCTTCGGAAATTACTGGATTAACGAATGAGCTATTGCAGAACGAGAGGAAGTTTGATGAAGATACAGTGGATCTGATTAACAATTTCCTCGCTCATCTACAGCAACCAGTTTGTCTAGTGGCACACAATGGGAACAGATTTGACTATCCAATACTAAAGACTGCACTGAAGCTAATTAATAAGTCTCTGTCAGAATCTCTGATTTGCTGTGACTCACTAACCATATTCAAGAAGATTGACGAAATTTACGAGGAAAATTCCAAAATTTTAATTAATGGATATAAAATGACATCATGGGAAAAGATCCAGACACAACAAGTTTTAATGATGGATGCTGAAATTCTAGAAATTGAGGAAATGCTGAAAAATTATGACTCGGACGAGAATCTAATGACAATAACTCAGTTGGAGACGGATTTTATCAGACATGATCATCAAATAATCAAATCTGAGCCTGATAATGGGCATGATGACATTCAGGCAAGGCAACGTCAAAATGAGACAACACCGAGTAAGCCTGTAAAGGTTGAAGAGAAAAATGCTCCATCGAAAAATCCAGAGTTAAATGACAGCAAGAAACGACCATCAAGTGCTGCTCGTCGAGAACTTTTCCCAACAACGAGTGAACAGTCGAAAACTTCCCCGAAAAATGGCAAGAAAGTCTATCCACGAGGATATTACTCACTTCGTGAAATCTACAAACGATTCTTTGGTGTACATCCAGAAAATAGTCATGATTCAGAAGCCGATGTTAATGCACTCTTAAAATGTGTGTGTGCCTGTAAAAAGGAATTCTTGGCTGTTGCCATGAAAAACGCAAGCAATTTTTCTGATGTAAAGGAACTTTAAATTTTATTTTTGTCTTTATCTGTCGATGCATGTCACTACATGATTTTATTTTTTGTCATCTTTTATATTTTTAATCACATGTACTATCTATTTTTACACGAAGTAACGAACAAATGAGATAATAAATTTTATACATTTTAATATTGACTAACGGCTTTTTTAGATTCAAAATTCGTAACGGTCAAATAAAATTTGAAATTTAAACTAGCTTAAAACTCCATGAAGTATGACAAGCTAAAATTTATTTCCGCTTAAAATTGTATTAAATTGATGCTTTATATGGAGATAGTCACAGATTCATAGTCCAAATTCCCAATTATGTAAAAGTTGTCAAAAATATATGCACAACTTATAGGCAATTACAAAGTGACAAAGTGACAAACGAAGGAAATTATATTATCAGTTGTTTACATTAATTTTCAGTCAGAAAAAAATTGAAATTTAATTAAAATGACAATTTTAAAGGAAAAATTGAGTGATTTTAAGGAAAAGTTTGAGGAAGCGCAGAAGCTTATTGAGGAAACCAAGACTGAAACATTGGAGCCTTATAAAAATCATTATCGAGCACGAGAAATCCTTTTGGAATTAGAAAAAAATTTAATAAATGTTGCCGACAGTTTTAAGGATGATGATGATGACAGGTTGACTATTAGTGCTATTTTAGGATATGTGATGAAGGATATTGGAAAAATAAGCATGTTTGTAGACGAGACAAGCTTAGCAGAGAAATATTTTCAAAGAACAATTGAATTGCTGGAATTTGACAAGAACAACTTGAAAATCATCGTGTGCTATGTTGATGTCCTCAATCAGCTTGGTATCTTATGGTCAAAACTAGAAGATGTTGAGAAATCAAAATCATTCCTGTTGAAAAGTGAAGAATCAGCAAATCAATTTAAGGAAATGTCAAACATCCAGCCATTGACGATTTTTGACGTATTTGGAACTTCTGATGAGATTGAAAAGGGAAAAGGACAAGAAAGCTTAGAGAAAACATGTACATTAACTTATTTCTATCTTGCTCAAGTATTTGGACAGTTGGGAGATTTAGATACATCCGCAAAGTATTGTCATTTGACATTAAATAGGCAATTAGAACTAAAGGATTATGATCCAATTGAATGGGCATTAAATTCTGCAACATTATCACAATATTATTTCGGCAAGAATATGCTCAAACAATCCAGACACTTATTAGCTGCTTCCAGTTACATGCTAGCAAACTATTCAGCAGATCTTGAAACACGTGAAATGACAGACGACCAACGAGCAGCAGCAGTTGAGAATCTTAAGCACAGAACAGCTGATGTTGATTTATGCTTTACTAAATATTGCATGTATATACTCAAGACATCAACTGAACGTTTACTTCAAGATGATGACGAGTCAACAACGGACACAAATGCAGCTCAATTTAAAATCAACACTGGCTGTGAAAGATTTCCATTAGATTTAGGTGTTTATGAGCAACAAGTCACAGATCAATTTGTGCTGACGTATGAAGATGCTAAGCTTGTCTTCCTTGAAGCACAGTCATATCTTAATAAGGCTAAGGAATATTATTCACTTGAGAGTGAAGCATCGCAATATGCACGAATAATTCAAGATTACGCTGGCCTTTTTAAACAATTAGCATTTTTTGATGACGATACAGCAAATCAAGCAAAATTACATAAACGTAGAGCAGACCAACTCGAAGCTGTTCAGAAGGAACTTAATCCTACCTTTTATCTCAATATTTGCAGGTAAGGCGCATAAAATTATGTTAATTAAGTTAATTCTATTTAATGTCCTCAAATCTTCTTAGAGAATTAATGTTTGAGCTTGGATTGACGTATTCTGACATGCTGGATATAAAATGCGACAAACTAAAATACGAGGAAGTTCAGCCACAAGTCTTGAGCAAGATCAACAAACTTTGTCATAAAGCCATTGAAAAGTTTCAAGAGTTTATCGACAGCTACAAGGACAAGAAAACGAATGAGATTCCAGAAACGTTAGATATTGATGACTTTCAAGCTATTGCTTGTGCACATTTCAATCTAGGACGATTGTTCTATAAAATTATCACGCCAGACAAGAGGATGCAGCTGGAAAATACCCAAAAAAGTCTTTTCAATTACAAAACTTTCCTGAATTATTGCTTAAAGCACAAGGAAGTCGCAGAAAGAATGAAAGGCGAAAAAGGCGTTACACAAAGTATGGTGGAGTTATTGCCGCATAAAATTAAGAAGTTAATGGACGAAATAAGTCAATAAAAAAGTCATCGTAAAGTTTTCATTCACTTTAAGCACATCCATAATTCTATACACAAGCACCACATTGAAATAAAGTCATTAATTAAAGGAAATGCTTACTGCTTAAAATTAGCTAAAGAAAAGTTTTTAATGGAAATTAAAAATCGAATAAAATTTGCGTGCTTCATAAAAGAACAATTTTTGGGGGGAATTTTAATTCATGAAAGTTTCTTACAGTAGATTGTTTTTAGAAAAGAAGAATTTGGACATTTACAGTGACAAGCATCATTGGCTCAGGGGTTAGTTAGGTTATCGGTCTCTTCAACCAGTGATCATGGGTTTCATCATAAAGAAGTTTGTGTGTCCATGTTTTAGTGCACAAATTATGACTAGGTGCATTGAATGATATATCCTAGCCTATCCTGTGTCATACAACTGTCTAGAGTTGTCGTGGAATGAGGTAAAGAATAATGAGGGTCTGGGTAGCATGTAATGAATGATGGACAAAACGAAAGAGCTTGTGGTTTGAAGCTAGGAACAAAAGAGCACAAGGTGTCGACTAGGCTAGCGTAGTTTCAGATTGATGCTAGTTTTACGCTGATTACCGGAATGGGAACTTACTTCTTAAGGATAAAACGTTGTATTCGCTAAACAATTGGAACTAGAGCTTGAATTTATACATAACGGTGATCTGAAACTGTTTGACACAATAGATTTTTTTGGATGATAATTTAGTGACAATGGGGTGGGGATACTCATTTTTGATGCATGTCAGGGATCTAGCAAGAAATAGGAATTAGGATTTTTTTCTAAAAAACTAGCAAATTGAAGAAAATTTTCCGGCAAGCATGGATTTGTCCCCCCTCCCCAAATCTCCTCCATGACTAAGCGCCTGATGAAAGTCATTTTACCCTTAGAGGCCGTTCATAAATGACGTCACGCAAAAAAATGAGGTTTTTAGACACAAAATTTTTTTAAAAAATTTTTTTGTTTGTATAGAAGTGTCAGACCCCCCTCCTCCCTAAACATTGGACGTCATTTATGAATGACTCCTTAGAACATGACCTTTTAAGAGTCTTTCGGATATTACGTAACGCTTAGGTGGGAGGGAGGGGGTCAAATGACCAGTTTTTGCGTTACTTAATATCATAAAGACCCCATAGGGGTCATTGTCTTATGACGTTCATCATTTAGGGGAAGGGTCTAAGATTTTATGATACCCCATTTAAATTTAGTAACAAGAGTTAAGGTGGGTCTGAAATTCCCAATTTTTGATGGACGTCATAAGTCAACGACCCCTCAGCAATACTACAAAATGAAAGCTTTCACAAAATCTCTTTCAGCCTCACCCCAGTTCAAAATATCCCATCAAAGCTTCCTAAAAAAGATGAAAAATCATTCGTCATCATATTTTATACGCTTCTTTGAGTTTGTAAAAAAGAATCCATAAGTGAGTGTTTGTTATTAATGGAATCATGTCAGCTTCCTTTGTAGCTTATATTAAAAATATGTCATAAAACTTAAAGTGTAGGCACAAGTGGATTGCTTTTATGACAAAAAATAGATCTGTAATGGAATTTCCCAGCAGGCAATTTTAAAATTCAATGAATATTCATCTTTCACCTGTGCATGCATGAAATATGATGGAAATGGATGTGAGAGAAAAATTTACTTCCTTATTTCCTTTTTCCGTACATCCACACATATTTTCTGTTACCTTAGTTACTCATACGAGAATTCGTATCTCACATGAAATGATTGCTGCTCCATCATGGCAAGTAGAAGCAAGTTAAATTTTAAGGGATTTTCGCACTTCAATAATTTTCCAATCTCCTGCAATTTATTTCATTATATTCCGATTAAGTATTCGAAATATACAAAAACTAATCTTCATGCAGTCTGCAGCATATAACTTCATCTTTTATAATAGTCGTATACATCCATATATAAAGCTTAATTGTATAGACAATAAAGAAGAACCAGCATCCAATTTACATTTTTTTATTTCCTCTCCGAAAATCGATTTGAGAATGTCATGAGAATGCAATTTTTACTTTTATGCTACCACAATGAATGCGACGGTTCTTTTCTCTATCATTCGATTTGGTAGAACGTGTTGCACTTCCCGAGAAATAGTTGACCTGGTAAGATTATGAATTTTTTTTATGCATTGTTCATTGAATTTGTTTATGGTTGAGTGATTGAGAGTGAAATTGAAGTTTATAAAGCGGAACTTTACAGGATGTTCATCTTACCAGAATTCACTTTGGTTTAGGCTTGTCAGCTACTAGATGGAATCTGGCATCTGTGACTATGACAGATACCTGTGCGTATTTCTCTATTTTTTGAAAACCAATACAGCAGATATCCAAAATTAAGCCATGATTCGAAATTATAGCACCCCCCCCCCCCCAATAATCCTGGATATACCCTAGGTAAGGGTTTGGTGTACATATACCTGAGGATAGGTGCAGTTGTACCCAGGGTATACTCTAGCTATTGTCTTTACTATTGTTTCTACTATGGTCTTTACCAGTCATACTGGAGAAATCGACTCTTGAATTAGTGTGTTATCAAAGCTTTTAACCAAATCAGTATCCCCCCAAAATATTCCTGGATACAGCTGCACCCAAATTTTATCAATCCATCATATTTATATCCAGTTTCAAAGCGAGCTTCATACTCTGCCTGGGTCTATCTTGCTCTATCTACGAGCCTCAGTCATTGTGGATTAGACCTTCAAATTCAGAAGTTGACCACCACAAAATACATTTAAAACTTCCTTAATTTCTCCATTAAATAAAAATCAACTTCCTACAGTCAACATACTTTTCTCGGGCCTCTCTTCAATATATTTTTTTATCAACTATTCCTCTTATTCCTTTCTCTATGTATCACTTGAAGTAAAAAAAGAACGGTTGCAAGAGGAAGAAAAGTTTCACATTAGTGGCGCAATTGAAAATGATCGTAAATTGAGTTTGTCGAAGAGAAGTTTTCAATTTTTTTTTTAAAAAAAAGGAATGAGAACTTTCTTATCATCATTATCATCCACATCATCAGTACGTTCGGTGCTTGTGAAATATAGATGACAAACGTGGAGTTTATCCTGTTTGTTCCTTGAGTAGTTTTGAGGTGAGAGATTTTTCTTGAAATTTAAGTGGGAAATTGTCTGCGTTTTTGCTTGATTCAGTTGCTTTCAAGGAAGTAATTGGTATAGAAAATGAAAGGTAGGATTGAATTAAACTCAATTAAATTTGCTAAAGAGTAAAAAGCTTTAAATGTACGAATTTAGACATAAATTTGATAGAAAATTCAATTTGAGCTACAATTGACTGCAAATTATTACTAGCTTTTCAATATATCATAGACTTTACTCATGTATAGTCAGTCTAGAAGCTATAAAGCTGGTCTAATAATTAAATTAAGGTAAATTATACTCTTGAAATCAGGAAATTATGTTGAAAAACATAAAATAAATTCCTGATTAGAGTTCAAAAATCATTTAACCGTTAAAATTCAAAAATAATTTAGCCGTTAGAACTCAAAAATCATTTAACCGTTAAAACTTTATTGCATTTTAAAATACACTTCTACAATAAGCAATTAATTTTAATTTACAGAACCATCATCAGCAAATTTTTCTATTAACAGCAGCCAAGACCACTTTAAAACTAATTAAAATTCTTATTGAAAAATTAAATTTTTACGTGACAATTTCTCTGTCATAAAATTCATCCTTTCCATAATTCTTAATGAACATCTTCAAATCCCTTAAAGTGGGTCAACAAAAAGGAAAGAGTGATATAAGAAAAATTAGTAGAAATACCGTCGATTATTAATCCCACGAGGAAGAGACACACAGCTCTCATTAAATATTAAATCGCCGAAAATCGTTTGAATCAATAAAACGCTTAAAGGCTTTAAAAAGGGACGTGATAAGTGTTCAACTGATTTTCATGTCATTCGATATTTTTTATCATTTTCTCAGTCGTCCTTTTTTGCAGCAACAGTAGAAAGTTTTTTTTATTCAATATTAATTTCGATGTCACGTTTTAGGGGTGCTCCAGGGAGATGCGATTTAGATAGACAGGCGAGGTATTAAAGACATTTATGGAAACTTTAGCTTGTAGGTGTGCTCTCAATTGGCATCAATTAAAAAGTCACGTTGAAAAATTTTTCTCATTTATTTTGCACACGAAAAAGAAGAAAAGTTAATCAAATAATCCAGTCGTTTAATCTTCAATCCTCTTTAATACTGTATTTTTTTCATAATACTTTTAGCTCTTACAAAACACTAACCGAATCCTATATAGGTTTTGTATTTAAAAATACTGAAAACTTTTTTTTCTCATACATTAATTTGCTTTTGCCAATTGAATATAAAAACTTTTAATCCTTTCCACACCAGAGTTCTCCTGTTTTTATTTTATTTTTTGTCTCTCTCTGTGCAAATTGAATTTTTTCCTCCTCGTTTTTGTTTTAACAATTTTAAATAAAATTCCAGTTTTAACTCATTTTTCTCGACAGGTAAAATTGAAAGTTGATTGATAGATTGCGGGGTGGATAAAATTCAAGGTTAGGTGTGCTTTTATAGTTACTTTATTGTTATTTAAATACAAAGTAGTGTTTGAAACATCAATTAAGCGACGTCTTATGAATCTAGCGACAGTTAACACTCCCTAATAGGGCATTATGAAAAACCAATACTAGAACAAAAAGGTCATGATTGGAAGATTTCTTGAAAAAAACAGGTCATGATTTTAAACCCTCCAAAAAGATCATCCTGGATACCCTCCTGTTCAGGAATTTTTCATCTAAGAGAATTTGTTTTTTTTTGTATTAGTATGGATACAAAAAATTAGGGGGGGGGGAGGGGGTTGGTTGTTTTGAAAAATCCTAGCAAATTGAAGAAAATTTCAATCGAGAGGGTAGAGGGGTGGACCTTTCCCTTTGGTTATGCCCCTGATCCCTAAGGGGTTGTTCATAAATGGCGTCTAATTTTAAGGGGTATCTGAAACTGTGTGACACTTCCATATAAAAACAAAAAAAATTGTATGAACATTTTGTGACAGAAGGGAGAGGAGTCTAAAAATCTCGTTTTATGCGTGACGTAATTTATGAACGATCCCTATGTATGGAATATTAAGTTCTTTGGAAAATAGCTTATCACAAATGAACTATGAATCTAGAGCTAATAAAGAAAAAATCTCGCTATTCCATAACAATCAAAATCATCTCTTTACTTATATCCTGTGTCCTCATCTCACATTCACTATTGAAATTATTCGTAGATAGAAAAATTGGTTCACACATATATGAATATAAATTTATGCATTATAAGTGGATGAAAGTATTAAAAACACAGCCAGCAGAGTTATGATAACAACATAGAATGAGTTTTTTTTGTAGTGAACAGAAGCAAGTAGCAGCGAGTGGTATCAACAAAAAATGTAAAATTCATAAAAGCATGGAAAAACTACCCCGGAAGCAAGAGATTGCATAAAAATTTCCTCTTTTTACTCGTCATAACATTACAGCTTCGTGGAAGTGCAGAAGGGATCGTAACGAGAATTACGTTTTGTGGAAATTTCAATTCAAAATAGCTCCGAGATATTCAACACTTCACGTTACCTTGATGGATTTTTGAAGCATCTTAGCGAAAAATATCAGATTAACAAGTCATTTTTGGCTGCTGTAAAATCCATCAGTGAATAAGCTAAGAGCTACAGAAGGTGTTTGAATATATTTTCCTTGTTTTTTTATGGAATATTTTTTTGGAGGGAAATGGAATTTGAAGTAAACGGAATTATCGTTAAAGGAAGGTTCTTGCGGATTTCATATCTCAGTCTTGGTTCCGTGAATATTTGGGGTATGGATTTTAACAAATGACGTCTAACCTGGGGCACCCTACCCTACTACTACCATCCACTTAGACTACTACGGGTATACCTTACCTACCCAAGGTATGGTGAGGTGGGGTCCCTGTGTAGTCCTAGAAACTGGCCTCAAGAGAGGCTTTATGGGATCAAAATCCCTACCTCTTTGGAAAATTTCTTTAATTTGGAACAGTTTATTGTCAAAAAATCTTGAATCTAGAGAAGGGGGTCTTAAAAATCATTTTTATTGTTACTTTATAAGTGAGCAACCCTTAAATATTGAACAATACAAATAAAACTTAGCGAAAGCTCAAAAATTTTACCATAACTCTTACAAAACCTCTGAAAATCAGCAAAAATTTCCACACAAAAAAAAAAATCAGTAACTCAACCATCCAGAAATAAGCATTTCAATCCAAAATGAAACAACTTATTCGTACAAACCATAAAAATTTAATTTTCGCGTTATTTTTTGGGGAGGGAGGAAATTATTTCAGAGAAAACCCCGCAGACGTTGGTAAATAAATGAAATTTTACAATTCACATCGCACTACAAAATGTTGTTTGTTGTACTTTCTGTGTAGTGCTTTAAGCTATAGAAGCTTTTCATCTCATGCATATTTATAATATTGTTAAGAATCATCACTGTAATAATTTTGTAGCTTTACCTTATGAATTTTGTTATGATATTTATTTAACTCATTTCTTACATGCTGACGCCTTGCTTTTCTGTGATTCAGGGGTGTATCCAGGATTTGGGAGCGGAGTCCATCATGACCTTTTTTGACCCCCCCCCCCACTTGTTAATCTTGGAAAATTTATTTTTTAGAGTAAATTTTGATAAATTTGAAAGTTTTTAGAATATTCTATTAAATATGCTTAAATATAGAAAGAGGACCAAAATTACAAATCCCTCCAAAAATATTCTGTTCTTGCATACAGCAAGCTTTGCAATCTCACATCCACTTGAGCTTATTATAAGCACCACTCACAAAAGCCAGTTCTAATAATGCACACATATCAGATTATTTGCTTATAATTTATTATCATAGTTCCCATTATCATTACAATTTCTGTTTGTCTATTTGCCTGCATTTTATTCACATAATGCATTCATCTCCCTTCCTCTTCCTACTCAGTCTATTGTTTGCATATTCAATTATAAATTTTATGCAATGAAGTTTAATTGAACGCATTTGAAAGCAATAAACTTTACTATTTAGATGTCTAAAATGAATGTGTGCATTATATTTATATCGATACTCTACTGCTTAATTGCATTAGAAAGGCTTTTACTAAATGAATGAGTTCTCAGTATTTTCCTCATCATATCATTTAGAGATTATTTCAATATTTATTAACACATTTCTATAGGCTTTAAATAATTAGCATATCAAGTTATTGTTAATTTAATTAAAATTCTGATGCAGTGAAACACCTCCATAGAGCAGTTAATGGACTAGGTGTGAAAATATGTTTATAGTTCCTCCATTTTCACCACCTAGTATTTTAATGTCTATGATTAAAAAAGATTATTGAATGTTTTAGAATAATGAAGATATTTGAATAACGGTCACAGAATATTTGAAAATTAACGGTCAAGAAATATTTGAAAACTAACGGTCAAAAAATATTTGAAAACTAACGGTCAAAAAATATTTGAAAGAACAGAAATGAAATGCTCTTCATTCTATCAGATTCTATTAATTATTTTTATGTAAGTTATTTATTTGGGCCGATCCTAGAAGTAGTGCAATACTAGGACAACCCGGACAGAACAGAAGCAAGCTTCTTTGTTTCCGTCATTTTCCAAAAATCAGTTTAACACTTGTTTGTACTCCATTGGAGATACTACCAGATGTTAAGCTGATAAGAACAGATACTACACTTTGATCTTAGCCATTACAGCCGAGAAGCGATAACAATTTATTGACACTTTGACGGATATATATTAGTCATTTCTGCGACTGCTTGTGAAGTATATGGTGGAAGAAACATTTGTATGAAAACCTCACAAATTCTCTTTTTTTGCTTGTTTTTTTTCGCTATGAATGTAAGGTTCTAGACTTCTTTTTTGATTCTAAATCAAATTTCAGAAAATCAGAAACAATTGTGAATAGGAAATTAACTTATGTGGTTGATAATTTCATAAATTATGTAAAACAAAAGACACCAATCAAAATTTAAATTCTTTTTTAATTTGAATAAATCAAAAAATGAGCTATCATCCCATTCTTAGTCAAATGACTCGTAATATTCATTCAACAAAATTGCAATTGTAAAATTTTTTAAAAATCAATTTAAACTGCCATAAATCAAGTATTTAACTGATTACAATATTCAATATTCAATTTCGACACCCATTTAATCAATTCATGATTCATTTACTGAAGTTTCAAAATTGTTGGCATCAAATTTATCGAAAATTAATAAATAATAATCACATTATGGATGAAAATGGTTCTCGTATGGTGCGGCATTGTAAATGCTAGACAGCAACAACAATAATAATAAATAAAAATAAATTGTATGAGAACAATGGCGAAATATTAAATAGAAGGACTAATAACGTCAAAAGCAGTTGGTATGGAACAAAAAAAGGCAGCAAACAGTAGAGATTTATGGGCGTATGTGGAGCAACAAATGATTGTAATGATGAAGTTGCAATGCACAATGATTTACGACAAAATATCGCAATGGGCATTTTTCCCATTTTTCTATAATTCTCTCTCGATGTGACGCTCTCGACTGACTGTATTATGTGCCTCACAATTCACACTTGTACTAAATGAATGAAATTTTTATTTATTTATTTTGTGCTGCAAAATAATAATTTTTGCATTTTTCGATTCATGAATTTGTTTAAGGAATATATGAACTGGAAATTGAAGCTCAAATTCTGAGTTATTTGCATTTATTTGTTTTTTTTGTTGGAATTTTTACAATTTTAAATTCAAATTTACTTTTTTTTTAAAAAAACTTATTATTTAATGTCAAAATGAGATTTTTTGACCCCTCCTCTGCCTTGTCATTGACTTTTCGAGAATAATTGTCACACAGAAATTCAGATTGGGGTTTGCATTTCAAAGTGGCGTAGACAGAAATTTTTGGAAAAATTTAGGGTGCTTTTGGATAGTTTCTCAAAAATCACTAATAAATTGAAGAAAATTGTCCATTTAAGTGGGCTGTTAGGTTCACAATTTTTGAGGGGGGTGGTTTGAATTTTTTTGTATGGACAGGAAAATTAGAGGGAGTAGGTTTGAGTTTTATTTCTTAAAAAAGCATAGCAAATTAAAACTTGACCCGCAAACCACCCTTCCCCTGAATACGCCTCTGTAGGTTTACCCACAAAGCTCTACACCTGGCTACAACCTTGACTTAACCTCAAAATATTTGAAATTAACGGTCAAAAAATATTTGAAAATTAACGGTCAAAAAATATTTGAAAATTAACGGTCAAAAAATATTTGAAAATTAACGGTCAAAAAATATTTGAAAATTAACGGTCAAAAATATTCTCTGAATACCCTTATTCTATCAATATATCCTTACAGTACAAATACAGGTTCAACTATACCACTTCAGTATTTTAATTTTAGAAAATTTTACTAAAAGCTACCCAAAAATTAATCCCATTCCATTAAAAATAAGGCCCTGATGAAAGAAAATTCAGACATGAATCACACATAATAACAACGAGACTGTTCAGAATCGTAATAAATATATTTTATGTAATCATCATCATTTTAATTCTCAACGCGCCATAAATTGAAATATCACAAATGTGTGTGAATTTTCATTAAATGATTTACAGTCGTCATTTTTTGAATGCATTTGAGATATATTTATGTGTGTGGTATTAGGAATGAATGTGAATTCTAAAATTGAGAAATGTTAGCATTATTTTGTGAGGGAATTGTTTTTGGATGGTTTGATGAGAATAATAAGAGCTTTAGTGGGGTACAAATAAAGTGTAAATTTTAGGGTCATTGTCTTGTCAGTAAATTAACAAGTTTAGGCATTAAAAATAAAAAACTCCAAATTCGTTTCAATTTCCCATCTCAATCTCCCAACACAACTTGTTTTTCAATTATAAAGCAGTGCAAAGACAGCTAGAAAAGAGGAAGGAACGAAAAATGATGAAAATTGTTTGCTTATGTTCGCGATAATTTTGTTCACCCATATATGACAATGATGAATACTTTATGACTTCCTCATTTTCATTGTCATAATTTCTATCAAGTTCTCACTTCGTGTACACAACCATCGCATGCAAGTGCTTTCTATAATTTTCCATTTACATTTTAGCGACTTTTCATTTTGTTGATTGCTGATAAAGCACACAAAGTTATAATTTCAAGTGTCGTTGATAATATTCGCAGTTCCATATCACTTTTTTTAAAGCAGAAATTTTAAATTTCCGTTTCATACAAATTAATTTTCACTTCCCAAATAACGATGTTGATGACGATGTGAGGAAGAATTTAAGTAATTGAAAGTCATTTGGCAGTTGCGGTACATCAATTTTTAAATTTATTCTTCAACTACACAATGTTCGTGTGTATCTTTATGTGAATGTGCCATGCATATTATGTGCCATTAAACTCGACTTTTACGTTTCTTGCGGAAAGCATTAATATGCCATAAAATACAGAGAAACAGATTTGAGATTCTTGCTTGGAGACACCTAAGCGTTATGATCCGAGTGATGTAGGATTGAGGTGGCTTTGCTGAATTTAAAGGTAACGTCTTCAAGAAATATATTCAGTTTTCAACGTTGGGATTCGAACTAGCGTCTTCACAAAAAGGATTACATTGTGTTAGGATTCATTCATAAATGACGTCACGTAAGAAAGGTGATTTTTAGAGGGGAGCTCTTTCATGAAATTGTAATACAAAGTTTTTTCTTTTGTGTGAAGTTGTCACTCAATGAAAGACCCCCTCCCTCCCCAAATTATTGGACATCATTTACGAACGACAGTCTGAAATTTCTGATCTAACCACTCGGTCACAATAGCCTCTTTATCATTCAAATTAAAGAAATACCCCCAGGGGTGTGGGGGGTAGGTTTGGGGAAACCCCCCTTTTGGGAAATATTTTTTAATTTTCTAGGGTTTTTTACGAAAAAAATCCAAAAACCCCCATACAAAAAATTCAAAACCCCCCTTCGAAAAATATCTGGATACGCTCCTGAATACCAACTTATGCGTACCTAACAGCATCATCCAATTCTATCATTTGCTGCTCGGAATTTTTACTGATATTCATTTTTTTCTTTCTCCTGGAAATGCGACATTTATCAGATTTATGATATTTTTATTTCTAATATGAATCTTCTGCTATGGATGTACGTCGCTCATAAATAGAAGGAAATAGGAAATAGGTAGAGACGATGAAATGAGATTGAAGAAAATAAATCCCGGATAAGAATTTCAATTTTTCAGAATTATTGCTGTCGATGTCATATGGATGTAGTCATATGCTAGACACGTAAGACTGAGCTGGAATTAAGTAAAAAAGAAATCAACAAATTCTCAATGTGCAATCTGATTCATTGGAAAGTGGAGTGATTGATATGTTGTCTGGACAACAGACTTGTGATGTATGTTGAGTGAGAGATGTGGCTGTAAGTCTTCTTGTGATTAGGATTCAGGTATTAAAAGTGAATTTATTTGATTAGAATTTTAAGCTGTAAATCCTGTATTTAATCGATTTATTTCAGTCTTCAACTTTAAGTTCCATATTCTCAAGACTAACTTTAACTTTTACTTTTCTCAGAACAAACAAATCAAAAATTACTATCATGTCCTCAACAATTTTAAAAGAATCTCAACTTTAACAACAGTTCGTCGTCGAAGAAAAAGTTTTTTTTAACATTTAATAATTCCAACATATTTTTCTCATTCCAAGACATTTCCTCTTCTATACTAGTTTTTTATGTGCAACTCTTTATTCAATATCATATTTTATTTTCATTCGCAATGCTTAAGGTTTAGCATGAAAAAATAACTTTTTTCCTACTGCTGCTTCTGCCATGTCGTTTATTTGATCTATTCTATATAATTTTTTATTTCATTCTATCACAATTTATCTTTCTTGCTTTTTAGTTGTGAGTTTTTTGTATGTGCTAGGCAAGGGATGAGACTTTAATTAAATATCTCCCCATGGAAGCTTTACAAAAATTTAACGTCTCTCAAAAATTCAAATTTAGAAAATTTTCAGATGCCTTTAAAGCTCTAAAAGTGGATGTTATTTGTGAATGATCCCTAAAATATTATTGCTAGGGATAGAAAGTGTCAAATGTCTACAAGGGTAAATTTAGTGAGGGGTTTTGGGAGTTAACCATACCCCCCATTTTGGTAATTTTTTTCAATTTGCTAGGTCTTTTTAACAAACCCCCCCCCCCCCCCAAAAAAAAAATTTTGCATACAAAAAAATCAAAACCCCTCAAAAAACTTCTGGATACGCCCTTGAATGCCCAATTACATCTCCTTAAGGGTTCGTTCACTTATTACGTTTGCTTTTTGGGGGGAAGGGTTCTGTGATTTTGTAATAGATAAAACAAAGAAAAAATTTTTCTTAAAAAATTTTTGTAATAAGGGGGGAGGGGGGTCTAATATCTCGTTTTTTTGCGTAACGTAATAAATGAACAACCCCTAATCTATTCGTATTTTCCTCAGTACCCTATCTTACCACCCCTAGGATGCACAACTATGTACTTTTTTCTGATGTATGCAAGAGTAAGAAAAATTCATACGAAACAAAGTTTGAGGTCGTGAAAATTCCCTATTATTTCTCATTTCTGTCTCTTCTGTTCTTCTTCTCCTCCTTGATATTCCTCTATTTATTTTCCATTTCACATTTCGGTATAATTTTCATCACGTTGATAGTTTTTTCATTCCATTTCTCAGAACAAAGTTGAGAATCTTATTTCATTCCTATCATTGAAATTTTTCCATCCATGTTGTGTTGCTGTTCACATCACCGCTTGCATTATGTATGAATTTTTGTATATAAATATAGAACCTATACATCTCCATGATTCTATCATAGTTCATTCAATTCCGTTGCTTTATTTTTTCCTATGATTTTATAATTTCCGGTCCATAGCAGTGGCATGTCACGAGAGAGACACATAAACATGAATACGAAATAAAAAGTGGGCAAATGAACGAGGACGATGGAAAATTGAAAAAGAAGAAGCGGAAAAAATTGACAGTCACACAACATAACATTTTGGCATTATAAATTGAATGGAGTTTCCAAATTGTAATTTCAATGTTTTCAGCTGTGTAACAATCGGAATGGAATGACTTGACTCAGGAAACGTATTGAATTAAGTTTTGCAATTTTCAATTAAATGTCAATTTACGATTGAATTCAAGTGGTGAATGACGAGTGCTTGGGGGGTCCACTATGGGAAAAAATTGAAAAAAAGCGGCCATTCACTTTGATTTTGTCAATGTTTCGAATATCCATTCCAAAGTAATTTTTTCTTGTAGAGGACATAAAAGTAGACTTGTATGCCAAATTTCAGGTCATTTGGTGCGGCTTTCGCGATTCTAGGGCTGTTTGAAGTTGAAAAGGGGTGAAAAATCTGATTTTTTCATGCCACATTCAAGCTGGGAAATCTCTGCGATGGTAAAAGATATTGAAAAACGGTTTTCAGTTCGTAATAGTGGTATATAAAAGCTTTATTTTGGCATACCACAAAGTTTATAACTTTGTAGTTTTGGTACCGGTGTGCTGGGAAATGCTTGAAAATCATAGGAAAAATATCTTCAAACATGCCGCAACTATCTTAGATGGCCAATTTCCCTGAATTTTTTTACATCATCTTGTAGCCCTTGATTTTTAGTATTTAAAAATATATAAATATTAGACAAAACACTACTGCGTGGGAAAGTTATGGCGATTTTAATGAGTCGATATATATTTGGCCAAAAACTAACTTTTTGCAGAAAAAAATGAGAAATATAAAAATTAATATGGTTTTTGAGGTTTTTTGATTATTTATGCTGTTTTAAGACAAATTGTGAAGAAATTTTATCAAAAAGTTCAAAATTTACCGAGATATGGGGTACATGTGCTCTCTGACGACTTGACCCTTTTTCACGACACTCAAACAGCTGTAACTTTTACGAGGTGTAATATTTTTTGATTCTGTTTTCTGTTTGTTATAGCTTGTACTAGTATCTTTCTAACAATATGTAGTACTTGATAGTTTAGTATGTTCTTGGTCATGAATACGGTCTTTGTTTGTGACCGACCCCAAACTAGTGAAAATCTAAAAATGTCATTTCTTGATATACTATTTAAAATCATATTTAGACATTTTGTTTAGACTTTTTATGTTTATTTATGACAATTATGACCATTTAAACTCAAATTTTGTGTTTTGGAGTTTCTTTGCTACCTGTGGACAGTCTCTTGGAAGCCTCCTAAGAAGTAACCTAGTAGCCTCTATGTGGTCAACAAATCTTGCAAACTAAATTATTTTAAAGACTTTTTTGATTAATCTATAATATTTCTGCACGTTTTAGGCAAAATCCATTTATTTTAGATACATTGCACTGAAAAATTGGGATTTTTGGTAATTTTGTTTGAGATTGGCTTGCGTCGGTTACATTCAATGCACTACCATGGCAGCAAGGACTATGATATATCCAAGTATTGTACATTTTTATAAAGGTAATAATATCAGCTAGCAAATACAGAAAAAAGAGTTAAAAAATATTGTTCCTATAAAAAGTTATGACTGTTCAAATAGTCTCAAAAGGTACCAAGTCGGTAACCAGCATAGGTAATTTTGAAAATTTTGATGATATTTCAGCAGTATTTGGAACAAAATGGAATTAAAAGTCATACAGAAACTTAAAAAAATGTATAAGAAATCAAATTAGGCATGAAATTTCCAACATTGCGTTTTCACCTATGCTGGTTACCGACTTGGTACCTTTTGAGACTACTTGAACAGTCATAACTTTTTATAGGAACAATATTTTTTGACTCTGTTTTCTGTATTTGCTAGCTGATATTATTACCTTTATAAAAATGTACAATACTTGGATATATCATAGTCCTTGCTGCCATGGTAGTGCATTGAATGTAACCGACGCAAGCCAATCTCAAACAAAATTACCAAAAATCCCAATTTTTCAGTGCAATGTATCTAAAATAAATGGATTTTGCCTAAAACGTGCAGAAATATTATAGATTAATCAAAAAAGTCTTTAAAATAATTTAGTTTGCAAGATTTGTTGACCACATAGAGGCTACTAGGTTACTTCTTAGGAGGCTTCCAAGAGACTGTCCACAGGTAGCAAAGAAACTCCAAAACACAAAATTTGAGTTTAAATGGTCATAATTGTCATTAATAAACATAAAAAGTCTAAATAAAATGTCTAAATATGATTTTAAATAGTATATCAAGAAATGACATTTTTAGATTTTCACTAGTTTGGGGTCGGTCACAAACAAAGACCGTATTCATGACCAAGAACATACTAAACTATCAAGTACTACATATTGTTAGAAAGATACTAGTACAAGCTATAACAAACAGAAAACAGAATCAAAAAATATTACACCTCGTAAAAGTTACAGCTGTTTGAGTGTCGTGAAAAAGGGTCAAGTCGTCAGAGAGCACATGTACCCCATATCTCGGTAAATTTTGAACTTTTTGATAAAATTTCTTCACAATTTGTCTTAAAACAGCATAAATAATCAAAAAACCTCAAAAACCATATTAATTTTTATATTTCTCATTTTTTTCTGCAAAAAGTTAGTTTTTGGCCAAATATATATCGACTCATTAAAATCGCCATAACTTTCCCACGCAGTAGTGTTTTGTCTAATATTTATATATTTTTAAATACTAAAAATCAAGGGCTACAAGATGATGTAAAAAAATTCAGGGAAATTGGCCATCTAAGATAGTTGCGGCATGTTTGAAGATATTTTTCCTATGATTTTCAAGCATTTCCCAGCACACCGGTACCAAAACTACAAAGTTATAAACTTTGTGGTATGCCAAAATAAAGCTTTTATATACCACTATTACGAACTGAAAACCGTTTTTCAATATCTTTTACCATCGCAGAGATTTCCCAGCTTGAATGTGGCATGAAAAAATCAGATTTTTCACCCCTTTTCAACTTCAAACAGCCCTAGAATCGCGAAAGCCGCACCAAATGACCTGAAATTTGGCATACAAGTCTACTTTTATGTCCTCTACAAGAAAAAATTACTTTGGAATGGATATTCGAAACATTGACAAAATCAAAGTGAATGGCCGCTTTTTTTCAATTTTTTCCCATAGTGGGGTCTTCACTTATGACGTTCATTATTTTTTCATCCATTTCTCTCACATTCACGTTCTCACGATTTCTAACTGTCGTTTCCTTTTCAAACTCTCAAATTTATGATGTCAACTTCATGCCATTTAAGTTCAAAATATTTTTGTAACGGAAATTCTTTAAAATTGAATCTGAATCTTTTTCAGAATTTTGTAACTGAGTTCACCTTAGTGATGTCAAAAATTCCATTTTTTGAAGGAAATGATTAAAAAATTTTTGAGAAATTCTCATTAAAATTTATGTGAAGTTTAACTTTTGTCTACTTTATATCAAGTTTTGTATGGTTTTGTGCCTTTAAAGTATCAATCAGCAACAACATATTCATCATCAATATAATTGCATTTATTTTCAGTGCACTTGAAACCAATTAAGTATTTCAACAATGGAGTAATAAATTAATTGGATAACAATTGAGTCACTTATGATAAAAAAGAGTAAATTCTGCAAACCATAAACACAACAATTATGCAATCAATTGATGTCAATCGCGAAATGAAAAGATTTATTTTCAATTGAAAGCATAAATCTCTCACACAATGAATTTATTTTAATTTAAAAAAGTGTATGTTTTATTTTTTAAAAAATTTATTTAGTTTATTAAATCTTTTTTTTACCAAAGGAAAAGCCATTTTAAAAAGTACTCAACGGATATTACGTAACGTTTAGGGAGGATGTTAAAGTTTTGTTACGCTTCATATTAAAATTTTCAGGTTTTCTTACAAAATTTGTTATGGGGGAGTAGTCAAAAATGGGCATATTTTATCAGTAACCATATTATTTGTGTAGAAAACAATAAAATTTTTACTTTGTATAAATTTCAAGGGTCAGACACTTCAAAGTATTGTAAAATACTTACATTTGATAATTCTAATGATAAATAGTTAAACAAAGCTAATTGAAAATAAGTCTTGTGACTGAATCTTGTAAAAACTTTCCTTTCCAAAATCTATCTACCATTAAGGGCATAAAGGATAATCACACAATAATAACATTGTCATTATCTTCGTCCTTTTCCATGGATTCACATGATATCAATGTCATTATTTTGTTATTGTCTATCTCCATGTGTCTTTTAGATCTCTTTAACAGGCAGGAGAAATTATTGTGGCTATGATGATGAAAGCATCTACACACATATTCTCATAAAGCCGCTAAATGGTGAAAAAATGTAAAGCATCTATGTTAAATCATACGAACATCCTCACATCCGTACATAGAAAACCTCAAAATTTTCACAACAATTTCGGACACACAATGTGAGTAAAGTGAGAGTTGAAGGGTGTGGGGAGTCAAGTGTTGAAAATGTATTGTATAAAGTCGTAGACAGTATAAATGTGAAAATAGGTAAGTTGTGGTATGGAATTGAATGACAAAAGCGCAGGAAAATATTTATTTGGATTTCTAGACTTAGCAACAGGATGTTGGAATAGATTGGACATAACACCAAAAAACGAGTTTTTAGACCCTCACATTTATTTTGTTTGTATTGTCACGAGGTCTCAGACCTCCCCCCGCTGAATCCTTTGTAGGTATAGACCTAATCAGGAGCATATCAAGGGCAATCAAGACTCTTAAGGTAGAGTTTTAAAATTTACATGTCATTAACAGTTTAGTTGGTCTTCATTTTTATGCAGCACAAAAAAAAGATTGCCAAATTCGGAGACTAGATTGCAAAATAAATCACTGAGCCTAGTAAACCAATTAGAACATGTTTCCAGAGACTTCGTAGCAAGGAAGAGAAGCATGACTTTCAAATTGGCTAGTTTGTAGCGTTCGGCACATGCTTCAAACGTTTTATTGATGCTTTACATTTGAAGTATGTAAATAGAAACTATAATCATTGAAATACACTGAAAAGAATTTTCTAAATGTCTAAAATTCCAGTCAATCTGAAAAAATCATCTAGAAAATTTCCAAAAATTTCAGCATTAAAGCAAAAAAGGATATAAAGTAAATGGTGATTTTTATAGCGCTATCATTCAGAACATTTCAAGCTGAATGCTTCTGAATTTTATGGCTTTGACTTTAGGTGAAATGACTTTTTTTGTATAGACATGTATGCATGCTGAAAAAGAAGAAATAATGACGCTTCACATTTCCCCTCAGAACATCTCACACCATCCACTGATATTCATTGTATTTCCATTCACGGATAGTAAATTTTTATGTGTAGTAGTGAAATAGTAAGCTCATAAGCCATTTTAATAATTATCATGAAAGTTCAACATTGTAATTTTTATTTTACACATGCCCAACGTATGCACACTCTCTGTTTCATTTTACTTCCTTCTTCTTTTCTTTAAAGCCATTACACTAACTGTTATTACTTGCGGGTAGCACATAATGTGTTGTTTATATTATAAAAGAATTTATTCGCTCCAACATTTAAATTTGCCTTGTGAGAAGTTGAAATGACAGCAGGAACAAAATATTTCGCACACGCAAAAACATAAATTTTCATGGCTTTTGAAAGGGGGCTGTTTGGATGTTATGTAACGCTTCAAGCTGACATTTTCATCTTCAACAACTCTCAATAACAAAATGTGAGTGTAAATCACCATCAATCATGGTAAAGTCAGACCCCCTCCCCCTCTTGACGTTACGTATCATTCAAATAACCCCAAAAAGAGGAAAAAATTACCTTCTTGTCGTTTTCATGAATTTTTTTTATCACGTCTGCTCGCATGATACAAATCTACGCACATAAATACATGTGATGGAGTGACTTCATAGCGAATATAAACACAATAGATTTATGTTATCATAAGCATGTATTTTTAAATATATCAGCTTATAGTTTATGGAAAAAAATAATATTGGGAAATGAAAATGTCACGGGTTTTCTTTTATGTGGAAATGAAATTACGATAAAAATCTTACGACTTTTTATGTGTGCTGATCATTATTGTAAAAATTTATGATAACATAAAAATTCTTTTCACATAATATTCGCTGAATTTTATCTAAATTTTGTATCAATGACCTGCAAATGGTAGCTTTTTTTAGTAATTGTAAATACAAGACATAAAGGAAAATTGAAACACTAATTTATATCAAAGGAATTTTTTTTTGTTAAAAATACAGCACCTGGTACAAAATTTCAAAATTTATATGTGCTAAAAAATTGGACTGACCGTATGAATTACAGCCCAAAATTTTTCCATACAAAAAATTTTGAAAACCCCACCTCGAAAAATTTCTGAATACGCCCCTGAATGGACTACGGAAGGCAGGCAATTTAAAGTTGATGATAATCATTATTCAGTAATTGAATGCATTTAATTGAAAGACAATTTTCATCGTGTGATGCTTGATTAGTGCCAATATATATATTTTATACTTCATACATATTCATTAGCTGACTGAACATTCTAGTTAGGAAATGAGGAAAAAATTTCTCAATTTTCACGATTTACTGAGTTCACACCGCTATTGCTTTCGTTATCCAATCAATCATCCAATTATCGGCAAGGAGCTTTGAATGCATTAACATTTTAAATTGGATTTTTTCATGTGCTTGCTTCTCTTCCCCATCCAAAATTCCCCATTTTTATACATTTTCCTGCTCATTCAATTCCAACAAAAAAAATTAAAATTAATGAATGGTTGAACGGAGATAGATGAAAACGAGGAATTAAATTATACATGTAAAAAGTTTGAATAAAAGTTTTATTTCTTATCAAAGATCAGTGCATTGAGTTATGGAAAATTTACAGAAATTGAATTGTATCTCGATTGAATTTGCAGATTAACAAAAAAAAGTTGTTCATCATCTATCTCTGAATATGAGATTAAAATAAATTTGCAAATTTAACATGACAATGATTTAGCCTGTGGCTGTGCAAAAATAATTCTCATTTGTCTTGCTGAATTTTCCACAAATTATTTAGGTCGTGGCTTTATAATAATTGATTTTGACCACCCGACTTAATATTCAGCGCTTGTTTTTTCTGCTTTATTAAAATTTCCGTCATGATTATTTGTTGAGTAGGACAGAGTTGTGTCTATAGTTTAGGGATATAGTCAGGGGGTGTTTTGGGTGTCATTACAAAAAATTTCTGGTATAGGGTACCTTCTCTAGGGGGGGGGGGGTCCTGAAGTGTGTCTAAATATCCAAAACAATTTATATAGCTGCAAAAATGATCTCTAGGATTTTTTAAAAGCATATCCAACACCAAAGTCGTTAGAATTCCACCCCGTAAATTCCTAACAACAATACGATAATAATCGTCCTCATCATCATGGATTGTATGTGCATAGATGCCATACTCAACGCAATTATGTCTCACATAATATATTGTTAGTCTGAATGTTGAGGCTATTAAAGAAAACCATCAGTGTCTAACACAAATAAATGGTTATGAGATATTTTTGAATAGAGATTTATGCTTCGTAAATATCTTCCTCCTTTTTTATGTGTGTTTATATATTTTTCCAAGCTTTTTGTTTGTCTTTTTCTTCCTCCTCAACTTGCTCAGCTTGAGTGCGCTCGTTTCACAATTTTATGTATGAAATGTGGTAAACAATGTGAAAATTACAATAAATTTTCCACTAGGAAATATGACACGGCTATGTTTTCGTTTCAACTTTTCCATTCATTCATATTTTTGGTGCTGTGTTTTTGTTTTCATATTCAATTATAGAATTTATATGCTGTTTTTGTGAATTTTACGCTTGAAAATGTGATTGAATAAACGAAAGTTTTGTAGATTTTGATTTTAGTGATAAAATTCATCATGATTTTAGTGATTTTGAGATTTGTATGCTAAACTAAGTCTAGATACAAAATAATTGGATATTTTCTGTTGCAACTACCCCTCCAGACCCCAGTGGCATAGCAAATGGTGGACAATTGGGGGTTTGACCATGGGTGACGTTTAAAAAACTCAAAAAATTCCATACTAAGGGGCCTTTCATTTTTTAATGGGTGCCATATTTAATTCACGACATTTCAATTTAGCCTCGAGCGACAAAAACCCTTGCCACACCACTGTCATGTCCCGTCTCTAAATCTTCATCAAAATTTTATTCATAAACTACAAAAATCAACACTAATTTATCCAAAACATAATTTTTTTCCCACAAACTCCAATCACAGCACCAGAATATAAAACATCATCAGAAAAACAATTTCCTTCAGACACTCACTTTTCCTTTCTAAATCCACACCCACCGTCTTAAGTGCCAAAAAAATACCCTCGACCGAAAAAATAACAAAAATGATAAGTGAATTAAAGTAATATACGAGGATGTCTGAGAAATTTCATTTTTATTTTCCAGTACCCACAATTTTCATGTTATGTAGCTATAGATTGAAATAGGAAAGGCAAAAAAGGGAGGAGAAGGAATGTTAAGTCGTAATTTAATCATAATAAATGAGCGCGAAGGCAGAAAAAAAGCGTTTTAAAATCCACAAAACAACATTTTAAATTAATTTAAAGCAATCTCATTTCATATTTTTTCTCGCAGCCCGCTATTCTCTTAAGTAGATTCCAAGGGCTAGGGGCTCCTCTGCACTCGTTGCATTTTATTGCAAATTGTCTGAACTTTATTGCATTTTGCTGCATTCTTAACACTTTACTGCACTTTATTGCACTTTGTCACACTTTGCCACACTTTGTCACACTTTGTCACACTTTGTCACACTTTGTCACACTTTGCCACACTTTGTCACACTTTGCCACACTTTGTCACACTTTGTCACACTTTATCACACTTTATCACACTTTATCACACTTTGTCACACTTTGTCACACTTTGTCACACTTTATCACACTTTGTCACACTTTATCACACTCTATTGCACTTTACTGCACTTTACTGCACTTTACTACACTTTACTACTCTTTGTTGCACTTTCCTTTACTTTTAATATTTTGAGGAAAAATATCGATAAATGTGGTCAAATATCAGTTTAATGTACTTTAAAATATATTTTACGTTATTATTTAAAAAACGATGTAAAATCCCAACTACTATGAACAAATACGTTACAGCCAATTTTCAAATTTGTTTTAAAATAAAATCCATTAGTACTCCTTATTTTAGAACCTAGCAGTCGTTATTCTTAGAAAAATTTTTTTTCAGAAATTTCTAAAAATCATTGGTTTTCAATACTTAAGAACACATTAAGCGATATTTGAAGGGTAAAATAAGTGATCTGCATTAATATTTGGCTAATTTAGTCTATTTTTTGCCGACTTTGATGAAAATCGACTGACAACATAAAATGTTGAAAAAATAAAAAGGTATAGGTCATTTAAAAAATCGGTTCAATATGAGTAGGCTTCGATTAGCTGGTTAATAATTTATTCTAAAAAGATTTAACATCTTTTTTTAAATAATAACGTAAAATATATTTTAAAGTACATTAAACTGATATTTGACCACATTTATCGATATTTTTCCTCAAAATATTATAAGTAAAGGAAAAAGTAAAGGAAAGTGCAACAAAGTGTGATAAAGTGTGACAAAGTGTGATAAAGTATGATAAAGTGTGATAAAGTGTAGTAAAGTGTAGTAAAGTGCAGTAAAGTGCAATAGAGTGTGACAAAGTGTGACAAAGTGTGGTAAAGTGCAGTAAAGTGCAACAGAGTGTGACAAAGTGTGACAAAGTGTGGTAAAGTGCAGTAAAGTGCAACAAAGTGTGATAAAGTGTGACAAAGTGCAACAAAGTGTGATAAAGTGTGACAAAGTGTGATAAAGTATGATAAAGTGTGATAAAGTGTGACAAAGTGTGATAAAGTGCAGTAAAATTCAATAAAGTTCGATATTGTGCAGTAAAGTGTTAAAAATGCAGTAAAATGCAATAAAGTTCACACAATTTGCAATAAAATGCAATGAGTGCAGAGGAGCCCCTAACCCTTGCTTCAATTTGTCCTCTATTTTCAGAAATTTTCCACTATTTTTTGTTAAAATGTCCTCTATTTCTAAAAATTCGACCTTTTACACTAGATAAAATGGACTCATCCTACTTCTCAGTCGATTTTAATCAAAATTACTTTTTTATGATAGTGCAATCCCTTTGTTTTGAATGATTTTTAGACAATATTAATAATTTATCAAATTTTATGTACCAAATTTCAAATTTGTCAATACAATATTTTTGTGGAAATAATTTTAAAGCATTACTAAAATATTTGAATTTATGTTTAAAATAGACTGCACTTTACTGCACTTTAATGTATTTTCGCAGCACTCGTCACACTTTTGCAGCACTTGTTGCACTTTACTGCACTTTGTCACACTTTGCCACACTTTGTCACACTTTGCCACACTTTGCCACACTTTGTCACACTTTGCCACACTTTGTCACACTTTGCCACACTTTGCCACACTTTGTCACACTTTGTCACACTCTGCTGCACTTTGTCACACTTTGCTGCACTTTACTGCTTTTTTTTGCACAATTTGGGGAGCCCTCAGCCCTTGGTAGATTCTTTAAGGTTATGCATTCACAATTCCATCTGTGTGTAATACACTTTTCGCAAGCTTAATTTGTATGATGAGATTTATTTTCATTTCATATTTCTTTTCTCTTTTATTTTGCTTGACTTTCTTATGGTTTTGCTTTGTGCTCAGGGTTGTTGATTTAGGGGATTTGGAAGTTGGTGTGATAATTCTTCTTTAGAGTGCTTTAGAGACTAATATTCACTTTGGGATGGTGGATTTGATAACTTTTGACCTTGTTAAACTCAAATTTGTCTCTGGGGTCGGTTGCTTTATACACTACCCTGAGGGTATACCCTTTAGTAACCCCATGACCTATGGTATGCAATAGGAGGCTACCCTAGGCATACCCCTAGGGTATACTGAGCAACCAGACCCTGTAGTTAGATAGGAATGACTGAAAATCTAATCCAGCTGCAATCACTCAAAATCTGCTCTGTCTCGCGACTTTTTCAAGCCGATTTCAAGCAGACTCAACAAGAAGAGGAATAAGAAAAAGATAGAACATAATGTGCACCTCACTTATACATAGCAAAACAGAAACAGGAGAGATAACGTAAATATTAAATTAAAATGAGATGAGATTCATGTTGCCGTGACTACACTAGCAGCTTCTGTTACAATCTTCTTTTATTCTTAACACAGGCATCATCATCGTCGTCTTAAATTCAAGCATAATTTTTTAAGAAGATTTTTATTTCATTCAAGATTCTTGAGCACAATTTATTTCACTTTTCTGGCTTCTTGTTAATTTTATTATTATTCCACCACTTGCATTTACTGCACATTTCCTTCTTAATGTTAAGTACTGAATTAATGCAATAATAATTCATATGGCTATGAAAATCTATTTTCATTATGTGAGATAATTTTATTTTTCACGTTTCTATTTTTTTCGTGTATGTTATGCCTCTCTCATTATAATTTATAATTCATCCTCATTGCACATTTATTATGTATGGGGTCGTTCGTTTATTACGTTCATATTTTTAGAGGGAGGGTTTTTAAGTTTTTGTATAATTTATTTTAAAAAATTATAACAAGAGGGTGGAGTGGGTCTAAAAATTGGTTTTTTGGAACGTAACAAGTGAACCAACCCTTTGATGAAAATATATTGCACATGTATTCGTTCTCATAATTCTTTTTGCTTTTTTATAATAATCATATAAATTTTTTTCATCTCTTATTCTCGACTGTTTCTTTTGTGCATATTCATATTTCTTACAAACGGAAAAATCTTATTATTAACAGTTTAAAAGTATTTTTTTTTCTTGTTTGATTCCCAGTGGGTGAAGATAGTGGTTTTGTGGAATATTTAGGATCTTTGTCAGCTTGCCATAAAGATATGTTTAAGAATCTTAAGATGTAGGGGGCATGTAGGTATAAGACCACATTCAAATCCTTTTCATGGGATGTCTAGTGTCCCTAATGGTTATGAGTTCTCCAAGGGCTGGAGAGGGTTGGGGTTTAAGAGGGGGGGGGGGGCTTTCGGTCTTTTAAATATTTAAAAAGTTTAGTCCTTTATTCCGTTAAATTGAAATTTTCTCCGTTTTTTTAAAAGCAGATATCAAAAATGGCCACAAAACAGCATCAAACTTACAAACTTCCGATTCCAGTAACTTATAAACTACCCTTCATTGCCACTTCATCTTATTTGAGCACGACGATACATAATGATTAATTCATTTAGTCCTTCCATTCATTCAAAAATAGAATATGACCCAAAACAAAATTCTATCTAAACAAATACAGTCTTGAGTTCAATGACATCCACTTCTTCTATTTACAAAGTTAAAAAGTTTAATCATCAAAAATAAATTATTCATTAAATCTAACGAATTTGTTAAACTTCTCATTTAATTACCTACACCATCGAGCATCTCATCAAAGAGACTTGTGTGAACTACTTTCGTCTATTGAGCATCAAATGGGGTTTTTTTGCATCATCAACCTGGTCTATTATAAAATATTTTACAGGAAATTTAAAGCCATAATTTTGTTCAGTGGTATCATCATCATTCCCGCATGGAAAAATTTCATAATTTTTCTTTCTTTCTCGGTTGAGGTAAATGAAAATTGCAATATGCTTTATGAGAAACAATTTTTTTTCGTTGCGCTTTAAATTCTGTTTAATTTATTTGAATGGCTTCGCCATGTCTAGTGGCTATGAGTTCATGAATGTGAATTTATATGTGCGATATATTCATAAAGTTGTGCGGATGAATGAATGATTCGCGTAGTCTTGATATTTTTCATTATAATTATGACGATTATGGCAGTATTACGGGTGATGATTTTAATTAAGAAAAAATTTTGTGAAAATTTTTATGAATGAAGTGCTTGAGGTGTGGATTGGTTTGGTTACTGACTTATTGGGGATTTTTAATTAAAATTAATTTTTGAATATATTTTGCCATAAAAATTAAAATTTTGATCTAAAGTCTAATTTCAAATGATGATTTGATGGAAATTCAGCGTGAAGCCTTGTACTGGCGTATAAGGGGGGGGGGGGTAGTTGGTTGTCAAATCCATTTACAAATTTCAATAAAAGGAAATTTTCGTTAAACAATTCTCACATCTCAAATATACCATTCTGTTCAGTTATTCCAACCATAAAAATTCCATTTCAATCATTAAAGTGGAGAAAGAAACGATGTTCATATGACAAATTCCATTCCATCACTTTATCATCATTTGCAAATGCAATTGCAAAATTTAAATTATTTATTCAGATTTATATTGAAAAGAAATTGAATGAAATGATACTTAAGGAACATTAGAGACAGACATATGTTGTGTTTTGTGGCATTTATTGATTGTCATCCCCTCGATTATGATTCACATTTTGCACATCAATTTGCCTGTTTTTATTGTTTTGAGAGATTGAATAAATCCCAAAATGATTTTCTCTGTGTGTGCATTGCAATTGAATTTGTGAGAGATTTGAAGGGTTGAGCTGACTTGAAGCGCATTTTTCTAATTTCACTGGTAAAACTATTGATTAATTTTGAGTCAATATGACTCTACACTCATTCATCTCAAAAATTCAGCCACAGAAAAGGAGACTCAACCGAAAATCCAAACGAATGATTTTCCTTAATTTTATTGCATCGAACATCATACTGATACCCATTCAATATGATATAGTTCTTCATTAAGCACCATAAAGTTTGTCATGAAACATACAAAAAAAAATATCGGTGATTTGTGATTTTTTTCATCATTTATGGCACTGCATGTAGGGTAAGAAAGAAAAAAAGGTAATAAAAATCCTTCCATGAAAGAATCATGAGCACCGATAAAGAAGTAGAAAAAAAGTCATAAATGAATTCCAAGCAATCAATTCCATAATCCATCGACAGAAATCTCTTCTTTTCTGTTCAAAATTTTTATTTTGTGTGTCTCTATTTTATCATACTTTGATCATCAGCAGTTCATCTTCTTAATATTCTGGTTTATTTGGTGATGTTTGGATTTATGCTGTTTCTAGAAATTTGGATTGGTCGGTCTGCTTTTTGATTCTATAAGCAGTCAGGACAAGGATGCTGAACTGATCAAAAATGATCAAACTTTATTCTTTGATCAGAAATTGATCCAGTTAACTGCCAAACAAAAATTTCAGAAATGCTAAAAATAAACCAATAAAAAATGCTTTCTAAAACCCAAAATACACAGCAACATACCCTACTATTTCATTCTTATTGATGATACAAGGTCGAATGTCACAATTTATATTACGACATAGCAGCAACGGTACCAGCATCAACAGTAAGTACCATACATTTACATGAAAATAATGTGAAGAATAAAAAGAGTCGTAAGTATGATAAAGAAAGAAATGTAGCAAGAGAACGAGACGAGCTATTCTGTATAAAGTTATCATGATGATAGAGAGCAATATGTTTGAAATGAAATGAATTGCTAATAGATTCCGGTAGAATCAATAAAAATGTAAAAATCTCTTTCTTCTTTTCACATCCCTAGTTGATTCATTCAACCCCAGCCACGATTGAATCGTCTCCGATGTGAGCTTAAAAAATTCCTGAATCGTCGACAATTTTTTTTGTCAAGTCTCGCAAAAAAGAAAGAAGCATTGATGAAGATATAGACTCATATAACAAAGAGAATATTGAGAGATTGAAGGAATGTTGATATGAATGGAAACAAAAGGAGCGCTGAATTGTAGAAGTATTATTGAGACAAGACTGAGGACTTTTTTTACTGTTTGATCGACAATCTTTAATCTTGCTGTAAAAAAACCATTGAGAGTCTCGTGATGCTGACGACAATGATGATGATTTTGGGGATTATTTGAGATTACTAAACTAAGTTAACGGTGATGAATTATTGATTTTTATTGAGACGACAAAATACACATTTAAATGTGTACTTGTTGTTGGGATACTTTAACCATTCGGTCACTTGACTATTTGACTCTTGCTTGAGTCTATGGATATTATTTGTTTTATTACTGACAATCCCGTAAGCTTTGGTTCGCAACCCAGTGTACAGAATTTCATACATTCATTCATAGGTGTTTAAAAAGTGAACAAACCACCAACTTTGAGGACCTGCCATTATGGTACCAGGTAGACCAAAATGTCTGAAACTTTGTGGATATGTTCCCACCTATATCAACTTTTTAAAAAAATCAACCTGAATATTTTTTGTGCTACTTTTCCAAAAAGGGGTCATTTGCACCTCTTTTTTAAAATGAGACCACTGTGGGGCCCTTTGCTCGGTATATTCTATTGTATACACAATCCCAGAGTATATACCACTAGGGTAACCCTAGGGAATACCGAGCAACCGGTCCCTGGTAGAAATCGAACCCACAAACTCACAAATAGAGACACTCCTGGAAACTTATTATCCCAGATTCCGCCCACAATATTACCACAACGACCATAAAATTAAATAAATCTAGAAACTAAGCTTCACAAAATCAAATAACAATTCCAAAATTATAACATCACAATCTGCACACCAACAAGCAACAGCCAGACAATTGCAAATTGCACTGAATTAAAAATTAAAGTAACAAAAGAAATCACTGAGATTTTTCATGAGATGCTTAACAATAAGCTAAAATTATTTTACGACGCTACGAGAATACAAAAGAAAATCATCATGCTATCCAGTGCACAGTATATAGTAAGGAAAGGAAACCCCAAAGAGGAGGAAAATTTTCATAATTAAGATGATATAAATTTAACGAGAGTCAAAGAATATTTTTCGAGCATAAAAAGAATTTCTTTTCAGCTCATCATTGAAAAAAGCAGCAGAGTGAAATGAAATTTTTTTCCCTCGTCTGTCGTTGATGCTTTAAGCACATAAACTTTTTTTTATCACTTTTGAAATGTTTGTGAGCGTGCGGCTTTTGGTGTTGTGAAAATAAACTGATACAGGGATTTTTTCATGCAAAAAAAACTATTAAATTCTTTTATCAAGTACCAACAACTGTTTGAACAGTTTTTTGGAGAAGCAAGTAGTGAATATTCATGAAAGACTTAAATTCGATTGGGGGTCGTTCATAAATGACGGGTGCTTATCCCTTCTGTCACAAAATTTTCATATAATTTTTTTTATTTTGTATGGAAGTATTGCAGAAGGTCAGAACCCTCTCCCTTAAAAGTTGGACGTCATTTATGAACGACCTCTTGTGGTTCAATTTAAATTTGGTGTGTGGTTTTAAATAGAATGATTCAAAGGCAATCATTTGTATTTACAATTATGTTGATTAATTCCATGCTAAAACATCCGTACTCGAAAAAATTCAATAAATTCTCAAAAGGACCAACAATTACCACCTCTAGATTTACATTTATTATCCCAGGAAGGTGCGAATCTCATCCCATTTACAACACGAACAGAAAAATTATTTCCTCAGTCACAACAGGCTGAATGAATTTAAAAATGGCAAAAAAAATTTATTATTCAGCGTCGTAATCATAAAACATTTAAAAAGCGATTCCTCGATGCTCGATGCTCGTCCCTTCTACGAAGTATAAAAATACGATGAGATATTTTCATCATACAACTGGGCTAATTTTTTCACGACAGCTTTGGAATTCTTAAAAAGATAAAAATATTTTTTTCAGCTTCTTCAATTTTTTTTATGAAATTGCCTTTTTCTATGAAGAGCTTCTTTCCATCTTAAAATAATAAAGTTCAGCACAAAGACATGAAATTTTTTATTTTCTTGCCATGACTCAAATTCATAACTTTGATGACTATAAAAATAATAAAGATAACAAGAAAATAGTTCATAAGTATCTCATAATTCTAGTACAGAGGAGAAAGAAAGAAAGTCATCATAAAATGACCACATCATTTTTTTATGATGAACACCAATTGTAAGAGTTTTCATTGAAAATAATGAGAACGTCATTTGGTGACGATGATGGTGCGGTTTGATTTATATTTGAAGAGCTGTGGACATTATTAAATCTGTGACATATATGATTGAAACTAGCATGAGGCTAGATATGTAGTTAGAAGAGGATTAGGTACAGATATGATTGTTTATGTCCGCAGCTCTTTTTAGAACACGTATAATTAAGGAACAGGTTATTTTCTTTGTGTTCCAAAATAATTTCACGAGAATTTCTATAGTCTATGAATTTTTAAGAGCCACCCTAGTCTTGCTAAAACAATATCTGGTGCTGCAAAACATAAATTGTACTGTGATCACTAGAAAAATTATAACATACACTCCCAAGGATAATTTGTTAAACTAATTATAATAACACCATAGTATAATGAAAGGAGTAGGGAAGGTAGGGGTACCCTAGGGTATACCCTACCTACCCTGGGTAGAGCAGGGTAGGATACCCTCGGTAGCTCTAAAAAAATGTCCCACTAATAGTTCAATACTATTCCATTACTGCACACTAAATAATTAAGATGTTATAATTTAAATTAAACTCAATTATCTTCATCAAACTACATGTCAATAAAATCCATCCAGCCAATGAGCTTCAAGTTCACAACATCTCTGCAAAACATCTTATTCTCGTTCATGTGTTTAATGAATTATGTAAACGTAAACTGATATTTTATGAAGAATTAAGATCTTCACCCTCATAATATTATGTCGTCTTCAATTTCACCTACTATATATTGTGCATTTATCTTCCAACATACCACATTCAATAAGCTAACATAAAAACAGAAGTTGGTTGTGGATGAGAATTGAGGGAGACATCCACATGAAGGATAATAAGTAATAAGAAAATCTGAACACTTATATACACACATATATACATATCAAATCCTATTTGAAATAAAAAGATTTATTATCTTCTATTACTCCTTATAACTGGATTAAACGTTCTACATTCTTGAAAGTCTCTCTCGCCTCATTCCAAAAGTGAATGTGACTTTTCAACAGACGAAAATATTTTCACTTCTTTTCCTGTGTATGTTGTGTCTTCATACTTATTCATACAAACACATTCACTTGAATTTTTGTTGTAGCTGGAAGTCTAGGGGTGGAAGTTTTTGATTTTTTTGAAACGCATCTTCATTATTAGCTAATTATTTTTTTCTGATGATATTTTAAGCCTGGTCTTGTTGTGTGCTTGACCGCCATAAAAGGAGATCCAAGTAAAAATCGAATGTTTGCAGCAAAAAATCACCTAACATATATCACCCTGTATACCATAGTAACCAGGACACCTCGGGGTCCTTTTACCCAAAATACCCCCCTTGATGGAAGTTTTCTTCAATTTGCATAATATTTATGGTTATGACTTGCCCCTGACCATCGAGGGAAAAAAAATTGAAAATGAGTTTGAAATTAAATTTATTTCGACAGCATACCTTGTAGAATAACTCTCACATTCTGTCTTCTTCAACGACTGAGTAAAAATACATAAATTATGGATCAAGAACCAAAATTTAGAAAATACCCATTCCTTTGCAGTAAAAAAAATTAATTCGACTATATGTTAAGCTGATATTGCTGGTGGTTCTGCTTTTTACTTCCACTCTCATACTGTCGCCGTGAGGGGATTAAGGTTTGAGTGCGGCAATAAATTTATCACCTGAAATTCCCCATTCGATGTGCAAAAAAAGAAAAAAATATTCGAATGTGAGACATATACACATTTATTCTATGGCTGTTGATGCCATTTTTTGTGTTCCACCCACCAATGATTTCTCATACCTTCCTATTATTCTTACTTACTTCCACTTCAATATTACAATGTGACAAACAAAATATGTGAACGGCAGGAGTTTAGGAATTTTCACATGGAAATAGGAAGTAAAAATAAATTTGGAATATTTTTATTCGCATTGATTCAGTTTGAAATTGCTTACGATGCGGACGAACAGAAATAGAGTGAGAGAATGTTTTACATTTTCATCCCTCAGAGAACAGTTTGACGATGGGAAACGAAATTTTTCGTTTTTTTTATAATGTTACTTTTAGAGTTGTTATTTAAACTGGATGAAGGTCAAGAACTGAAGTTCATGGATTTTGTTTCTGTTTGAAATCGAATACAGTAGGATTTTTAAAAACCCATAAACTGTGAACGTTAAAGCATGCTATGGACATTTCAGTGTCAAACCTTTTTTTATTTAAAATATTTAATTAAGAAATAAAATTTAAAGGTTTTATAAAATTCAAAATTAAGAAATAAAATTTTAACGGTTTTTTAAAATTCAAACTTAACAAACGGCTATTTCAACATGTCCATATTGCATGCATTGAAGAAACAACGTCTTAAAGTATTAATTCATTGCTCCATTGAAAATATTCTTACTAACAATGAGAAACCTCCATTGTTAAGAAACCACACCGGACATCATTATCAGTTCTTCCGGATACCAACTCTGAAACATTTTGTCTCGCCTGTCTCGTGTAGCAATGCTTACAAAATGTAAATGTATCCAAAAGAGGGATAACGAGGAGACTTTTCTTGTACAAAAAAGTTGTGTCGAAAATATAAATAAATCTATAAATGTACATCCAGTAAGAATTGACAGAGAAAAATTTGTTTCCTTTTTTCTTACAATTAAATGATAAATGTTGGTGGTTAATAAATTTCAATCTCTAGCTTGTTATTTGTGGAATGATAATTGCAATTTTTTCCATTTTTTTAGCCTTCATCCGCATTGTTAGTTCCTGTAAATCCACAAAAAATGTTTTATTTGTCAATGAAAAAGCACACACAAAAAACTATTGATTTATAGCAATGGATATTTCTACTTATTATTTATTGCCACATCTCATAACATCCAACTTACATCATCTCATGCGGTGGATTTATTTATATCTATTTACACAATGACTTTATGCTATTCAGGGGTTTTATTGTAGCTCATGACAATGTCAATGATACTTGCTGGTTTTGTAACATTTCGATTACCTTATTCAGTATTATTCATAAAATAGTAAATTGTGGTAAATAGATTAGGTCATGTAAAGGTTTGTGATTGAAGAGCGTAAATGATGAATATTTTATGGTGAATTTTTGTGGTAATTTTGGAATTTGAGATGCTTTTTCGTTAATTGAAGTATATTTTAAGGGTATTTTAAAGATGTTTATGCAATATTTAATGTATTAAAGTATCAAATACATTTTTTTTTAAAAAAGTGATGCATGCCCATCAGGGGCATAGCCAGGGAGGGGTCCAAGAGGTCCAAACCTCCCTCGAACAATTGTTTACAAGGAATTTTTTTCTTCTGAAGCTCTAATTTGTAGTTTAGCAATAAGTACAAAAACTTGAGTAAAAGAATGAATTAAAAAATTTTGGACCCCCTTAAAAAAATTTCCTGGCTGTCTGGCTTTATAATATCCTCCTCGATCTATAATGACTCGAGGTACAAGTTAAAAAGCTTTAATTAAGGCTCTTTTAATGATTAATGATTTATTTTTAACAACAAATGAATTCAAAGTCAATGATGTCATTTTCTCATGGAATTTTGAAATTTAAATAACCGTTACAAATTCAAATCTCCAAAAAATCGTTTCACAAAAAACGACATAATGGTACATCCCCAACTATTATCTTTAGTATTGGATGGACATTATTTATTTACCATAAGCTTCATTCAAAAAAAATCTTTTTCACATTTCAATATTTTTAACAAAAATTAAATTTCCATTATGATAATTACCCACCCACCTTGATTGCCCCAAAAGAGTTTTCAAAACAGATATAATATTTACATTTCAGAACGGCATAATTTACAATCATCAACAAAATATCCCTTTTTCTGTTGCTCGCTTTTATTTCCATTTCCATGAAAAGCTGCACAATCAAAAAAGGGAAAACGATCGTTTAGCACCAAGCATGAGATATAAAAAGAAGTGTGAAAGATTTATTACGGCCAATGAAGTCATAAAAAAATTCACTTAGTTGAGTGCATGGGACAAGCTCGTAGAAAATTGGAAACAGAACATGAGAAGATTGTAGGGCAACCCAGAAAATTCACAAACGAAAATTTTGCTTTTTTTGCTTTCACAGCGTGTTTTTGTTTCTTTGAGAGGAAGTACGAAGTGAAAAAGGTTTAATCTCACCTTTCTCTCTTTGTACTTTGCTTTCAATTCCGCAATGAATTTTAAGCATTAAAAAATATTATGTTATGTAGGACATGGATGGACTGGAGAGAAGTGAGTATGATGACGGTATGAGGAGATAAGTGTTAGATCCCTTTTTTACTGCACATCAGGTACAACCCAGCCATTAATATTGTAAGTGAACCTTTTTCACTCCTCTTTCATCTTTCGCACTTTTCAGATACAATGTTTTTGTCTTGTGGGGTTATTTCTGCTGTTGCAAGGCTTTTATGTTGAAAACGATTAAGAATTAGGGTCGTTAAATGAGAAATGGAATGATTTTGTTTGCATTCATCCATTTATTATCCTCATATATACGTTTTTACGTGTGAAACAAGGGATGGGTACTTTATTTTTGGAGATGTTAACATGTCTGCAATTTTAAATTGAGATAATTGTTCTAGAACTAAGTGTGTAAAGTGGGAGAGGGATTTTTAGGGTTTCTTCTCAAAAACTCTAGCAAATTAAGGAATTTTTTGGTTGAGGAGGTACGCCTGGTGCAAGGTTTTAGTATTTTTTGAAATTAACTTACTTGTCGTTCACAAATTACGTCACGTTTGGGGGTTATACCCGAGTAGAAGAATTCATGATAGTCCAAACACAAAATTCTTCTTTCTTTGGAAAATTTGTGACAAGGGGGGATGGGGCTCGAAAAACTCGTTCTTTACGTGCCGTAATTTGCAAATGCCCCTTAGTATTTTAGTCAAACTGCTACTCAAATCCATAAAATACACACACCTGGTCGAAATAATTCCATACATCCGCACACACGTAATTCCATGCTGAATTGAATTTATAAGGAAGTAATTTTCACAGCCCACACCTGCCTGCTTACTCTCCTTCCACTCTCATCGATTTTCTCGTCATTATTCTTCTTCCATTGTCGATAGCCGAGCAGATTAATTTTTCTTCTTCTGTTTTAACCTTCTCTCGTATTCTTTCCTTGTATGTTATGCTACCTCATTAATTGAATCAAATGCTGAAAGCAAAACTCATTCTTATTGTATTGCGTATATAACACACCTTGTTTTCATCTTCTTCTTGCTATTTTCTGACTCTTGTGTTTTTCGCACTTCTAATCATCGTCAATTCACCAAACGCCAACCTTCATTTCATTTCACCTTTCCTTCCTGGATTAATTTTTTATTAACTTTCCTGATTATCTGAAACTTGCTTGCCTTTAACGTCGACTTTTTTTTGTATGTTGCTTGTTATCTGCTGCTTTAATTAATTGACTTTAATTCTTGGGGCTTTTTTTCCTACAGTGAAATTGTATACTTTCAGTGATGCTTGATTTTTGAATAAATCACTTTCTAATGAAGATTAAGATTGAATTGATTTCAGAGGTCAAGATGTCGTTCTTGGTAATTTAATTAATTCTAGTTGTCAAAGTAAATAAAAAGTTCATTTTGAATAGAAAATTAATTGGTTTTGTGGCGTAGTAGCAATCACGACTCCATGCAAGGGCGTATCCAGACATTTTTCGAGGGGGGGGGAGCTTGGGATTTTTTCTTAAAAACCCTAGCAACTTGAAAAATATTTCCCAAAAAGGGGGGTTTGACCCCCAAAGATCCTCTCATGAATGACCCCCCTGACTCTGTGACGGAGTGGACTGTTTAATCCTTAAAATCTCGCATACAGACAGCTAAATCGATCTATAAACATTCACCCTAAAACCTTAATTTTCAACAACTTTTTAACAACCTTTAATTCCATCATCATCTCGTAAATGTCCTCTTAAAGCGTCTGCCTTTTAATTCTCTCATCAAATTTCTGTAATCAATTTTCCGCCCCTTTTAAAGACACAAGTATATTCGCTTACATTTATCCACATAAATACGAGTTCTAACAAGGAAATGAAAATATTTAAGAGGAAACGAGAGGAAGAAATTATAGGCTAAATTAATTACGTTATGTATTAAAGTTTTGCGAAGCGAGACAGTAAAAAGTTGTCGTAAACTGTGCATGTGAAGATTGTCAACTTTAACCTTACTCATCCCTTTCCACCCCTCCAGTATATACCTAGATATAGAATTATATTTAGTGACATTGTGTGACACTTTTGCTGCTCTCACATAAACTTTCAAGTCATTTTCCGTTTCAACCCAAATCGTGTTTCGTATGTTATGTTATGCTGCAGTCAGATAGAAGCAGTAATGACATGATGTTATGTGGAAATTAATTATAAACATAATTTCTTAATTTCCTCTATTTTTCATCCTTTCTCGTCTGGGAATATTTGTGTGCGGAGATAAGTATGATGTATATATTCAGTCATTGGAATTGTGAGTTTTTTTGTTGAATATGCTGATGATAACTTCATATGATGGATCCTTATAAAAATTACGGGAATTATTTGGCAAGTATCTCTAGTATGGCCCTTGCTACTTAGTATGACAAGGGTATACCCTGCAGGGTTGACATTACGTAATCTAAAAGAGAGGAGGGTAAGAATGGTCAGTTTTGAGGCACGAAATATCCAAAATAATTTTGATTCCTAAAAACTTCCATCTTTTCTTTTCTTCCGGCAAAAAAGCTCACTAGAAATTTCTATAAGGGAACCAGAATAAAAAAAATCCAACATTTTTTCACATTCAAATAAAATTTGCAATATTAAATTCTGCAAATGGAAGTGATTCACTTTTTTTGCATATGAAACATAATCTGACATTTAATTTTCTACAAGCACTCTAATTTTCTTATACAGCACGAGAAAGAAGCTAAAGTTGAAACGAATAAAGTTTCTTTCGTTTTAAATATGCAAAATGAAGAAAATTTTCAAGTTTATTTTTGCATAGTTTAAAATCATGCAGTGTGTGCTGATTAAGACAAACTGGATTGTGGAGCAGAGGAGACTGAAAGAATTGAAAAAGGTTAAAGTTTTCGACTGATTATAATTTTATCAAAGAATCTTGATTTTTTGCAAAATGGGGCTGTTCATAAATGACCTCACGCAATAAATGAGATTTTTAGACCCATCTGTCTCAAAATTTTTAAACAAAAAAATTCTTTTGTATGGAAGTGCCACAAAACTCAATGTTGGACGTCATTTATGAACGACCCCAATATGCAAGGATCTTTTTATTAATGATTTCCATAAAAAAGTAGAATTTTCAGATCCATATATAATTTTAGAGCATTTAAAAAAAATTTGAATTTTTTGGAGTCACCAGTTGACTATCATAATTAAATGGATTCTTAAGTATCTAAAACTTTGCACTCAAATTCATAAGGTGAACCCTCCTCGAAATATTTTAACAACAATAAAACCAGCAATGCATTTTTCAATTATTTTCTTCAGTCCAAAAATGAAAATTTCAACTATAAATGCAATAATCGAAACTCCACATGCTCCAATACAAATATAAAATCCAAAAGCAACATCGTCAATTGTTAGTACAGTTGGTTCATTCGATGGTTTGTTAATATCCGTTCGAAAATTCATCCATGTGTGAAATTCAAGCATGTATTGAATTATACCCATTGGAATGAATCGTTGCATTACATCTTCTGTGAGGTCATAAAGGAAGTGATTAGGCACTAGACCAATTCCAGATTGGAAGGAATAAAGGCCTTGATTTAATATTTTTGGTGAACATTTACAAGTTTTTCTTATGGGTTCTAGCTCATCATTGGGAATGTAAAATGCAAGTTTTGATGAATGGTTCCTTCTTTGAGACATGTAATGGCTGTAGAACTCTAATATATCGTTTGTTGTGATGATCTGTGGTCTACGAAAAAAAATTAATTAAAAATTGATTAGAAAAATTATTTATTCATAAAGTTAACTGGTTTTTGACTGAATTGTAGTAGCTTTAAATACAGAAATATTAACTAAAGCTCAATTTAGGAGTAAAAGAATTAGACAATCTGTCCTAACAGACAAAAAGCATGCTTCGTGGCAGGGGCGTACCCAGAATTGTTTTAGAGGGTGTCCAAATTTTTTCTTTCTTATTTTCATGATTTTGTACTTGTTGTTGATTTTAACGATTCGTAAATGACTAGCTGTCAAATTAGAGCTTAGGAAAAAATTTGAATTTTTTTTTCAAGTGTGGACCCAATCAGACCCTCCTTTGGTACGCCCATGCTTTATGGTATCTGAAATTAACGTACTCAGTGAGCATAATACGATAATGCTGAGCAAGCTCTTTATCTGTTAGAGCCAAAATATTTTTGAATTCCAAATCCAACCTTTTGCTGCTGTCGATCATAGTTGTCAACGAACTAATCACACTTGAAAAATTCATTGTGTGGATTGTAAATTTTTGCTCATATAAATCATCGATCGTTAATGGCGGCGGCTTTCTCATATCCGATGTCATAAACTCGAACAACTTACTTTGATAACAAGTTCGAAAGATAAGACAGAATAAAATAAAAGAAATGAGAAGAAATCGTGAAAATGATTTGTCTGGAACCTTCATTTGTCCGATTCCAAAGAATATGTAAAATATATTTAGAGCTGGAGTTTTAATTTCTTTTCCATAAATAATTTTTTGGAATTTTTTCGGCATTAAGTTTGTAATGAAAATTACAAGAAATGCTGTCATAAAAGTGACTATCAACATGATCCAGGTGAACTCATCGAATGGCAGGAAAAGTTTTTCAGATATTGTTATTGGATCATCAGGTGTGATTAGAAATATAAAAGAAGTTTGATGAGCAGTTGATGTCACATGATAAACATGCCCATTAGCTTTGACTTTGAGACACACATTAAAACTAATTTTGGTTCTTCTTCCAAGTCTTTCCTTCATTCTCTTTCGCTTCATGCATTCGACTCCATAATAAACTGAAGGAGTGTATTTATAAAAGAAAACGCTTGAAAAGTTTCCTTTTTGAGCTATGGCATTAAACAAATCGATCATTAGTCCTTTGGTTTGACCAGAGATCTTGTCTTCGTACCTGTTTACAACTACTTGCTCTGATAAATCAGAAACAAGTAAACATTTATGAAAATTTCTAAACTTGTGGTAGTTCTGAAAGTTTTTATTCCATTCCATTAATGTTGAATTGAACTGTCCGAGTGATGACAATTTTGGTGCATTACAAAATCCATCACCAAACCATTCAAAAGTTATTAACTCTAAAGTTCCATTTAGGTCTAATAAAATGTATTCATGTAGAGAAACATGACTAGGAATATCATGCAGAAAATGCTCAATATTTCCAAATGATATTACTTCCATGTCATCCATCCAAATCAAAAATTTAAATTGTTTTGGAAAAGTATTTGAAAGTTGAGCAATAAAATTGAAATCGTCAAGGTCTGTGATGTTTTTAACGAATACAACAGCAGATTTATTCAAGTCATAACATTCTGTAACAAATTTACTGCTGACTTTTTTCAGATCATATGCAAAAGACTCAAAATTTCTCAATCCAAGCTGATCAGTTGTTGAGTTGCTGGCATTTCCATAAATAATAACATCAAATTCAATTGAATTTTCGACAAAAAGCTGCGTGATTGCATCCGAAAAAGCTTTTAGTCTTGTGTCCATATCACTTGAAATATTGAGGAAATTCTGATTAAATGTGTATGCAAGTTGTATCCAAAAACTAAGACACAGTAAAATTTTCATAATTTTTTCAATATCTTTTATTTCTGGCAGCTAAAAGTTAACTAAATGCTTTATCGAAAACGAAAAGTTTTGGTTCTGTTTCAATTACAAAGTGTGTTAGAAAAGATTATCTTTTATCAGGATAATTAAGGAAAACTTCACAAGAAACACACTGACCTTATAGTTTTCATGGTCATGTTACTGGATAGTAAATAATTTATTGAATTTTAAGGAAGATGGTGATTTGATCATGTGATTCCAGTGGTTCACAAAACAATTTTAGGAAAGAGGAGACGAGCAACTTTTTCAGCAATAAATCCAAGCATTGATATTCCACTCGCAAACATCCAAATGTAAAATCCAAAAGCCAAGTCATCGAGTGACAAAACTTTAAGCTCATTTTGTTCCTTTTTCACTTCAGTGTGAAGTAAGGACCATTCATAAAAGTCATACAAATGTTGAATTATTCCCATTGGTATAAATCTTTGCATTACATCATTTGTAAGGTCATACAGGAAGTGATTAGGGAGAAGGGATTCACATTTGCACATTTGTGTTATGAGACTTAATTCATCATCAGGGATGAAGAATGCAAGTTTTGCTGAATAATTTTTTCGCTGTGTTAAATAAACATGATGAAATTCTTCAAAAGTAGTTGTATATGTTATCATTGGTCTAAAAATATGAAAAAATAAATTGAAATCTGTTATTAGGTTATGATTTTTTTATAGGTTTTATACTGTTTGCTAAAGATACCTTAACAAGCCAGCATTCACTCAGTGAACATCTTACTGTTGTTTGTAAGGGATATGCTCGAATGAGTCGTTAAAACAACTATCTTTAATCTAAAACCCATTAAAACATAATAATCATCAATATTACCTTCTTTTCTCATCAATCATTGTAGTCAGGTGGACAGCAATACTGGGATAATATACAGTAACGATCTTAAAATCATTTTCATATAGGTCGTCAATCGTTATAGGCGATAGTTTCCTCATATCTGCTGTCATAAATTCAAATAATTTACTTTGATAACAAGTTCGAAAGATCAAACAGAACAGGATGAAAGTCATAAGAAGAAATCTTGGAAATGACTTATCTGGAACTTTCATTTGTCCGATTCCAAAGAATATATAGCACACATTTATACCTGGTGTTTCTACACCTTTCCCAAATATTAGATTTCGAAAACATATTGGCAGGAAGTTTGTAATAAATATTACTGAAAGAGCAATTCCAAATGTGAAAATCAACATGATCCAGGTCATAAAGTCAAAAGGAAGAAAAAGCTTCTCAGATATCGTGATTGGTTCACTAGTCGTGATTAAAAATATGAAACTTGTTTGACGGAATGTTGATGTGACATGATAGTGAGAACTATGAGATTTAAGTGTTTGTATTACTTGATATTTAGACACTGAGATTTCTTTTTGTACTTTTTCATTCATACAATATGGTTCCGTTTGGAGATGAGTTCTTAAGAATGGTGTATATGTAGTCGAAAAATTACCTTTTTGACCCATTGCATCAAATAAGTCTACAAGGAGACCCTTTAATCTGTTTGTTCTTAAATCATGATAAGAATTAATTCGGAATTTCTCCGCTAAATTTGCAATGAGCATACATCCATGAAAGTTTCTGAATTTTTTGTAGTTTTTTAGACCTCTTGTCCATTTTTTTGACTTTATGTCAAATTCATCGATTTGTAAAAATTTGAGGCTGTTACAAAATCCGTCTCTAAACCAGTCAAAAGTTAATATTTGAATGCTTCCAGCCGATTCAAAAAGTATATATTCATACTGTGTAATATCTCCAAAATCATCATACAAAAACTCCTCAGATTTGACAAGAATTGGTAGCGTCATATGGTTTATCCACACTAAAAATTTCAGTCGTTTCGGAAATATGTTTGTTATACGTGCATGAAAATTAAAATCATTTAATGCAGTGTCATCGTCAACGATGATTATAGCTGAATTGTAAAGACTAAAACATAAATCGATATATTTACTCTCGACTATTTTTAACTCATATGAATAATTTCCAAAACTTTTCCTTCCAATTTCATTTAAAATCGATTTCTTTGCGCCGTCATATACGATCACATCAAAATTTATCGAACTTTCAACAAAAAGCTCATTTATGGCTTCAGAAAAAGCTTTTAAAAGCATCTTTTTGTCACTTGCGTATTCGTTCAAAATCAACTCCTGAAATATGGAACAAGCAATTAAATTTATTTGCACAAAAACTAAGAAATTCATTCAAAAAATTATTTTTAATCAATTTATTGCTCCACTGTTTTAACTGGCTGTTCGTAAACGACTGTTGAAGTTGTAAAGAAAATAAATACAAACTAAGATTATCAGTTACAATTAAATTAGAATTGATTCCTACTTTTTTAATATTAAGTGTTCATAGTATTTTTATTTCGTTTAGATATTGATGTTGGTGGACGTGAGTATTGTCTCGTCCGTTTTTATTTAGTCTAGATAATTATTGAGGATTTTTTATTTGTTATAGTTCTGGAAACCAAGAGGTTACTAGTTCGATTCTCACTTCGAGAATTTTTTTCAAAAAATCCTTATTTCTTAACGGTTTAGAAATTGAACGGTTTAAAAATTTAAAAAAAGTTTTTAAGAGTTCAGTTTAAAAAATGTTTTTAAATTTTTTTATAGAATTTTAAAAAGGTTTTTACATTTTTTTATGAGTGTAAAGTTTATCTTAGAAAACAAGCAATGGCTTGCGAAATATCATGCTTACAGAAAAGTATGCGAAATTTGCCACAAAAATTCCCATAAATTTATGAACTAATTTTTCTATCAAAAATCCAATTAAGGAAATGCAACACATCGCTACCCATATATGTAATCCAAATGCTATATCCTCAACTGAGAGAACCTTTGGTCCAGCTATATTCGTTTTTATTTCTGAATGAAATAATGACCACATATGAGATTCATATAAAAATTGAATTATTCCCATTGGAATAAATCTCTGTATTACATCTTCGGTGAGGTCATAAAGGAAGTGATTACGTAGAAGTCCAATTCCAACTTGGACATTATAAAGTGGCTGTTTAAGTATTTTAGATTCACATGTACAGTTTTGCCTAATCATGACTAATTGATCATCTGGCATAAAAAATGCAAGTTTTGCTGAATAGTTCTGACACTGCGACAAGTATGTTTTGTAGAAAGATTCACGCTGTAAAAAAGCTATTATTTTTGGTCTGAAAAGTAAGAAAAAACGGAATTAAATGGGAATTATTTAGTTAAAAATAGGAAATTGAAATGATTTTTTGAATATAAAAAACCAGGAACTGGTTTCTAGGGCTACATTGGGTACCACACCTACTGTATCCCTTTCCTTAACCTAGCGTACCTTAATTAATAGGCGAGGAGCCAGACTACAAGTATGCCCTAGGGTATCCCACCTACCGTACCCTACCTAGACCTTTTTTAAATTGACATACTGACCTTCTTTTCTCATTGATCATAGAAATCAAAGCATCAATCATATTTGGAATGTTCAGAGCATAAATTGTAAAATTATTTTCATACAAATCATCAATTGTCATTGGGGATGGCTCTCTCATATCTGACGTCATAAATTCAAACAATTTACTTTGATAGCACGTGCGGAAGATTAAACAAAATAAAATAAAGACCATGAGGAGGAATCGTGGAAATGACTTGTCTGGAATTTTCATTTGTCCAATTCCAAAAAAGATGAAGAAGATATTTAGACCAGGTGTTTTGATTCCTTTACCAAAAATTAAATTTCGAATCTTTTCAGGCATGAGGTGTGAAATGAAGATGACAAGAAATGCTGTCACAAATGTGATGATCAACATAATCCAGGTTTGGGTGTCAAATGGAAGAAAAAGCTTCTCGGTTATTGTAATTGGTTCACCTGGCGTGATTAAAAATATGAAGCTAGTCTGACGGAATGTTGATGTCACATGATATCCAGCACCATTAGCTTTAATTTTATGAAAAACATGATAATATGTTCGAACCATTCCAGTTCTAAATTTTTGATTCATACAATGAGGCTTAACCTGGTTATGATCAGCTGGAATTGGTAAAAATTCAGATACAAAATTTCCTTTTTGACCCATTGCATCAAATAAATCCACAAGTACACCTTTCATTTTCTTTGCTGTTATATCAATATAAGCATTAACTACAAATAATTCTCCTAAATTTGAAAATAGTAGGCACTCATTAAAATTCTTAAATTTCTGATATTTTGTTACATTCTTTCCCCAGTGCATTGATTGGACATCAAACACATCAATTGCTTCAAGCATTGGCAGGCCACAATATTCTTTTACAAACCATTCAAAACTGAAAATATTTAAATTTTCCTCCATATAGAAAATAATGTATTCATATTGAGTTATATCCCCATAATCATCATATAAGTGCTCACCATTAACTTGAATTAATGATGTATCATCCAGCCACATTAAAAATTTCAATGATTTTGGATACAAATTTGTTAGACGAGCATAATAATTGAATTCATTTAATGCTATCATATCTTCTAGAAAAACTATTGCTGAATTTTCAATATTAAAACATCCAGTTCCAGGGAGTAAATCAAAAAGTTTCAACTTGTATGAGTAATTTCCAGATTTAAGCGCTTCAATTTGATCAACAGTTGATTTATCTGCATTACGATAAACTATGATGTCAAAATCTATGAATTTTTCTAAATAAAGCTGCTGAATTGCGTCTGAAAATGCATTTAATCTAAAAATCTTTTCACTATTTTCTTCCAGTTCTAAGTTGCAGCTTCGAGTTCTAAAAACAGAAAGAAATATCCACCAATGCGCAAAAGTTAAAGTTTTCATTTGTTTGACTTGCCAAGCCAAAAGCTCAAACTATACTAAACAGTAAAAAAAGTAGAAAGTCTCATTTACTTTTCGAGAAGTTTGTTTGATTTTATCTATTTATAAAAAGATGTTTTGAGATCAGGGGCGTAACGAAGGTTCATGGCGCCCCAGAAAATATTGTTGAAAATGCACCCCTTTCTAGGATTTATTGAATTTTGCTCCAATAATAAGAAGCTCTTCGGGCAAATACTCCACTTTCCCCACCCATGTTACGCCCCTGATTACGATTAAGGTGCTCAAATTAATTTTGTTTTTAGCTTTATCAATTCAGTATTGAAGGATCATTTGGATATATCATAAAGCGCTGAAGAGTGCCATGCGTGTGTTTTACACACGCATAATACAAATTTTCTTACCGAAAATCAGTATTAGAATCTCAAATCCAAAATTACACAATTTTTAAAGACAAAAATCAGGGAGCTCTAGTTTCATGTAGGTTAAACATACCCCGGTCGTTATCATCTGCAAAGTTAAACAAGACAATGGAGAAATATTGCTCTGAATTGAAATGATCTAACAAATCTGTATCAGCAATAGCATCAGTAACAATACCAGAGGATTACTTCCGAAACACACTATAGATCAGTGTTGTCTAAAGTTTTTTGAGCCACAACATATTTTGACTGTAAATTCGCGACACACCTTAGTTTATCTACGGCAGTTTGGACAGCACTGCTTTAGATGCTTGAAGCAATTTTTTTTATTATAATCTACCTTAATCTATGTATATTTGTGATGTCGTGAGCAAAGTACAAACCTTTGATCTTAACGGTTAACATTCTTTAAATAACTAATTGAGAGATCGGCCTCTAGTAGGAGTTGAACTCACGTTCGCACAGAAAAAGTGTTTAAAAAATTTAAGTCTTAATTGCCTAGTTTCTCAACCACAGAGGCCTTACTCTCGTTCTGAAAGATTCACCTTCATTTGACTCGATACCCCAGAATCTAATATTTTTTGACACTTCAAGATGCAATTTTTGAGTGCTCCTTTTTTTCAATTTCCAAGACTTTTTATGACTTCAATAAATATTTAAACCATAAACTTATTCAATTGTATTTTGGCTGCGCAATAAGTCACTTGTAAGCTCATATTATGAAAATGTCTCATTCTTAAAATGTCAAACTGCTTGACCAATCAAAACCAGTCTAACAAATTCCAGTCAAAAATTATAAAGGACACAAAAATAAAAAGTTATATTTTATCATAAAAAATAATTTTTTTACAACAAACAGGAGGAACATTTAAACACATTTCTTTTATTTCTTTGAGACCTAAGCACATTTTCATTTTTATTTTTTCGTGAGCCTTTTTTGTGTGTATCACACACAGAATATTTATTGCACCGCCACATATGGCATTTTATGAAAATAAAGTATGAAAAAATTTTGGCTTTGGCTTCCGGGCATCGTTAAATTTTTGTGTATGTCTCTCTATATGCAAAGCATGCCACCATCATATTGTAATATCGTAGAGTTAAAGGACGAATAGAATAAAAAAATATAATGGACAAAAAATAAAGAATTTTTTTTCGTCTTTTTGGCTGTTTGAGAAATTTATTTTTTTAATAGTATGTGGTCTAGCCTTGGGTACAGGTGGAATGCAGAAGAGATTCTTTTTCCTTTCTTTGCTTCATTCAGGCTAGTTTAGTTTATATTTAGATTATTGAAGATTTTATGGCAAGAAAAAATTGGCAGTCAGGTGGGATTGGAATTTTTAGAAAATATTTTTGAACTTGTTTTGATTTTATATTTACAGCCATATTTCAATGCTTCTTTTAATTTTTTCAACAGAATCTAGACAGTAAACCTTTCATTTAATCGCTCTAATTCTGATTTTATTTAATTTTATTTCCATGATATTGCAAAAGGGATCATGAACCAAAATCGTAAATAAATTTTAGAATACCCTACCTCAAAGACAGTGTCATCCATAAAACAGCACTTCAAACTCCAAATCGCTCTTTTGTGGCAAACAATCAAACTAAATCAAGTCTCATGAGGAGTGAAATTGAGATTTAATTCGAATGACTGAACAATGTTGCAACAAAAACAACTACGTAAAATTTTAACAAAAAGCACAAACACTGCCACTCGAGTACCCCCAAAAAACGTAAATTTATAGCACGATAACATGTTGTTCTGTTGTTCTGCAATTTTTTCTGGCATTTTTAATATGTTTTTACTTTTTTACTATTCTCTGTCATGTTCAGCTTTGTTTTGGTGCAATTGTGAACAATTTCACACGATAAAGGGTAGCTGGTTGTGCTTTTTCTGCGTAAATTGTGCAATAACAACTGAATAATGCTTGAAAGTCGATGATGGGTTCTATAGGGCGCATTTTAGGATTGTAAAGCTTTAAAAAATCAACTTTACTTTCATTTTAAAAAAATGTCAACTTTACCATTGTAATTTCAACTCTAAATTCAGTAATGACGTCATCACCTTGTCCAAACTGCACCTAAATTATTTACGTCCTTTTAAAAATAATGTCCATACTAAAAAGTACAACAATGTCCTCTTTCATGTGTAATTTATTCTACCAAAATGTGGACATGATACAAATACAAATACTAACCATCCTTACATGTTCGGACTGCATTACGAAAATCCTCCCGGTCAACTCCACTCTGTGTTTTTGGGATATTTTACATAAAAGCACTTTTTTGGATTTTAAAACATATTTACATGTTAAAAAATAATTGCAAGAGTTGCCATAAATTATCTAGAATGGAATTTTTATAACTTTTTTAAAACTGGACATTCTTTGCTGACTAGGATGGTAGGATTTGGTGGAATTAAAAAGAGTTTTTAGAAGAAAGTGAAAATTATTTTTGTGAGGCTTTAAAGTAAGGAATTTTGAATTAAATTTGCATTTAGGGTGGGCTTAGCACTCGACATCACCCACCCTCATTCTAAATTTATTAATAAAACTAGATACAGCTAAGCATTTTCTTCACCAAACCCACAAAAATACAAAAGGTAATTAAGAATTCTCCCAAAGTCGTTTTTATCAATACACTATATTCCATTATTTACAGTTCCTAAAGCACACACTCAATGCTTTGATCACGCAATTCATTTGATAGAGAATGTTTACCAGTAAAGTGCAAATAGTTACATGAGAGCTCTTAAACTGCATCATTGTTCACGCTATCTACTGAATATCTCATCTACGTTACGTACATAGAAAATTGTTTGGATATAGACGACAAAAATTATTTGTAGCCTCCCTCATCTGCCATTAATTTCAAATGCTTAGCTCTTTGTAATTAGAACATCAACAGCCGAGTGTGTGTAATATCAATTAAGGAAAGTATTTTACCTGTTATTGCTGTTGGTGCTGTTCGTTTGGGTGTGCTGTTGTCATACGGAAAACATAAAAAAGCATTTAATAATGATACTATGTACAAAATGGATGTGATTGTGATCCTTAGGTGGAATTTTGAGAACATTTTTTGAATATTTTTAGGCACTCATAGATTAAACAGAGTTTTTAGCTATTAAATGTTTTAAAATTTTATACAAAATTGCCATGTAAATTTATTTTGAATTTTACATGGCAACTTTTCAAAATACCTATATAAAAAAATTAAATAACTTGATAACTCTAAGTAGGGGCGATCCAGGATTGGGGGGGGATTGAATTGATTTTTAAAAAATAGGGAGGTTGTTTCGTTGTCAAAATCCTCCCCTGACACCGAACCCCCCATGGATATGCCCCTGACGTTAAGATAAACTAAACAACCATTTCAAATTCATCACAAAATCCTGACAAAATCTCCACAGCAACACACCGAACATCAACAAAATGTGTCTATCTCAAATGCTACATGTAAAAACAAAAAGTACGAGAAAAAGGTCTAAAAGGTGTTTCGAGAATAAAAACATACAGATATTTAAAGGTAGAAATAATGTAAGTTAACAGAGTATTTTCATGCTATAGCAACCGTTTCATAGAGCAGTAAAATGCAAACCCCAACGGATCAGCCTAAGTTCATGCATATAACGTGGATGGAACTAATCAAATTAAAAATCGAATGTGACAATGCGAATGGACATGAACGTAAAATAATTTGGTTTGCTGTCAAGTTATACTGATTGGAAGGATAGTATCCTTTGTAGAGGTTATGGTTCAATTTTAAGCTAGAGCTTCCTTTGGAATTTAATTTGAAAAGTAATTTTTGAGCTTATTTCAAAATGATGTTCATTAAAAATAAAATTTTTAGAATAAAATCTAATCAAAATCACTGCAAGGGATCAAAACAGACCTAAATATGTCGATACTTTGAATTGACTTCCCATGTTGCCTTTAATTGCCTGTCATTTTGCTCTCGTTCCCAACATACATTCATTTCTATGTATGTGCTTCCTGTATTTTTTTGGGGTCATCACAGAGCAATAGTTCAGACAATCTAATGAATTTGATATTCCATGTGATACAATATAGCTCGAAATATTGAGAGATGAAAAATTTTATGGACATGCATAGATGTAGCAAATCAGCATCAGTATGACATGCCTATGTTAATTCCATAGAGAGTGAGAGATGAAAAAAGGAGAGAATAATGCTTCGAAGCAGATTAGCAGACACCATATTTTGTCGTGTTTTACAAGATGTGCATATTAATGAAGTCATTTCTGAATCACATAATTCTTAATTTCCACAATACTGCTAGTGGCTTTTTAGCCCTTTTTCCATTCTTTTTAACTTCTCACACTTTTTATGTCGCAGACAAACAAATCAAGTGGAATGTTAAAAAAATGCGACAGAAAAAACTTCCGCTTTGTTTGAAATTTTTATTTTAGATGCTGTTGATTTTTTGGAGTTTTTTGGAGTTCACACGTTATGGGAATTAATCATTTTACTTGCTAAATATTGTAATTTTTTTGATGAAATGCTTCATGCTTATATGTAAAATACAATAATTCAAATATTGCCAATGACTGTCTTTAGCCTAGGTTGCAATCGTGTAAGGTCTGCTGTTCCAAGAACTTATAAAAGATAAACTTGGTACAATCATATATTTGGGTGTGCCTTACGTAGTTCTAAAATTTGACAAAAATTCAATTTATTCTTGAATTGTTCAAAAATTTTGTTATAAATAATTTGAATTGTAACTACTCTTGTATATTAAAAAAGTTACGTGGCATTGCAACTTAGTCATTGAACTTACTAGTCCTTCTTACTTCTTTACTTGATAATAAAAAAGCTGTTTTTATACCAAGAAAATTATGTTTTTTGTGAGAAATAATATAACTTATTGCTTTATCAACTTTAAGTCTCTGAAACAGTCAACATTGATGATTATTCCTTCATTTATTTAATATTTATTCGAATGAAAAATTTAAAACCATAAATGAGGAATTTGTTGATTTTTAAAATTACCCAATTGCCCTTTGCAACTTGATGCCATATTTTTTCTCGTTCCCTCCGTCGATTTTCAAGCAGATTTTTTTAAATTCATCTTTTCATTCCTTCTTTATGCGATGCAGACAGCCGTTTTCGATCATGATATTAATGGAAGCTTAAATTAAAATAAATAATTCCTGTTTGAATGCATGCCAAGTTGTATGATGAATGTGATTCTCATCTTTCCACTTACTTCCTCCTCTTCATTTATTTATTTCTCACTCATGTTTTTGCATGAATTTTATTTTGCTTTAAAATTTTTTTGCTGTCGTTGCATATTTTTTTTAAGATGAAATTTATGGAAATAAATTGAATTTTGTTGTTGCACTTTAACGTGATTAACCATGACCCAAAGAGTTTATACATCTATCATACATATTTCATCCTCGACTGTTCTTTTACTTCTTCACTTGAAATGTGAAGCTAAATGAAAATTGACTTGAGCGTGAGAGACAGAAATTATTTTCCAAATTTAATTCAACTGAAGCGGTGGAAGGTTTCAAATATTAATGAGCAATTACGATGAATAGAGTAAAGTTGTAGGAATAATAAAGTTGTAGATTTTAAGGCGCATTTTGTTTTTGTTAAAATAGACAAACTACATAGACGTAGTCATGTGCCGGTTTCTATGGCTACCTGGGGTACTCTACTAGTAGGGCAGGGTATACCTTAGGGAGCCCCTGCCTACCCTACCCCTATCCTCCACCTAGGATACCCTGGGTAGCCCTAGAAACAGACCCCAGAAATATCTCAAGACTCACTTCTAGATTGACATTTGTATGAGATTTTTTTGGACCCCTCCTTAAATATTTCCGGACCCCCCTTTGAAACATTTCTAGCTACGCCTCAGTTAAATACTGATTAATATCCTCAAAACATTTAAATCATGTTGAAATTTATTTTGAGATATTTAACGAAAAAAAATTATGAACATTGCCTCGAGGATTGTAAATCATGTTCTAAAATTAGAACTAATTTATTTGAATAATTATTTTTATTCAGAAAATTTCTCTTCCTCTTATAGCATCGGAAAATCGATAAAGGAAAATTTCTGCGGTAGACATTGCGAGAATCATAAAAATAAATAACGACGATTATCTTAGCATGAAGATGTGGAATGAGGGAGATGAGTTTCTTTGTATCGTTAAATGAGGGGAATGAGGACAAGAAGGAAGAAGAAAAAAATTAGCATTTATAAGTGTTTCAAAGTCCTATGTAATCACAGTGTTAATCAATTCACTGAACCCTCTACTCAAAACACAGTCAGCAGAAAATGAAAATTGAATACAAAAGTATGGGAGGGAAGGAATTGATGACAAAAAGGGGAAAAAAGAGATGCTCATACTACATTTACATTTGATTCTAATTCCTTTGTCATTCAAAACATTTCTATGTCATTTAGAATATTACTTCCGACTACTATTAGCATCAAAATCTATTGAGCACAGCATCAAATGAACTGTAAATAATTTAATATAAGATGGAATCATGACTTAATACATCCAAAGACCTATATCAAGCATCAACTGAGAGAATTCACATTCTCCGTCGGTAAGCATAAAAGTCGGCAATTGTGTTGAGATTTGCATAAAAAAAATCAGAACAATAGAATTGTATCAACAACCGAGGAAGTGCATCCGCTTTACATTATTAAATTTAAGTATTGCACATCTTTTATGTTATGTGTTAAATAAAATGCACGACCTTTAAGAGGTTGATCGTGCCATTTTTATGAATCACGTTTAAGTGAACGGAAATAATGAAAATAAGCATTTTTTCAACAGCAATTTTTCTGTTCCTCAAGTGAGCTTCTTTGGTATATTCAGACCGTGTAGATTTTTAATAGGATTTAATTTATTTTTGCTAAATAATTAGGTGAAATATCATCAATGCCCCGAGCGGCAATTTTGTTGAAGTTATATTGCCGCCAAGGCGCCTTGATGGCAGATAAATCGATATCGATAGGGAACATTGGTCACCACGGCAATACGACAGTCATTGTCGCTTGGGTGCTAGATTCACATGCTAGAGCGTGACCCTAGGTCAGGTTTATTTGGAAGCTTGTTCGCAAATTCACTAATCTAGCATATTAGTTTTGATTAATGTAATTATTGCTAGACACTGGTTGTGTCTAGATAAACGGTCTGAATCCACCTATAAAAATTAAAAAAAAAAACCTTCAACAAAATTATCCTTTATCCTTTTCTTTATAAATTGCTGCACTTCAAACACAGCACAGTGAATAAAAGAGAAACTGTTTCTTCCGTCATTCTCTGTTACCATCAACAAACTCATCCTATACCTTTTGCCTTTTTAAAAGCGGGCTAAAAAGAGAATAAAAAGTAGAAAATTGTATTAAGAAGAGCGATAAAATCTAATAGAATGTAATTATGTACAAGACCAACTTAATGCGGTGTACTTCATTCTGTATCTCGTTCAATTCCCTACAATTAAACTCTCCGTGTAGCATCATAGACAAAAGTAAGCATAGAAAAAGTAGTAAAATACACAAAAATGAGGAATTAACCAACAGACATAAATTGAGAAATGTAGAGGCAGCATCGGTGGTATTTGTGGATTAAAAATTAAAAAGACAGCTCTATGTTTCTGTAGTAGACACAATAAAGACTAAATTTGTTGTAGCAGCAAAGAAAGAATCTGTGATTGAGATTAATTTTAATTAATTATTTATTATAGTATGACTTTATGATGTTGTAGGTTGGGTACAATGTTGCAAATTAGACGAGAATTAATTTATTGTTTTATTGCTGTAAATGGGTTATAAATAGATGAAAATAGCATGTTGTTGTCTGTCTGGGATCGCAATCATTCATAAGATTTTTTTATGAAAACATAAATGTGAGATAATTATGTTAATTACTTTGTGTGTTAAAAAAATTGAGACCTACATCGGAATTTTTTTTAAAATAAAAATGGTGAATTCCGAATCTAGGATTATATGCTAAAACCATCAAAACATAACAAGATAGCTAATGTACCTCTACATACAATTCTAGCTCTGGATCAGTTTAAATAAGGTTAGATGGATGGATTTATGTAAAACCAATTAAGACGACAAAAGGGTTTGAAATATACACAAAAAATTATGGGGTCGTTCATAAATTACGTCACACTTTAGGGTGAAGAGGGGTCAAAGATTTTGTGACACTTCAAAAAACAATTATTTGATAATTTTTTTTTGGGGAAGAGGTGCATAGAAAAAGTCAATGTTTTGCGTGTCTTAACTTACGAACGAACCTTAAAATTTAAATTTTGGGTGAAAATAATTTATTTTAACATAAAATTACATGAAATAGACAAAAGACGTATAGGTAAGTATGGTTCGTACCCAGGGCAGGGGAGGAAACCCCTACCTCTTTGGAAATTTTCTTTAATTTTCTACAGTTTTTGGAAAAAATAATTTCAAAAAACCCTTACATTTTAAAATTGTTTTTAGCATCACTTATGACATCTATCAAAAAATGGGATTTTTAGAAACCCCCTTCCCTATTGTCACAAAATTTTCATACAAAAAAATTTTTTTTATATGAAGGTGTCACAAAATCTCAGACCCCCCTAAATGTTGGACATCATAAGTGAATGACCCCTGATCCGATTTCATTATTTTTAATTATGATTTTTATTTGAGCACATTTTTTTAGTTGATGCTTCTTTTGTAGTTATTGAAGCTATTGTAGGTGCACGATTAGTTGCAACAATTCCATTTACTTTCGTATTATTGGTAAACGCGGAGACAACCTTTTCTCTTATTTGAATATACTGATCTAGAGTTAAATATCGCATACAAGCAGTACCAATTTCTTCGACCACACTGATCTCTCCCATAATATCATCCATGCTCATATTTGGATTAAGTTTCTTTGTGTATTCTATCATCAGTTGTTTAGTTTCATCTGAAAATCGCATAATTGATAAGGCACCAGATGTATTTTGCTTTACTAATTCACTCTGTACAAGAAGAGAGTTTCTAGTTGAAATCTCTGAAACTTGACATGAAGTCCAATATTGGGTATACGAGTTCATATTCTTAAGTGCATCCATAATTTCTTTAAGCTGTGATTGTGTCAATTGTGGTGCAAATTCCAAAAATATTTTAGTGACTTCTTTTTGAAGATTATAATTCGATGGCCAAGATGCCGTTGTGGTCGTAAAAATTGCTGATCTTGTTGTAGGTGCACGAGTAGTTGAGACAAATCCATTTACTTTCGTATTATTGGTAAACGCGGAGACAACCTTTCCTCTTAATTGCATATACTGATCTAGAGTTAAGTATCGCATACAAGCAGTACCAATTTCCTCAACTACGCCGATCTCTCCCATAATATCATCCATGCTCAAATATGGATTATGTTTCATTGTGTATTCGATCATTATTCGTTTAGTTTCTTCTGAAAAGGTCATAATTGATGATACACCAGATGTATTTTGCTTTACTAATTCACTCTGTACAAGAAGAGAGTTTCTAGTTGAAATCTCTGAAACTTGACATGAAGTCCAGTATTGGGTATACGTGTTCATATTCTTAAGTGCATCCATAATTTCTTGGAGCTGAAATTGTGTCAATTGTGGTGCGTATTCCCAAAATATTTTAGTAACTTCTTGTTGGAGATTATAATTTGATGGCCAAGATGCTGTTGTAGCAATAGACATTGCTGAGCTTTTTCTAGCACTTCTGATGTATGGATCTTGTTGAACAATGCCCAATGCATGACCTGATTTAAATTTGTTATTTATTAACATTTGTTTCTTTCTTATGCAAATATATATAATTTCATTTTAATATTTTTTTAAAAAAAACCATGTAAAATTTAGTTAAATTATATCTACTTTTTATATTGGTAATAGTCGTGACTTTATTTTTCTTAGAAACAATGTGGTATTTTATTTACTTTGACTATCACGAATTCCTTTATTTAAGAATTTTTATAAAATTAATAATTTTATCTGTGAATTTAAATTCATTTTTTGTATTAAATTCTTGCTGATTAAAACAACTTATTTCTTAACTTTGCACAATTGCATGACCAAGAGTTTATAAATGCAAGGCACCTAACTACGTTTTATTTTGTTCAATTTTATATTGTCTTAAGTAAATCTTAAGTAAAATTTTATGTTGGTTAGTTTTATTGACATTTTCACAAGTGAACAAAAAAGAAAAATAGCGAAAAGATTGTTTCAATTTAAAAAATATCTAACATCAAGGTTAGACTATTTAGGAAAGGTTTTGGTAAATGATCTTCATTTTTTAATATGTCTAAATTTAGGTACTTTTCGTAAAAAAATGAAATCATTAAAAAAATTATTTAATTTAAATCTTGACACTTTTTATCAAATTAATAATTTAATTTTTATAAAATAAATTTACTTACCAGCAATAAAAATCAGCCAGAATATGGAAATTAAAATATTCATATTTGCTTGTATTCACTTTGAAATTTAAAAACATTTTAAATGTGAAGTTAAAATTTAGTGCAATTTATTAAAAAAAATTTCCTTAAAACTGAAGCTTTATTGGAAAATGCCAATTAAAATTGGTGTGATGATATTTGTGTTTTAATTATTTTCGCCTATTAAGTATGAAACTTAACTCAACGATGACTTACAAGTGATATAAATATAAATTGCAAGGCGTTAACACTCGAAAAAAAATTTTTGAGCCAAAAACTGTTTTAGGTCTTCTTCACATGATATCTCGGAATCCCAAAGAAATCCCTGGCCTATTCATCGTAAAATATCAGCATCCGTTGGAATTTATGAGATCGTATGTCAGGAAGTACTGGGATTTTTTTGGGATTAATCCCAAATATGAAAGCCTTGATAAATTGTGTAGAATCACAAAATTTTTAATTTCTTGGAATTTTTATTTTTTTCATTCATTTTTCATAGTACTAAGGTATTAAGAAATCATCGAATTTTTTTACAATTTGTTAGACAAATCACTGTTTAGCGGTGGTACAATTTCTCGTATCCAATTTTCGATATCAATCAACATACGTGACTTTAGTTCATGTGAATTGCTTTTTACTGGAAGAAAGTCTCCTTTGACCCCTCGCTTCTTAAGTTCCTCAAACGTTCTTTCACCCCATTTCATTGGTATGAAAGGATCACTGCAGTTAAATAAAATATAATAATTTTCACCCATTGAAAAATTTGATAAAAATAATTTACTTTTCACTGTGGTACATTTTTAGCAATGGCAAATTATTTGTTGACTGATGATCGAGCGACTTGTATACAATTGATCTCTCATTGAGATAAGATGATGCACAAAAGATTCCGGCAAGATTTGTATTCAAATGATAACCTGTGTGCATTGCTAGTGCTCCTCCCATGCTAAATCCTAATTTATAAAAAATTCACCTTTTAGAAAGATTTTTTTTTTGAAAATTGAAAAGCCTTCAGAAAATATACAAATGGGTTAACATACAAAAAATTTGTCCATCAAAACGGTCAAAAATTTAAAATTCTGTGAACGGTCTTCAGGGGCGTATCCAGGATTTTTTTGGTTTTTTTTCGAATCATGACCTGTTTTTAGGCCAGTATTGGTTTTTAAAAAATAAAGGTGGGGGTTTGATTCGAATTGGATACGTCTCTGGCAGCATTTTAGAAATTTGCAAATTCAAAAAAAAATTTAAATATTATACTGAAAACTTACCACCAACAATAACACGATTTACAGGAATACCACACCCTTCTATTTCACGATTAAGTAGCTCATCTATTGTTTCATAAATTGATGATAATGATTCTATGCATTCTGAATCATTGATTGAAATTTTATTGCAATCAAACCACACACTACTGTACTTGCCTTTAAGTGGTGTATGTCTTCAGGAAACAAAACAGAAAATCAGTTAGAAAAATTTTAAAATTAATTTTTAAATTTAGTGATTTTTTTAGGACCATTCATAAATGACGTTACGTCAGAACGAGATTTTTAGACCCCCCTCCTCACTGTGTAACAAAATGTTCATACAAATTCTAGACTACCTCCCTCCTTTAACCATTAAACGTCATTTATGAATGGTCCCATAGTGATTTTTGCGGTCTCCAAATTTATTTTTTTGAAAAAAAGTGAGTTTTTCTAGCAAAATGTTAGTTTTACAAGATCAGTTTGAAATACCTTTGAATTGGAGCTGTTGGAAATATGAATTTTACATATGGAATGTCAAAGTTTTTTCCCATCAGAAATCGTATCCATTCTATTAAATTATTTCCTGTGCTCCCTATTAATGAGTTTAAAATCTTAATTAAATTACAATTTGGATATTAAAAAGTTTTACCTGATCCATGAAAAAAGATAACTGTTGCGGAATGTGATATACCAGAAGGCTGAATAACGCTTTCAAATAATTTCATTATTGTACTGATAATTGACAAAAATAAATGAACATCTATTTTAAAATAAACTTACTGATAAGCTCTAAAAATAACTGAACATTAATTTAAAAATAAATTTTTGAAAAAGTGATCAAAAATTGCGCAACTATTTTTGAAATGACTGCTTGTGCATGGATTGTCCCCAGGCTATCATGAGTCCGGCTGCAGGTTATTTTTTCACCTTTTCAACACCGTGTACCTTTCGGATGAGACTTTTTACTTAAAACTTGGGCCCTTGCCCTCACTTTGCTATCCCTAGAATTAATACCTAACAAGGTAACAAATATTCAAACATATAGGGGAGGGGGTCTAAAGCTAGGTAACACCTTCACCCAAAAGAATATTTTTGTAATAGATCTAAAAACTAACAGTTTTTAGGAAAGTAGTTTTTAGTATTAAAATTGGCTTTCAAAAGCGCGTATTTCGCTTGCTATTTTGTACTTATGATTTTGATTATTTTTTTAAAGATAAGATGCCATTGGCTGCAAACAACATCATGAGCCGTTATTTTTTTTTAAATTCAAAATATATTCGAAATTTTTTCAAAGGTTATTCGAATGATAAAATTTTTGAATTTGAAAATACCGTTATAAAAAATTCCACTAATCCTTATTTATTGAATGTTTCAATACTTCGAAAACATGATTTATTGATTTGTTTTGGTTACAGCTAGCAACTTTGCATGCTTTACCCATATTTAATTAAATTAAGTAAAAAAGTTTTTGTTTTGATTTACAACGGTCATTTTCAATTCAAAAAAATTCAAATTTTCGAAATTTTGTCTTCGAAGAATAAGAACCATTTTCGAATAATAAGAACTGTTTGCAGCCAATGGATAAGATGAAATTTATTCTTCTCTGTTTTGTACATTTTTGCTGGAATGAGAAATAGAAAGCTTAGCTTTTTATTGATTAATATAGTATCAGCTTGAATGGACTATTTTAATTAATATTTATAAAGATGAATCATATTTTAAATATATTTTTTGATAAACAGCTTAAGCTGCATATTAGCTATACTTTAATAGTTTTCAAACTTTTTTCATTTTTAAAAATTTATTTTTCATATTGGTGCATGAAAAATATGTTCTCAAAATTCAGATAATTATAGAAGCAGCCACCAATATTTATAAATATTTAATAAATTTGCATTTAATTAACTTTGCGTTTTCAAAAGCACTGTTAAAAAAATTAAAATTTCGAAATAAGAAAAAATTTAGTCGCCTTTTGGTTATGTAGCCAAAATTTATGTTATAAAAATTTTTATTGAAAGTTTTAAAAGCTTCAATTATCTAATGAATTGCTCAATTAAGTTTTCAGAGAGATCATATCAGGGACGTAGCCAAAAATCTTTAGAGGAGATTTCAAAAAAAAAAATGAACGGATTTTTCTTGGGACTTTGTCCAAATATCCAGTTACGAACAAAATAATTAAATGAAACATCGTTCATTTATGACATCCATCAAAGAATGATATTTTTATTACGTTCGCTTATTTTGAAGATTTTGTAACAGTTACTAAGAATTTTTTTTCGTTGAAAATTTGTAGTCTTTTAGGGGTTGTTTGCAAATTACGTCACGCAAAAAAACGACTTTTTCGATCCCCCCTCCCCCCTTGTCAAAAATTTTTCCAAAGAAAGAAAAATTTTGTGTTTGGACTGTCACAAATTCTCCTACCCCCCTCCCCCCTAAAGCGTGACGTAATTTGCGAACGACCCCTTAAAGTGTTACAGAATCTCAAACTTTTCCTTCTCCCCTAAATGGTGGAAGTCATAAGTAAATGTCCCCAAATTCAATACCGTAGTAATAAAAACTTATCTAGTGAACAGAAATTGAAGCAACAAATACCATATATTGAGTAGGGTACGAAGCATGGAAGTCAATATTTTCTGCCTCCTTTTATCTTCGCTGTTATAATTTTTTTACTGTCACTAAAACTTCTGTTATACCTTCGAAACATATCAGTCTCATTTTTAGTATAAAATTTGGCATTATTCTTTTAACTCTCAACAAGTTAACTAATAAGTTCGTCTATTAAAATAAAATAAAATATTTAAAAAATGGATAAGGCAAAATTGTACTCAAAACATAATGGGGAGCAGACCCAAAGTGCTAAGAAATTTTTTAAATTTTTTGGAGAATTTCTTAGGAAGAAGTTTGGAGAACATTCAGTGACAATAATTGACATCGGTACTGGATGTGGACGAGTTTTGGTTGAAATATTTTTGACGGAGAGTAAGTTAAATTTCTCACAAGTTGTTGGCGTTGATAAAAGTCAGGCGATGGTGGATCTTGCCATTAAAAAGTATGGAAATGATAACATTTCATTCCATTTGATGGACATTCAAGGAAGTGTTCCAAAATTACTGAAATTTTCAGAATTCGATATAGTCACATCGTTTTACTGCCTTCATTGGGTCCAAGACCTAACAGCAGCACTTGGAAAAATCAAGAAATTTTTGAAACCTGACGGAGTTTTCTGCTGCGTCTTTATTCTTACTCATATTTTGATTGACATCTGGAATGAACTTATTGATAAGTACTCACCTTACATGGACAATTGGAGAAGTAACTTCAACTATATATGCTATCTTGAAAATGCTGATGAGATAATTAAGAAAATGCTACATGAAAGTGGAATTGACATTATTGAGTTTATAGATGAGAAAAATGATATGTTTAATTTTGGAACTAAGGAATTTTTCACTGGTAAACTTCTTGACAATTCTTTTTAAAAAAAATTAAGAATTATTTTTTTAAATTATTTTAGCATCATTGGAAGCTGTCAATCCCTGTCTAAAGCTAATGCCGGAAAATCTCCAAAAAGAGTTTTTACTAGATCAACTTGATGTCCTCTATAGATTACAAAAAGAAAAGGAAAATCCATTTGAAGTAAAACGAAGAATTTTTTATTTTGTTGGAAGAAAAAATGAAGTTTGAAGATTTCTTTTGAATAAAAATTAATATTTTTTAAAATTATTCATTTTTGCTTCATTATAGAATTTTTGCTTCATTATAGAATTTTTGCTTCAATATTGAAAGTAAAAGGTACAGCAAGCATGGTTAACTGAAATGAGAAATTTGTTTACAAGGATGCCTACTAAAAATAAACCTAATATAAAAATTGATTTTTATCAAAAATATTTTATTTTTACTTGAAGCGTTTTAATTTCTCAATTTTTAAGAGAAAAAAATTATACGCCTGAATTTATGTTAAGGCAAATCATTTAATTTTATAAAAAAAGTTTCCAATTCTTCAATGACGAGAAGATCTCAACATACGACTTGCCTTAATAATGTCCAAAATTTATGCCTTGGTAGTTGTAGTTTGAGAATTCGCTTGATCTGTAAAGATTTGCGAAATAGCTGGAGCTAAAGAAAGTACTTCTAAGGCAGTTATTCCTCGAGAATAGTAGCTAACTACTTGCATCTTAGTAATATATAGCTGGATTTCACTTGCAGTCATTCTAGGTACCCACGCGTTAAAGAATGTAATTAAGGATAACTTGTCTGCCTCTGTATAAATAGCTGTTGTTCCACTTACAACAACATATGGTCCAGAATGAGTTAGATAAAATATACCAAGACCTGGAGATACAAAGATCGACTCAAGTGGAGTAAAATAAAATGTTTGATATAAAGCTTGAATAGCGCTTAAAAGATCCTGGACCTGAGTAGGACTTAAACTAGGCGCCAATTTGGTAATTGTACTTGCAGCTTGCTGATTTATAGCTGGGCTTAATGTTGAAGTATGAAAAACTGTTGTAGTGCCAACTGTTTTTGTAGAGGTTGAAGTTAAAGTAGATGCAAGAGTGGTTGAAATAAATCCATTTACTATTGTATTATTAGTGAATGCAGAGACAACGAATGATGTAAGCTGTGACAACTGATCTGAAGTCAAATATTTCATAGAAATAGTACTCATTACTTCTAATATACTGATGATTCCTGCAATACTGTTCAAACTTATATTTGGATCATATTGTAAAGTGTAATTGGTAATCTGTTGCTTAAGTTCATCTGTAAAGGTTATACTTGATGGTGGGTTAGACGTATTGTGACTTGTCGCTTCATTAATAACAACTTGAGCGTTCAGGGAGGAAATCGTTGATATCTGAGATGATGTCCAGTATTGCGTATATGATTTCATGTCTTTGAATGTATTCATGAACTCTTGAAGTTGTGATTGAGAAAGTTGGGGAGCTACTTCCAAAAATCCTTTAGTGATTGCCTGTTGGAGTTCATAATTTGATGGCCAAGATGCTGTTGAGATGGTAGAAGGTGCAAGAGTGGTTGAAATAAATCCATTTACTATTGTATTATTAGTGAATGCAGAGACAACGAATGATGTAAGCTGTGACAACTGATCTGAAGTCAAATATTTCATAGAAATAGTACTCATTACTTCTAATATACTGATGATTCCTGCAATACTGTTCAAACTTATGTTTGGATCATGTTGTAAAGTGTAATTGGTAATCTGTTGCTTAAGTTCGTCTGTAAAGGTTATACTTGATGGTGGGTTAGACGTATTGTGACTTGTCGCTTCATTAATAACAACTTGAGCGTTGAGGGAGGAAATCGTTGATATCTGAGATGATGTCCAGTATTGCGTATATGATTTCATGTCTTTGAATGTATTCATGAACTCTTGAAGTTGTGATTGAGAAAGTTGGGGAGCTACTTCCCAAAATCCTTTAGTGATTGCCTTTTGGAGTTCATAATTTGATGGCCAAGATGCTGTTGAGATGGTAGAAGGTGCAAGAGTGGTTGAAATAAATCCATTTACTATTGTATTATTAGTGAATGCAGAGACAACGAATGATGTAAGCTGTGACAACTGATCTGAAGTCAAATATTTCATAGAAATAGTACTCATTACTTCTAATATACTGATGATTCCTGCAATACTGTTCAAACTTATGTTTGGATCATGTTGTAAAGTGTAATTGGTAATCTGTTGCTTAAGTTCGTCTGTAAAGGTTATACTTGATGGTGGGTTAGACGTATTGTGACTTGTCGCTTCATTAATAACAACTTGAGCGTTGAGGGAGGAAATCGTTGATATCTGAGATGATGTCCAGTATTGCGTATATGATTTCATGTCTTTGAATGTATTCATGAACTCTTGAAGTTGTGATTGAGAAAGTTGGGGAGCTACTTCCCAAAATCCTTTAGTGATTGCCTTTTGGAGTTCATAATTTGATGGCCAAGATGCTGTTGAGATGGTAGAAGGTGCAAGCGTGGTTGAAATAAATCCATTTACTATTGTATTATTAGTGAATGCAGAGACAACGAATGATGTAAGCTGTGACAACTGATCTGAAGTCAAATATTTCATAGAAATAGTACTCATTACTTCTAATATACTGATGATTCCTGCAATACTGTTCAAACTTATGTTTGGATCATGTTGTAAAGTGTAATTGGTAATCTGTTGCTTAAGTTCGTCTGTAAAGGTTATACTTGATGGTGGGTTAGACGTATTGTGACTTGTCGCTTCATTAATAACAACTTGAGCGTTGAGGGAGGAAATCGTTGATATCTGAGATGATGTCCAGTATTGCGTATATGATTTCATGTCTTTGAATGTATTCATGAACTCTTGAAGTTGTGATTGAGAAAGTTGGGGAGCTACTTCCCAAAATCCTTTAGTGATTGCCTTTTGGAGTTCATAATTTGATGGCCAAGATGCTGTTGAGATGGTAGAAGGTGCAAGCGTGGTTGAAATAAATCCATTTACTATTGTATTATTAGTGAATGCAGGGACAACGAATGATGTAAGCTGTGACAACTGATCTGAAGTCAAATATTTCATAGAAATAGTACTCATTACTTCTAATATACTGATGATTCCTGCAATACTGTTCAAACTTATGTTTGGATCATGTTGTAAAGTGTAATTGGTAATCTGTTGCTTAAGTTCGTCTGTAAAGGTTATACTTGATGGTGGGTTAGACGTATTGTGTCTTGTCGCTTCATTAATAACAACTTGAGCGTTGAGGGAGGAAATCGTTGATATCTGAGATGATGTCCAGTATTGCGTATATGATTTCATGTCTTTGAATGTATTCATGAACTCTTGAAGTTGTGATTGAGAAAGTTGGGGAGCTACTTCCAAAAATCCTTTAGTGATTGCCTTTTGGAGTTCATAATTTGATGGCCAAGATGCTGTTGAGATGGTAGAAGGTGCAAGCGTGGTTGAAATAAATCCATTTAATATTGTATTATTAGTGAATGCAGAGACAACGAATGATGTAAGCTGTGACAACTGATCTGAAGTCAAATATTTCATAGAAATAGTACTCATTACTTCTAATATACTGATGATTCCTGCAATACTGTTCAAACTTATGTTTGGATCATGTTGTAAAGTGTAATTGGTAATCTGTTGCTTAAGTTCGTCTGTAAAGGTTATACTTGATGGTGGGTTAGACGTATTGTGACTTGTCGCTTCATTAATAACAACTTGAGCGTTCAGGGAGGAAATCGTTGATATCTGAGATGATGTCCAGTATTGCGTATATGATTTCATGTCTTTGAATGTATTCATGAACTCTTGAAGTTGTGATTGAGAAAGTTGGGGAGCTACTTCCAAAAATCCTTTAGTGATTGCCTTTTGGAGTTCATGATTTGATGGCCAAGATGCTGTTGAGATGGTAGAAGGTGCAAGCGTGGTTGAAATAAATCCATTTACTATTGTATTATTAGTGAATGCAGTGACAACGAATGATGTAAGCTGTGACAACTGATCTGAAGTCAAATATTTCATAGAAATAGTACTCATTACTTCTAATATACTGATGATTCCTGCAATACTGTTCAAACTTATGTTTGGATCATGTTGTAAAGTGTAATTGGTAATCTGTTGCTTAAGTTCGTCTGTAAAGGTTATACTTGATGGTGGGTTAGACGTATTGTGACTTGTCGCTTCATTAATAACAACTTGAGCGTTCAGGGAGGAAATCGTTGATATCTGAGATGATGTCCAGTATTGCGTATATGATTTCATGTCTTTGAATGTATTCATGAACTCTTGAAGTTGTGATTGAGAAAGTTGGGGAGCTACTTCCAAAAATCCTTTAGTGATTGCCTGTTGGAGTTCATAATTTGATGGCCAAGATGCTGTTGAGATGGTAGAAGGTGCAAGAGTGGTTGAAATAAATCCATTTACTATTGTATTATTAGTGAATGCAGAGACAACGAATGATGTAAGCTGTGACAACTGATCTGAAGTCAAATATTTCATAGAAATAGTACTCATTACTTCTAATATACTGATGATTCCTGCAATACTGTTCAAACTTATGTTTGGATCATATTGTAAAGTGTAATTGGTAATCTGTTGCTTAAGTTCGTCTGTAAAGGTTATACTTGATGGTGGGTTAGACGTATTGTGACTTGTCGCTTCATTAATAACAACTTGAGCGTTCAGGGAGGAAATCGTTGATATCTGAGATGATGTCCAGTATTGCGTATATGATTTCATGTCTTTGAATGTATTCATGAACTCTTGAAGTTGTGATTGAGAAAGTTGGGGAGCTACCTCCAAAAATCCTTTAGTGATTGCCTGTTGCAGATCATAGTTTGATGGCCATGATGCGGTTGTAGAGGTGGAAATTGTTGTAATGGATGTTGAGCTGTATGTCACATTTGTAATCGGAAAACATTTTTTAATTTTTGGTTTTCGAGGACCATAAAGTATTGTGTTGTTTTGGTTTTGTTGAGCCATGGTTGTTGAGACTGCATGACCTGTAAATATTTTTTAATTAATTTATTCAAATTTATTTTTAGAAACCATTTAAAAATATTCATATTGATGGTGTGAATTGGGATGAATGTCTGTTAAATAATATTTATATTACCGAATATGCTATTTTTAAATTTAATGTTTGTTCAGATCGAAAATATGAAGTTGGATCAAATAGGCCGTTTTAATATAAATATATTCCTAAAATAAACTTTCACAAACAATTGTTCAAACAGTATGTGTTCACAGTCACACAAAGTATGAGTAAATTGCGGTAATAATTGAAATAATAATTTGGAGAAAAAGTCTTTAAGATTTAATTTTATCCACTAAAACGTGTCGTAAATCTCAGTAATTTTTTTTACAAATTATTTTTTGATTTTTATATTTTTCCTAAAATGTGCTTTCCGCCATTTTACTTCAGCAAACAATATCTTGATAGTATTGGCGTATTTTCATATACATATTTAATCATATATGTATCTTAAAAATAAGTTTTTCGAGTTTGGCTGTATTCGTTATTTTCTGATTAGTGTGAACAATAATCCAATTAAAAACATGAATTAGATATAAAAGTTTTCAAAACTTTTTATAATTAAATTTAACCAACTAGACGGCAATTTGGTCAAAGTTGACGTGGTGTCAGTCTATTGCTGCTTATATCCGCTTGCATGGCTGCCTTCTAATTGCCATTGCCACCAAGGCGCCTTGACGGCGATAACAATGCAATAGGAATTACACAGCAGCAATGCAGGCGGATAAATCGATATGTGGGAGCGACACTATGTTGCCATCACGGGAATATGGCAGTCATTATCGCTCGGGCAAGGAAAGCAAGATTTAAAAGCAAGTTTTTTAAGTTTCTGGATCAGCAAATTTTCAAAGTTATGATCATTTGTACCAAGAGGTCTCTTGAAACTCCAGGTCCCCTTCCAGACATCCAAAGCTCATACAAGAAAAATCCATGACAAAGCTTTTGAAAATTTTATAACATTTATTGCGGTTTCGCTTCACTCGGCGCCAATACTTATGAAAATTATCATTTTAGGGGTCGTTCGCAAATTACGTCACGCAAAAAAATTACGTCACGTTGTGTGTGTGAGAGAGCCTTAAATTCTAAACATTAATAAATATTTTACATACAATTTTAATTTTTTAATGTCCATAACAGAAACATTTTTAAAGTCATTAGATTGTTTAATTTTTAAAAATCATGTAAAATATGAGCCTTTGAATATTATTTAAAAATCAGAACATAAATTTTAAAATTTTTATTTTTTACAAAAATTTCCTTTGAAATTGAATTTTTTCAAGTGAATCAAAGCTCAGAAGCTCTGGATTTTCAACCGAGCCCGAGTCTCATAACTCCGAGCTTTCTCTAAAGAACCAAGCTGACCACCTGCTAATCATGAAATTTAAAAAAATTTTAACCAAAAGTATTTTTTATTTAATATTTTAACAAATTTTATAAAATCAGAATCAATTTAAATAGCCACTATTAAAAATAAATTAACTTACTTGCAAGAAAAACCACACAAAATATAAAAGTTAAAATATTCATTTTAAAGGTTTGCTTGTATTCACTTTAAGATTCAAACACAATTTAAATGTGTAATTGAAAGTTAAGGCAATTTATTTAAAACTTTTCTTTGGAATTCAGGAGCTTTATTGGAAATTGGATTAAATTTTTTTATAGGAAGCAGAAATATTATTTTCTTAATTATTTGCGCCTATTAGGTATAAAACTTAAAAAAAATAACGTAGGCGCTTGAAAAAAAAACAGATAAGCTTCTAGTATGTGCACTTAATGTAAAATAGAAGAATAATTTTAAACCATTGAAAATAGACCTCATTATTTCTACATTTATCATTCCTAAATATCAAGTCACGCAAATCTACTTGATTCTTATTTTTATTCCATAAACAACTCAATTCCCTATTTACATTTTAATTTTCTCTCTCTCGCTCTCTTTTGTACACTGACTGACTGCTACTTAATTTGTTATTATTCTTGTTCTTCTCTCTATGCGATGTGCTGTGTTGCAGCAAAACGATTTTTGCATGGCAAAACATAATATGAAAATTGGCTTTTACATGCAATTGCCATCAAACTCATCTCCATCTCCATGCGACTATTATTTTTGTTCTTTTAAGTGGATTTTATCATGCTTTGAAGGTGTAGTTGATAGCAGTTTTCAGTGGCGTATACAGGATGTTTTTGGGAGGGTTTTTAAATCATAGAACCCCCCACAGATACACCCCTGCCAAATTTTTAAGGGATTATGTACTAAATAAATGGTTGATTTTAGATCCTAAACTTCAGGTGAGACCCTCCAAAGATCAATCCCTTAGGTTTAGAGGTTGAAGGAGGGACAATTTTTCCCTTTAAAAAGCACGCTACATTAAGATACCCGCGAAAATGTCCATACTGATTCTCACTCCTATTGTTCAGCATTTATTTTATTTTTACTGCTCTATTGGTCTCGGTTAAAAGCATAAAGTACACTCACATTCATGCAGAAATAGTGGAATTTATTTATTATATCTACATTATTCGAATTATCATTTATTTTAGCTCATGGTGCATTGGTATTGCGGACATTGGAAATGAAAATCACAATTGTATAAAATCTGAAGAGATAAAGTCGATATTGTTCAATAATATACTGAATACATTAGCAGACAATTGCGCTAGTAATGACTTTAAAGTACCATTTAACATCACCATGGAATTATTTTAATTAAATAATCAGCAATATTATTTACCATAAATTTTTCACTCCATCCTACAGCATTTAGTCGTTTCATGTATTGGAATTGTTATTGTTGAACTTTGGTGTAGATTACCTCAAACTTATAATATGCAGATAAACTCATTGGCAATTGTTCGAGGAAATAGACTTGTATGTTGATTCTATAGATAAATTGATGTGTAATTATGCAGAAATTTCAGATAAATTGAAATTTTATTGCATTGGGAATGTTTTTTTTGTATATTTTAAGCAGGTCTATAGTATTTTATGGAATGATTTTAGTTAGCATAGAATTGCACACGCAAAGAGAGTTTAAAGTCAGAATCCAGCATTTTTCAAATTTTAAATTCTTACTTACTTACTTCGTTGGCCGTACATATCGATTGTAATCCATGACCTCCCTTAAACTCCTTAAGCTGGCTACCGTCTGCTAATTTTCAATACCAGGTGCAATCCTTTCTGAATTTTAAATTCAATGGATTCTAAAGCCATGCTACACAGTGCTTACTTAAAATTAAATCTCAATTAGAAAGTTAATTTTGAAAACTAAATCCACTAAAATTGTTTTTCCAAATTTCACAAAAAAACCAGTGCTTTACATGATTCTTGAGGTTTAAGATGAGGTCTTAATGATTTTGTTTACTTTCACTGTATTAACTTCACTTAAAATCAAATCTAATTGCTTAAAACTGTTGATAAAAACTGTTCATAGCCAACTTCAAGTTGTACATTATTTTCAAATCATCAAAAACCGTTACATGTGAAAATCAAAAATCCTTCCTCTATTCCTATTCTGCATGCAAAACATCACTTAACTGTTATTAAGTCTTACCATAAAATCAATTTAATTACAAATTCTCATATCTTTCCCGCAAAATCTTTATTTTCCATCCACAGAATGCCAGAAAAAATTGAAACCTAAATGAAAATTTAATTGAATATGATACATAGAAAAAAGGTAATTTAACAGAAATGTAACAAACAAACCCATAATCATTAGCAATTGATTTTACAAGAGGAGCAAAACAGTTTTTTGTTCATCACCTTTTTATTTCCATTACGAATGATTATTATTATTGTTATTATTATTACAGTCATGATGACATCCAATGAAATGGAAACAAAAGAAAAATAACGAAAACTTTGACATGAAAAAATAATTTTAATTTTCTAGGCCACACAATCGGCAAGACGACAAAAAGCAAATTTAAGGAGAAAGACAAAAAAAAAGTTTTTACGATTATGATGACAGTAGAGAGGAAAATTCCTTCATTTTTTTCAGCGACATAAAGGTAAGTTTAATGAAAATTTATTGATTTTCCATTATGTCTTTCGATGAGCAGCATAATCACATTTTCTCATGTTGTTTTCCTTACCATTCCCTCATTTTATCAAAAGGAAAAAAAAGTAGTTAAAGAAATGGAAATCGGAAGAAATAAGTGAAAAGTTATTCAATGTGAATTATTATAGCGAGTTTTTATTGCAGAGAATTTTCAAATGTATTTTAAGGATAAATTAAGTTTAATTTTAGAAAGAAGTAATGAATCAAATATTTTGTCAGACGTAGGTCGTTTGTTTGGAAAATAATCTGAGATTCAAGGGTGTATTCAGTGGAGATAGAAGCAGTAGCTTATTCAGGATAGGGTAATCTAGGCTGAGAGCAGGGCTTATAATCAAAGGCACAAAGGCAATTTTTATTTGAGCTCTAGCACTCTTATTTTGGGGTCTACTATCGATGTTCATATATTAAAAGATCCGTCTTAAAAGTGGCTATATTAAAGATTGGTCTTCAAAACTGTTCAAAATAGAAGCAAAAAATGACAAAGGCAGACAAAGGCAGTGCCTTCGCGTACCTTTGCATGTTTTCGATTCTATATTGACTAGTTTTTTAGATCACAAGACGAATCTTTTGATATATGAACATCGGTGGTAGACCCCAAATTAAGAGTGCTAGAGCTCAAATAAAAATTGTCTTTGTGCCTTTGATTATCATATGGCTGAGAGTTGAACGTTCCAATTTTTAAATGCTGAATTTATTTTTTATTGATAAGTTTCTGTTTTGAAATGCACTATTTGCTGTCTTAAACTTAATTAATTTCGAGAGTATTGACTCCCATCTTCAGGATCTAGAACGATACTGACTAATTCTGAAAAGCTAGAATTTAAGTCTTTTAAGGGATCGTTTGCAAATTACGTCATGGTTTAGGGGGAGTAGGGTTGAAGTATTTGTGACAGTTCAAACACAAGAAATTTTTTTCTGTGGAAAACTTGTGACAAGGGGAATAGGGGGTCGAATTTTTTTTGTGTGACGTAATTTACAAACGACCCTTAAGTCTTTTTCGAATGCTTACTTTACAGGTTATTTTTCAATTTTTTGAAGCTCATGTACTGTTTTAAGAATAAACCAAAATATTTTAATAAAAAATTGCGAAAATCGCGCTCAAACAACAGCAGAAAAAAGGGATATAAAAAATTCGTACATGCGAGTATATGAGTGTATAGTTTTTTCAAATTTCTTCTCCATTTCCTATCTACATAGCTTCGTTTCTTTATGTGAGAAAGTCATAAAAATGAAACTTATTCATAATGAGAAAGCTTTCTGAAGGTATTTGCCAAAAAAACATGCTTATGTTAAACTAGCAATTCATTTTTATGGATTTACCTGCGTTTTTATCCCTAGTTCATAATATAGTGAAATTTTTTTCTTCCTTTCTCTTCCTAATTCTTTATTTCTTTTCTGCATATATATACAAGAAAAACATAACTTTACGTTGTCGTCGTCTTAATGGAGAAAAATATCGTTTTGGATGATGCCCAATTTAGAATGAGTTAAAGAAAAAAAGACGAGGAGAAAGAAAACTACACGAACTATTGAATTTAATTTATTAGACTTTTCTCTCTTCGTTAGACTCACATTTAATCGCTTTATTTTCTTCTTTCTTTATGGCTCATGTTTCTTTATGTGAATGTTCATTTTTTAAGGTATGACAATTTTGTCTACTGTGTGGTAATTTCGTGGTGCAAGGTGTAATTTGTGGGACTGTTTATGTCTAGTGTTGGATCTTATAATGGGTTAGAAGTGTGTACAACTCCTTCTAACTTTTGGAGTTTTATTAAAGATTCATTTTTAAAAAATCATATGTTTTTTTAAAAAATTGTTAAGATCTTCTGTACCAAGGGTAAGGAATTGACCAACTGACTTTTGATCATATATACCCAAAATTACAATTTAGACGAGTGCCCCCCAAATAAAGATCCTATCAGGGGCTTAGAATCATGACCATTTCTTGGACCTCAACTACTCCCCCCCCACACCCTCGTGGATACACCGCTGCGAGTGTTAAATCACAAAATAGTAAATAATTGAAGCTGATCTAGACAGTTTAGCTAACAACTGTTAACAACAAAATACCAATAAAATTTTGAATGTGTCAAGTCAATCAATCGACTGTTCATTTCATACTAGTTTCTTATTTCCCCTCCGTGATGAATGGTCTTAACATCTTATTCTTAAGGACATAATATTTTCATTCTTCTTTCCTTTTGGTATTTTAATACAGTCAGTTAATTTCTTTATACATTCTACATATTATATTATACAATTTATTCTTCATTCTTCGTCGTTTTTATGTTCTTGCATATTTGAGATGTTTTTATGTCTAGGAAAAGTAAGATGATGTATATGTGTGTACAGAGAAATTTATAGTGCTTTAAACTGTTGATGGATGAGGATATGGAAGTGCTTCTTATATTCAGTCAAATTGAAAAGCTTCTGTGAGGAACAATGGAGACCAAATTAGTTAGGTTATAAAATTTAATTGTAGATTTTTAATTAAATTTTATCAAAATTGTCTTCAAAGATCTAAAAATAATCAAAAATGTTCAAAATGTAGACTTCCTTCCATTTTATTTTCACCTCAAAATTTTTTAATTTACTATGAAACTAATTAAAATAAGTAAATAGAAATTTATACCCTTCTGGGACATTAATTCTCATTCCTATCGATGCCATTAAATATTTTTGCTCCCAAAAAAATATCGATGAAAAATTCCCAAAGCTTATTTTTATGTACAAGTACTTACCATGAAAAATAATTTCATTTTCCTCCATTCTAGAACTTTTCTGTGTAGGGGATGGAGGACAAAAAAAATTGCATTATTAAATTTTGGAGGTGCTTTCAATTTTCTCTGGCATAGTAGACCATCATTTAGGTACTCAATCGAAAATGCTCAATTTATCATTTTAAAAAAATTATTTTTTGTTCCATTTCCACATTATTGCCTTCCACTTTTATTTTGTGCTCGTTCATCTACTTGTGTATAGGCGATGGTTCCTACTATAACATGATGGTGATGGCTATGATGATAATGATGGTAATATTTGTTCCCTTGGGAGATTATTGATGTGTTTTGAGAGAAAATGATAGTATTTTTGGAATTAATGAATTTATGGGAATTGATCAAGGTACGGCGCCAAAAATAAAACTTAAAATCGACTCAAATTTTGTGTGATATAGGGGTACTCAGAGGAGTGGTAAGGATTTTGAATTTAAGTATAAATTTGAAAAACTAATGATTATTTCAAATTGACTATACCTTATTAACTATAAATTAAGCAATAATTTGAAAAAGTTGATAAAATCTTTTTGAAAAAATAGAACGTACCCAGCCAATGTTGTGTGAAAGCGACTTTGGTCAAAAATAAGAACAATTTTAATAAAAAAACAACAAAATAAGAATATTTCAATTAAAAAATTCAAAAGCATGACAAAAATTCCTCTTAAGGGACCCAAAACCTCTGGAACAACAGTAGCAGTTCCTGTAGCACTACAACAACTACAAAAGGAGTGAATTATTGATCGATATTAGCCATTAAGAGTTTCATATTAATTTTAGTTTGTGAAATAAGGCATTCAAACAAAATGAATGAACGAGATAGAAAGGAGCAAAGAAAAAAATATATATTGAATGGAGACGGAGGGGAAGGCCATTAAAGCAGACATATTCTCACAAGTGGGTCCGCAATTCGCTTAATTACTCTGAAACACAAAACCTTTTTTCATTTTATGTTCGAGCACAAAACGACGATAAAATTTCTGTTATCATTCATTTAGCAATTTTTTTCTTCTCTCGCCTATCCTTTTGTACTGGTGTTGGAGGTACAGCAACATTCTCTGAGTAGGGGTAAAATTAATATGGAATGGGAAAATGAAGCAAATTGCCTAAAATTTATTACTTAAGAGGAAAAAAGTTTCTTTTTGTGAAGGTGCTGAAAGAAATTCATTGAATAATTCAATTGTCTTTGAATTTGCCAATATTTGTGGATATTTTGATTGATTTGGAGGTTATGTCTCGATCGATATTATTTAAAACCTTGCTTGAATGGGACGAGGCGTAGTTTAAGCCGGAAATCCGGTATCACACTGGCTTGGTGCAGCTATTTTACGCCGCATGCCATTCGGGTTGTCTATTTACATGGCAAAATCCATAAATTTCTGCAAGATCAACCGAATTTAAATTTTCAACCTAAAAAATTACAAATTCTTATCAATTCACTAGAGAAAAACAAATCCAACACGCAAAACAACTTAAAAAAAATTCCAATTCACTATCAAGCAAATTTCACAAAAGGTCAAAAGTTAAATTCCTTTTGTCGTTTTCCATTTTATTCTATAGCCCATCGTCAATTTGAAATTAAATAAAGAAAGAAAGAAGTGAAAAGAAACGGAAAGAAATTTCCTTGGACGATAAAAAGTCGAGTCAAGTGAGTGAAAGGAAACATTTCAGTGCTCAACTTAAATGAGATTTTGTTTTCTCTGCTAAATTCCTTTTGTACGGCTTAGGATGGGTATAGGAAGTGATGGAATTTAATCGAGGGATGACAACTTGAAGGGAGTGGAGCTGAATATTGGAAAAAAAATTAAAAAAAGTTTAAATCTTGAACAGTGACTGGGATGAGCATATTTTATGGATTTCATAGCTGTTTTCAATTACAAGAATATAAGTTCGCTAGAACTCAGCACTCATAACCTAGACCTACAGTTCGTAGTGTACGAAATCGTAGTTAATCACTTTCCTGCCTTAAAAAGGAGGCTTTTAGTTCCATTTCACCGTTACGACTTCGGCTTCAATTTTAGAGAACAGGAAAAAATGTCAAAAATTTTACGGGGTGCTCATAAATGACGTCCTTCAATAAAACAGGCTTTTTAAACCATTTACTATATTTCACACACTGTCACAAGCTATCGACCTAAAACAATAGATGCCGTAAAATCCTAGACCTATATTTTAATGATGGACGTCATTTGTAAACAATCCCTAAATCTAAAATTCAAAAATTGTAGTTTACAGTTCTCATCCCCCAGGAATATATTCACATACCAGAAAAGGTTTTCATCGACAATTGTTACTTCACAAAAATAGTCACACTGCCTTTCACTCACACAATTCAACCAGAAAGAACAAAAATTGCCATCAATGTGCGACGAAGTGTGAAGGAAATTGTTGTAAAAAGCTTTATAGCTCTAGAAAATAGAAAGAGTTGAAAGAAGAGGAATTGACGATTGGCCATTCAGATAACTTGTTATTTTTTTGATGTCCTTTCTTGATGTTGTTGACCATAGGCTATCGTATGACGAAGGAGTCTTCAATTATTTTTTCCTTTTACTTAAATTTGATTAGAAAATAAGTGGTTAGTTTTATTGAAGCGATAAAAATTTTTGTTTGAGGACTTTTCAGACTTTTGTGTGGATGAAAATGAGAGTGTTTTTGATAATGGGAGTGGTTGGAGATGTAAGCAGTGGAAAAGCAGCTGTGGCGTAGTGGTTAGAGTGTCGGACTTCGGCTCTAACGACCCGGGTTCGATCCCAGGGAATGTCGGATTTGGGTGCTTTTTCACTGTTCTAGCCATATCAACTCGGTTTGTGTGATGTCAGCACACAAATTGTGGCTAGGTACATTGCATTGATATACCCTGGGTCATGCAATTGTGCAGAGTTGGAAATCAATCGTCTTCAATGACAAAAAGCAAAAACAAACATAAATCTCATCTGGATGTTCTTCGCATCATAAATAAACAATAAATTTTTCATTTAAAATCCATAATTAAGTTGTAATAGCTGCTGCTAGATCTCTTAAAAATTGTATTGAAATACTGAAAAGCAAAAATAAAAATATAACGTTTTTTTTAAAAAAAAAAAAAAAAAAAAAAAAAAAAAAAAAAAGGTTGGAGATGTTATGGTTGTTATAAAGTTTACAGACACATTTTTTAAGCAAGAATGTTAGTTTTCGTGTGTAGTCGAGTGAACTGATAGAATGGAGGGGTTAGCAAAGGTCACGAGTGTATCTCCAGGGGTAGATTGGTCAGAAAAATCCCCAGCTAATTGTAAACCCATTCTAAATTCTGCATTCAGACAAAAAAATTTCAATATACAAAAAAACTTAAAAATAGGTTCTAAAAATCCACTTGTTGATGGACAATAGTTTTTAAAAAATTTCAAAAATTCTTAAAATTTATTTAAAATTTAAATTATTTAAAACATTCAAAATTATTTAAAGAAAATGGAAAATTTTAAATTATTTAGAATTTTAAATTATTTAGAAAATTTAAATTATTTAAAAATTTACATTATTTAAAAAATTTAAATTATTTAAAAAATATAAAATATTTGATAAATTTAAATTGTTTAAAAAATTTTATTATTTAAAATTTTTATACTTTTTAAAAAATTTGAATTATTAAAAAATTCAAATTATTATTTAAAATTAAATTATATAAAAAAATTAAATTGTTTAACATTTTTAAATTATTTAAAATGTTATTTAAATTATTTAAAAACTCAAACTATTTAAAAAATTAAATTGTTTAAAAATTTAAATTAACTAAATTTTTTAAATCGTTTAAATTTTTTTAAATCGTTTAAATTTTTTTAAAAATTTTTAAATCGTTTAAATTTTTTAAAAATATTTAAATTATTTAAATTTTTTAAAAATATTTAAATTATTTAAAATTTTTAAAAATATTTAAATTGTAAAAAAGTAATCCAAATTCTCTCACAATTTAATAAATAGCAAAGTAAATGAAAATTATCAGCTCATTGTGTAACTGCTTTCATTTCATTTACTTTAAATCCCATTAGTTACAACAACAACAATTGCATTGATTAAAAGAATTTTTACAGCTCCTTTCATTCCAAACAATTTTCTTACCGCCTTTTTTCCTTTTCTCTTTTTTTAATTAAAAAAAGAATTGGAAGTGCAAAAATAAAAGAAGTCAAGACAAAAAAAATTGTTTTAATGTAAATGAGAATGGAAATAGAATGAGCGATAGAGAGACTTGCTTTGTATCGTGTTAATTTAATTGAATGAAAAAAAAAAAATCTAATTTCCTCGCGATTTTTTCTTTCTTTTTCAGCATGTCTAATATATTTGTGTATATGCATATACATCAGGCAAATTTAAAACATATCGTAGACATTTACATTCAGACATTTACAAAAGTATTTCAAGAAGTTGAGAAATGACGTGCTGTATGGAGAAAAAGAAAGTAATGTGAAGTAGGAAAAAAAAGAATTCTTCACGCATTATTTAATTGCCAGTCTTCGTAGAATGAAAGTAAGGGAGTAAATATTGCAAGTAAAAAATGAAAATTTTAAGCGCATTTTTAAAGATTTTAGGGGTTGCTGATAAATGACGTCCAATTTTTAAAGGGGGAGGGGTCTAAAGTTGAGTGACATTTCCATACAAAAAAAAATTTGTATGAAAACTTTGTGGCGGAGGGGGTGATGAGGGGTCAAAAAATCTCGTTTTAACGTGTCGTCATTTATGAATGGTTCTTTAGAGTTGTTTACTTCTAAGAAGATCAAAATTATGTATTCTCTCAACTAGGGGATGATTTTTATTATCTCTCAACTTAAAAGCATAGTCAGTGATCGGTTTCTCGACCTAAGGTATATTCTAGGGTAGTGTGGCATGGAAATACCCAAAAAACCAGTCCAAAAGAGACTTTCTGGGCCTAGTTGTTCAGTATATCCTAGAGTAACCCCTAGAGAAACCCATGGGGTAGTGTATACCTTAGGGTGTACCGAGCAACCGGCCCCTGGTACTAGAATCTACTATTAACTTAAAGTTAATCTAAAAAGAAATTTTTCTGATTTTTTAAGTTTTATTTTGGTATCTAAAATTCAAAATTCGCCCAGAATTCAGTAAAACTTCAAATTTCATTTAAAAATGACTCATTCCATAAAACTACTAATTAAAATGATCAAAACAGTCAAATTACAGCTATTACACCTCATATTCACTCTTCAAACAATTTTTTAGTCAAGAAAAAAGTCGCATAATAGCAAATTTTTTGTGAATTAAGAAAAATAAATTCCAACGCGACACTTCTCCTCTCCTTTTAGACATTTCTTTTTTTTTCAGTGAATAAAGAATTTAATTTAATTTTAAAAATAATCGCGAATAATTTTTTCGTCAGAACTTGCACGCTTAAAATTCTTTTTTCATCTCGTTTGATGGGAAATTTATCGGCACGAAATTCTCAACGAGTCTTACGATAAATTGCATGGAATGAATTCGCTTTATGAACAGTTTTTCTGCTTATTCTCCATTAAACTATAATTTTAATTTCTTTAAATGTATTTGTGTGATGTTGTGCACCAGCAATATCTTGTTAAATTCTCATTCATCACGTAAGATCAGTATTTTGTTGCTCTCGTTGTGAAGTCTTCATTTCTCTTTTCTAGAAGCAAATGATGAGGACGTAGAGGACAGGGTTGTTTTACTAAGATTGGATAGGGTTGGTTTCTTGATATACAATACTTTTGTCCATGCCGTTACACTTGAATACACCCCTAACCCTTCCAATCCTCGACTGCTCGATGATTTACTCTACACCAAAAATATACTCTAGAGTACAGTGAGTAACGAGCCCACGTGATAAGTGTAGGCGTAGGCAGGGTAGGTGTATACCGAGAACCCAACCCCTGTGCCAGAGCTCGAAGTCGACTCTTTTTTGTATAGAATTGAGTAGACTTCGAGTTGTGCCCTGGGCTAACCAAGGAATGCTGTGGTCTGATGCTAGCTAGTACAGAAATTAGAATATTGTCTAGTTCAGTCGCTTTTTAAGACAAGATACCCTTACAGTACCTAAGTTAATCAATAAAAGCAGTATCAGCACTTCCAGCTACCCCCAAAGACCTATTCTATGTGATTCGTATCTTTATCACAAACAGGTATGACTCGAATTTTTTCCAGCTCAGACAAATTTGCCAGTCACCATCACTGGAAGAGTAGAGATGACAGTAATGAAGAGTATAAAGATGAATGAGGGTAGAGAGATGAAAGAAATTTAAAGTAATGAAAAGGATTTTTCTGCTTGAGTAAAGGATTTTTTTTCTAGCTTTTTATGAGATTTTTATGCAGAGTAAAGCTGAATATTTAAAATAAAATATTTTCTCCTTTTGAATAGTTTTACGTTTATGTTCAGTAAAATATTACAAATGTCTTTATAAGCAAATGAGATTCTCCTTTAAAAGGCATTTATATTGTGGATGTTGAAAGTTCTTTTGTGAGCATAAAATTGAATGAAATTTTATGCAATGCAGCAAAATGTTTAACGCAATAGCAAACAAATCAGGTAGCATTTCGGGGATGATTAAATATTGGAGGATGCATGCAAATAGGTAATCAATATCAATTTTCAGCATAAATAATTGCAATTAAATAAATTCAATTAGATGCGGTTTTTTGGAATTATTTGCTCATTAATTATTGAGTTTATTATTTTTGACAAAAATTTAGCTGGGTTGCGGAACTATGGTGAGCTGTAAAAATAACATGCAAACAATTTTGTTATTTTTTTAATTCTGGGTCTGATTTGTTGGGTTCACTGTGGGATGTTTGTAGAATGTTGTCATCTAAAATTGGTTTTACTTAAAATGGTCTATTAGGAACTTGACTACTCCCGGAAAGTTTAAAATTGGTTTTGGTTTCAATTCTTTTCTTCAAAATTATTAAATTTAATTTTAACTTTTCCTTAAATTCTTAAAATTCTTTAATTTTTTTCAAAATTTTTAATTCTTCTTTAATTTTTTTTAAAAATTCTTTAATTTTTTTTAAAAATTCTTTAATTTTTTTTAAAAATTTTTAAATTTTTTTAATAAACAGAACATCAGATTTTTTTGAAGAAATTCGAAACCAAGATTTTTCACCACGCTATAATTTATAAAGCAGAAAAAATTTAATAGTTTTTTTCTTCTAAATTTCAAAATTTTCTATTTTAACTTTGAACTATGCTTCATAAATTCATCCAATAAATAATGACAAGTAGATTCCAAAAATTTACTTAAAAGTAACATCAAAAACTCCCATTTGCAGCTTCTCTAATAAATTTTAATAAATGTATTTTTTCCTCAATAATATTGGTCACACAAATTCGTGTTTTTTGAAAATTAGAAAATTCAGAAAAAATATATTTAAGTGCATCCGCTTTGATCTTAGCTGAAATGACTTTCTAAGTGCATTACGAAATCGTTGATAACTGTTGAAAATTGATTTTTATCTCAGCAGCACCTGCTTTCCGCTTAGCAAGTGTTTCCATATATTTTTCAATATTTTACAACTAATAATTTACTTTCTCCCCTCACACATCAAAGTGTCTCACATAATATGTAAAATATTATCTTCTTTTAAATTGCATGAAAAAATCTACCACTAAAAAACCATTCCATTTTACTAGGATGGCTATCAAAATTTTCCTAAAAATTTGGGATATTTTAATAAATTCAATGAAAATCCAGGATTTGAAGGAAAGTTTAAAAATTAAATAAATAATTCTGGAAGTAATTTTCTTTTACAAAATTTGGTACATTCCCGGAACAAATGAGCAGATGGCATCCCTAAATTTACTTTCTATTTTTATTTTGCTGCAATTTTCTTTTAAAAAAATTTTCCCCACCAAAAATGGAAATTTAAATTCATTTTGTGAAGAAATAAAGCAGATAGTGGAATAAAATAAATAAATTCATGAGTAAGAATTTTTTAATGCATTTAAGGAGGAGATACTAACAAAAATAAAATAAAATGCACGTGACTAAAAATTATTAAAATTTCAATTTTAGGAGTCGTTTACTTATTATGTTACGTAGAACAGAAACTTTTTAGACCCCCTCCCCCCTCGTTACAAATTTTGAATCAAAATATCGTTTACCTTAGTCAAATACACAATCTTAGACTCCTTATTCCCTCCAAAAATGTAAACGTAATAAGCAAACGAGCCTTTAGTCAATTAAAAATTCCAGGGGTGTAGCCATGGAGAAGCTCAAGGGGGTCCAGACTCTTCTTGAATTTTTTAGAATTAATGACAATTACCTCTCTGGATAAGCCCCTTAAAAATTCCAATTTATAAAAATTTTCCGAGAATCTTGTCTTGATTTTATGATGTCCAAGGGGGAGATTTAACGTATACTCCAAAATGGGGGGCAGGGTCAAAAATTATATTTTTCAATGGACATCATAAGTAACAGACTCCTTAAGAGAATTAAAAAAAATCTTACAGCGCATCTCAAAGCGATATCCTCAAGTGTCCAATTCTCCCTTCCTCATTGTTTAAGTTGAAAAAAATTATACAATAAATTCCATAACTGTCAATAAAATAGCACAATAAAATTTAATCGAACTGGTTCATTTCGAAAACTTCACAAATTTCCTCCATGCCTGTCGCTTCGTCCCACCTTCAGCTTCTCGATATCTCCTTTCCTATTATGAATCTAAAAGTTAGTTGTGCTTTTTGTTTCCTTCTGATTTTGAAATGTTTATTGTTTACGTTAACTGTTTTGTATTGCTTCTGGATGAGCATTGGGAAACTGGGAGTGAAAAATGGAGCCGGGTGTATATGTGTGGGATGATTATATGAGAAACTATTTGCTCACTAAAGCACTTTATCATCTTTTTTTATTTCACTTGAAATGATTTACAAAAAAAATTGGATATAAAGAAGAAGTTTTTCTTTATTTAAGGTTGCAGAATTTGGAAAGGAAGCTGCTGTTGGAGACTTTGTTTTGTCTGTTTTGGTGATTTGAATGAATTTTGGTACAACCTTCTTGAAAAAAGAGTTTTCAAACTTCGGACCCCTCGTCTGGGTACACCTATGGTGTCGAAGTAAAAACAGTAAAAAAAATTTAAATTGAGGTTATGTGCTTAAAAACGACTATAAGTCCAATACCTGATCAACCTTTATCCTTATAATTCAACCAAAACAAAGAAAAACTTCTTCAAAAAAGAACAAACTTGATTCATAAGCATTAAATAAAGACTGTAAAAGCAGCACCAAAAAAATAAATCACAAAACTTTACAGAAACAAAAGAAAAGATTCATAAAATAATCACTTGAAAATGATAATTTTATTACAAAAAGAATCGCAATAGCAATAAATCTCCGATAATCATTGACACATAAGCCACAGTATATTCACATAAACATCACACAATCCATTAAATGCAGTCAGTTTTGAAAATTCAGCAATTAATTACACACAAAATAATTTTTTTTCTTCATTTTATTGCAATTTTGTTCTCGTAAAATTGATTTTATGCTTTTTTTCCTGCAATTAAATAAATTTTTGATAAATAAATGTGGATGTGTGGGGCGCAGTTGATCACATTACTGAATTATTTATTGTTTGTTATGAATTGAGAATTTAATTAATTGTGAATGTTGATGTTATAAATTAATGCAAAATCAATTGATTGATGTCCATTTAAAATTAATTGTTATCGAGCGTTTAAAACTCGATTCGGGATAATTTATATGGAATTTAAAGTGCTTTTATGTAGGCATCAGAAGCAGGCTCTTGTGTTTTTTGGGGTTGAGTTGAATTTTTTTTATTAATTGCTTTTAAATTTTCATTAAACTGAGAGAAATTTCTTAAAATTAGGCAATTGTAGCTCAAAACTGAGCAAAAATTGAATGAAGTTTCTCAAAATTGAGCAAAGTTGCTTAAAACTGAGCAAAAATTGAATAAAGTTGCTCAAAATTGAGCAAAGTTGCTTAAAACTGAGCAAAAATTGAATAAAGTTGCTCAAATTTGAGCAAACGTGCCTGAATTTTGATCTAAAATGAGCTATAAGATTTTAGTGCCCAAAAATAGCAAAAATTGTACGAAACCTAAAGGGATAAAGCTATAAAGTTCACAGCAACAATCAACTCGTATTTATAATCCCTATATTACGATTATCCAATCAGTACAGACATAATTTGATCTGTGCAATCGTCCCAAACGACAAACGACATCACAGAATAATTTGATTAATTATCTTACATTGCATGTCATCGACAGTTTTTGGCAGTCATACATCCATGATAAAATAATGATAGGGAGCTAGTGAGAGAGATATATAGTCATAGTTTGTCATTAAATGGTATCATTAGTAGGTTAACGATGTGATGCGCTTTGGTTTATGTGGTGGAACTGCCTTTTGATGATGATATCGCCAAAATTAATGAAAAATGGAGGAGATGGAAATGACAAAACATGAAAATTTGCACAAAATGTTGTCACTTTAATGGATGGGAAAATTTTCTGATGTCTCATCATGTCTCGTGTTTTGTTTCGTACAGGAAACATTTGCGTCAGCATTTTTGGACACCATCCATTCACTTCTTCGTCTAATTGAATTTCCATATCCATCTTTTTGTGTTGCTGTTGTTGCCATCCCACAACCATCACAGCACAAACGTATGCACGCATATGTTTCATCTGTCTCTTGGCTCCTCTGTCAAGTTATCTATTTGTTATCTCTGATGTCTGTCACTCGATTTCTTTTTTCTTTTTTTGCTGCTTTGATGATATATTTTCTCCTTAAACACCTCGCCTCCTTCAAATCATCAACGTGTACGTGTATTGATGGAATTTTTCCCTCTTCTCCGTGACAACATGTATGAAGCGGTGCTATGTGTTTGCGTGATGATGGAATAAGAATGATTGACGAAAAAAAAAATCTTTGTGTAACGATAAAGATCATTATTTTATTTTTTACTTACTTTTTTTTATTTTATTTTTAAAGCAGACAAGAGAAATAAAATCGAATGAGAATGATTTTGAGTGACTGAGGCAAGATGAAAGGAAGTTAAGAATTTAGAAAACGAGTAGCAGTGACAACGCGTCCATGTGGGAACTTTTATAGGATCTATGCTACCCGGGATACCCAACGTTCAGAGCACCATTAGACATACTGATTACCCTAGTATCTCAAAAACTGTGCTCTGGTGGACATGTAGATGCTCCTCGGCTATCAAGAAATTTGTGCTGATCGTGAAAGTTGCCATTTAAGAAGGTTTAACCAGCAAATCCTAAAGGCACATAGACTAACCATCAACAAATCCCTCAACATCCAAAAAATAAATAAATCTTTATACATAAGAGAATCGCATAAAAAATCTGCGTGACAAAGTAGAAATGAGATAAAATAAGATGAAACTTCTTGCGGTACGAACTTTGTCTATAGATCCAAAAGCGGATAATATTCACATTGACAATGATTCTTAAGGTTTATTTTTGTGTTTTGGAAATAGAAGAAAATTTGAATTTAATGATAAGAAAACAGAAAAAAATATTGAGAAAAATGGATTTTTCATGGAGGATTAGAGGCTTTGTTATAGCGGATGAATGATTATTTTTAAGGAGATTTTTTTGATGTAATGTAGAATTTTTGTCAATATTAAGGAATCATTCGTTTTTGTCTTCTAGAACAGCCCTTCTGTAGCTGTAAAATTTACTTATTTATTTATGGTCTATCTCGTTGTATAATATTTTGAATTTACAAAACAAGTATGATAAAAATTAGAGATGACATTGCTTAAGCATTTGGATTGAGTAAGTTACATAAAAAAGTCTATAATGATGAATGAATTGAGGGATTTGTGTGTTAATCGAATAGAAAAAGTTATGCTTTTTATGGACTGAATAGGATAGGGTATCCAGGTCTGAAATTGAAGGCTGGAGTCTGTTTCTTTGGTAACAATGTAAAAGGGTACTAACGACTAGATAGATCCAACTGAGGGCACTATGACTCCAATAGAACCAGAATCTATCTAGTTACCTAAAGGTATACCAGAGAATCCAACCCCAGCCATTCATAAAATACAATTCCTAGAACCCCCTCACCATCAACCACAACAGCAACTTGTTGTAAGTAAAATATCACCATAAAAATGATTCAACTATTGGATACTTGACAATGGCTTGACACAAATCCAATAAAAATTTTCCAAGAAAACATATAAAGCCTCAACTCACAGTGCTCGAGCAAAAATATCAGAAATCTCTTTTTCCAAGAAAAAAAAAGTCACAAATCGTTGCTCGAGCATGAACTTTTACTGAAATAATCCGGTCGGAAATCAAAAAGTCCGTCTTCAATCATAGATTATATATGAAATCTCGACTGTAGAAATTTGTGTGTTTTTGATTTTATCTTATTACCATAAATTTTCCTTTTTTCTTGTCTAACCTCTGTGCCTTCATAATTTTCCGTTTCCTTTTCATCCTCTGTTTGTTCTCAGTTAGACATCCGATAAATGATTTCAATTGAATATTTTTTTTTCTATGCTGCTTTTTATTGCCTATATATACATTATGGTTTATTTAAACGATACAGACGAGTGAAGACCTTTAACCCAATTTTCTTGCTTTTCACTTAAATTGAATCATTTTCTTTTAAAAAAAGATATCTACAGACATGTATAATATGCATGACCATAGCAATTCTTGACCCTTTTTGCCCAATTTATGAAAAATGATGTGACATTTATAAAATGTTTGTAGCACAGGGGTTAAATGTTTGTGATGATGGATGGGATTGGATTTTTTTTTATTTGTATAAAATGTTGGATAATCACGTTGCTATTAGCAGTTGCAGAAAATTGAAAACAAGTAGTAAGAAGTCTCGACATCTCTTTTTTGGAAGGACACTGAATCGTTGTTTCTTAGGAAATTGAATTTTTATGGAAGAGCTTTAAGTGCTCTTGAAACTTTTTTGTAATTTTCAGTCTGGCATAATAGACATCATTATTTTGGAAATTGCATTCAGATTTTTATCTTGTCACGTAATGTCTTCAAGATTCGTTATCCGGGTGAAAATATTTAAAGACAAAATTTGAGGAAAAAATATTTAAATTTCTAAAAACCTTTTGTAGGGGATTCAGAGGCATTGGAGGGGGTCCAAAAAATTAATTTTCTGTCTACTTGCTTGACATTTTCTGTCAATTTCAATGAACAACAATAATTCATCCAATTTTTTGGAAAATTATTCAAAATCATTCACATCATTCTTCCAAGAACGTAACTAAACCCTTCAAAAAGTCTCAGAATATGTCATTTTTTGCGCTTCATTTAAACAAAGGTCTAAATCTCTGCAACATGGAATTTTCTTGTCACTTGTCTAACGAGAAATCTTTCGAGACAACAAGACAATCAATTTTGTTGAAAATGTAGAGGAAAATCGGAACTAAGGTCTATCTTGTAAAACGTGACACTCATCAATCGAGAAACGAAAGAATAAGAAGGAAGGCTAATGAGGAAAATGCTTTGAAAATTGTTACGTCTTTGAAATTAATCTTAAAGAAATGCAAAATTTGAGATTTGAACATCAATCTCTAGCAAAAAAGGACAATAAATGTATTTTTGTATGAAATCTTTATACTTCACAAGAGAAAGTTTCAATGAAAAAACAGTTTTTATAAAATTTAGTTAAGTTAACTAATTTTTTGAAAATCCCTACTTAAATTAATTGATTCAGAAAAAAATTAGGAATCAAACACTGAAAATTTCACAAAACCTTATATTATAATCATTAATCAAAAAAGTTTTTACTGCAAAAAAAATTCCAGATTTTTTCTTTTGAGGTTTTCATACAAATGTTTCTTCCGCCATATACTTCACAAGCAGTCGCAGAAATGACTAATATATATCCGTCAAAGTGTCAATGAATTGTTATCGCTTCTCGGCTGTAATGGCTAAGATCAAAGTGTAGTATCTGTTCTTATCAGCTTAACATCTGGTAGTATCTCCAATGGAGTACAAACAAGTGTTAAACTGATTTTTGGAAAATGACGGAAATAAAGAAGCTTGCTTCTGTTCTGTCCGGGTTGTCCTAGTATTGCACTACTTCTAGGATCGGCCCAAATAAATAACTTACATAAAAATAATTTAATTAAAACAAAGAGCGCATTTTGTTTCTGTTCTTTCAAATATTTTTTGACCGTTGATTTTCAAATATTTTTTGACCGTTGGTTTTCAAATATATTTTGACCGTTATTTTAAAATATTTTCATTTCATAGACTCGCTTTAAAAATTTTTGTTTTATGCTGCAAAAGTTCGCTTCTTTCATACTTTATTGAGTTTGCTATTCTATAAATGTTTAAATTTAAAATTCCAAAGACATTTCACTTGTATATGACTTTATCAAGTGCAACTCTATTTTGCTAAATAAAAACCATACAAAAGATAATGTAAAATTTACATTTTGACATTTTTTTCTTCATCTGCACTCGAGCAAAACAGAAAAATTCCTTGCAGCTACGATCCTATCATCTTTATAATTTTTTTGTCTTCTTTATTTTCTCCTTCGATTCATTTCGGATGCAACAATGACAAAAAAATAGCGAGAAAAAACTTTAGCCCCTTTTTTATACAATGATTAACTGTTTTTCTGTTCCTCATTCTTCTTACTACCTCGCATTCCTACTAATACGCTAACAAATTTTTGTACAATGATTTATGGTTTGGAAAATAAAGATAAAACATGTTGTGTGAATTTTTTATTTCCCTTTTTCAGTCTTATTTTGTGTACAGCTACTTTTTGTAATAGATTGAATGAACAAAAACTGCAAGTAAGGAAGACAAAGAGGAATTTTCCATTTTCTTGCATGATGATGATGTTGCTAAATGTGGTTAGCATTGTAACTTTTAATGTGACAAAAAATGTTTTTGTGAATCCTTTAGAAGTTTTGGTTGATTATTTTTGTAGATAAATGTCATTCAACCTTTTGAAGAACTGTGTGATTTTAAATAGTAGAAAACATGAATTTGTTCTTAGCTTTTTAGTCACAGACACGTTGTTTTTATCATCAACATTTCAATCATTCTCTAGGGTCGTATCAAGAGATTTTTGGAGGGAGGGGTTTTGAACTTTATTTTGTATGGACTGGAAAATTTGAGGGGGGGGGGGGTTTGATATTTCCTTAAAAACCCTAGCAAATTGAAAAAATTGAAAGTTGGGGGAGGGATTTGACCCCTAAAACTCTTCCCTGAACACACCCCTGTCACTATCTTAAAGAGATTGGTTGACCATAGGGCGAGTTTCTCGATATACATCTACCTCTACCCTCACACCTACCCAGGTGTTGCGTACAACAATAATAGATGCGATGGTTCTGGTTTAGAGGGGACTGTATTTTATTGACGACAAAAGAATGAATACGTGTTAATTGTTTAAGATGTGAATTTGTACTAAATTAATTGAAGAAAACTTTGACTACTACGATTGAATATTTGTGTTGATCAAATTGTAGAAATTACGTTCAACACTCCGCCACTATACTTTTTCTAAAGCAATGCAGCAGAAGATAGCAGAATCAATCTTGCACTGTTAAAATTTACAAAAAGTATAGAACGAATAATTTTTGGCCACGTCCTTGGTTGACCCACTTAAATGCTAAAATTTATTTATTTTGTAATTAAAAAAATGTAATTATAAACTAAATCCCAATGCATCAGCAATATCAATTCACCCACAAAACAGATTAACAAAAATAATTTAACATGGCTAAATAAAGAGCACATCGAGATTACAAAACAAAAAGTCCTCAAATGAAATTAATTTTTCCTTTTGTTCAGCTCCAACATTTTAATTTAAAAAATGCGATGTGAACATTTTTTTTCTCTCTTCTTTATTATTTTTAATTCCAACACTTCTCTTTTTAGCATCGCGGTCGTTTCTGTAGAACATTTTAATTAGAATGAAAGAAGAAAAAAATCCTTTTATTTTAATTTTGAATTAATTGTAATGCCATCTCCCATAAATTCTCACCATTATCATCATAATTATAAAAAGAAGTAATAGCAAGAACAACAATGTTGATGATGATCTTACGGGATTCTGTTTTGTGAATGAATAAACGGATGAACGGATGGATGGATGAACGAGAAAAGAACAAAGTCTCTCGCATGTGAGGAAAAGAATTTTTAATTAAAAAAAAGAGTAAGTGAGAAAATGTAGCACTTTAGAAGTCCATAAAGTGAATGAAAATTGTCATTTTTGTCGTCTTACCTTTCATTCTTGTACATAAATTCAACAAAATGAAAATGATAATGGCAGTGAATTTTTTCGCGACCCTCTGACAAAGCATCAGATAGGAAATGGCCCAATTACAATAAACATGTCAATGTGACGAGTAATTTTAGTTGGAAATTCCTTTCCATTTTCATTTTGTCACAATCCCTTCATCCTCCACCTCCCTTTTTACCTTTCTCCCTTCTGCATTTCATTTTCATTGTTGCTACAATTGAAAAACATTTTTTTTCTCCATTCTTTCTTTCTTTTTTCTAATTCCTATACACATACCATCATCATCAACATCATCAGCTTCAGAAGGAGCAAAAGCAATATCATTCAGCACTCAGTTGCTCTTAGTTCATTAAATTTTTACGTGATTTTTTCTTCACCCTCCTCAACAATTTCGCTCCTTGATGTCGTTTAAATTGTTTTTATGAGCTCACGTTTTCCAACTTTTCTTTACAATGTTCTGCTTAAGATGCCTCTTATACATAGTTCCTTATAGCAAGTTTTGCTGAGTCTTTAGTACTGGTTGTAGCTTTATTTTAAAATGGTTTAGTGTCTGTCGATATTTTTTAAAATTGATGCATGTAGGAAGTGCAAGTTGAATTCTATTGGGAATCAAAATGATGTCTGAAAAATTGATGATTTTTGAACACTTACTAGGTTATCTTTCCAGCCAGGGGTATGGCCTAGGTACACTAGGGTTTCCCTAGACCGATCCGGACCACAAATTGGCACACGGCGTAAAAATGGCCATGAACGTGGCCTCCACGCCTTTCTTTGCTTCATTCTTAGCCATTTTTATGCCGTGTGCCATCTGGACTTGCTACTAGGTACTTGCCTCAATTTGTCTATCCGTCATACTTATGCAACTAGAACAGGTTACTAGGTTTCCTTGGAATACAGCTGTGTTTTCAATTTTAGCAGTGTCTTGCCATAAATCCTTACTATGAGCACCTCAAGGCGTCAACACTCGTCACTTACAATTTCAGTGAATCTTAAAAAGCATTTTTGAAGGATTTAAAAAATTACAAATGATTTTATAAAAACAAAGTCAAATGAGAATGACGACAGATCCCCAATCTGACGCATTTGTAAAAATTTACGTGAATTTTTTTTATCTCAATCAACGTAAATGCTCACCTTCATTGCGCTGCTGCATTAAACCTTCAAAGTCATTTCATGCTAGCTTTCTTCTCTTATTTTTTACAACAACTTTGCTCCTATTTCTACTTTTTTATACTCATTCACATTAGAAAGTATATAGCATTTCAGTAAGGTACTTCTGCGAGTACAAAATGTTATGAGAAATCGTTTTACTTACATTGTGCTCACCTTTTTTCTCAATTTTTATTTTCTTTTAATTTTTATGCACTTTTTATTCTCGTAGTTGACGCAAAATTATTTTCATTTCCTTCTTCTTCATTGCTATTTCGATTCTTATTTTTATACATTATTTATTTTTTTTTAAAAAAAAGACGACAAGGGATGGAGACTTAAATGTTTTTGGTTTAACACATAAAAGAATCAATGATGTTGTAATCCGATGTACAAGCTATATATCTCCTTAATGTCATTAAATTTTTTTTGTGACTGTTGCTTAAATTGGCTATGTAGCAATAAAGTATCGAATTGGATGTTTTTGTCAATTGCCATTAAAGAAGAAAGACAGGAGGGGATGAAAGTCTTAATGGTCTACAATTGTGTAGATTCTCTTTTGAATTGCTTTAAGGATTTTTCTTCCTCTTAATTGAGTTTAATTAAATTTTGGATTGGATTTCATTTGGAATTGAAGGGAGAAGGTTTTGGGATTTTATTGACACTTATTTGAGTCATTAGAAGTAAAATCGATTATAAATCCTGCAGTGTTAATATTACTTTATTTTATTGTTTTATGGGTGATTTGAGTTTATGGGAAAGGATTTAATTTTTTTGGTGATTTTTTCAACTGGAATTTATGACTTTTCTAGAGATTTGAATTTTCAAAAATTTGAAAAGCCGTTCAAAGGGGGCGTTTGGGGTCAACCCCCTCCTTTTTTGGGATTTTTTTTTAAAAATTTGTTAGGGTTTTTTAAGAAAAAAATCCTAAAACCACCCAAAAGTTCATACAAAAAAATTACGAAACCCTCCCTAGAAATTTTTTTGGATACGTCCCTGGTAATTCATAAATGATGTCACGTTAAAAAACGAGATTTTTAGACCCCATTTCCCTTCTTCCACAAAAATTTCATACATTAAGACACAATGTTAGACCCCTCCCTCCAAAAAAATTAGACGTCATTTATAAACAAACCCGAACCTTAAAATGATAAAATGTCTTCAGAGTTGTAGCAAAAAATAAATTATTTTTCACTCCTATGAATGAGATTTTTTGTTTTTTTAAACGATGGCTGCCCCTCAACCCCCTAGCTACATATGTAAATTTTGGTTAAACAAGTTGGATATTGTCGACTCAAATTCCATCGAGTTTGAGCTCAATTGCAGCCAGTTTTATTAACGTAGGGAGTTGGGGTGATTGTGGTTGGTATCCTGGCCTTGTTACGTCATTGGTCCATAACTTTTGCTTGCTTTTGGATTTTTTTTCATTTTTGAACAAAACACAGAGGATTATAAATGAAGGAAAGATTTTTGAGATAGTTTCGAGATTGGCAAATTTAAGAAACAATAAAAAAAAAATTCCCACCCCTTGCACAACTTTTTCATATTCCCTCCTTCGTACAAATGACACACATTTTCATAGTAGCACAAAATATTTATTTTTTTGTGTACAAAATGTTAGCATGTCGACTTAAGTTGCATTTAATTAAAATAGATGATGCAAGATTTATTATAAATCATCTTCTTACATGCTTTTGATATTTTGTTAGAGTAAAACACTCAAGGAATAGAAATAAATTAAGCACAAAGAAAAAACGTCGCAAATAAAATCTAAAAATTTAGTGAAACAGAAAAATTATTTTATTTTAGTGCTGCAGTTTAATTTTGTTCATCATTGTGTGTATCTCTGTCATTAAATTTGTGGAGCTTAAAAGCGGAGAAATATTAAAAATAAGAATAATAAGTGTAGAGTAAACGTCACTGTTATTAAATTAGTGTCGCATGACAATCGCAATTATAAAGAAGTTTAATTTTGCATTTAATATAAGTAAATTACAGTGACTCATGCAGTCATCTCAAACAGCATGCATTATTAATAGTTAAAAGATCAAGAAATGTAATTTTCTGAAAAGATAGAGAAAGATGAAAGGTCACGAAGTCAACTAATAACAATAATAATTAAAAATTAGTGCAGCATAGCATGATGTGAAAGAATCTTCATTATCTTCTCTCCGTGTGTGCATCTGGGGAGCATGTGTGACACGTCATTATAATTATGGCACATAAAATAATTTTCATGCATTTATGAGAATTTTACTGTCACATGTCATAAAATAATTTAATTAATTAAAAATTTATACAATTAAGATGAATTTTTCATGCGAAATTTATAGTGCGAGGTTGCATGCATGCGTCTCACTCTCTCTCACTTGTTTGTGCAGAAAGAGTCATCTCGACTTTTGCATGCCTACAATCTGGTACATTAAATCTCGTTCCATGATGACATCGAGGCTGGCTGATGATGGGGAGTCGGCAGTAATTTTTCATCCACAAAAAATTTTTTTGCGCTCTTTTGGACGTCAAACTATTTTTTAAAAATTATTTTCACATTTGTCATTAATCTCAATCAGATGGTGGATGTCCCTTGGTAAGATTTTTGATGAATTTTAATGATACATTCTCAATTTTAAATTTCAGGAATTAATTTTTTTAAATTTAGGAATCAAATTCTTATTCTTAACTCAACTTAGTTCTTGTGGTGAAAATAAGGATAAGCCTTGTTAGATTTTTCACCAATCTACCAAGCTGCTACATTTTGACTAGATTCTGATTGGTTAGGAAATTTTACGTGGGGGAGTTCGGACCCCCTTGAACCCCCTAGTTACCTAGGAATCATCGTGAAACTAATGATATATTTTGAAATATTGATCCAACAATAAAAACATAAGGCTCCATTTGAAGGATCACACGAAGATTCCATATGACTGCCGTGTCTATTATGTTGGGGGGGGGGGGTCTGATTTCCAGAGAAGACCCCATGGATTTTAATTTTTTTTTAGTTCCTTACATCAATAAGGCTGAATGTGGCTGTAAAAGACACTAAAGCTAAATACCAAGCTAATGATGCTTCATTTTGGAAACTACAATAATTAGCCAATAGTTCGTAGCGTAGCACTTAAGCAAACTGGGATTCTTGCAACACTTGCAAGAAGATTCAAAAGTTTTAGCAACCCTACACTTCAACTAGGAGTAAAAACACATCATCATCGAAGCAAGATGAATGAACAACAAGAAACAAAGCTAAGTTCAAACCCTAACTCATCACCAAACCCTCACAATTCTGACGAAATTCCCTCACAAAATCAGAAAATACAATCATAAAAATAGCTGAAATTAATTGCACTAAATTGCATTATTGCACATAACAAAATTGAGCACTCAACCACGACAATTTGAAAAATGATTCGCAATTTTCATTTTAAATACATTTGAGCTACATGATGAGCGGCATATTTTCATAACAATATAAATTATCTCAGCTTCATATGTTTACAAAACAAAAGAAAATGTAGAAAATAATATACATGCGAAAGAAAAATAAATGTGAGGAAGGAGCAAGAAGAAGATTGTCGGTATAGTGATGAGTGTCGAGTAATTAATGAGGAAAATATAGAAGAATGAAAAAGAAAAATCATCACTGAGTTTTTAGAAGTTTATAGCACCTCATCAATATTAATGTGAATATGCGTAAGGCTTTAACGTACCGTAATGACTTGAAATTGTGTTAATGGATGAATGACTCATTTGTGGAGGATTGCGGATGGTAATGGTGTGAACAATATGCGTAAGCTGTGTGAGTCATTATGAATTTGGTGATGTTTTGAAGAAGAGATTAAGAGATTTTTGGTTGGGTTTATGCCTGAGCGGTACATTGTAGTAAAATGTCGTTAAGATGGACAAAAACCACCGTCACGACACCGTCAGGGCATCCTCACGTATTTTTGACGTTTTGTCGTTATAACGTCGACGTAGGGATGCCCTAATGACTCTGTTATGTAGCTTGGGATGGTTTTTGGTGTCCAGGATAAAAGTTTAGTGTTAATTTGTTGCTTTAGCTAGCAATTGTGTTAGATTAAGTAAAAGGACATCATCATCTTTCTAAAATGTTCATAATAATGATTTCTTCAAATCTGTGCATTCCAGAGGTCGTCTGCAGTGACCCTATCCTTGCTACAATTCTGATAATTTAAAAAAATAAATGGTAGCTAGTGGAAGATTCAGCTATAGTGCTATTGGCATCACATGAAAATCATAAATCATTGTTAGCCTGGGTCCTGTTTCTAGGGTATACCTCATACTCTAGGGCTTACCCCAGAGATATATACTAAAGTAATCCATTAAATTTTAATAAAGTCATTTTTTACATCCACATCATTAAAGCTAAGCATTCTACCAGCAAAGCAACAAAAAAAAATCTCCATAAAATTAAGCCTTGATAATCCTCGACGAGGTCATTAATACAATTTTGATTTGCATAAAAATTCCTTCGAACAAAATTTCCCCATTCATCTTTTTTTACATACATTCAAGGATCTATACCTCCATTCATCAATCTATCACAATAGGACATTCAACAAAAATAGCAGCAAAAATATGGAATTTAAATTATGATGGATGACTGACAAACATTTGCATATACACCAGAAAATAATACATAATACGATCATGATGACGATGATGATGATGATGTTCATACATTTTTATTCGTCGACAATTTTAATTAATAGCAAAAGTCATGCCATGACAATAAATTTAATTTACACCTTTTTGCTAATCTCTCACGCCATTCATAATGTTTATGATTATAAATCTTCATGTACTGTGTTAAAAAAATTCTTTTTACCCATTTTATGATTTCATGTTTTAAAATAAACATAAAATTACAAATCACCGCAAATAATTAAATATTCATATGTTGCTCACACTTCAATCTTCTCTCTGACTGCTTCTATGGGTTTTTTGCATTAAATTTGAACTTGCGGGAATTTTGGCAGAATATTTAAATCTTTTCAAAAATTAAATTTGATATTTTCACTCAATTTATATGCAAATTTTTCAATCTCGAATAAATCCTGACGAAATTCCACACATGGGATGCATTAATTCCCTTTCAACATTTTTAGAAGAGAAAAAAGAAAATTTTACATGCATAAAACTTGTGTAATGTGTATTCAAATTAAGCACAGTTTGTTTCTTTTTAATGCTATATGTTGTATGCTTTATGTGTTTTGCCATAAAAATGGGTAGTAAGTAACACCTAAGTAACTAAGGAAAATGGGTGAAATGAGGAAGGAGAGAACAAAGAATTAAATCAAAGAAAATTGTTAATTGAAAAGACAAGGGGGGTATAATTTGCTTTGAGACTATAGTAAAAGTAGTCATAAATTTTGGGGGTTTGGTCTTTGATTTTTAGATGACATTATATGGAAGTTGGAAAGTCAATTAAAATGGAATTGATTATACAGACGTAATAATTCCATTCAGTAGAATTATCTTTTAATTTTTACAGACTATACCTAAGCAAGGATCACGAAGATGATCTAAAGAGCTCATGGAACGGTAGATAGCGACCTTAGATGAAAACTGATGGATATTGTGGATGAGTTGACAACAGAAGTTGAAATACGAGACATTCTATAAATTTTGGGGTCGTTCGGATATAAAGTAACGCTCCTTAAGCATTGCGTAATTACCGAACGATCCTTTACTCAAAAATCTTAAGGATACAGAGGCGTAGCCAGTGATTTTTCCATAGGTATCCGAGCAACCCTCAATTATCCTTGAGCATGAATCCATCTTTATAATCCCCTAGGTACGCCACTGCATGAGGGTCAACCACTGTATTTTCACAATTTAAGAAAATAGATATAGTTGGGGTTTATTCCAAGTTTCTCCTTGACAACATACACCTGTGGATTAATATTTGACATAGTTTACAATAGAAATCTTTTTTGTTATAATCCAGATTGTTAACAGGTTGTCATAGCATCCAGAACTAAATAAATATTTTACAGATTAAATTGGAGCAAAAAAACATATCATAAAGTTTCTATCCCTATTCATTACATTCACAAAATAACTAGAAAAACCCCAAAAATAAAACCACTAACAAAATGTAGACGTAGAACAGGAAAAAAGAGTTCCAACAACAAACCGTCGCATTTGTATGTTGTTTTGTACTTTAAAATGTTAACAATCAGCTACATACGACGTGAAAAAACCTCTTTTTTTATAAACTAATGCAAATGACGATGGCATCAGCAGTAACAGTAGAGCAATATAGCGGTGCGATGTATGCATATGAGTGAGGTAAAACTGTATGTTAATTAAATTATGAAAATACATAAATTTGCATGTTATTTTGCATCGTTGTGAAAAATAAAATATATAGGGTAAAAAATGTTGAAATTTGTGTGGTTTTGCACTTGAAGATTTCATTTGCTTGTAACTTTTTATTGGCTTAATGTAAAAAGTTGTAATTGGTCTTAAAAGATCGCAAATTGTAGAAATTTTAATTATCAATTTATTTTTGAAGGCAGTGTTGCTTAATGGAAGAGAAATTTGACATTTTTGGTTAAATGTTGAAATTTGTGCGTAAATTTTAAAATTTGTGCAAGAAAATGTTGAAATTTGTGCACATTTTTAATAGCAACCTTTGACATTTTCAAGCAAAAAAAGTGTAAACAAACAATTTGTTTACAGAGTTTTTTGAGAAGAACGATGAATTTTTCAAGTAATTGTCAAGGAATCAAGAGGAATCGACTTAAAATCAATTTCAAACTTAAATGATAGGCAACTGATGTATCACTGACCTAAGTTTTTTCAAGAACTGATACAAATGTCAACATTTTGGCTGAGTTGGTGCTGGCTGAATTAATTAAATGCAAGAATTTATTATCAAGAAACAAGTAAAGAACTTCAATGTTTAATTTCTTTAAAAATTTGTCAAAATTTTATTTATAAAGTGTAAAATAAAAACAATAAGTTTTACGGTATATTCTTGTTTCTCTTCATTCTCCTTAATTCCTCTATCAAATTCCTTTACTTTTTTGGAAGTAAACAAGCTATTCAAGTTTCTTATTTTTTGCGTTTTCTTGATTTTTTGTTGAAATTTTGACTGATACAATTTTTTCTAATAACATCTTGACAATTACGGCAGTTCCGTTCAAAAGAGTCATCAAAATCCCTTTAAATCGTTTATTTTTAATGTAAAAAATATTTGTTGTTGACAATAAATTTTCGTTGAATACTACGATAAAAATTGCACAAATTTCAAAATTTGTCAAAAAATTTTGCACAAATTTCAACATTTAAAAACCAGCCATTTTGAAATCAATTTTTAAAGCACTTCCAAAGACATTTTTGAACCAGAAACTTTTTGAATCGATGAAGCAACATCGAAATTATATTTTTCAATTCCAAAATGTAAAGCAGAAGCACTGGTTATGTCCAAAAAATTAAAAGAATTGAAATTTTCATTTTGTATGGGATTTTTTATTTATCAAGTTTTAAGCTGATAAAAGCTTTAGGACTGTCCAAAATGATACAAAAACATTTTTACAACAGTTTTACACAGAATTGCCATTCAATGTTTATTTTAAGAAGAGGATTTTGGACGTAATTTAAAATTTTTAATTTTCATGTGAGCGCACAAATTTCAACATTGCACAAATTTCAACATTTTTTACCCTAAAAGTGAAATTGTGTGTTGGGAGGTTAGCAGCCATACGACGGTGGAGATCAGCAATGAAAAACAAGAAAAGATTTTTTTGAAGTAAATAAAAATAAGGAAGAATTTTCATGCTGTTGATATAAACACGACATGATGTTATTTCTACTATGATTTATTTCCAACTTTTCACATGTGAGCATACATTCATAAACAAAATATCTCACACATAAGTTGCTCTATAAAAAAATCGAGTAAATCGCGTCGCTTGCATTGCCTCAGCGCAAAATATGCCACGCTCATTGCACGCAAATACCCATTTAATGAAACGTCCGAAATGATTTATGACGTTGACGACATTTCTCATGCTTTACCTCTAGACGCTTGCATGCCAGTGCTACCAGCCTGCTTGTTGGTATGACACTGGCAGCATGATGTATGAAAAATGATTTTGGAATTTTTTTCTGGCTTTTCTTTTTCATTTTTCCTGCTTGTTTCTAGTGTGGATTTCTCTTGTAATTTTGGTTTGAAATTTGAGTCATATTGAGTCATAAGTATTTAAATATTGAATATTATTGAATTTTGAAATCATTTTGCAGTTTCAAAATTCATTTGCTGTCAACTTCAGCTATTTTGCTGTCTACTTAAGTCAGTTTGCTGTCAATGTCAGTCAATTTTCTATCATCTAGTAATTTTGCTGTCAAATCCAGTAATTTTTCTGTCAAATTCAGCCATTTTGCTGTCAAATTTAATCATTTTGCTGTCAAATTCAGTCATTTTGCTGTCAAATTTAATCAGTTTGCTGCCAGTGTCAGTCATTTTGCTGTCAAATTATGTCAGTTTGCTGTCAAATCATATCAGTTTGCTGTCAAATTATATCAGTTTGCTGTCAAATTCAGTCATTTTGCTGTCAAATTCAGTCATAATAGTTTGTACTAGTTTGGTCATAATGGAACAGTTGAAACTTAAGTCATTTTTTATCCACGAATAATTATCCTTCTGTAAATCCTCAAATAACCAGATGCAACTTCAAATGGCATTCCTTCACTCAAACATCAATTCAAGCCCCAATAACCGCGCTAGCCCAACTAAACTTATAATCTCCATCCACTTTATTTTTCATTGTTCGCTATCACCTTATTCATTTCTTTTCCTTTCACTTTATTTCGCTAACCAGCTCGTTAGCTTCCTGAAATGAAAATAAAATGATAAAAAATATTGCAAATGACTGTGGTAGAATGCACATTCTCCTACCTATGTTTGTGGTGCATAATAAAGCAAAACGGGAAACGATATATAGAGAAATAATCAAGGAATGGCACGTCCAGACTGTGAATTTACATTTCATGCTGTGCAGCTCACAAAGGAGAATCAACCCCTTTATATCATCTCAACTCCCTATTTTATTTCATGCTGTCTGGTTAGCTGACTGTGACTGAGCTTTGTGGTATAATGAAGTCTCTATTTATTTTGCGCTGTAGATAACACAACGATTGCAATAGTCTCAAGACTTTCGCTCTACAAACAAGCGGGAAAATTTATGCTTTTTTTTCTCCGTTCTCACTGTGTCAACTTCCATTTCTTACTTTTAGTTCTTTATACTTTTTTTTAATTCATACACTGAAGAGAATAGAATTAATGAGGATGAAGGTGCAACTGTGCGGTAGTTGAAGTTGATCAATTTGGTGTCAGTGGGATCAAGGCAAGATGGCACTAGATGCTGTGGTCTAGTGATAAGCGACAAATTTATTTAGAAAAGTTTTGCTTTGCTCTTTGCAATGAGGTTTGAGAGTTGAACTGAAAGTTTTTGTGATTGCAGTTTTTGGATGCTTTCAGATGAAATCGATCTTTGATCGCTTCGGTTGTGAGCTGTGCTTGATGTTTTGTGAATGATTGTGTAGTTGAGGTTTGTTGGATACATTATTTGCGGTTTGAATTATTTTTGTTAAAATGCCTCAAAATTAGTGGAAGCCTGGTTTGTAGGGTGACCAGGGACTTTTTTTTTGGAAAAATACAGGACATTTCAAAGAAGTCTTGAAATGCAAGGAATGTGCGTTGTAAAAATACGCAGATGGTTACCCTAGGTATAGTGAACCTATATTTATATTGTAATGATATATGAATTGTACAATGGTATATCCAGAGAGATGGTGGGTTGAAATTTCAATTTTTGACAGTGTAAATTTTCAAAATTATGAAGTAAAATTATCCTGAAATTTAAATTAAAATTGAAAAGTCGTTTGATATAATTTTCAAATTTTTTATTTAAAGCCTTATGTTTTATTTAAGTATTTCTTACTTTTCCGTTAATTAAAATTTGTGTGTCTTTTCATGCCTTACCAAATTTTTCTTCCAACTGAATTTTTTGTCACATGTTTTGCACTCAAATGCGTTAGGATTTTCATGCTTATTACTGACATGGTTCCTAACTTCATGCCTATGTGCAAACTTCTTTTTGCAAATTTTACATTCGAATTTCTTGTCGTGTGTAAATTCATGTTCTTTGAGAAGCTTCTTTGTCTTAAATGTTCTTCCGCAAATTTTGCACTTTAATTTTTCGTCAGTTGTTGATTTGATACTTTTGAATTGCTGAACTATATCGTCTTGAACTTCTATTTTAATGTTTATTTTGTTTCCTTGGAAACAGTCGTTTTCATTTTGTAGTTCCGGTTCCAATTTTGGTTCAACTTTGACTGTCAAATTTAAAGTTTTTGTCAAATTTGAAGCTTCTTCGAATGTGGATGCAATTTTCCAAAATATTTTTGACGAAATTTCGGGAAATTTCAATAAATCTTCGAAAACTAAATCTGAGTAATCCATTTTGAATTTGATGTTAATTTTGATGCTTTCTATGATATCTTTACTTATTGCTTTGCTGGTGTCGAATGGTGAAAATTATAATCTCTGTCCTTTATTTATACTGAAATTAATCTCAAATTATAAGGAAACTTTTTTAATAATAAAGATTCAGGTTGAAAACTAAGATAAATATTTTATTTTAAATCTCAATTTTAAGCAATTTTTACCAACAGATTATAAACTTCAGAAAATCTCCATACATTTTTTTTTAAATTTTGGAATTTAATTTAATTTATTTGCGAAAATCTCAATTTTACATTATATCCAATTTTTTTAGATTAAATAGTTTTAGATCAAATTTCAGACATTAAGTAGACTGATTAAAGGTTTAGTTTTTTAAAGAGATGTGCTCTATTTTCAAAAATTGTCCTCTATTTCTGCAAATTAGTCGACTAAAGCACCCCTAAAGTTAACATTTTGATTGATTTTTTGTCTTCTATTTTGCCAAAATATATTTGGGATTGGTTTCTAGGGCTACGCGGGGTATTCTACCCTTCCCAGCTAGGTAGGGTATACTTTAAGGTACCCTTTCTTACCCTACCTCTACCCTCCACATAAGGTACTCTAGGCTAGGGTATGTGGGGTACCCTAGGGTACCCTAGAGAGGAGGGTGTATCTCTAAGTGTCTAGAATACTAGCTACCTCTCTACCCCATCTATCTTTGATGACCATTCAGAATTTACGAATCACATCCTTTTAATGTCCCTAAAGATATGATATTGTTTTGAAAATTACATAAAAACTTCCAACAAAGAAAATTTAAATTAATTTTAATATTATTTAATTTTCCATTTTTTTAAACAAGAAAAAGAAATCTTTTATTCACTAAATTGCTCCTTGAAGACCATAAAAATCCCCGCTCTCATTAAAGTTGCTGATAAATACAAAAGCATTTCGTTCAATGGCCACAAAACTATTTACTTGCCATTTTATAATAATTTCTTTTTCATCATTTAACCTCGCATTATTCTTTTTCTTTTCATTTTCCGCTTAACAAGAATGAAAGAAAAAAATCAAAATAACAAGAAAGAAAGTAGAAATGTTATCTTAATTTTTACACACAATTAATTTGAAAATGGTTTTTTAACACAGCAAAAAAAGAATAAATGAATGAATAAATGGCAGTGGAATGAGCACGGTAGAGAGAGAATTAAGATAGAACGAAATAAATTGGGAGGGTAAATTGTATTGTTGATGATGATATTCACAATACAGCCCCTCTCACTATCCTATCTGCTTTATAATTCCCGCTTACTTTTTCCCCTCACACTTTTGTTTCCTATTCAGTAATGTCTGATGTGATAATACAGCACATAATAAAAACCAGCAGCAAAATACCCTTTTTTGAATGAGGAAAATATCAGCCACACCATTGCCGTTGCTGCCGTCATTGCTGTCTCTTCTTCTTTTTTCGATTCCTTTTTTCTGCTCAAGCTTTTGTGCTTTATAATGCCCCGCATGTATAAACAAATTTTTAGCATTAATTCAGGACATGATTGATGAAATTATTTGTCATTTTGGATGGACTGGATTATTGTGGACAGGAATGGTGAAAAGGGTGCATTGTATGAAGTCATTTTTGTAGGGATAATTTTGATTATATTTTGTACTTTCTTAATGATTCGGTGTCATTGTGTTATTTAGATAATAAACAGGGTTATGATTTTCTTTTTTGAATTATTGACTTTAACTATTGATTTTGCATACTTTTTGATAATTAAGAGGTTGATTTTTATATCACATCGTACTCTAAATGTAAATTTTAGGTGATTTTCTGATTTTCAAGCAGATTTACTTTTATAGACTTTTGTGCAGAAGCAGCAAGCAAGCAAGTACAGGGTGAGTTGAGCAGCAGCCCTTATGACAAATTTTATGACTAGGAGTTGGTTTCTGGAGCTACCAGGTGTACCCTACCCCAGGATACCCCTAACTACCCTGCCCCTACCCTCAATCTAAGGAACTCTAGGGAATGGTAGGAGACTACCCTAGTAAAGGATAGGTAAGATTAGGGGAGTACCCAGGAATTTTTTGAGGGTGGTGTTTTAAAAATTTATTTATATAAACAGCAAAATTTAATAATCTTTGAAGAAAATTTACGTCGAGGGTGGTGTTTTAACACCCAAATCTCCCCCTAGATACGTCCCTAGATAAGATACCCTTGAGCATCCTAGTAGGAGAAGGTAGTGTAGGTGGGGTATCATAGGGTACACCCTACCTACCCGGGGTAGGGTAGAGTACCCCAGATAGCCTTAGAAAGTAACCCAAAGTGTACGATAAACAACATTATACTAAATTTATCGTGAAAGATGCAAATTATAGAATTTTCCGCAAGTTCCAAACATCATAGCCACAGACACAAGAGTCAATAGACACAATATTCTCAAGTCAAATAGACATCTTTATGCTTCAGTAAATCCAAAAACACGTCAATTAACCTCGATAACCATCAATTAAGCGCCATTACTTCCCAAAAACCACCTCCATTCCAAACTTCTTTCATTTCCATGCTTAAATCTCAAAAAAGAGACACATTCAGCTACTTCCATGCTTATATTTTTTTAATGAAACCGAATTCATTGAGTGAAGATAAATTTAGAACATAAAGCAGCAGCGATGGTTTTTTTTCCTTCCATTTGACACTTTTTTCCTCGTATTTATCGCATGCTTTAGACATGAATAAGGTTTTATTCTGCCATAGAGCTTACTAGCTGTCTAAATAGCTGGTTAAAGATAGATAAATGACTGAATAGCTTCATTGAATTGAGTTTTTTTGTGTGCTTATTTTCATATTTTTCAATCTTCCTATTTTGACTTTAAAAAATAAGAATTGGATGTGAATTTGTAAGTCAATGGGATTTTGGAGATAAAAATCGCTTTTTTAATTTCCTTTCACGTGGCTTGAGTAGCAGAAAAAGAGTTAAAAATACCTTTAAGTTCAAGGTTGACTTTTTATCTTTTTTCACAAATTCATCGCAATTTTTTTGCATTTTTCATTTTATTATACTTTTTTTGATCCCCGTTGTGTTTGGCATTTTTCAAATGGAAATGAAAAATTCTTTGAAAATTTTATGACGAGCTCAATTTTTATGGATTTTTGTTTCTCAATGAAAAAAAATTCAGGGAGCATTTTTCAAATTTATTAAGTGCTCGTAAAAAGCATTTAATATTATGCCTGATACCGTTCGGGAATATAAAATCAACTTTTTGTTACTGATTGAGAAAAATAAACACAATGATGCTCTGAGAAATTCAATCTGATGATGCTGTGCTGTATTGTTGCTGAATGGAATGAAAATCGATAATTTTTACACAAAAAAAACTTGAATTTTCTTTCTTTTCAACAATTGTTAATATTTATAAAGAATATGAATGATGGGTATTAGTTCAATGATGATCGAGATGGTCTGTCACTTGACAAGAGGGGTTTATGAGCATTCTTGAAAAGTTTTGGAAAATATTTTGATAATACTTGTTGTGGATGTATATACCGAATTTTTACAAAAATATTAGCTTCTTGTCTCAAAAAATTGTATTTCTAAAAATAATTTTTTTATATATTTAGCACTTGGATAAAGAGCGTTTTGTGGATGGTTCTCAATTTTTTAATGACCATATCTGTTAAAAGGTATGCCATAAAGAGACTTAACCGGATGCAGGAGCGTAGAAAAAGGTCATGATTTGAAAAATTAGCAAAAATTTGAACCCCTTCTCTTCAAAAAATGCCTGAGGGGGTCCCTAGGTGCTCGAACACTCTTCTCGAGACCAAAATTCAATAAAATAAATTTTTTATTTTTAAATCTGAAAAATTAGTTTAAAAAAACTGAAAAATGCTCGGTGAATCAATCTTAATATAGGTTATAATTCAATTGTATTTTCAAAAATAAAAAAATTTGCCACCCCCTTCCTTCAAAAGTCTTGACTATACTCCTGGTCAGAGGGATGAAGCTTATTGGTTAATCTATAACCCCTATAACCGTGACGACCATTAGAACACCCTACGTCTTTATGACGTTTTGTCATTAACACACGAAGGTGTTCTGATGACTACATTATGTCGTACGGCTTATAGTCTACATGAATCATGCCAATGAACCTCTTAAAAATCCAAAAACAATTTTTCTAAAATATTCCGCTCTAAAAAAAGACAAATGCACAATTTCCGTCTTCTCATGTGACTTTTAAATTTATGTTAAATGCATATAAATCTCAAGGAGAGTCTTAAGTGACAGCAACAATGTAGAAAATGCAATAAAATTCATATTGAAGATGATGAAAGTATCATTATAGAAGGATGAAGGGGATTAATAACTGACTATAATGCAATATTTTCTTTGAGAAATTGAGAAAGGAAAAAAAAATTACAGAGAATAATGAGAGACGTTTGTGTGACAACCAGATGCCGCAATATGACAAACTTTATTATTCACTTTTCGTCTTCTTTCTTAGACGTACTTGAGATATTAACATAAATATTAATTTTATTTTTTAAAGTAATTTTTTTCAGCTATGCACGTGGGTGTTCGGAGAACTTTGAAAAATCTGTAAAAATAGTTCTGTGACAATGAGACAGACAAAAGCATTTGACACTCAGTAAAACAATCAAGATTGAATAAAATGTAACAATTTTTATTGTTTAGACAGAAAAGTATTTAAAAGAATTAAGAAAGTGTGAGAATTTCTGAAATTTATTAAGCATTGTGGATTAAGTGATGAGGAACAAGCTCATTAATTTGATTTTTTTTATTTAATTTGAAATTTTCATTTAGTTTTTTTATATATCTTATTCCCTCTAACCCAAAAGTATACCCCAAAGGGTGATTACTCTAGGGTGTACCCAAGAAGCCAGTCTCATATGAGAGTCGAACCCATGCCCTCACAAGAAAAGACTTTAAATTCTTATTCTGTTGCCTAACCATTCGACCAAAGAAACCTTGCTTTCACTCTGACAGACTTGCCTATATATAGTCCGATACTCTAGAATATAGTCCACTCCAAAGTCATAAATTTATGTATCTGACAAAGTTCACAACCCTGCCAAGCTTTGTTCCTCATTCAATAGTTTATCTCTTCACAGACCTTCAAAGCAGAAGAACTCATTGAAAAATGTGCATTACTACAATCAAATAAAATAATTTGAATATCCAACGAGATGTGCATCTGCTACTGAATAATACAGAAAAATGTGAAAGCAAAAAAAAATGTTTATTTTCGTATAAATTACTTTTTATTGAGTGAAAAGTGAATTCTAATTTATTTTTATTTTATTTTTGAGATAAAAAGTAAAAAATTTCCATTAAATCCATTAATGAAATTTAAATTCTCATTTTAATATCATCAGTCAGTTGAGGTATTAAAAACTGCTTAAAGTGAAATAAAAAAAAATAAAAATCCATAAAATTTAAATATTATTTTTCATGTGCTTTAAATGTGACGTTTCAGACATGAGCTCTGCGAATTCAGTTTCTGAATATTTCTTATTTATTCTCCAATCCACCTATGGATTGATAAACGTAAAGAACTTTGTTCCATGTCGATTTCACTCACATCACTCCTTCATTTGAATAATACAAATTTCATCTTGCTTTATTTATTCATGTATGCCATGAGATAAGATGGATCGTTCAGTACTTTTGAGTAATTGTGATGGAAATAATATTAAAAAAAATTCGATTTCGTTTTCGTTAAGCGATCGCGGTTGAATTTCAATGAAAACGTTTTCAGATATTTTAGATATTTTAGATATTCTGATTAGGTGGGCTGATTTATACGAATGAGATTTGAAACTAAGAGTGGAATATAAAAATTTTGTTCAATGTGGCATTGTTAAGGTTATTGAGTTTTTGGAGAGTTTTTATGATTTGAGGTAAAATTTTACAAGTAATTACCAAAATTATTGTACACTAAGGATGTATTCAGATGGGAGGTTGGATAAGCTACCTTTGAATAATTGAGAACCCCCTTGAAACTTGAATAGTACACCGAACTTGAGGATTTCATAGGATTCATTGTTAATATGAAACTTTAGAACATTTTTAATAGGACAATCCCATTTATTGAGGGTCTAAGCAACAGAGACATATCCAAGTGGTCCGAATCTCTCCTAAATTCCGTGGCATATTAAGGGGGCAACCCTGACAGCGGCACTGGTGTCTTATGGACACCACAGCTCAAATTCTTCTAATTCTTTTAGAATCGACCAAAATTAGAATAAAGATATATGATTTCTGCCTAAAAATCCTCAAAATCTTTAGAAACTTTAACAAGATTTAAACCTAATTCCAATTCTTTAATGGTTCATCATTTTCATCTCTCTTTCTCCTTTTTAAATCCTCCCCGGCAGCAAGTATGAAAATGTGCAAGTGAGAATGAATGAAAATTGAGACAAAACACTTTGTAATGGATAATATAACATCCACACTTAGTGTCAACTGTCACAACACAATTCACCAACATGAAATTGTAATAAAAGTACGAAGAAAAGTTTCGTGAAAGATGAATCCCTTCAAGCAAATAAGAATCAACCAACTGGCAACTGACATTCATTCTTCTCCTTTCTATCTCGCCAAAGAAGACAATTTTCTCACTTTTTTTCTTTCTTTTTTTATTGTTTTACAGACGATTTATTGTCTTATTTTATTTATGTATGTATGTATGTTTATTTAAAGCCATACTGGCTGTTCATTAATTAGTTTACAATTATACAAAAGAATCTAAATTTAGTTTTAAAATTACACGCGTTGACTTATGTGATTAACCGTTATAAAATTTTTGAAAATTCTACAAAAAAAACCGTTAGGTACAATATTTAAATTTATCATCAAAATAAAGGTTCAAATTTTGAACTTCAGATTAAAAAAATGTAAACAATGTAGATAAATTAAGTGAACCAAGTGAAATTCTGATAAAATAGAAAGTTTGGAATGAAATCTGCACAAATATTAATCATGGATCATTCAGAAAGACGCCTGACAGTTTGTTTTGCTGACTTTTGGTAAGATGCAAATAATTATTTAAAAAAACATATTCATAAAACTTTATGAATAACAAATCATTTTAATGTGCTCACAACAATCTCCGCACTTCACATTTTGCTGCTTTTTATTTAATTTTCTTTCATTTACTCTGTATGATGCGCGCGAGCTGATTCTTTTCTTTCTTTTTTTGTGTCTTTTTATTTCATTTTTACTTTTCATTACTGCGATTTTTTTTCGACATTTTACGAGGATTTAATTATTTTTTTTGGTGAATTTGACGGATGATGGTTATGGATACTAGAGCATATTGTCTGTCATGGAAATTGTGTTTGCTGAATGTTTTATATTTGCGTTGGTTGATTTTTGGTGTTCAAAAGCTGTTTTTTAATGACGAAAATTCAGAGGTATAGGTAGGGATGGGGGGGGGGTTGTTCTTTTGTTGTTACTTTGAACAGAAGAACTTGAGGAACTCAATCAAATTTAAGAAAATTTCCATCGAGGGAGGTGTTTTTGGGGTCTAACAGGGGCGTACCTAGAATTTTTTTAGGGGAGGAGTCCAATTTTTGTTTATTTTTAACACGTGATTTTCTACTTTTTGTTAATTTACACGGTACGTGAATGAATAATTAACACATTTGAGCTTAGGAAAAGATTGGAAAAAAAATTTATGAGAAAAGTTATTTTTCAGATGGGTGTCCAGACACCATCGGACCCCTCTGGTAACACCCATGGGGTCCAAACTCCTCTGAACTTCAATTTTAAATTTTCACGAGATACTTTTAGTTTACCACAGAAATATCTGATTACCTTAGACAATGCGCATCCAATTTAAACACCAGACGTCTGCCCAACTTTTGCAATCGACATAACATTTTGCTTTGCTTAACTTTAAAGGCACATTTTGCATTTTAATGCCACTTTTTTCATGAATTGCTTTCAATTTCATTCTTTAATGCTACTTTTGGATGTTTTTCTCCTCATCTCATCGCTCTATAACTGACAAGAGAGAACATAAAATAATGAAACAGAAAGAATTAACAGCCATCGCATGCACACGAATGGCACACAGATTGAGAATGAGATTGAAGTGATCTGTTAATTATAAAAACATGGGATTATAGTTGTCACGCGTTTTTGATTTTTTCACAGCACCGTTCAACGCTGATGCTCTTTTTTTATTCATTTTTATTTTGAATGAAAAATCTTTTCATAAAAATCGTTTTTAAATTCCTTTTTGTCATCACGAAATGAGACAAAACAAAATTATTTTTAGGCATTTGCATTTTGGTGGGATTTTTTTTATCCTTTAGTAGAAAACAATAATATTAAAAAAAGGAACCGCAAAAAGTCTGTGACATGCTTCAAGCAGTACGAAAGTTCATAGAGAAAAAATTTTTCACAGTTAGTTTGAGATGAATTGAAAAATTTGTGCAGTTAAGAAGAGAAAATTAAATTTTCATCATGTCTTGCTACTTCCGCATGATTTTTCTTCAACTATAATCAAATAAATATTGCGGCTTGCACAGCTGTACATATTTTCATTCTTATTTACTTTCATCCCATAACAACAGAATAAAAGAGATGAAAAATAAAAGTTGAAAAATTAAATTTAAATTCTGCATGAGAAAATTTATTTACTGAGTTCATATTTTTTTATATTATTTTGAAATTCAATTAACGTAGGACGAGGGTTAATGACATCATTGAGGAGTATATTGTTTTTACTCAAGGTTGCATTGAATTTTTTAATTTTCTGAAAATCACACACCTGTCGGGGCATAGCTAGTGTGGACATCTGTATGTTTTCTTCTGGGATTGTCTCGTATTTTTAAATGTTGTCCTGTAGTAGCTTAGCTAGAAACTTTTCAAGGGGGTAATTTCAAAGTTATTATATGAAATGCAATTTTTTGTATATTTTTCCATAGCCCCCCTGACTACGCACCTGCTATCCCATAATATAATAAGAATTTCTGTTAATTTTTGAATTTTTCTTCAATAATCAGATTTTTCTTAAAAAATTCCTTTTAAAGCCCCCCCCCCCCCATTGGGTTAGTTTAGTGTTGCCTAAAAAAGGTCAAATATTCAATATTTGATTTTGCTTAGAACCGTACAATTCTAATATTTTTTCTATGAGTGTATGGGTCCACAGCAGGACGCGGGTCATTTGCCCCTCCAAAACATGAACAATATGCATCTGCTTTTCGGGTTGTAACCTCCAAAACACATCTTAAAGTCATTTTCAAAACAATCCCTTCAAATTCTCCACTAAAAGATACGACCATGAAAACCAGTTTTTCATCTCATATGTACATACACAACAGCACTTTACAAAAATATTACTTTTTTGATTACAATTCCAAAAAGCCACACACTTTTGTGAGCTCATTCAGTCCTTCTATTCACCATTTAGATCTCTCAGTTGAATCAAATTCTCGGTTTTTCAATGCAAGCTAAGCTTCACAACCGAGAACAACAAGAGTATATGTTGAGTTGGGGGTAAGTATACACAAGTTGAAAGTGAATAAAAGTAACAAAAAAACTTTATTTTTTGTATTCTGGTTGCGATTTAATCCAGCATGAAGTAACAAGATAGAATCTTCCTCTAGTGCTGCTGCTCTATATGAGCACAAAATTTTCCCATGTGAAAACATTTACAATTTTGTATAATCATTTAATTTTCTCAGCATTATGGCATGTAAGGATATGTGTTATTATGCGAAAAAGACAGAGTACATGGTATTTTTTTGGAATAAAAGTATATTTTATGGTACACAACTTTTGCTATTGTTTAAAGTTTTCCCTTTTACTCTTCTCACTCTCGACATGACTCTCGTATCCATATTGTGATAGCTTTTCGTGATGCTAATGTTATCATTCTTATGAAATTTATTCTATTACACATTTTCATTGTGTTGTTTTTCATTGGATTATGGGGATTATGTAGTGAAAAAAGAAAGAGTTGAGGGATATAAGTGTGAGGATGTAAGCCCATGGTTGGAGAGTGCTTGTTAGTAGTTTGGTTTTGAACAGGTTTTAGTACTTAAAGCGACTGTATCAGATTTTATAGATGGCAATAGAACACGAGGAATGCCATTGAATTCTTGAGGTTGGCTATTCTAGGGTATACACCTTAGTGCACCCTAGCTGCACCCCTAAAGTATACCGAGCAACTGGCCCCTGAATTGGATGTATTGAAGAGGATGCAAGAGTCATTAATATCCTAAACTGAACTACTAGAAGAAAATTTGAAAAACTTTTTAAATTTGTATAGAAAATTTTAAAAAAATATTAAATTATTATTATATTATATTATTATATTTATTAAAATCTTAACAACTTTTTAAAATTTTTGAAAATATTTTTAACTTTCTGATTTTTTTAAACCGTAAAAATGTTTGAAAAAATGTAAAAGTCAGTCCCTTTGCGGCTTTAAAACATTTTCTGAATACATTGTATTAAAGTAATAATATTTATAATTGACATGTGAATAAGCAATTATTTTTTTTACATTTTACTAAATTATTGCCTCATAAAAAATAATTTTGCCATGTGTTTCAAAATTCCTCAAATTTGCTATAAAAACTTTAATCATTTTCACATTTCATTCAGTTCAACTAGTTACAACTTCAAGCATCAAACACGAAAAAATGAAGTTACTAATAATTCTTCTCGTCATCGGAAGTGTTTCCTTAGCTCACTCAGCTCCAAATTCAATTTTATCATTTTTAATAAGCAATCGAAACATGCAAATGATGAATAATTTTTCTGAAGGTAAAAAATTCGAGAAAATTATGATGCCTGAAATGAGTAACGGAGAAAATTGTCAACAATGCATTGGAAGAAAATTTGAATCTATTCTCAACAAAGATATGGACGAGTTGGAGAATCTGTTCATTTTATTTCATTTCCTAAATTCATGTGAAGAGTGCTCGATGGACAACTTTTACCAAAAAGCAATAAGATACTTAATCTATGATATAAAGCAAGATATCGATTATGAGGAAGAACAACTTGGTGGACTTGAACATTTTTCCTGTGGAGCTATCGACCGTGCGTTTCTAAAGAAGATTGTGTTGGACGTGACGAATATAGTATTTGAGGAAAATGATCAGAAGAGCAATATTGAAATTGAAAAATTTGCGGATGAAATGGAATCAACAATTAATAAAATTGGTGAATGCGTGCACAATCGATTGACTCTGGATTAGATTTCTAAAATTTTGGGATTTTATCTTGATCTGGATTTGTAAAAATTATAAATAGTAAAAATGGAATAAAATAATCACAATATTTATTTTTTGAATTAATAATTCAAGTCTTGGGGATCTTAACACTATCCCCTTGGGCCCCCCTACCTGGTTAAAATGAAAATTATATGTACTATACCTGTGTATAGGGAGCAGTTGGGATATATTTTCCATAGCTGCTCACACACAGGCTCCTGGTTCACAATCCAAATTTCCATACATTAGTAAATTTTTTTCTAATTGTGTGATTAGATATCAGTGCCATGGGTATACTCAAGAGTAGTGAGCTCTAAGAATACACCACCAAATATTACAAATGTCAATCAAACTTCTCTATATCCTTACTGTTTATCATGGTGCAGTGGTACACAGAATTTTTTAAGGGGGTCCAAATTTTTTTTCTCTTTCTTAAGGTTTTGAACTTACTTCAGCTTGGGAAGAATTTCAGATGATTTTTTAAGATAAAAATTATTTTTCAGTGAAAAATTTTTCGAGAGGGGTTTGGATACTATCGAACCCCCTTGAAATGTCCATATGTTGGTAAACCTAAAACAATGGTGTCTTTAAAATAGTAAATAGCCTAGGCATGACCCTCACTTCTGCTGTTGTGGATTAACTATTTTTACTTCAGAAATATGTAGAGATTATAAGTGATACAGACATTGATATCATCATAATAGCTATTAATTCTATATCACATTTCAAATTGAAATAAAATTGACTCTGATCATCACCCTCTAGAAATCTGATTCCATTTCATCTTCATTCTTCCAACAAAAAATATTTCATGTTCATCTTTTCAACTTACTCTCATAACTACAATAATGAGACTGTAAACTATTTTCCCACGTGGAAAATTTTCACAAAACTATGAGAACAACTATTTTAATAAGCTAATTTCATATCAAAGAGCAAAAAAGTCTTTTTTTGTATGAATCTTCTTCGAGTAATGGAGAAACGAAGAAAGAAAAATAAAACTTTTTTATCTGTGCTGTGGGATAAGCATTCTTTAACGTACGGATTCTGCTCTATGTGAAAAATCATCTGGAAAGAAGTAACGAGAAACATTTTTTTTTCTTCTCTCAATTCTTTTTCCTGCTTTCTTTTCCGCTTACACTCGAATGCAGACTTATTGCCTGAATGCACCTATTGAATGTGAATATAATGCGAAATCATAGGAAGAGAAATTTTCAATCCATTTCATTGGATGTTGTTCATAGTTGAGATGTGCATACAATGCACAATATATGTGGATATATGAATAGTTTACAGCAGCAGCTTCTATACTTGTAACCATTCCTTTTTTTCTGCTTTGTTCATCTTTGCAATGTGTGCTTGTGATGTAAGTTGAAATCTGTGGAAAAATATGAACTGGAGTGGGTTGTGCTTTTAGGTTGGGTTGTGGATATTAAGTGCATTTTTTGATTTCAGAAAAATTTAGGGATTTTGGGTTAGATCTAAATTAGAACTAGGATTAAAGCAAATTTGATCATCTTGGGTCAAACAAAATTAGATCATCTCGGGTCAAACAAAATTAGATCATCTCGGGTCAAACCAAATTTGATAATCTCGGTTCAAACTAAATTAAATCATCTCGTGTCAAAATAAAATCATATTTTCTCAAATTGACAAAATTTCACCCAAAACCACAGTTTATCCTCAAAATTCTTTACAAAGGAAACAAATGCATTATGACAATTGAAAATGTAAAGCTGTAAATAATCGATAACATGCTTTATATTCTTCCAAAAGCAGCAAAAAAGAGGGGAAAAAAGTTTACCTCATTAGAAACATTTCGAACATATTAAGTGGGATTTCTTTTCCGAAGCTCCTTTCTCCGTACTTTTTCCGTCATTTATTTATTTTCCTCCTCGCTTTTAATATAAAAATTTATGACTTCATATGAATTTACTTTCGCTCAGCATTACAGGTGAGTATATATGCTCGTAGATGTGGATGAGGATTGTGGATTTATGTGCGATAAATGCATACATACAGAGTAAATTCGAGAAGAAAGGTATAACATTCGATTATACTCGTATATTTCTTTCTATACCCCATTTTTTATGGATGTTGAAGAGCAACAAAGTCTTTAGAAGTAATTGCAATTTTTCTCGTACTTTTATTTTCTGTTGCGAGCATTATTTCCATTGAAATTGACTTGAATGATTGAAAATAATGGGATATGAAAGCTTTGAGAACAGGAAATGCAGTAGTCTTAAATTTGTTTGCAAGTCACTGGCTTATGAATGTTTATTTCTATTAAAATAGTTAATGGTGTGAAAAAATATGTTAAAGGGATCTTGTTTTAAATGTAAATGAAGACTTTAATATTTTAAAGTTTTATCTCTTTGAATTTAAAGTGTATTTTAAAATAGAAATCCATGTTGATGGGCAATTTTTTTAATCATCGAACCTAAAAAAGGTAATGAAAATTAGGACAAAGTTGTTTAAATGTTTAAAATGATTTAATTGAAAAATATTCCGAGTAACAAAAATTTAAGGGTTCGAATCCTAAATTGTATAAATTCAAAAACATTTTGAACAACAACAACAGAGATTTTTTAAAAAGAACTTTACATTTTTTTGAAATTTTTTTTAAAAGATATTTATAACCTTTTGATTAGCATGCTGTCGTATTTGATTTACTATCATTAGAAATAATCTTGATAATATTGTAAAATTATTTTTGATAAATGATGTTTCTTTAAATAATTATTTTTAGATGTACAATCGAACTTTTAAAAAAAATCCTCATACAAGAACAAATTAATTAAGTGTCACAGAACCTATAAAAAAAATAAACGTCATTTGAGAATGTCTCTCAATAATTTTTCTCAAAAATTTCACGTATTCATATTGATAATAATAACATGACCGCACTAATCTAGCTAAATAGCACGTGATAATGAATATTATAAAACTAAAATATTTTATTTGAAACTTTATCAGCTTTTACACAGCTACGAAATAGAACAGACTGGTAAAAAAATTTGAAAGAAATTTTTATGTAATTCTTTTTAACGAATCCTGGTGTCTAATCCTCATTATTTTTATATAACTATTTTTTAAATACATTCTTCGCATTGTTTAAAGTCAAATGTAAGGTCAACACTAACTGCTTAGTTGATATTCAAGTTGAAGTCGTTTAGAATCAAGATTTTTGTTGGATGACCATATTGAATTTCTTACGTAAATAAATAAAATAAATAAACATTCTGTAACCTCGCATAAAATAAATAAGAATTTTCAAAAAATCCGAAGTGTCTTGAAAAAATGCTCAGATGGACATCCTCTAAATTAATAATCTTATAAATTCAGAATATTTTCTTCATTTGTTTTTAGTTCTCGGTGATAATCTCAAACAAGCGGACCAAAATAAATAATTGAAGAGAATCTAAAGGAATTACAACATGCGCACGTAAGATAAGCTTAAGTTCAGTGTCAAGTCAATCTAGGGTCGTTCGCTTGTTATGTTTGTTAGGGGATCTGAGGTTGTGTGATAATTCAAACAAAAAAAAAATCTTATGGAAAATTAGTGAAATTAGGGATGTAAATTGGAGCAAACGACCCTCAACTTATAGTTTTGTTTCTTTACAGAACCTCAATTCTATCGATTTTTGCTTTAATTGTCCTCCTCAATGTTGAGTCAAGTTCTGGTGCTAACCCATTGACTGTCAAAGGAAGCTTCAAAAATACTAAGTTTCGTAACGTTGGAACATTTTTGACGTTTAACATTTATAGCACAAGCAGCATATCTGACAGTAATGTCCAAGTACATCCCAGAAGGAATGAAAGCATTCAAGGATTTAATTCCAAAGGAAATGAAGATATTGAGTTCTTGCCTGTAAAAGTGTATGAAAAATTGCCAAACCTAATTGCATATCATGTAAAGGAATCAAGTATAAGAAATGTTGAATACAAACATTTCGAGAAGCTTAAGGAACTTGAAATTATTTTCTTAAATGACAATCAAATACAACACATCACTAATGATGCCTTTAAGGATTTGATGAAACTAAAATATTTAGATTTGGATGAAAATCTCTTAGTTGATATTTGCTTCATTCATTCCATCACAAGTTTATGGATGGTTGACTTCACTGGCAATCAAATCGAGCACATACAGTCAGACGCTTTTGAACATTTAACAGAACTACGAAATGTTTCACTACAAATCAATAAATTGTCTTCATTCGATAATAATTATTTCGAACATAACAAAAAATTAGAATTTATTTGGCTGCGCAACAATCAATTTAGAAGTGTTAATCCTGTAAATTTTGATGACAAAAGCAACTTGATTTATGTTGACTTGCGAGGCAATGTGTGCATTAATGACTATTACCGTAATTTTACTGAAATGGCTATTGAAATTAACAAAAGTTGTGTACAAAATATTGATGTTGCTGCTCAGAATAGTAAATGTCATTAATATGAAGTAAAATTAAATAAAAATTGATTTTTGAAAATTTAGAAAAATTTAAAATGAATGTATTCAATACTTGGGCAGTGATGTAGCATAATTCGATCCCTTTCCAACTCAAAAAAGTGAATAGCTTTGTTTTTAATGAGGCATAAGTACGAAAATATGTGATGAGCATGAGGTTTAGTACCTGGAACCTATAACCTTTGATTAGAAAAAAGATAAGTAGTCCGGTTGATTATTGAAACTAGGATCATGGGTACAGCAATATTTAGGTACTGAAGCGCATGATTACTGTGCCATTGAGCCGTTTCAGCTCATTTTAGGTACACAGCTCTAGGGACGTATCCAGTAGGGGTCAAAAAAAACCCAAAAATTTGAAAAATCAATACTAGTCAAATACTAGTCTAAAACAAAAAGGTCATAATTGAAAGAGATATCCCAAAAAAGTCATGATTTGAAAAAGCCCTCCTTAAAACATCCTGGATACGCCTCTGGACAGATGACACTCAAAAAGCTTATTAGGAATTCTTATGAATTTAAGACGCTGTGATTATAAACTTCAACCTATTCTAATAAATTTTTTAACTTTCCGGTAAATACACCCAAGTAATATTATAAAACCACGAAAGTTGAACTCAATTTAGTTAAATTGCCACATTCCCCGATGACTAACTGCCAAAAATTCTCTAATGACTTCACAAAAAAGAAGAATCATAGATCTAAATTGTGACAATAACACAGTCGTCATCTCATTACCAAATGACCACGAACAAGAATCGAGTGAAAATAAATAAATAATGTGAAATGACAAATGATGTTATTGGCGAGGATGATGATCTCTCACACTGTTGCTGATGTCTGATATAATTGCATGTGTGTATGTGACATTGATTGATTTAAAATTCGAATTTAAGCAACAATTAAAAATCGATTGCTCAATATTAAATTTGAATTTTTATTCAATTGAAATTTTTTAGTTGATGATTGGACATAGTACGATAAATATCGGATTAAAAAATAACAGTGATTAATTTAATTAAAGTGAAATAATATTTTTTTATTTTAAATTTTGTTATAATTATGACAACACAAATCCCAGAAGCCGTGATCAGGCAATTACCTCCAAAACGACAACTCCATGGAGGTTTCGATATTGAATATAAGCTGAAATATTCAGGCACAGCCGAAACTGACAAACGTACAATGAGTTTTGTCGATAATTTGTGGGGTATTGAAGTGACAGGTGCGATGCAAAAAAATCAATAAATGAAAAATTGTTAAATTTTAATTCTGAAAAAAATATTAAATGAAAATTGCAGGAGGTGCAGATCAATTTGAGCCGTTGACAATCATTGCTGTACGTCGTGTGGGTCTTGCGAGACGAGCAGGTATTGTTGGGGTTGTGAGTTAAGGTTGGGACACTTAAAAAGAGGAAAATAAGGAAAATACGATAAATTTAAATGACATAAATTTAAATAAAATTCAGACCAAACCTTTAGTGCCCCAACCTTAGTCACACAATTTTATTATAAGCAAATATTTTTTATTGAAAAAGAAATAATTCTTTATAGGCATACGTGTGGGTGATTATATCGTAAAAATTAATGACACACCTGCTGATGGTTTAACGCTGTTGGAAGCACAAGTGGAAATTCAAGAATCGGGAAGGCATTTGAGGCTTTTCGTTAAGGGGTGAGTTTTGAGCATTTGATTATGTCTGCGATGTCACATACGATAGGTTTTTCATAGTGGGTTGATTCACTGAATTGGATTATTCAATTGTTGGATGAATGATTCGTGTTTTGGGATTAAATATACTCGCATCTTCCATCTTCAAAATTCAATTTCAATTATACAAAATTTTTCCTCAAGATTAAACAATTCTAATCAATTTGTAATTCCAAAATTATTCCTCCAGAAAGAAATCATGATCTTAATATTAATGAGGACTATAAATTCCATAAAATTATATTCAAATATGCTCCACTGTAGTAAATCCACCCCACCCGCCATACACATCCACTCAAACAATCTTCAATACCGTCTCATTTCAACCATGAAATTGAAGTTCGAGATCGAAAAAAAAATTTCTTTCGCGTATTTTTTTCAATTCAACAATTGAATAACTTTTTCATTTTATTCATTCTATCTATTGCTGAATATTTTTGCATTTTTTTATCTACTTCTCTCTCTATTTTTTTTTATTCGCAGCGATGAAGACAATGACAGTGAAGACGAAAATGTTTGTGATTTTTATTTTAAGCCACGTAAGTTACTCAAAATGAAAATTGTGCAATTGTTTTGTTTTTCGTCGAGAAATTCCTTTGATTTTCGAAGAATGTCGAGATTTTTTGTCTCAATCGAATGACAGCGAGAATGATAACATTGTAGATTGATGAGTCAATTTTTGCATCTTGAGGTGATGAAATTTTTTGAGATTGTTTCTTTAATCAGCTGATGTGATACGTGAGGAATTGATGATGTCATGTTTGTTGGTATGGTTGTAGAGCGTTCTTAGAGTAGATAGACGGATTGCTAGATTGAAATAAAGATCCTAATGACAAAGTGGTAGGGATAGCCGACCGAGTGGTTAGTGATCAATTTTTAAGGGGCAGGAGTTCGATTCCCATAGAATTTGACTTCTTTCATCAAAATATTTAACAATTTTAAAATGAAGTCATTCACTTAGGAGAGCCGTTCATAAATGACGTCCACCAAAATCAGGGATTTTGGACCCCCCTTCCCCCTCTGTCACAAAATTTTCATACAATTTTTTTTGTATGGAAGTGTCACACAGCGTATGACCCCCTCCCCCTTAAAAATTTATTTATTCCTCTAACGTCATTTATGAACGATTTCAGACCTCTTTTTGTCATAAAGTTTTAAGTTATTTTAAATGCTACAAAATCTCAGACTCCTCTCCATTTCTCTCTAAATTAGACGTCATACACGAATGACCCCAAAGATACAGTCTCAATTTCAATCAAGCGATTATCATCAAGTCTCTATATAACTTTTCATCCCTCTGAGCTTTAAATCCCCTTTTATAAGTTCCCCAGCAACTTCATACCTTTCCTGTCTCATTAAATTTCCTTCAAAAATTAACAACATTTTCATCCACTCTCTTCATAAACTTTTTCCATCAACTCCTTTCCTTCTCCAATTTCTTCATTTATGACCTTAAACTGAAACTTATTTAACTTAAATGAGGAAATTAAAAAATTGTCTCTTTCGATTTTTTTTTCATTCTACTTCCTCGCAACTCGACATCAGCAAAAATCTGTTTTAAATTTGAAAATGTCGACTAGATGTTATAAAGTTGAATAGGAAGAGACAGAAAATTTCATTAGACATTTCCTCTTCTCGTGCCTCTTAGCTTTTTACGATTAACCCCCAAAGAGAGATTGCATAAAATATGAATTGAAGCAAAATTTGAAATTTCCTTCGTTTTCCTGTAGGAGATTCATGAACAGTTTTATTTTTGTATGCGCGAGAAGAAGAAGGAATAAAAATCCAATTTTCCATGCCTGAAAATCTAATTTTTAACATTTTTTTTCTCTCTTATTGCTGCTGCTTTTTTGCTCTTGCTATAATCACAAAAAAAAAGTCTCTAAACGGGATCTAGATTTGTTGGAATGGGAGCGACGTCGAAAGAAGAAGCGTGAAGTAAGATAATAATTTGCAAATAAGTGAAAAAATTTCTTCATGTTTGCTAATTTTTGTTTTCTCATCCATAGTTGAACATGCTGTTGTACCAAGGCTTTCCATGGAACGATCGAAGACGTCCAATTTACAAGTAAACAAGAAATGTTTTTTTATTTTATTTCATGATTTACACTAAAGGGCAAAAATGTTTAAAAATTTGCATTTATTTGAGCTCAAAAGCAACATCTCGACCATCTGTTTATTTTTCTGATTATTCTCTTGCCTTTTGAATGCCTCAATGTCGGTCAATTGCTTTGATTTGAGTTTGCGTTTGTATTTTTAGCATTATTTGAGAGAAAACACGTGTTTTTTACTTGACAGATTGAACTAAAGACAGAGTTGCGACCACAGGTGCCTGTGACAGGCAGAGAAAACAGATCTGTCACAGATTTTGCCTGTCACAGCCATTGCCTGTGCACAGGCAGATTTTTTTTGCCTGTCACAGCCGTTGTCTGTGCACAGATTTTGCCTGTCACAGCCATTGCCTGTGCACAGGTAGATTTTTTCTGCCTGTCACAGGCACTCACCTGTCACAGATTTTGCCTGTCACAGCCATTGCCTGTGCACAGGCAAATTTTTTTTGCCTGTCGACAGATTTTGCCTGTGGATGTGAAAATCTTTAGCCTTTGTCTGTCAGCTGTTTTCTCTTGTGAAGTATATAGATTTCATACAAAAATAATTAAACAAATATTTTTTTCGTCAAAGGCAAAGGTTCGAATCTCGAATGTCATAGCGTTTTTGTTAATTTCTGTATTAATACTAAATTAAATACTTTTATTTTATCTAAATTTAATTAATTTACATGTATTAAATATTTTTTAAATTTTAAAAACATATTTTCAGCATTATAAATTATAAAAAATACAATAAAATTAAACATTTACATTGAAACCATATTATTAAGCCAAAAAAATATTTAATAAATATTAATTAATTTAACTAAACCTTGTAATTGTTATTAATTATATAATAATGAAGACTTAATGTGAAAAAAAAGATTAATTTCGAGATTAGAACCCTTGCAAACGTAAAAAAACACGGTAAAATATTTCTTTTCATTATTTTTGTATTAAATCTATATACTTCACAAGAGAAAACAGCGGACACGCAAAGACATTGAATAGAATCTGTTACAGATCTTGCCTGTGCACAGGCAGGTTGCTGTGACAGGCAAAATCTGTCCACAGGCAAAAAAATCTGCCTGTGCACAGGCAATGGCTGTGACAGGCAAAATCTGTGCACAGGCAATGGCTGTGACAGGCAAAAAAAATCTGGCTGTGCACAGGCAATGGCTGTGACAGGCGAAATCTGTGCACAGGCAATGGCTGTGACAGGCAGAAAAAATCTGCCTGTGCACAGGCAATGGCTGTGCACAGCAACCTGCCTGTTCACAGATCTGTGACAATTTGCAACCCTGACTAAAGACAGTTTTCTCTCAAAGTTTAAGGTTTTAGAGAGATTGAATGATTTAGACACAATTTTGCTATCTTTTTAAACAATCTGAGTAAAATTTGTCAATGTGAAATGCCTTTGATGCAATTTAAAACTTAAAAAACTTTTTGAGGTGGAGAAAAAATTCTTTGTCTGCCATTTTGAAATTGAAAAAACCGTTACAAACTTTTTTGAATCTACTCGTTAAATTTGATTTAAAATTGACCGTTAACTATAAAAATAATTTTAAACTCCCCTTAAAATCTAGTTTTGCCTTTAAAATACTCAAAATCTACTTCTTAGCTCTTCAGAGCCTAATAATATTTTCCCTTATTTATCGCTTCAGAGAATCAAACTGCTACCTAGTACCAAGCACAGTTCTCATCAAGCGTGAGAGAGAAATTTGCATGAAGGCAACAAAAGAAGAATATTTAAAGAATTTGCGCGAATTGGCAGCAGAAAAAGAAGAGCAGGAGCGTTTAAAGAAGATGGAGGAAGAAGATTCAACAGAAGAATTTGAGGCACTCGCGAGAGAATCAACACACCAGCACGAAGAAAGTTTACAAGAGGAATTTAGCGAAATAATTAAGACATCAAGCGCTGAATAAAATGAATTGTAAATTTTGTTATTTTTGAGTCAGAATTTACACCTCAATGGAATGCTCAAATCTGATGGAATAATTTTATGGAAAATTAACTTTATGAAATAATTATTTTTAATGAAGATGAAGAATTTAGAGATTAAAGTGATGAAGAAGAAATAAGTTTTAATTAACAACTTTTAATAATTTAATTTACAAACACAAATTGACTTTAGAATAATTTTAAAAATAGCTTTAAGATTTAATCTTATTCAAAATACTTTTGAGAGTATTTTGTCCCAGGAAATTGAAGATTTTACAATGAAAATGATACTGCTATTTGATATTCATAATTATGTATAATAATTATATTTTATTCAATCGAAATAAAAGTTCAAAGTAAACACAAACATCAAAATTCAATGAGGTTAAATGAACTTTTATGGATGTACGCAGGGGAGTACCAGGGGCAAAATTTTGGGCGTGTTTTAGGATTTTATTGATAGAAATTGAAGAAAATTTTCATCGAGACACCAAAAACCCCTGGATACCCCCCTGGATGTACACATTTTGGTGAAGCCACAAAACTTTTTTGATTGACTGTTTTGATTCACCACATTTTTTGTGGTTTTTCATAGATATTAAATGAAATTTCAGAATGTTTCGCATTTGTGTAGTAGACCTCAAAAATCTCATAGATTAAAGTGTATCAAAAAGTATTAAAATATGAATGAGGAAAAACTAAAACATAGACATTTGAATGTGGTTGTTTAAATATTGATGAAATATATTTTTGATTTGTCTTAATTAGGGGGATAGCCAGCAATTTTCATTGGGGGGGGGGGCAAAGAATTTTTATAAAAATAGCTTATCTTCCTTTAAATCATCCTAGGTGATACATGTTAGTAATTACTGTAAGCCGAGAAAGGTGTGTCTGCAATTTTTTAAATTTTCAAAAAATTTTGTTTAGGTTTTGATTTTTGGATAGGGAGCACGGGTCCCTAAGGACCATGGCTACGCCCCTGGTCTGCCGGAATTCTACCAAAATGGTTATCCTATTGAGTCTTCTTCTTCTAGTATCAATGTCTGCTTGAAGTTTAATAAATCACATTATCTGGGATAATGGATTAAATTATCGTGACTTATTTTTTTAACTCTCTTAAAATTAATTTCTTCGTCTCCATCCAAATTTTCTAGTCAACTCTTCTTAATTAATCTCATCCTCGCATCAAAACCTTTAATCCATAATCTCGTTCTTAACCCAAAGCAGTCAAAATGTTTTGGTTTCTCTCCCAAATCACATCTCGTGTCTCGTCTAGAAGAAAAAACCATTTAATTACACCAATTACTTGAAATTTAAGATTAATTAAAATTATTTTCGAACCAATTTTTCTCTCGACAGCGATTACAGCTCCTTCCATGAAGGCACGATATCTTCATTTTATATACTGAACAAATCAATTTTTCATTTTCTTTCATAGACTTTTTTCTTAAACAATAAAAACGTTCGACTGAATTGAGCTAAATTTTGTTATAAATATTTTCTTTTTTTGTTTCAGTCATGAGTAAAAGAAGAAAGGAACGAAAGAAATTTCGAGCATAGCAAATAACTCACGCTAATCACTCAATCAATTATTTCTCATTCTCGTTTCTCTCATTCTGCTCGCTTTTGTTGTGCACAAAATAAAAATTTCAAAAATAAAGCAAGTTAATCAGTTATTTAAAAGTTAAAAACGAAGGAACGAGATAAGGAAGAAGAAGAAAAATTGCATGACTGTATCTTGTCTTGTGCTGTTGTATTTGTGCATCGAATTTTCACGAATTTAAATTTTCTTTCTATTTAATTTTACCCAGTTTAAAAAAATTGCATTTACTGCAGGAAATTTCTCGACGTGCGTGTTTTTGATGATGAATGAACATTGGTTGTGACATTTTGTCTTTAAGTTTGTTTTGAGTTTAGTAAAGTAAGGTACAATATCTCATGCATGGTGTCGTGAGGAAGGACTGATTTAGGGGTCAGTTTTGGAAGGATTAAAAAATAACAGAATCAAGATCACAGAATCGCAATTTTTAAGTGGTGTGTTTTGAATTTTTTTATATGGACGGCAAAATTTATGAGGGTGTTTTATATTTTTTCCTCAAAAAACCCCCAACAAATTGAAGAAAATTCCATCAAGGGCGGTGTTTAAAAAAATTACTCCCCTGGATACACCACTGATAGTGTCTGATTCATACAGCAATGAACCCTCGTCAAGAAAGGAGTCCATACACTGCCCCCCCCTTTAGACGTCATATCGGGTGAACAGATGCTAAACTTGAGAAAACAAACTCAAATTAAAAATAGGAGCATATGTTTCAGGTTATAAACTAAGATACTGTGGTGTCTGAGCAGAGTGGAATTTGGAGTATCGAATCATATATAGGTGAATCTACCAACGCGAGACTAAGGCCTCTGTGGTTGAGGGGTTAGGCAACAGACCGGAAATCTGTATCACTCTTATTGTAAGTATCTAGGTTCGATTCCCACCAGGAGCCGCACTCTCAATCATTACATGATTAATTCTCAACCTTTTAGGTACGTAAAACACTAAACTGTTTCTGTTCGGCAATTGAGGCTGTCCGATCTACTGAAAAATCACGAAGAGTTTAATGAGTCGCTTACACATCCAAAACACATATGCTAGCTTTTTGAGAAACATTTTTTGAGAATCTTAATTTCAATAGAAGGTATCCATACTCTAAAGCATACCCTACAGAAAAAACCTGACCTCAGAAGACTAAAATACTTACTGACTTACTGCTTAAATCAATTTTCTTCATAAATCCATAGGATTAGCAAAAATGCGTTCACAAAAAAAATCCCAATCAACACACTCGCAAACAAGTAATTTCATCAATTTTACAATTTGCTGTTGCAGAGTTTTCAACAAAATAGAATTAAAGTTTCAACAATAGATTCAATTAGTCAGTCAATTAAACTATATCAGAACGAGTGTGTGTTCATCTCTCAAGCTTTTATTTTATTCGCACAAAAAAAAGAGAACAAGAATAAAAATTCTAGAAAAAACAAAGTTTTAATAATTTTTAACCCTTGTGAATAGTTGCAACTTGTTTTATTGTGGTATTTACATTAGATCGACAGACAGACAGAAAACAAGGAAAGGTGAAAAACTTTAATAGCAAATAAATCCATAAAATCTTGTTGTGCAGGTGCGTGCTCATAATTTTTCATTTCCCATTCCAAATTTTTTTTTGATTGAACAAAAAGGAAGACAAAAAAAAAGTTTTCCTGCTTCTTCGAGTTGTTCTTCCCATCTATTTATTAATCAACGAGAATATTGAATGAAAGACGAGCAAAATTTACATAACAGATTAAAAAAATTTTAAGAAAAAAAGTTTCTCGTAGTTTCTCGCCGAGCAACGAGTAAGATTTTCATGTTCTGATGTCATATTGTCTGCCGCATCAATCAAAAATATTCTTACTCAATTGCCTTTTTTTGGGTGCGGATGAAAAAAAATTGATTAATTCTGTTTGGGTTCGGTGGAAATTGTTGCGTATACAACATTAAGGAAGAAGATTTTGTAGACATTTTCATTCAATTTCCAATTTTGGATGATAAATTGTTGTGTTTATGTTTTGATGTGCCCCCGGCTTCTAGATTGATTGGGTTAAGCTTTGGGGTCGTTCACAAATTACGGTCAACTTTTAGAGAGGTTTGGGTCTCTAGAGATATGTGATACCTCATAAAAATTATTTTTGAGGCAGAAAGGACTTTAATATGCTATGTTTGGTAGACGTCATCGGTGGAAGACCCATTTCGTGTTTTGAATATTTATAAAAAAAAGTTTGATGAATTAGAGGAAATGAGTGTATATTTGCTTACATTTTGTAAGATAATTCTCAGATTTGTGACTAATTCATGCAGAATCAGTTATTCTTTAGGGATCGTTCATAAATGACGTCCAATTTTTAAGACGGAGGGGGGTCTAGTGCTGTGTCCATACAGCAAGGGAACAGAAAGGGAAGGGCTCTAAAAATCTCGTTTTTGCGTGACGTTATTTATAATCGACCCCTCAAAACGGAAATTTTGTCAACAATACTTTGTTAAATTTCAAAAAATTCTTTTTTTAGTAAATAATTTTGAGTTTGTAGGATTTTTTAACATGCATGCTGCCATACCCCGTGATCACATAGATCATTTACGCATATCAGCAAAATAGCGTGACTCTAACCTGGCTTTATTTTGAATCCTTGACCTTCACTGAAAGAGCAAACAACAAAATAATTTCTCAAGACTAAAACAAGTGGCTAGATTTTTCCATTCAGTGGTTATTGACCCATCTTAAGGATCAGCAAGCAAAATATTGAATATTTTTATATAAATTAGGATCATAGACATTAAGTAAATGCGTCATAACCTCCAAAATCTCCAATTTCATTTCAATTTTATTATTTTGTTTAAACAATTTATCAAAAAAAAATGAAATAATAAAATATACGAGAACTATCATGTTTTAAAAAGCATCACGAAAGATTTCTGTCGGAAAAGAATAAAAAATTTCTGCAATGAAAAACTTTTCCTTTCAAAACTTTTTATTATTATTTTTTTCTCATTCTATTGTTTTGATAAGGTGCACTTCTGCCTTTATGTAAATAAAATTGAATCAGAAAAGCTGTTGATAGTTGATGGAGAAATTTTTAAACTATTTTTTTTGTAAACTCATGTCTCGTTAAAAGTTAAATTGTTTGCATTTCATTTAATAATTTTCTACTATTGTTTATCATCATGATGAGTTGAGAGAAGTAAAAAAGTTGTGTAAATTAAATGCAGTAAAATTAGCACTTGTGTCTAATGCAATTAGGAAATGTGACTAACACAATCATGTTAAATTGCATAAAATGAATGAATTTGTATGTGGATATTTATAACCAAATAATTTCTCTGATTTAATTGTGCTTTATTTTTAGATTATTGTTTAATTGTTTAAAATAGATTTAATTAATGCTTGTTCTTGTTCTGCTGAAAAATGCGTTGCAGAATGCAAAGTTGCTAGTTTTAGAAAATATATTGTATGATTTGTGCAATTTCAAGATAATTCTTCATTGTTGGTACCTAAAACTATATTTAAATGGATTTATATTGTCTTAACTGAGTATAATGACAACCTTCACTTCAAACATGTATTAAAATCATCAACAAACCTTCAAAAATCCATATATTTGAATGCGTGTTCCATGGGCATACTCAGAAGGGGGTCCGGGTCTTGAAACTCAGTATAAATAAAACTCATTTAACAAACTAATGATTGTTTTAAGTTGACTACACCTAGTTAACTATAAATCAAACAAAAATTTGAAAAAAGTTGATACAATATTTTTGAAAAAAGAGTTTGAAATCTTCGTACCCCCTCTGGGTACATCCATCGCGTGTACCCTTTTATATACCTGAACCTTTCCATCAACAACGTTTCTGTAGTCACTAAAATATGTTTTTAGTACTCACCAGTTGCCTCCCCCAATTCCCCCTCCCTAGCCAACAGAATTCTTCAATTTGCTAGGATTTTTGAGGACCAAAATTCAAAAAAAAATCATTCCTTGAAAAAATTCTGGCTACGCCCCTTGTATTTATTTTTTTAAATTAGTCTAATTGGTCTTTGACAACCGCCTGCTTGGGTTTCAGAAAACATCCCTATATTTTTTCATTTTGTAAAAAAAACTTAACCATAATTTTCAATTTTAGAACCCATTCAAGAAGTGAAATGCCTGAAAAAATCACAAAATCATCAACAATTCATCAAGACTCAGATGAAGAGAGTGAAACATCAGAAGCACTAGATGAATATGAGGAATATGAAGAAAAGAATGACGATGACGTGGAGGAAAGTAGCGATGATTCAGGTGAAGAGCTGAAAGATATAGGCGAATTGCTAGGTTTTCGCGTGACAGGCGGAAAGGACTTTTTTATGCCAATCACCATTTTTCATGTATGTATGATTACTTCCTCATCCGCAATCATCCATAAAAATCTCTCACATGAAAAAACAGGTGAAGGAAAAGAGTCGCGCTGAGAAGGCAAACTTAAAACTCGGTGATGCAATTTTATCAATCAATGGAAAAGACACGGAAGATATGACATTAGTTCAAGCAAATAGATATCTCGGTAAAGTCGCAGGTGGTGATGTAACGCTTCAAGTCGCAAAGTAATGATTTCAATTTTCAATTTCATATGCATGCATATCTTATGTATGCATACATACTTGTGATCATCATGATTTATATGTGAACTAATTTGCAATTCAATTTTCCTTCCATTTTGCTTTTGCTTTTTACGTCTGTAGATTCGATGCAAACGAAGATGATGAAGATGTGCAAACGATTGAAGAGGTTGTGCTTGAAGGTTTGTGTTTGAATTTGTAAGATTGATGGAATTGATTCAATGGGTGGAAAATTGGTATCTTTTTTTTGGGGACATGGATGTTTTATGGATAAATCAGGAATATTTTCTACATCTGTGTCTGGCTTTTTAGTTGGAAAAAGTTTATTCTTTTCTCTTAGGAGTCATTAAGTGCCATAATGTGGTTTAGCAAAGCTTAAAATGAATTTCCTCCAGCATAGCATTTTGATTGCACCAATTTAGTTGAAGTTTCCTTTTCCCAGCAACTTAATTGCCATTTTCCATCAAAATCTTACACAATTCTCTTTTCATCTCCAAAATCCACATTTCCTCACTTAAATTTAATTCATTCCTTTTATTTTTAAGGTCCCGTAAGTCTTCAACAAAAGCTACGTCAAATGCAACAACAGCTATTGTCAACGATGACAGATATTCCGCCACAAATACAATCAAAACTTGCAATGGTTACGACGGCATTAGAGCAATTTATGACAATGGATCCGGATACACTTGAGTCATCATGGAATCATCAAAATGACGAGAATGCGAATGAGAATGGAAAAACATCATCAATGGAACGTGAAGCATCGTATGAGGATGAAAAGCAATTTTCAACAATTGAGGAAGAGGAGGTGGATGAGGATGAGATGGATAAGAACTTTGAGCACATTGAAATGGATGAGAATTTGTCAAGTACTCGCGAGACTTCATATTCTTTTGAAGATTTAGCTGTTGACGACGATGAAAGAAAGCGACATGAAAATGGCAATGACGATGATAATGATGAGGATGATTATGAGAATTGCGAGGAAGAGTCCATTTGTGAGTCCATAAAGTCAGAAGAAATGATAAAACATGATGAAGAAAAGCGGAAGAAAAATGAAAAGATTCAAACTTTACAAAAGTCATGGCAAAAGTTATGTGAAAATCAAAAAACCATCCACAAGTAAGTTCCACATTAATTCAGTTTGTGTTCTGTGAAACTTTTTTGGTGGCAAGGCACAAGTGATAAGGATGATGTGTAAATGTTGACCTACATTATAAAAAAGTTATTCGTTAGTTTTTTGAAATGGGGATGTTAGGGCAGCAAACAGTGATAAAATTTATAATGGAATTTATTATTCGAGCCTTTCTGACAGTAAGATTAAAGTTTTTTTGATCGTCTTTGCTTTATTTTTAGTTCCTTCTGACATTTATTCTCTCTAGGGGAAAATAAATTTTAAGGATCTGAGTGAATAAAAATATTAGTTTTCAAGTTGAGCTAAGTTTTCAAGATTTATTGGATTATTGCTTAACCTTGACCTAAAAATATTGTTTGCTGCTGTTGTTGGGTTGTAAGGGACGTAGCTAGAGTCTGGAAGACATTCCAGTTTATATATAAATTTCAGAAATTTTCATTTTCAATCCCGCCTACATGTCACTCACTCAACTCTAACCTAAACAAACATTCCAAATTATTTCTAAAGCAAAAATAAAAGACCTCATTTTAACGGAGATAGTAAAAAAATATTTTCAGGAAATTTCTCATTTGAAAAGTGGTTAAAGGAGCTTTAACAAAATTGATGCCCTCGTTGCGGTTTAGTTTTATTGATTTTTTTCTAGTGAATTCACATAAATTCTCTTCTTCATCCACTTCATGTTTATTTTGAACGGATGGAAAGAAAAATTCAATTAAATAGGAAAATTTATGCTTAACAATTTATTTTAGAATATTGAAAAGGAAGGAAGGAGTAGAAAGTTTCGGAAGATGGGAGATAAAATAGAAGTTTAGAAGGAAAGGTTTTTTGTGGGATTTTGTTTAGATATGGGTTTACTATGTTGAATTTGTGTGTAAAATATAAATTTTTTATAAACTTTAAAAAATTTAAAAAGTGCAAAAAAGCTTTGATCTTTTAATTTTTGTTGAATAATCCAAAAAAAATCTTATCTAATTTTTTTATTTATTTACTTATCTTTAAAAACTTAAATATTAAAATAATTTAAATTTAATAACATTTAAATTTTAAATATTTTAATTTTATAAGATTTTAAAATAATTTAAGATTTAAAAAAAAAATTAAAGTTTTAAAAAAATTTAAAGTTTTAAAATAATTAACAATTTTCAAATAATTTAAAGTTATAAAATAATTTAAAGTTATAAAATAATTTACAATTTTTAAAATAATTTACAATTTTAAAAAAATATCTAAAAGCTAAAAAATTAAAATGATTTAAATTTTAAAATAATTTGGATTTTAAAATAATTTAAATTTTAAAATAATTTGAATTTTAAACTAATTTAAATTTAAAAACAATTTAAATTTTAAAGTAATTTAAATTTTCAATTTAATCTTGTAATGTAAAATTTAAACAAACATTGAATATTTAAAAATTAAAAAAAATTTAAATTAAAAAAAAATTAGTAGTCTTAAGTTTTAAAATTAAAATATTTAGAAACCCCTTAAAGAAAATATAAACATTCCTCTCATCGCTCTCATCGAAAGCCATCAAGCTGTTCACTTCCATCCATGTCAAATAAATTTTCATTCAATTGATCCTCATTCGTCTGAACTTGATTGAATAAATTTCTTGATATTTTAATTCCACCCGCAAAGTCAAGACGCTCAAAATGAAAATCACTCAACTTTTTATTCGCCATTCTTGTCTTTTCAGACGCAGCAACTGCCATTTAGTGCCAAGTGTAGCTTTACTCCATAACAAGTAAGAGTGCTATTAAAATTTTCATTTTGAGATTTTTCCTTTTAACATTCTCTCTTTCTGCTTTTTAGGATTAATCAACTCAACGAGTCGAAAGTCATTTCGTTTTATGAGCGAAAGAGAAGTCCTTAAAATTGATTCAGCCTTTTTGTGTTTGTGTTTTGCTTTTCTTGTTAATTCATTTTTTTGTGTAAAAATAATTCTTTTTTGATAAAATTTTTCTTTTCAATTTTTTATGATATGGAAATAAAAAGTCTTCTTCATTATGAATTTATGTAATTTTCAATTTCAAAAGCTTTGTAATTTGTGTCTTCATTTTTATCTTTCTTTTATGGCACAAAGTTATTTAATTTAATGTGTACTCTACCCACATTCAAGCACTCTAAAATCCACATTATTTTTAAACTTGAATGAATGTCTTTTTAGTGTGTGCTTGTTACTTTTTTCTGCTTCTTCTTTTTTGCACATTTACAACTTTGAGAGATGTACATAGTGGGAGCTTTGAAGGGGTTTTTGAGGATATTTTAAACAGAAGTGTTGGTTTGTCTGTTTATTCATGAATTATTTTAGGACAATTTTAGCTATTTTAAGTTTATTTCATGATATTTTAGTAAGTTTGATCCATAACCAAACAGATTAGTTGGGGGTTGTAGCGGTGACGTAGCTATGGTACCCCCTTATATAAAATACTCGAGACCACGGCTTCCTAAAGCCCTTAACTTGCTACACCTCTGGGTTGTTGCAAAAATGCTTAAAAATTACCATTTTGGTTCAAAAGGACTTATGACGCCCTTACCTTCTTCTGGCTACCCACCAGATTTTGTATACTTCTGACTAAAATAATCTCAATCAAACAGTGGGCAGTGAGGTGCTTAGCCATCAACATTAATAAAAATATTTTCTAAACTCTCTAAAAATGCGCTTAATCGTTCAACTCACTAAATTCCTCTACTCTCAAGCTCTATTCTTCTAACTGCTCTAGTTTGAATGAAAGAAAATAGAAACAAAAGAAAAACCAGTATTTTGAAACACATTAGATGCTTTCAAACATAATTTTTATTATAATTACGAATGGGTTTTAACTAATGAGAAAAAAAATAATGTTTTCTACCGCAAATTATAATGAAGAAGTTTTCAAATTAAAGATAAAAGCGTATTTTTTTGCTGTCTTTTGTTCGTGTGCTTTGTGGATTGAAGGATGTGTGTGGAAAACATCATTGATGTATTGTCATCTGGGGAGCTGTATGTGTGATAGAGGAAAAGTTGGCCTGAAAAAGCTGTTAAATAAGATTTTCTTCAATATATTTAGATTGAGTCAAAAATGGATTGGAAATAGTTTAAATTATGTTTAATAAAGGGAGAAGCCTGAAATTTTTCGAAGTAGGACTCAGATTTTTGTGTGAAGGTGACAGTCCAAATACATATTATGTTGCTTGGTTCGAAAAAGTCATTTTGTGCGTGACGTAATTTGGGAACGACCCCAAAAATGATCAGTAAAATTTCTGTGAAGTGGTTCGAGGTGTGTGTATGGGGGGGTATGTGAATTTGTCCTAACCCCCTTTAGCTACGCGAATGATGTAACTTTGTAAGATAGAGATTGGCTGGTGCTTCTAATATGAAGTTACATTCTAGTAACCCCTAGCATCAGAAACCCCTTCATCCCTAAAAATTGGACGTCATTTATAAACGAACTTTTTGTGCTTAACATTTATCATAAAAGCTATTCAAAAGATCTGATTTATGATTCATAAACAATAGAAATATTATTGAAATAAATTTTTGTAGCTTTACTTTGTTTGCTTACATTTGTCTAACTTCTGATCCAACCAAGCCAAAAACAACAAAATTGAAGCCCCTAATAAACATCTTCATAAATCCACAAATATTTTGCTCATAACATTTTCATTCTAGGTATTATTTCTTTATTCAAGACAATAGGCACAAATAAATTTTATTACTCACAATAAATCCATAACTTCCATTGTCATTCTCACAAATATTTGCTGTTGTAGAAATACAACTCATTTTTGTCTTCTAATTTTTCAAATATTTCATTCCACCTCATCCCGCACCTCTGCATAAAAAAAATTTCAATTCTTAGTCTAACAAATTCCCGACTTTACTTTTCAGCTTACATATCATTTGGCTGCCGACATCCCTTTTACCGTTGTTTTTCTTTTTCCTTGCCATTCAATTCAATGTGTTTGTGAGAAATCTTTTGTTGACAAATATGTCTACAAAAACGAATTTGTCGTCTGCATTCCATAAATGTTTTTTTTCTTCTTTCTCTTCCATCCTTGTTCTTTCATTCATTCTCACAAACATAAAACTGTGTGTATGAATGTATTTTCCTATTTATTGTATGGGATGTATGACATAAACATAAAAAACGAGTCTATTGCTTGTTCATGTCTAGAATGTTGGAGTAAAAAAATTTTGTGTGCTTTTTTTTGGTGGTGTTGAGTTGGGAGTCACTTTGGGGCTAGTTGTTTTGAGCACCTGTCTGATTGGTACACGGTTCAAGGCATGAAGCCGGTCTGGGGATACTATTTTTCGCCTTTTTATGCCGTGTAAACAAGGCTATTTACAAATAAAATGAAACACAAATTAAAAATTTGGTTGGGGTTCGGAGACCCCCCCCCCCTTCTTGGGTACGCTCATACAGTGTACAGGATCTTAATATTTTTGTAAAGGTAAATAAAATTCGGAGATTTTTGGGCTAAAGGAACCAAAATTTGACTACTTTGAACCTCAAGACTCCCTCGATTACTAAACACAATCCAAAAATTTCAGCAGATCTAGGATGCGCCTTATCCCTCCCCCCAAACCCACCATTGACCTTTCAACATCCAAAATTCTACCTAAGCTATGCTAAACAGCAAAAGTGCCATCACTTCTATTGCCATATACGTATTCTATAGCCATTTATGCTACTGTTTGCTTATAATAGAATGAAAAACTTCTTCTTTGTATGTTTTTTTTCTGCTTTGCTGAAAAAGTCAAAAAAATTGGTGGTAGTGAAGAAAAGAAAATACAAATACATAAAGCAGCAATGGTTGTGCTTTTCTTTCAATTTTTTATGCCATAAAAAAGTCCTCTACAACAAAATAGAATTTCGTTCTCAATTTTTTTAACGGAGAAAGTTTCAAGCTCATAACAATCTCATTTCTCCTTAATTCCGCATGAAAATTATTGAGCATGAAATTTTAATGTTATGAAAATACCAGCCACGTTGTTTATCTTTATTGAAGGATAAGGATATTGAAGGAAAGTAATCCAATAACATTCATGTTATGACTATATTTTAAGTAAATCTTATTATACAGCATGATCACATTCGAGAATATTCCATATGAAAATATTTTCAATAGGGATTAGAAATAGTTTTTGAATGGATATTCAGGTGTTGATGGGAAATTGAAGTTGATATGATGAATATGGACTATGAGAGATGCTGATAAAAAGATTGAATTTTAAAATAACTAAATGGGTGAGTTTTTGAAAGTTTTAATTAATTTTTTTGAAAAAAATTCAGAATTTTGAGTATTAAAGTTTAATCAGAGATAGCCAACTTGGTATACATGTGCACTAGAACGGTTTATTTCCAGTATGTCACAACATAACCGAAGGGTTCGTCAATTAATTTGATTGAAATTAATTGAAATTTAACGATATTTTGAAATTTAAAATTTAACGGTATTTTGAAGTTTAAAATTTAACGGTATTTTGAAATTTAAAATTTAACGGTATTTTGAATTTCAAAATTTAACGGTATTTTGAAATTTAAAATTTAACGTACTTTTCAAATTTGAATATTTTTGATCTTCCAAAAGTAGAACTCTTTTGAACTGAACTTGTTCCCTCAGTAAGAAAAGAAGTCAAAAGGTGAAACACTTGTTCAAGATTCAATCATCCTAAGTGACTCCTTTCCTGTCTAAATCGTTTACTTTCAATTTCCATCCAAAGGATGCCCAAGTTTACGACCCCTTTCTTACTTTTCCTACACCACTAGTTACAATATGCTGCCTCAAATGATACTAATTTTTTAGTTATGAATTAAAACTACAAAAATAATACTTTAAGACTTTAAAATAATATTTCACACAAAAGTACCTCAAACACATAATTAATTCCACATAAAATTTCCATATTTCCTCCGCTTAATTTTTCACTTCTCAAGTTAATTTCATTTCTCCTCCAGCTTAAATACATATTATACCCATAAAAAATTGTAAAATTCAATTTGCTTTAATTCAACTTTCAAAACAAGACGAAGAATAAGAAAATTTTACCAGCACCCAAAATTGCTCCTTTTAATCTTCCATATCCACTTCTCATCATCATAATCGCTATGTAATATGCAAATTACTTCTTATGTTGCTACATTCTGAATTAAATTTTATACATCCTCACATTCATCTACATGAATTTATTCATATGTAAATTTATATGATTTCTGGATATTTAAAACTTTTTCATCACCTTAGTGCTCTCCTTTTATTGCCTTTGCTTCTTTTCTACTCTCTTTGAATAATCTCATAAATTTTCGACAAAATTATTTTCTGTTCCTTTGTGCTCTCTTTATCATTGTAATCTACCGCATTTGTATTATGTATGGAATAATTTTTTAACTTTATATATTCCCAATCTTTTTAATGTGTTTTTTTGGCGGTTGAGGGGTTGCGCTGGGGTGAAATATTCATGGTTATTTAATTTTTTTTGGCAGTTTGTCCAGAAATAAGTATTAAATTTACTTGGATGTACTATTTTTAAGTATTAAGGGGGGGTTGGAGGATGGCTACATACTGGCATGGGACGCTACATCATAAATGACGTCAAATTTTTAGGGAAGGAGGGGTTTTGATGCTGTGTCACACAGTTCCATAAAAAAGAAAAAAATGAGATGAGGGGGGGGGGGTCTAAAATCTCGTTTTTTTGCTTGACGTTATTTATGGACGGCCCCTTAGTTGGATCATTTTGGATGAAATTGTGCAATTTATAGAAGAACTTTATCGAATCACCCCTCTCCCCCCGCAAAAACCCTGGTTACTCAACTTTGCTCTATAAATTTTTTACAGGGGGAAAACTACTTAATGTAAATTTTTTTTGGTAAAATTTGATAAAGTTTTTTTTGGGTAAAATGTAGTAAAATTGTAAAAATATGTAGTTAAACTTGTTAAAACGTTGTAAAATTTTATCTAATTTCAGCAATTTATTTACACAAAGTAGTTTTTCCCCGGTTTTTTTTATTGAGATTATGTAACACTTGGATCAAGAAAATGTACCAAAAATCCAATAAATGACTCAATAATCAGACAACCATGGATCCCATCTCTAGGACTTAGCTAACAAAACCAAATGCGCTTCTTCACTACATCCACGAAATGAAACGACCTTTAAAATTTAAAACATACATTCATGCTCCCTAAAAAATAAAAAAAATTCCACATAAGTGAAAATTAATAAATGTCATCCATGAGTGGCTTTTTTTTCGAAGAAGATGAAGGAAAAAAATTTCATTAAAAATTTTTCTGCAGATAAAGCAAAAGCATTCAATAGTTGCGACATGAAAAAAGAGAGGAATTCCATTCAATCTGAGGTACCTGCTTTTTACAAGTATAAAGGGAAGGATGGATATAAAAAATTCTGAATTTCATATAAATTATCTCTCTTTTTCCTTTCATTTTCATCTCGTATCACATCCCCCCCATCCAACCAACCTATCTCGTATCTCCGGTGTATGTAGATTCAACCACAATCAAGTTGCTGGATTTTTTTTACAAAAGAATTTTTTTGCTACTTGGCAATAAATGTAATTCAATGGTCTCTCTATAGGCTGAACTTTTTTTCTCATTTATCGTGCTTTTTTTGTGGAAGGAATGGAAGAAAAATTCTGTTTAAGGTATATTGAAGATGCTAAGCATGAATTACGGTGAACGATAAAAAAGATATTAATTTATTGAATCAATAAAAAATTCCTTTTGAATTTTTTTTAATGGATCGATTGAGAATGGTTGGAAGCTATGAAATTTGGGGATAGATGGAGATTTAGAAAAAGATGTAGAAAGTCCTCGTGTTATACATCGAGGGAATTAAGCGCATTTTCCCGCACAGATCAGTAAATAAATCCATAATTCAGAATGTAAAAATAAGTACCCACTTAATTTATTTCCCCAAATGAATTGAAAACATAGCATAAATGCTTGAAATATATAGTTGTAGCTGAAAAAAATTCCGGAAGCTATTTCAAAACATTTGTATGGTTTTAGTACAAATTAAATCTGTCACTTATACTTCACAAGTAATGACAGCAACATTTGTATGGTTCTACATACATTTACATTTCGAGAAAATAAAATTTATGAAAAAATGTACTTTTTTGCTGTTTTATGACTCAAAAAAATTTAATTATGCATTAATAAATCATAAAATATCATAAAACATCAAAAAAGTGTAAAAAAGAATCAAAAAAGTGTAAAAAAAAGTTGCCCGCGGAGAGGATCGAACCCACGACTTGAAGGGTTTTTTAATATAAGTATTCTTTTTAAGCGTCACGTTAAACTTTGACTAATCCAACGTCAGTGATTTTTTACACCAAAAACAGAAAAGTTAATTTAATTAAGTTTAGGTGAGGATTTTTAAAAAACTAAATACGTTGCGCACCCCTACGAAATAGCAGCTATTTAATGCAAAAAACCCGAAGTCTCTACGTGCTTCCTCCGCCGAGTTTTTGAGGCAGCGGGCCAGCGGGCCAGCCAGCGGGCCAGCCAGCCAGCCAAAGTGGACCTTTAAGCGCATTACTTTCTAAGGAAAATGCGCTAAAAATATTAAGTATAGAAAATTTATTGAATTTAGGATGCTCAAAAAATTGTTCAAACAGTTTCAGATTTTAAAAAAAAAATCAAAAAAGTTGAAATAAAGAGGCTTCTTCAACAAATTATTTAACAAATTATTTCAAAATCTTTGAGATTCAAACTCGCACTTTTAAAGGAGATTCTTCATTTTGCTCAATCAGTTGCTTATTTAAGATGTATTATTTACGATAGACTTACTTATAGAAAATAAAAATTTTAAACTGGAATCTTAAAAACCTTTTTAAATTTTTAAAATATTTTCTAATTTTTTAAATTTTTTGAAACAATTAAAAAATGAAAATATTTTTTTAAAAAAGTGCTCTGAGTGAAACAACTTACATGAAAAATTTTAAAAATCAGCTTTTAAATTTTTAAAAATATGTTCTATTTTTTTAAAAAATTTTTTTAAACGATTAAAAAATAAAAATATTTAAAAAAATTGCTCTGAGTGAAACAACTTACATGAAAAATTTTGGAAATCAGCTTTTATATTTTAAAAATATTTTAAATTTGTTTAAATTTTTTAAACGATTAAAAAAATATTTTTTAATAAAATTCCAACTTACATTAAAAAAAATAAAATAATATCAGTTTTTAAATTTTAAAAATATTTTTTAAAAACAGTGTTTAAAAATACTTTTCTAAGTTCTGAATTTTAAAGTAACTAAAAATCTTAATGAAATGGTTTTTTCAGGACAAAAAATTGATTCCCATTCTTTTGACGGATCTAAAAACTTTAATTAAAAATCACAATAAAGAAGATTAAAAACGCAAATCGAGTGTCCAAATCTGGGGAATTTTTACTTCACCCCACATTTTTCCTTCTATCCTGTCAACTGGAAAGCCAAACAATGCAGACCTGTGGAGAATTTTTCTATGTCTAGATCGAAAGCAAGGAATTTCTTTTGTCCATAAATTCTCATGAAAATCTCTATCGATGGAAATTGGAATATCCATAATAAGGATTATATCACAAAAAATCTTGTCAGTCTTTCAAATAGCAGAATAGTTTAAAAAATTCTAGTTTCCATAGCTGCAAATTTATTTTACCACACCAAAAACTTCAAAACTTATTAAATTAATATTTTTAATGAAATGTTCGTCTATAATTTCCTTGCCATAAAATTCTCAAGTCAGTGCTTCATAAACCAAACTTTTTCATCGCATCTGAAAGAGAAGCAAAATTGACAGTATCAACAGCATCATCATAAAAATGAAATGAACCAAAGAATCGCAGATAAGAACGAGAAAAGAGGAAAAAAGTGAAAGAACTTTGACAGAAATTTAATAAGTAGTAAGCTATAAAATTGCTAGTTAGCAAAACTATTGAAACTTCATCGTCAGTTCCTTCCTCAACTTTATTTGAGAGATGAAAATGTTCTCGCACCACAAAATGCTCAAGTAAATTTTTCTTTCATTTCCTTCGTCATCCACAATTCATCTTATGTCTGCCTTGTTGCCATTACCACATTGAATGAAGAATAAAAAAGTTTTTTATTATTTTGAAAAAAAAAATCAAGAAGCACAAATTAAAAGGGAAGGAAAATGTTTCTCTCATCAGTGGCAGCATCAGCAGCAACATATTTTGCATAAACATAAAGTAGAGCATTAAAAAATAATCTGAATGTTGAGTAGACGTAAAGTTTCGAGTGAGAAAAGTGCTGACAGTTTCTCGCAATATTTTTCCTGAATAAATTAATCTTTTTTCATTGAGCCTTTTACGATTGCCTTCAAGTGCTGCTACAGGAATAAAGAATCATCTCTTTCTCCCTCACGCTCTGATATGATACGCAATGTAAACATTTCATAAAATGCATAAACGCGAGATGAATGAAGCTTATACGTCCTCAAGAGTGAGACGTTTTACAATGCCAATATTGAGGTTTTATGCTGATGCTGCTAAAGTTTTGATATTTAAAGCAGATCTTGACTGTTTAGTGGAATTGGGGTTAGGAGGGATTATGGTCGATGTTGAAGGGAATTCTTTCAATATTTTTTTGGTGAATTTTACAATTTTTCTTCATTTTTAAAATTATTAAATAAATAATTATAAATTTTGAAAAATTTTATGAAGGCTCATTGGGATCTACTGGATCTGACTGTTGGACATCATAAGTGAGTGATACTTCGTACCCCTAAGACCTGGGGTCGTATGCTTGGTTTATTCTAGGCTATATCCCTGGGGTAACCCCTGTGGTAGTGAATAACCTAGGGTATACCGAACAACCAGACCCTGGATGTCATGAACAACACCTAAGCAATTTAGTGACTGCTCAGTACTACGGTCACCTTTACCAAAAGCGCTTTATTCCCATTTATATCCCAAAACTTCACACAACAATCCCACTCATGTCTCATTCTGCTCCCCATCCTAAATCACGTGTTTTTGTATAAATTTCAACAACAATAGCATTATTGTTCAATGAATTCAACCTTTATATTCATCATTCATTCACAATGACACAATGTGTATACAAAAATATCGCATTTCACTTGAGAGAGCTCATAGATAGCACAGAGTAATCCACTTGAGGGTTTTTTTACACAACTGCGGCAAATACACCTCAATATTCATCATGGATCTCCCCTCTCGAGATGTGATGAATTTTGAGACTAGATGGTGGCGGATGAAACAAAACATAACAATAAAAAAATTGAAAAATCATCGCATCCGTAACAGAAATGACTAAGAATCTTGCAGTGGCAATTTAATGCAGAGATTTTTTTAACATCTATATTGTGTGTGCAATGAGGTATGTTTATCTATTTACATTAGGGTTAGGGGTGAGAATGTAATACTCAAAGTCACATGAAATGCTGTTCTTTTTACAAGAGGACCATGAATTGCATACGCATCGCACGTGTTGTCACTGTAAATGCCGTGAAAAGACCAGAAGAATGATGGAATTTTTGAAGGGGATGGAAACTCATTTTTAAGAAAAAAATAATCGGTTTGTTGATTTTTAAAAAATTTTATTTCAATAATTCTTTTAATTACTTCTCAATTTAGTCAATTTGGAAGATGTCAAACATATTTTTATTAAAATAATTGTATACAAAATTTAAATTCACATTTTTCCAACAAAATCATAAATTGTTTTATTATAACATTTAAAATTCATTGAATTTTGTTGGTTCGAATCCCAAGGATTTCCAAAAATTTGATTTTAGAAATCGTATCCTTTTTTTTGGCAAAATATATTCCCAACCCCCGTATCTGAACAATATTTTATTTTTTCTTCCATTTAATGTCTACACAACGATGATGACGACGATAATGAAAGCAAAATGAGACCACAAATGTTATGTGATGCTCACATCTACGCAATGTGAAGTGGATTTTTGTTGTACGACGCGTGCAGGCAATAAATTAATTTATCAATTTGTTCAGTCTTTTTCCCTTTCCCTTTCCCATTACACATCCCCCCTCCCTCCCTTAATTTTTTTCTTTCATTTCGTTGCTCATTTTCTTCTAGTTTAGCATGCTGCTGATTATGAAAACGACCGTTCCCATAAATGAATGAGAATATATGGACTAGAAATAAATAGTATGTGCGAACAAGGAATAAATTTATGGTATGGCATACAATATTACACATTACATACTTCCGGGACAAATATAATTACGCACATTTATATAAATATAGACGTGTTCCTTTATGGTGCTTGTTGTCAAACAGTTTAATAGGTCGTTTTATCGTCAACATTGTCAGTGCCTTTTAACTTTTAAACGCTGGTTTTTAATAAGGTTTTTCATAGTTTGTAAAAAATAGAGAATCGAGTCTTTTGTCGGACTAAGTTTGAAAAAAAATAAGCATAAATAACAAATCAAAATAAATATTTTCAATTTTCGAACCGTAAATTTCTTAGCATTTAATATTTTTATTTTTATGATCCAAATTTTTAATTTAAAGAGTTTTAATCGTTGAGGTTTTAAATCCTTCAAGAAATGCGCTTCCAAATATCCAACATAAAATCCACATGCTCCCTTTTTCACATCCATCAAACATAAATGTTGGATATGTTATATAGTTTATGCTTTCTATGGTGCTATTACATGCTCGCTCACAAGCGATTGTCGCCTCTGTAAAATAATACTCGCTCTTTATTTATTTTACTTCCTTTAACATGCGTGTTAAACACGACGACATGATTGCATTAGATTAAATCATTTCAGTCAAATATAAACTTTTTACTCTCTTATTTGGATGAGAAATGAACGTAAATGGTGAAGAAAGAAAAGCAAAATCAAATAAAAAATTGATTTTTAAAGGAAAATAAAAATGTTAAATTGAAAATTGAGGTTTGATGTATCGTTAACATTTTAACATTTGATTTGTTTGCAACATTAAAGTATAAATAAAATTGATACAAACATGAATTTGATATTGATATGACAATTCAAGGTGTGGATACATTGATGAATATTGTTGTTATATTTTTGGTTATTTGTTATTTTTAATTTAAATCTTATATGTTTGAAATATGTTAACATTATTATAGAAGCTAATTTGTAAAAATGTGAAATATGTCACAAATCGAAGGTTCGAATCCTTAAATTAATAAAATTATATCGAATCGACAGTTAATCTTCCTTTTTTACTCCGATATTTATAGTTCGAAACCTTTTTTTTTGAAACTTAAAAATTCAATTTTTTCAAAACTTATTTAAATTTAACTGACTGAAATTTTTTTAAATATAAAAACCTAATATACCATCCCTTGCATCTCTTGATACACATTCTCCTTTACTTCAGCCTAACACATAAAATGTTAAGAATTTTATTTCATTTGTCGATGATTTATTTCACTCATATTCCATGTAGAAGTGAGTCAAACCTCAAAAGAATTTTTCTTCATCTTTCATATTTTTTTTTGGAAGACAAATTGAAAATTTATGTTAAGTGCTGTTTATGTATTTGTGGAATCTTTTTCATACAAACATGCATGTTATGAGTACACAGCATAAAGTGTAAGCGGTGCGTCTGAAATTTATTTCTTGTTCTTCAAAAGAAGTGAAATTTATGTCCCTAAGGCAGGAAATATTCTTAAAAATACACGCAATCTCTTCTGTGTATTAGAATAACTGTTTATGTCTCATTTAGATTTAATTTATTGCTTAAATCATGCGGCAAAATGAAAATAAGAAGAGAAGAATCTGAATCTCTGTAGATGAATAATTAGTTTTGTAAAGGGAATATTTTTTTATGATTTTTCCATCTAAAAATGAAGTTTATTTCTGTGTCTGTGGCATAATGTCAATTAAGAGCATCATTAAATTATAGAAGTGGTGTTGCTAGTTGAAGAACTAAAGGCTGTGCAAGCGCATTTTTGTAGGAAAAAGGGGACAGTGTCTTACTCAAAAATACTGTAGATGAAGTTTAATATTGCATAATAATTTGTATATCGTGGGAGTTTCATAGGTTTCTTAAAATAAGTTTTGAAGGCAGAGTTCATAAAAAACGTCATACAAAAAAAGTGATTTTTAGACCACCTCCATCTCTCTGCCACTGTTCTTTTGTATGGAAGTATCACTCAGCATCAGACCCACTCCCCTCTAAAAAAATTGGACGTCATTTATAACGACACTTTATTAAATTTTATAGATTTTTAATAAATTCATTAATTTTTCATAATGTACAAATTTCAGAAAATTTTTAGATGCAAATTAAAATAAATTTTACATTAATTGTGTTAAAAATGAATTATGATAATTTCCAGGTGAACTTTTATTAATTAAATATTTTTAAGTATTAAAAATAATAATGTCAGATTTTAATAAAATTTATTACATAATAAAGAGAATTTTAAATTTTAAAAGTGTTATTAAAAATGTCATTTAATAATTACAAATAAAACAGTTAACTTTGACATATTTAAAAATTTTCGCAGTTAGCGGAGTTCGAATCTTAATAGTGAATTCTAATTAATAAAAGCGTTTTAAATAATCTTTGTCACATTTTTTTTTGAAATTTCTACTTATTTACAAAATAAATTTTTAAACTATATTTTTAACTTCCTAGCATTCAAAATGATTTTTTAAAAATCAGACAAATAGAAAATAAGACATTTTTCCCAAGAAAATCAAGTCACATCGTAAAATCTCAATTTTCATTCAAATTGAAAGGGTATTTAACTTTAATTTTTTTACTACATCTCTTCCTCTAGTTTTTTATAGCCGCCTCACATGCACTCATTCATTCATGAAGAATTAAAAAATAAATTTTTCTTCATTCACAAAAAGACCCGAAAAAAGTTAAGTTACAAGTTAAGCATGTATGAAGTCAAAATCATTCATTTAGAATCATGCAATTCATGTCTCAACTCAAACTATGTGTATGGCTAGTTGGGCAGGATAGCCACTCATGTATGATGATGCTATGAAACTAATTTGCCATAAATTTTACTCAACCTCACCCCTCACATGTACACACACATATAGCAACTGCTACATGACTTCCTTGCTACTTGCTTCTCTCAAAATAAGAGCGGAACGGTCAGCTGTCTAGAACAGATTGTTGTGTGTTTTTTATGTGCATGCCACTGCTCATTCGTCCCTCCTTCTCTCCTCAATTTTTCCTTGCAACTGATTTTTTTTTTATCCTTATGGATTTAATATAGCTAGCTAACTATATGTATGTGAATCTGAAGCTGTATATTGGTCACTTTATATGACATGAAAAATTATTTTATACATTGCATATCACAGCCATACTCTGTAATTAAATTCATTTAAAATCTTGTATTCGGAACTTTTTTGGCAGCACACTTATGAATTTTATATAAAAAATTGAATATCACGACCATACCAGTGGGCCTTGATACACAGTTTGGACTGCACTGTTTTAAATAATTCATTTTTCATTTTGAGAAAATATTATTTTAATATTGCATATATTTTTATTATTATTTTGAAAGTTGTTCATTAATTAATTATTTTTAAGGATTGAAGATAATTTTCATAATTTTAGGATTGGAAATTTTTTCATAAACTTGAAGATAATATTTGAAAATAAGCAATAATTTTAATATCAGATTATTAATAAAGATCAATTTATGAATTGTTGCACACATGTTTAAGGTTCAAAACCTTCAATTTAATTGAAAATTAAAATTATGCGTGGAAATATAATTTTTGTTTTGTAATATAGTTTTTAGCGCATTTTCCAAACTCTGTTTGAAAGGCGCTATTGTCCGCGCTTTGTCCGTTATTCTGTTATTCCGTTATTCCGTTATTCCGTCTGTTCCAGCAACTAGTCTCGCAGGGAAGGTCCAATCAACTTGAAATTTGGCACACTGGTAGCTTCTATATCTAGGACCTGTACGACGGAAGGATTTTGGAATTGGTCACTTCCTTCCTGACTTATAGCCATTAGAAGTGACTGCTGTCCATACTTTTCATACATTTTTCATACAAATTTGACTTTTTTTACTAAAACTTTTGCATACCTTAACCGAATGAGCTGAAATTTGGCATGTAGGTTCCTTGGCTGTGCCTGATTATGGAACCGACGCCATTTTGGATTTCGAGGGGCATGCAACTACGACAAACTCATTTTAGCTCTAACTTTGATGTAACTTGACCGAATGAGCTGAAATTTGGCGTGTAGGTTCCTTGGCTGTGCCTGACTATGGAACCGACGCCATTTTGGATTTCGAGGGGCATGCAACTACGACAAACTCATTTTAGCTCTAACTTTGATGTACTTTAACCAAATGAGCTGAAATTTGGCATGCAGGTTCCTTGGCTGTGCCTGAATATGGAACCGACGCCATTTTGAATTTAAGGGGCATGCAACTACGCCAAACTCATTTTAGCTCTAACTTTGATGTACTTTAACCAAATGAGCTGAAATTTGGTATGTAGGTTCCCTGGCTGTGTCTGAATATGGAACTTGCTATTTTGGATTTCAAGGGGTATGCAACTACGCCAAACTTATTTTAGCTGTAACCTTGATGTACTTTGACCAAATGAGCTGAAATTTGGCATGTAGGTTCCTTGGCTGTGCCTGAATATGGAACCGACGCCATTTTGGATTTCGAGGGGCATGCAACTACGACAAACTCATTTTAGCTATAACTTTGATGTACTTTAACCAAATGAGCTGAAATTTAGTATGTAGGTTCCTTGGCTGTGCCTGAATATGGAACCGACGCCATTTTGGATTTCGAGGGGCATGCAACTACGACAAACTCATTTTAGCTATAACTTTGATGTACTTTAACCAAATGAGCTGAAATTTGGCATGAAGGTTCCTTGGCTGTGCCTGAATATGGAACCGACGCCATTTTGGATTTCGAGGGGCATGCAACTACGCAAAACTTAATTATAGTATAATTTTGATGTGTTTTGACCAAATGAGCTGAAATTTGGTATGTAGGTTCATTGATTGTTCCTGAATAAGGAACCGACACCATTTTGGATTTCGAGGGGCAAGAAGCTACGCTATATTCATTTTAGCTCTAACTTTTGCCTACCTTAACCAAATGAGCTGAAATTTGGTATGTAGATTCCCTAGCTGTGCCTGAATATGGAATTGACACCATTTTGAATTTCGAGGGGCATACAACTACGCAAAACTTAATTATAGTATAATTTTGATGTGTTTTGACCAAATGAGCTGAAATTTGGTATGTAGGTTCATTGGTTGTTCCTGAATAAGGAACCGACACTGTTTTGGATTTCAAGGGGCGAGAAGCTACGCTATATACATTTTTGCTCTAACTTTTGCCTAACTTGAATTAGTTACGCCATTTTGAATTTAAGGGGCATGCAACTACGCCAAACTCATTTTAGCTCTAACTTTGATGTACTTTAACCAAATGAGCTGAAATTTGGTATGTAGGTTCCCTGGCTGTGTCTGAATATGGAACTTGCTATTTTGGATTTCAAGGGGTATGCAACTACGCCAAACTTATTTTAGCTGTAACCTTGATGTACTTTGACCAAATGAGCTGAAATTTGGCATGTAGGTTCCTTGGCTGTGCCTGAATATGGAACCGACGCCATTTTGGATTTCGAGGGGCATGCAACTACGACAAACTCATTTTAGCTATAACTTTGATGTACTTTAACCAAATGAGCTGAAATTTAGTATGTAGGTTCCTTGGCTGTGCCTGAATATGGAACCGACGCCATTTTGGATTTCGAGGGGCATGCAACTACGACAAACTCATTTTAGCTATAACTTTGATGTACTTTAACCAAATGAGCTGAAATTTGGCATGAAGGTTCCTTGGCTGTGCCTGAATATGGAACCGACGCCATTTTGGATTTCGAGGGGCATGCAACTACGCAAAACTTAATTATAGTATAATTTTGATGTGTTTTGACCAAATGAGCTGAAATTTGGTATGTAGGTTCATTGATTGTTCCTGAATAAGGAACCGACACCATTTTGGATTTCGAGGGGCAAGAAGCTACGCTATATTCATTTTAGCTCTAACTTTTGCCTACCTTAACCAAATGAGCTGAAATTTGGTATGTAGATTCCCTAGCTGTGCCTGAATATGGAATTGACACCATTTTGAATTTCGAGGGGCATACAACTACGCAAAACTTAATTATAGTATAATTTTGATGTGTTTTGACCAAATGAGCTGAAATTTGGTATGTAGGTTCATTGGTTGTTCCTGAATAAGGAACCGACACTGTTTTGGATTTCAAGGGGCGAGAAGCTACGCTATATACATTTTTGCTCTAACTTTTGCCTAACTTGAATTAGTTACGGCAATCTGTAACCGGAAAATGCGCTTTCGTACCGCATTAATTCGGACGTATTACTAGTTTGCATTAGTTTTGGTCATTAAATTTATTTTATGTTGCACTTTTTTGCATTTATTTAAATTTTTTTATATTTAAAATTAGGAACTAAAAAGCATTGATGTTTATTTAATGAATTCTTTAAGTTCGAAAATTGCCATTTTATGTTGCACTTTTTTTTGCATTTATTTAAATTTTTTTATATTTAAAATTAGGAACTAAAAAGCATTGATGTTTCTTTAATGAATTCTTTAAGTTCGAAAATTGCAAAATTATTTATTAAAAAATTTTAAAACTCATAAAATTAGTTGATGAAGTATGAGTTCGAATCTCAAAATTTATGAAACTTTAAAATTTCCTGTTATTATTTAATTTTTTGCATAATTTTATATTGTTTTTCATTTAACTTTTTGTAAATATATTTCAGGACAGATTCAGTATTTTAAAATACTTTCAGCTTCCATTTTCACTTTTCAGTTGACTTTTTTTGTGCCTAAAAATGAGAAATTCACACTTAACATCATTAACACAAAACTTTTTTTATCGCATTTGTTTTTAACTAAATTCCTTGCTGAAAATAAATAGAGCAAGACAGCAAGAATGGAAACGGTAAAAAAACTTTTTCATTTTTATCTCATCTTCATGTGTTTTTAGCAGCATTCAAACACAATTCTCATTGTGGATTAATTGAATTTGCATTTCGTTAAACGTAAAATGTACGAAAATAAAATAAAAGTTTGTTTTGAGGAGCGAGGAGAAATAAAAGAAGAAGAAAAATTAAAATGTTTGCGGCACTGTGAATTTTTTTGCTGTTTTTAGATACAATGACTTTTGAAAAATTGGTAAAAAATTAAATTTGAAGCTAATTTGCAAGGTGAAATAATTTTTTTGAAAATAACGGTTTTTTTAAATTTTCAAATTTTTCTCAAAGCAGAATTTTTTTTATTTAAGAACATCTCAATACAAATATTTCAAACAAGAAAAAAGAACTAAGAGAAATATTTCAATCTCGTCAAAAAGTTTCCAGTTCATCGCATTCTAAAAACCTCACCGAGCAAGAGTTGAAGGAAAAGTTTCCGTTTTTTCCTCTCATCTTTCAAGTCTCACCGCATGATGCAAAATATGCACATTTAAGTACTTTGTAAAAAGAATCGAGTGGTGGGCGTGGAGGCATGGGATAAAGAGGCAACTAAGAGAGTAAGAGGAACAAGTTAGCATGCATGGAATGTTAGAAAATGAAAGAGTGCTGTTTATGGCTTTTTAAGTTTTTTCTTTCTGTGCTCTTTAAAAATAACAAAGTGGGTAAAAAATTATACTTGAAACTTTTTTTTCATTCTTCTTTAGTCGGCACCGCACTTCATGGTTAACGTAATAAGAAGGAAATCGGGTTTTTCTTTGAGCAAACAAGCAAGCAAGCAGAAATTTTCCTCATGAATTGGTCTTCTCCTATTTCAACAATTTCTCCTTGTTTATCACGATTATAACCTGATCAACTTTTACGACGCCACAACTCGATACAAGACAGTTTAGTTTTGCACTCGGATGCAATGACTTTATTGGGGATATGGTTTATCAGTCTCATTTAGAAATAAGTGCACTTTTTAAATTTGGATGAAAATTTTTTAGTAACAATTTTTAAAATATAAACTTGAATTAAAACTTTTTTAAATACTTTTTTAATTTTTTAAATTTTTTAAGCAGTTAAAATATATTTTTTAAAAAAAATATTGCTTAGAGTAAGAATCGCTTCATTCCAGGCCATAACTTTTGAAAGGGGGGTGCCCAAATGTTTATGTTTGAAAAAATTACTATAATATAATATATTTTATTAAACTTTTATACTTTTTTAGACATTAAGATTGATTTTGCGAGTAGTCTTTAACATTTTTCTGTAAAAAATTAATTTTTTGATTTTAAAAATAAAAAAAAATAAAATTTTTTATTGAATTTTGATCTCAAGGGGGGGGGGGGGGGGGTGCACCTAAGGACCACCCTCTGGCTACGCCTCTGCTTCAACCAATCAGCCATCGAAACATGAGAATATATATGAAAGAATTTAAAAATCTATATGTCTTGAGTTGGTTTCTAGAGCTACCCATTGTACCCTACCATTAGGTACCCTACCCTAGGATACCCACCCTACTCCTAGGTACCCCTAGCTACCTTATCCTGAGGTACACTAGATTCTAGGGTAGCCCTAGCAACCGGCTCAGGTTTAAAAAAATTTAAATTTCAAGTTTGGGAAGAATTCGTCTAATACCAGGAATAACAACTCCTATAACATCTAATTTGTAAAAATCCTCATCACCACAACAATTTCTATGAACATCTTTGTAATTTTAACAAGCCTCATAACAATCCAACCTTCCAATTTTCTTCTTCTTTGTTCCTTCACTCACTTCCACATGCGGCAATCTCTTCTTATCAATGTCAATACGTTTTGACATATATAATAAAAATTCCATCACGATGTCATATGATTTTTGCAGTAGATTACACACGTTTGCCATTAATTCTATGACATACATACATTTATCTATCAACCTATCTCTTTCACTTCTTCTTATTCTTTCGTAAATGTTTGTTCTACGAATGTGTGTACATTATATTCTTATTATTGCTATTATTGAAGATTGTAATATATTAGATATGATTTTTTTTCTGCTACTACGTCTCCTACATCTCATTGGAGAGATTGAAGTGATGGGGATTAAAGGGGAGACAGGTGAATAGGGATGGAAACTTATTATTGTATATTAATATCTGCTGACGTGAAGATAATGCGATGAATAATAATAATTTTGATGAAAGGAAAAATATGATGGGATTGAATTTGTGCTTAGAATGATGGAAGTTGGTTGGGGAGGTGGTTGTAAATCGATATTAAGTTTCACGTATTTTGCTTGTGTGGAATGATGGAAAAGCTTTGTGGAAATGTGGATTAAGAAATATGTTTTAAAATGATTGAAATGAGACAGCTTCCGTCAAACATATTTTGAATATTTCATCGAATATGAATAGGAGATTGAAAGTTGAGGTGCGATAAAGATATATAGCATGAAGGATTGGATTTTTTTAGTTAAATTGCTTCAAAAAGGCGGAGAAACTAAGGATTAATTCTAAAAGATCCTAAAAGATCCCTGAAGAAGGAAACAAGATTTTTGGAAAATTATTTGACTAGTACCTCAGGGATTCATCGGAATTTTCTGAAAATCCTACTTCTTTGTTCAGTGATTTTTGTGATTTACTCTGAATTTCGCCGAATTGGATTTACTTTAAGTTTTATATTTCTAGGACACAGGAGAATAATCATGAGTACGGAAGGAAGGGGGTCTAAAAGTCAAAATTTCTGTATCTTTGATTCGACAAATGACAAATTGCTCTGTCCTGTCTTGTGTTGATGTCACAGTAATTGATATTACTCCGTTCTCGAGCAACTTGTATTTACTTACTTGAAAAAGTTATGAAAAATTGACTTTTTGACGTGTGATACGTGATACAGTGTAAATAAAAAAATTTCTTTGGTTTGAAATATCACACAGCCCCCTAAAAGTTGGACGTCATATATGACCGAACTGAAACGTAAACTTACAAGATTTGTTGAATTGCAGCTAAAAACTTCACAAAAATTTCCAGTTTGTAGCAAAAAAATCTATCGAAACCCCATCATCCTACTCTTTATTTCTAATAAATCAATATTTCCTGATTAAATTTCCATTATTTTCTCCAAATTAATAGCTAATAAACTCCAATCTCATGCATTTTGCCATAAAAGGCACTTTAATATCCACAGCAGAAAAAAATTTCCTTCATTTCCTATTACGACATTATCACATATCACAACATTTATCAGCACAGGAACATAATAACGCACACAACACACGCACTTGTTAAGAAATTGAAGATTTTTTTCTAGCACATCAGAAAATTTCATTGATTAGAGAAAAACAAAACGTGGAAAATGTGTGAAATAAATGATATTAAGTTTCAACGTACTGATATTGTATATACATTTACTGATACAAGAAGAATATAAATCGTGAATGAAGGAAAGAAGCAGGAAGGAAAAACGATGACAAAAGCAATTTCACATTCTTGTTCATGTCTTATCAATTTTCTTTACTTTATATGACAGCGAATGTTGGAAATGGAAAAAATTGCTTTAATTTTTGTTTTTGATTTTTTGTATTCATGTAAAATGAAAATGAACATAAATTAGACTTATTGATGAGCCTCTTGGGAGTACATTTGACTTATTTTGAAATTTTTCAGTGAATAAAATTTTTAAAAAATTGTTTTTTTTATTATTTACTTTTTGAATATTATTTTTTTAAAAATAAATTTCAAAAAAAATATTTTTTTAAAAATAATAAATAGTTTTAATTTTAATTTAAATATTTACCATTTCTAATTTTTTTTATATTTGCAAAATTTTTACTAAAATTTACTAGATTTAAAATTTTATATTTAAAATTTTTAAACAATTAAAGTTTAATTTTTTTAATTTTTTTTAAAAAATTTAAAATTTTTAACTTTCACTAAAAAGTGATCAAGTGACCAAGATATATTTACATAAACTAGGAAGATAATAAATAATTTTATGAGCATTTTTTGTTTGCTTTCTTTTTGTTTAAATGAATAAAAAAAGGAATTTAAAGATATCTTAAAATTGGATTTAAGTGCTCGTTCAAATGTATAAATATAATGAACCTCTTCTCTTCTTTTCTTATTTCATTTTTGTGGGTTTTTTCTTCTCTTTATGATATTTAAATTGCAAACAAATGATTTTCTCTTTTTACTTACTTGAACGAATGTGAATCTAGGAAGAGTATTTGATTACATAAAAACAGTTCAATGGAAATCATTTCTGGTTTTATTTCTAGTTTTAATGCTCTGTTTGGTTTATTTATTATCTTTTTGTGAGAGGAATTCATAAAATTTTAGAAACGAAAATCTGTTGCCATTTCTTAAATTTGATACTGATTATAATAAATTCTGGATTTAAACATAAAATTGTCATCAATAATCTGATTAATCTTTCAGGTTAGGCACCTTAAATTGAAAGTTTTCTATTCATGCATTTTTTGCTTTAAACTTTTCATCTTAAATGACATTAACCCTAAACAATTTACATGCAAAGATTCTTCTTTTTTTCTCGGAAGATTTATGTTGTAAAAGTTGAACGCACTAGTTATTTTATGTCATTTTTATTACGAGTTAAGGAGAATTTAGGCCAACTTTTGTAATACAATTGTCAGAATTAGTAAATAAAAAATTCTTTTTCAAAATTTAAAAATTTTAAAATTAAAAAAGTTTTGAAATAAAGTTTTTGAAAATTTGAATTAATTTTTAAAACTTTAAATTAATTTTTAAAAACGAATTAATTTTTTAAAAAATTTGAATTAATTTTAAAATATTTGAATATTTTAAAATTATTTAAATTAAAGCTAAATTGAAATAATTTTAAAATAAATGAATTAGTTATTAAATTTTTGAAGATAAATTTAAGGTTTTGAAATATTTGTTAACAATAGAAATAGTTTAAAAAGTTGAAATTTCTAAAAGTTTTCAAATACAAAACTTAATGTCAAAATTACTAAGAATCAACTTTTATAGTTAAGAGCTAATACATAAATTTCTCGTAAATTTCAAATTAGCGAAAATAAATAAACTTTATAAACTTTTGAAAAAAAAATAATATAAAAATGATAAAAAACTACCAAAACTTCCCACAAGGACCCAAAATGGTGATGAAGATTGATATCTATTCAAAAAAGATAATCTCAAGATCATTTTATTCAGTTTTTACGACATCCCTCTTCTTCACCATTTCATTTGTTTCTGTGGTCATCAAATTTTAATTCAATTATGGCTCATTCATGTAAACCACAGCAAAGCAGTCAGAAACAGACGAACATTTTGTGAGAATAAAATGAAGACACTCAAAAAAATTTTTTACTACAGCAAAACAACAAAAAACTGTTTTGTTATTGTCAGTACAACACTTAATCAAAAAGTATGTTATTTTATGTCTTGTGTCTATCCTACTTCCTCTCTCATATGTTTATGTCACATATCTACAAACTCTAGAAATATTTTTTTTTGGATTTTCACAATTTTTTACGATGTTTTATGATAATCATAAAATTGTGAATAAATATCTTGTTTTTATAGCTCTTATAGTCTCATACATGATTGTATCTTAATGCCGCATCTAAAAAGATCTTATCTCTTTTATTATTAAGGAGATTTTCATCTCGAACTCTTTTTTTATGATGATGATGAAAAAGGAAAAACAATTTGGATTGGAAAAAGAACTTTAAAATAAAGATTAAAAATTTGTATTTCTATGTCAGCAAAAAAAAAAGAAAAAATAAGAATTAAACTATTTTTGATATGGAAAAGGGGTATGGTGTCAGTTTGGATGGTTTTTGAAGAATGAGTATTTTTTTAAGGAAGAACATGATTTAATTGAAGAAAATTGTCCCCAAATTACCCCCAGGGGCCGATTGCTCGGTATACCATAAGTTATACACCTGCCATATTCAAGACCTAGACCCTAGCCCCTTGAGTATACCCGAGGAAACCGGGTCCTGTCTTCAAAATCAGCATTTAAAGTCTCATTCATATTAAATTGAAATCATGGTAGAATTTTCCTTCAAAATGCGTCACTTCACCTCATTTAACATACAACTCCCTCACTTAATAGTTTTTCTAAAGGAAACGAAGCAATTCCTTTCAACTTATTCTCATCACATCTCATTGTCAGTGCATAAATTGCATGAATAATAAATCTTATAAAAAACAAATTTCATCTCTCATTATTTCTTCTTTTCCCCTCTTCATTTATTTATTTTTTGATGATAGAAGACAATAAAGAAGACATTCTTAAATTCTAATAATTCAAGTTTATTTCTTGTGTCTATCTCATTCATTTTAATTTCACTCAAAACAAAAGAAAATTAAGAAGAAGAAATAAAAACTTTAAATCTCTTCTATTATAATTATTAGCAGTGCTTGTTGTTGTCGCCTGAGCTATTGAAATTGTCGACAGGCATTTGAATCTTGTCATAATACACAGAACGTAAATAAATTATCACATGCGTACGACCGCACAAACTACATCGCTTTTCACTTGATGACAAAAATTTGTTAAATATAATCTTTTTATCCACATAGAAATGAAATTTATTTTAGTTCTTATCCGATTTTGGATCAGGGGTTGTGTGGATGTTATGGAGCCATTTTATCAGTTTTTAATATGGAATTTTGGAACTTAGGTTCAAATATTTACAAATCAGAATTTTTTCCTCAAAAACATAACAAATTGAAGAATTTTTTGGCTAGGGGTCCCTCTGGCTACGCGCTTGGACCCTTGACATTTCCTAATATTCAAACGACCCCTGAAAAAAAAATTAATTCTTCGTTGTCTTTAGTTTATTTTGTCTTGTTTTGCCTCATCATCGGCATCATCATGAGCATCGTACATGTAGCAGCCGTTGTAAGATAAAAGTTGAGACTAAAAAATTTGTTTTGAACTGCCGAGACATATAGCGAAATTAAATGAGACGAAAATTTATTTTATTTAAATTTTCAAGTACGATGCACTAGAGTGCTGGGAAGCGCATTATTGGAAATCCTTAGCAGTCAAAGAGCATGCTCTCAATGAGTATGCTCACTTAAATGTACTGACAGAACTAACTCGTGAGCATACTCATTGAGAGCATGCTCTTTGTCTGTTAGGGAATAGAGTACCTTTTGGGTCATTTTTGCTCTAGGGACACCTCATGCCCCTTTTTGAGCATGAGGCTTAGTTCTAAAAATTGCATAGCAAAGCATTGTTTAGAAAATGCTGAAGAAGTATAAATATTAATCATAAACAGGATCCTTCATACCCCCTCGTGCTACGTTCCGTTCCTGCAGTACAAATTTAAACTGGCACTTGTCTTTAGAATCAAATTATTCTGCAATTTAAACACAAATATTTTCACTAAACATGACTCACACACGACAATACGATCACATTTTATGAATCTTCATTTCGAGAAAATCCGCTGAGAAATTCAGAAATAGATCATTTGACAGATGTGAATCAATTTTTTCCTCCTTCTCTTATTTCACAGAAACTAAATGATGAAAAAAGATCAGCAAGAATGAAAGAAAAGAAGACAGAAAAAAAGAGAAATGTTTTTTTGAAGTTTAAATTTAGCTCACAAGGAATTTTTTTTTTGTGATATTTTTATGACAAATTTTTTGTTCTTTTTATTCTCACACTCAACATTGTGTGCACGAGGATGTCTAGTTTTATGTGAAATATTTGGAATTTTAGATAAGTCTTAAATTTCATCTAAATTATCTGATGATGGGGCGAATGTCTGATATAGTTTCGCACAAGGTTTTTTCATTTCATTCGTCTGTGGATTAATCAACCTGAAAATGATATTTGTGTCTTTCTATATTCAATTATCAACTTCTGTTATCAGTTTATTTGTAATCCGATTTTACGAGTGATAATAATTTTCATCGCTCACGTTTGTTTACAACTTTCTAAGTATAAAGCTAATCTTATCGTATAGACAGTAATCAATCACGTATATCTTATCAATGATTACAAAAAAATCCGCATAAAAGTTTTTTTTATTTACTGTCTAGATTTGAAATTTCAAAAATTAAATTGAAATAATAATAAAAATTAGAGCATTGATGATAAACTGAAGTGGAGTCGTAAAATTCTTAAGACAAGTGCACTTGAGGAATGAAATTAGTGAGAATTATTTGGGATTAAAGATCTTTTATTATTGTTTGGTCTTCTTATGTGTCTAAATCAGATAGGAATGACAGAAAGGAATTAAATATTCATTTTATTGATGATTTTTAAAGAGAAATTTAAGATGCTTGTAGAATCTGGTTTTTAAAAGAATCTAGAAGACATTTGGCCACGTTGTTAACATAAATTGAATTTTTTAAGCATTAATGGTCTCAGATTATCTGTTAAGGAATCAATTTCTTGTTCCTGATCCTATATTTCAATCATAATAAGCAGTTAAGTGCCTCGCTTGGTTCAAATTTGGTATGGTCTCGAAGGTCGTCAGTTCGAATCTAACCTTTTCCAAATTTGTTCTTTTTCAACGTTGGATTGAGGAACGGGTCAGGAACTTGAAGTATAGAGAGAAAAATCGGAACGAGCTCTACAAGATTACCTTATGAATGGAAGATTGATAGAATGGACCTGAAAATATCACTTTTCTCCACAAATTTATATGAAAGGTCGTGAAAAATCCATAAATTTCCCCAGTAACCAAAACCGTTAAAAGTTAGTTAAAAACTATCTGAAAGTTAGTCGCAGCTAGTTATTAACTAACTTTTTAACGGTTTTTGTTACTGGGGTTTTCTATCAATCCCAAGATTTTCATAAACTAAACAACAAGATGAATCTTGATCCACTTTTGTTTCTTCCAATATCAACTCCTACACTTTAAAGTTGTAAAATAAAACGCTCATAAATCATTCATAATAGCTTGTGTGTATTTGAAAAATAAAATTTTTAATATTTTTTGAGAAATCTAAAGTTGAAAAACACGATAAATAACTGTAACAAATGAGATATCTCTGGAGACAGTAGAGAAATTTTTTATTTTCTGGTTGTAGGTGGAATTGTAATTTAATATTGAGAATGGAATTTAATTTTGATTGAAATTCAAGGATGCAAATTTAGTTTTGAGAGATTTTCATATTTTTTAAAAAATTTATATTTATTTTAAAGTTTATATTTTTTAAAAAATTTATATGTTTTTAAATTTATACATCTTTTAAAAATTTATATTTTTTTTTAAATTTTTAACAATTTTTCAATTTTTAAAAAATTAATTTTAATAATATTATTTTAAAATCAATTTAAAACTATTAATTTTAAGTAAAAATAACTTCTATTTTAAAAAGATTTTAAATTTTTCTCTCGATTTAAGAAAATAAAATTTGCATTAAAAAATATTTTAAGATCATAGAATTTCAATTTTCTTTTCAAATCCCAAATTTCAGATTTTATCTCTTTTTTAACTAAAATTTATTTTAAAATCTTTTGTTTTGTTTTTGAAAATTCAAAAATTAAGTAGCGATTTTCATCACTAGACAGGTTTATACACCATATGAATAATTAACTTACTAATCAAAATAAACTCACAAGAAAATTTCCTTTTTCTAAAAATTCTTTCGATTTAATTTCTCATATAATTAGATAAATTATCTTTTTTAATGTAAGGTACGACACAAATATTCAAAATATTGCGAAATATGTGCAAAAAGAAAGTAATGTCTGCTTATAAACACGAGCTGAATGATGAATGTTCTACGTTAATTGATTACGATTAATTAGTATTAATAGAATGTTTTTGGTTAAGTTTGTGCAGTAATTAATTGAAGAAGAGTGTAATGTGAGGAGGAAAAAGTTTGATATTTGATGAATTGATGGAAGTTTAAGAATGAGAAAATTATTTTATTTTTGGAGCGATGACTGGCGACTTGGAGACTGAAATTTAAGTCAGTTGCTCAAATTTTTCACATCCATAATTCCACATATTTTGACATTTATTAATCCAAACTCTCACGTGGAAATCTCAGATGTCATAAAAAATTATGAACGTCCATATCATAATTTCAGTTCTTCACTAAAGTTCAGTTAAAATTCTAATAAATTACTTCCTTCTTGTTCCGACCAAAAAAAATCAAAATTTCTCAAAATTTTTATGATGTCCATAAAATATAATAAAGTGTTTTTTAATTAAATCAATCAGCTTAGTGGCAAAACACAGCAGCAATTTAACAGAGATTAAATGTCTCGGCGTCTGTATCTGATTTTCTAGTTTGTAATCATAACAATAATAATTTAATTTTAATTGTTATGAAAATAGCAATAAAATGTGATGAGAAACATTAGAGCCTTTTGTTTGTACGTTTTACGACATTCCTTATGTTCCATCCAGCTCACACTTAATCAGAAAGCCGCGTAAAATTCGACAACAAATGTGCGCGGAAAGAAAATGAGCAAAAAAACTCATTAAAAAAATTTATCTTATCATTTTCACTTGGTCAAAGTCACGTTACTATAATTTGACGCGAATATATCGCACGCTCGTGAAATGGTGCGTCAAAAAATATTTGAATGAATGTGACGTAGATGTGAGAGATAAAAAGTTGTTTTTGGTTGTGAAAAATTATTTTGTTTTAAAGTGAATTTTTTAGTCTTTTTGAATTTTTTGCCATTGATAAGTTCACAATGACGTAGCAATGGGGGGAATGGGGTCATGGCCCAGGGTGTCGTCTAAAAAACTCAAACCCTTGCCAAGTCAATGTAAGTTCATCAAGTGTGTGTTAGATAGATTTCAGATCTAGATTTCTAAATTTTTTATTCGAGGGTTTGTACCCCTAAACCAGTGGTTCTCAAACTGTGTGTCGCGGCACACTAGTGTGTTAAATATAAATTTTTCTTTGGAAGGAATGCCTTTGGAACTTTTCGAGATCGCAAAATGACGGATAGTTCCTGAACTATATATTTTAGGAACCTCAATGGTGTACTCCTAGACTATACCCCCTAGCGTAGTGAACATCATAGAGTATAGAGAGGAACTAGCCCCAGTTATCAAACTAAATCTAGAGTTTTAAAAAGGAACAAGTCTTTTCATAACGTTTTCGCCTGTAGCCTATTAAAGGAAGCTGTGAGCTTCATGTCTAGAAAACGAGAAGTGGTTCTTAATATCCAACAAAAACTACTTGACCATTTTAAGGATTATTCAATAGCTCCTTCCAAGCATCTTTTGATTTGAACTTTTTCAGTTCCACATACAAAAAGCAACATCATCAACAGCATTGTAATGCTATAATACAACAAATGAATGACTGTATGGAATAAACAAAAAAATGAGAAGGAAAAAAATAAAAATGAAAAGCCAACAAGGAGGAATGAAAAAGCTTGTGGTGCTCACTGCTCATATAATTAATTGCATGCTACAAAACACACAACAAATTAATTTCATTACAAATGGCAATTTAAAAAGTTAATTGGGGTATTAACATGATGTTTCAATTAAAATGTAAATAATTTTTTTTAAAAGAAAGGCAGTAAGCTCAAAACACCCGGCCGGCATGTGGTTTTTCTTTCTTTTGTGGATGTATGAGTTGTTGTAGTTTTAGTAGTCTGGAAGGAATATGATGACTGAAAATAAGGTTTGGAAAAAGAATTGATGGAAATTTTAAGCTTTTTGATTTTTCAATATCTTTCTAAGGATACTTAAATATATTTAATCCTTGAAACACCAATGAAGTGTATTATGGGATATACCCTTAGGAATGCTCGTTACTTTACCTCCTTTACTCTATAGTTCTATTTTTTGCTTGAATGATTTTGGGACACTATGGTTCGATTTGTCATAATAGACCCCCTCCCTCTGACTATGCATCTTCTAGGATTTTGAATCATGACCTTTTTTGGATAAACGACCCACCCACCCCCTTCACCCTCCTCCTAGATTTACCCCTGACTAGACATTGCTTTTGATCAAGACAACACCCTTTCATCGGAATTCCCATTAAACTTTTTAATCGCTATAAGATTATAGTTTAGAAATTAGAAATCAAAATTTCCTCACAATTTACCTCCAACCCGATGAATGGAAATGAATAAACATTTAATAAATCTTTTCCAATTAAAACAGTTTTTTTTTCACCATAAAAATATTTTTCACATAGCTTTTAAGTTCTCAACTTACATCTTTATATTATTTTTTCTTCTTTTTCTTTATTTTATTTGTAGTCAGTAGCTAATTCATGTTCCATATCCATGACTTGTCGATTAACTTGTAAGATTTATTGCCACTTTCTTCTTGTTGTTGTTTCTTATTCGGTTCTTTTTGATTCCATGAATTGAAGTCCCTTAGGGCGAATTTTGAGATGTTTGAGTTTGTGAGTTTGTGAAAAAAGGTTGTGAATTTTTTAGTAGGGTTGGGTTGCTTCAAACTCTTAATTGTAATCTGTCAATATTTTGATAAGATGATATTTTTTTGTATTTAAGGAATTAACCTTAGGTACCAAAATGACTGAAAATCCCACTACTCAACATCATCTTCACATCATTAAATTAAAAGCCATCAAAAAATTCCCACCAAACAAAACGATTAAAAATTTCTCCAAGGGATAACTTTGTTGAACACACAAAGAACAAAAAAATTTCGTTTTATTATTTTATGTAGCATAGTCGCGTTACAAGGCCTTTCAATAAATCTTTTGGAACTTTGAACTTAGTTTGGTGTATTTCTTACTTTTTCGTAAAGGGATTTGATTTACAATGGCAATTTAAACCGCTAAATCATGTCCAATGGCAAAGATTTTTTTTTTGTTTTTCGTGATTTCTTTCTGTAGTTTCGTAAAAGAGAAAGAAGAAAAATGGTCTAAAAGTTTTTGAAAGAACGATAATAAGAGGTTGGTGAATGGAGGTTGACTTCTAATGAAATAATTTCGAAAAGTTGAAAAACGAGGGTGAGATGTTTTAAATTATTGAAGAAAATGACCGATATTTTTGGACGTGACTAGAATTTTTGAGAAATCTATTATATTATGTAAGTCTCTTTTTACACCATTTATAAGCTTCAGTTAGAAAAAGTTTGAAAATAATATTTTGATTTTTATTAGGATTTTGGGAACTTAATTGAGCAATAAAAGTGGGATATTCATAAATGACGGCATGAAAGAAATGAGATTTTTAGACCCACTTACACCCTCTGTGACAAAATTTTCATACAACCTTAATTTCCTTTTGTATGTAAGTTTCACACAGCTTCAGATAATTCTACCCTTAAAAATTTGACGTTATTTATGAACGAACCCTATGTTTGATGCAAGAGCCTCTATGCTATTACAAGAATATCCCAAAATCCATCGTAATAGTATAAATATTATACAATTTACCGAAACTTACCAACTACAAAACGATGACATCAGCTCAAAACTATTTCATCGACTTTATCTATCGAGTAAATCGATTGTAAGACAAGAAAAGAAGAAGAAATGAGATTGAACAGATAAATTGGCTAACACGTGGTTTTTTCCTCTGTAACAAAAATTTTTGTATCTGATTTTCTTCTTCTTTTTCCGTTTCCCATTTGAATAGTTTACAAATGAAATGTGTGTAATGAGAAAGTAGATGAGTCATGATAGCGCAGTTGTTGGAGAACTTGAGGAGATTTTAGATCTGAATTTTGGGGCTTTTGAAACAATTCATTAATTTAGGTGCAGATAACTCACTTACGAAGTCTAGAAATTAGAGGGAAGAAGGGTTCCCTGGAGGAAAATTTGGAAGGGAGTCATTAGTGAACCCTGGTTTCTAGGACTACCGAGGGTTCCCTAGCCTACTTCGAGTAGATAAAGTATACTTTAGGGTACCCAACCTACCCTATCCCTACTCAACTACTAGGGTACCAGGAATTTATTAGAATAAAGAGACTGAAGTCTTATAAATTATGAATTTTTTAGAAAATAACCGACTTTGCAACTTTAAAGTATCCAGTTTCCGAGAAATCCACGCTAAAAATTTCCTTTAAACTTTTACATTTTTTTTTCTCATTCATCTTTATTCATTATTTACAAAAATATTTCATCATCATCTCAATCATCTTCCCCCCGCTGCTTCACATCATAATCATCATTTAACAACACTGATTTAATTAAACGAGGTGTCGATGGGATTTACAAGCCAATTGATGCAATTTTGACACTCTCCTCAACCGGCCGTCTACTTTATGCCGATTATGAGCTGCTCATTAAATTTATTTATTTATTTTTTATTCCTTTCCGCCGCTTTTTTTGCATTTTAATGTTTTTCCTCTGTTCTCGATTTTTCTGTGCTGTTCGCGACATGTTGACGTGCCATTTTTTTCATGAAATATTTTTATGGATTTGTAAATATATTTTTAAAAAATGCTACCGGCTGCCTTTAAGCCAATTCTCAATAAATATAAATTTTTGTGTGTTTTTCCTGTTGTTATTTTAACTTTTTTTATAATGTAATTTTTTGGAAGAATTTATGAGTCGTTTTTGATGTTCTCTTGGGCTATTTGTGTGGCTTTAAATTGGATTTGTTTGCTGAGTTTTGTCTCGAGGGAGTATTTAAGTGGACATTTTGGATATTTTGTGGTTTTTGTCATTAAAATATTGACATTCATCTGAGTTGGGTGTTTAAGGTCCATGTGATTCAAATCTCCTGAAGAATTTAAGTTTCTAATGAAACCTTCTGGGAAATTTTTTGGAGATTACTTCACGATTTTGAATCCTTCGACTCTGGTACCAATTTTAATGGCTACCTGGGTAGGTAGGGTATCCTAGGGTATCCTAGGGTATCCTAGGTAGAATGTAGGGGTAGGGTAGGTGGGGTACCCTAGGATATATCCTACCTACTCTGTGTAGGGTAAGTGGAATACCCTAGTCATCCAAACTGAATTTCTTGTTTAAAAACTGCGCTTCCACATCTCAAACTTCCGATATCATCTCAATATCACCCATTTCACCACATACTGTATTGGATCGTCTGTTAACAATTTGCAAATTTGTTAATATTCGCTTTTACCAGTTCATATAAATTGTAATTCAGACGACAGTACAACAATTAATTTCAAATCAGGTGGATATCAAGGCATGCGACACAATAAATTTTCTTTCATTTATGATTGTAAAAAATTTGTTTATTTATTTATTTTTTGCTGCTACTTTTTTCTGGTAAATTAAGAAATCAAAGGAAAAAGAACTTTTTTTTGAACTGAAATTTATGAGCGTAGAATTACACTTGCGTGTGGATGAATAAAATAACCTTATGGGAATTTTTTTACTCTTGATCATTTCTTTAAAATTTATTGAATTTTGCTTTTATTTTAAATGCGTGAATAATTCTGTAATGAAATATTTGACTTTTAAGCTCTTTCTTGTCAGTTGTATTACAGATCTTAGGAAATTTGGAATTGTCACGCGCACGCTTATAAAATATGGACTACATCGTGGTGACGATTTGTGGCTTACTTCATCGAATTTTGTTTTTAATGGATTTTCGTTTTTTTTATATTAACTAATTCCACTCCAAATATAGTCCGGAAATATGGGTTTTAGTTTTTGGCAAGTTTTCTTTTACAAAATTATTGCTTTACTTTGATATGACAGAAATGATTGTATTTAATAGATTCTTTAATAACACATTTGTGGATTTACAAGCTTGTTTATTAGCATTTTTGAAATTGAAAAAATTTGAAATTAAAATTCCTTGGAGTGAATTTTTTTTGTGTTGATCGGGGTCAAAGGGATCATAAATTTTTATCAACAGAAATTTTAAAAAAACGGACAATTTTATGATAAAACGTGGAGTCAATTTATGTCAAATTCAGTATCTAAAAATATCAAAGATTTCGCAGAAATATAAAATTTGAAGGCTTTTGACTTTATTTTTAAGGAAATACTGACATGGCACGTGTATGAATGAAAATGTTTGAAAATAGAAAAAAAATCACAATTTAGTGGTCATTTAAGCATTTGCTTTATAATCTCTAAATTGAACAGGTTTATCTTACAGCCATCAAATCTGTGGGGGGGGGGGCCATAAATTGGGGAATCATATCTCAGAAAGTAGATTTATTAAAGGTAAATCTGAAAAAATGAATGCCGATTGTAGGAATTTTATTCCAAGAATTGTAAGTTCTTGTCTAAAAAATCCAAAAAAGAACAATCCCCAAAACCTCAAAACGACACAAATATTTCCACCAAAATAATTTATGCCAAGTCACCAAATAAGATACACGCAATTCGAGTCATAAATTCTTCAAAAAGCAAATCGAAACAAAAACATTTCACCCAATAGAAATGAAAACAAGAGTGATAACACCCATAAACGCAATACTAATGTCCACAAACATTACAATTTGTGAGGTCATTTTTCTTTTGAATATCGAAAACAAAACGAAATCGAAAGGAAAATACACAGAAAGAGAGATTGAAAGAAAAACAGCACGGAATGCGTAGAAAGTCATGTGGAAAGTGTATGCGTCTAAAAATATAATACTTACTTAGAGAAAAGTACAAACACACATTCCGCCTTACTAAATCTAGTTAGTCAAACATGACGTTCCTTATAAATGTCAAATTAATTAAAAAATTACATTTTTCTCATTTCTTTCCGTCGTGTGTCGTTTGCGTTCTTTTTTCTCTCAATGTTTTTTTTTGCTTTAATGTGACTTGCATGTTTTATTCCTTTCATAATATCGTAGTCAGGCTGCATGAGTATTTACAAAATGGACACACGTGAGGTGCACGATGAACCCTTCATTTGGTGTCAACATCATTAAACGATAGCCGCATCTAACTGTGACATTTTTCAACAACATATACTCAGCTTATTTTTTTGAAGTTTTAGAGAAGCAAGTGTAAAGGAAAATTCACTTTAGAATTGACAGTATGTAAATTATTTAGAGAACTTTAACGGTTGTTTAATTAATACAAAGCAGTTCCTGAATACTATGATTTTGACTAACGAATCACCTCTCTGGGTATGCTCATCGAGCCAGTCATGGACGTACCCAAGGGGGTACGTTTTTCCTAAAAATTCTGGATACACTTCTGGAGCCAGTTGCCTAAATGTATTTTACAGAATGTATTTTTCTCAAAAATAATAAAATTTAAATTCAAAACTCACACAAATGCGCCTTATTGCTACAAATTATTTTACCTTTTAATATTTTTTTGGGAATGAAAAATTCATATACGAAAAAAAAATCGTTCTTTTCAATATAATTAATCATTTTAATGTTGTACATATATATATTTTGACTCATGATGTAGGCAAAAAAAGCAGGAAAAAAATTGATGTGCGGCTGTCACATTTGAGACTTTTCACTGAAGCGCAGCACATTCAACGATGATTAAGAAGTTATGTTGAGTAATAATAATGAAATGCGTCTGCATTCAGTGAAAAAGTGTCTCATTTCACCTTCGCTTTAACCTTTTTATCTCTCGTGCTACCCAAAAAAAGGAGAAAAATGAGATGAATATATTTTTATGGGGGAGCCACATTAATGGATTGTTTGGGTAAATATGTCACATATTTATATCTTTTCCATCAAAAAATGGAATTGGTTGGCCTCACATTTGTATGAATAATTTTTTTGGTTGTCATAATTTGACATTTGCTCTTGCGGTGATGGTTGTCAGGGATTGTACTGAGGTGAGTCAAGCATGATTTTAGTTGGATCTGTCTATGACAAATGTAAGACTTTCTTTTTAAGTCAGAAACCAGAACTACATGACATAAGTTTCCAGTTTTATCGTAACAGTTTAGACACCTATAGAGGAGGGGGGTGTATTTTGAATTTTTTTTTATTAAAAAAGCCTAGAAAATTTCATCGAAGGGGGTGTTTTGACACCCACGACCATCACCTTTCTTACCCAGGCAACATTTCAATATCTGAGCAAATTAAGTTTGAATCTGTGCTGGTCAAGACTTCTAGGTTTAATTCACTGCTGAACATACAACATCAATTATTGAAAAAATATACATGCCTGTAAAATCCACAAAGTTTAATTTCTCTAAAAACAAATTCATAAAATCAAACCTGCTGTCTATTTTCATCAAAACTTCTCCATAACCCCAACATCCAACGACAGTAAATAAACATTTGATGATAAATAACCGTCAGGGCACCGATTCATATTCAATTTTATTTTATCTCCAATGTCGACTTTGCCGACTAAATGTCACATGGATCACACCAACATGTACATGTTGTGTACAAAACTGTCTGTTGTGTCTAAAATTCATGTGAAAAATGTGTGAATAGTTCGATTTTTTAAACAAACATTTGCTTTTTAAATTTGATTGAATTTACTTCAACAATCTCGTTTGGAGGAATGAAAAGTCAATAAGAAAATATTTTTGCTGTCGCTGGAATTATTTTAAATAGAATTTTATGAAGTTCTGTGTATTTTAGTTTGATTATATTGCAGATTTTTATTTATTTTAACTGGATGGATTTAATTCATTTAATTTTTCATAATTTATTTTGATGGAGCTGATGAATTTTTAAAGGTCATGAAAATATGACCTGTGGGGTTATGACCCTTAAAAGGGTCAAAGACATTTGAAACATTCATTATACTTCTCTGTGTCAAAGATACAATTTACATAAAGAAGTGATGTCATTTTTTGCATTATTTAAAAAGTTCTCCTAGAAGCTTAGACAGCAGCTGGGCCAGAATCATGGACATACCCAGAAAGGGGGATCCTGATCCTGGAATCGAAAAAATCTTTGAAAAAGCTGCTGCAATCTTCTTGAAAAAAGAGTTTGAAAACACTGGACCCATTCCTCCTACGGGTGTACCAATGCCTAAATCTAGGTGCTAGATATTAATCCCAGAAAATATAAGTCCAGATTGCACCCCTTTAAGTAAAATATCCAGAGCTACGTCATTTCCGCTATCCTCTTGCTAGATTACTGCTTAAATTTTACCTGATAGTCTGAACAGCTCAAAATATATCGATTAACAGAATTGACGACCAAAATTGATAAATTACATTTTTTTGAAAATTTGCTAAATTTTCTTGATTAACTAATTCATTTTATAAAGGAATGAAGATATTTGAACCTAAAATATATTTTACTAATTATATAAAGTGTGATAATGTCTCAACCTAGTCAAATGTCTTGTAGCTTAATAGCCTTACAAGCAACTGAAAAAATATCTGAATTTTCTACATGATCCAATAATGTCAAGGTAACTTCTTACTCCCTCATAGAAAAAATCTCTTACATAATCCTCTAATTCAACAATTTATCAAGCAAACTTGTGTCCCAAAAATCAACATACAGTTCAATACCACGTGTCATCTAACATGAATATTGTCGTTGCTTAATTCGTCTATCAAAAAAGCGAATAACAATGATGAGCATTGAATATGAAAATAAATGGTTAAAATTTGTTCCCTGTCACTTGTTCTTAACAACACTCAATGACTAATGATTTAAAAAATTACAGAAAAAATTCCTCAAATGTCAAATTTTTTTTGTTTTAATTTTAAAATGAAGAAAAAAGATGGAAAATTTCGAAAATTTTATTTTTCATATTTTTTCTTTTATTTATTTTCGTCCATCAATTTCAAATGAAATAACTTAATTAAGTCGTGTAGTTCATGAGAATTAAAATTTGTTCATTCATAAAATGAAATGAGAGTTAATAATTTTTGAAGTAAATGAAAATTAATCATTTCAATTCATGCAAACACAATGCAATTTAAAATGTAGATGGGGAATTTAGTGAGTTTTGTGGGCGATTAGGCGCATTTTAGGGGATTTAAGAATTTTTTTGGCAAATTATTGTAAGAAACTAAAATTTGTTTTATAAATTAAAATTGTAAAATTTGGAAAAAAAAATTGAATTTTTTTAAAAATTCGAAAATTGAACTACAAAATTGAAATTTTAAAAAATTAAAAAATTGAAATTTTAAAAAATTAAAAAATAAAAAATTTGAGATTTTAAAAAATTCAAAAACAAAAACATTGAAATTTTAAAAATTAAAATTTTAAAAAATTCAAAAGTAAAAAATTGAAATTTTAAAAAATAATGAAACTCGACTTTTTTCAAAACTAATAAACATTTAAATTTCTCAGCTTGTTTTAGAAATAAAAAATGTAAAAATTTAAAAATTTTAGAAATATTTAAAATTAAGTCCAAAGTAAATATAAAAAAATCAAACTTCTCAATTTTAACATTTAATATTGCCAGACAATTTTATGATAATATTTCTTTCACCACCAAAAAGTACTGCACAGAAAAATATGTGAAAAACTTGTGCAATAATTTTCAATTCCCATTCTCATTTTTCCACTTTAAATTTTTTTTTGTTTAAAAATGAATGAAACAAAAACAACAAAAATTTATTATTTTTTAAAGCATCAGAATAAAAATTAAAACTGACATTATGGTTTATAGTTGTGATGTGCAATTAAGCGAATGTTTTAATTGCAGTTTTATACTTTATGATGATGATCATGATGATGATGATGATTTTTTATTCTCTGCTCATACTGCTACAAAATGTGAACACTGAGCAGCATTTATGTACATGCACATACAATTTGAAACTTTATCATGTCCGCATTATTGCAATTTTTATGTTTTTAATTCTTCTTACTATTTCGAATAATAATAAAAAATGTTGCAACTTTCTCTTCATCTCTTCTCTCTCAAAAATACAATCTTGGGAATTAAAAACTAAATGGAGAAAGGATTTTCCTCGCATCTCTGCTAGATAAAATTTGATGGATGATGAAATTGATGTCATTAAAATGAAAATTGCATGTCTGAAATGGGAATAATTATCTGAGTGGTCTGTTAAGTGCAGAATATTGCAGATTGCATTTGATGAGCTGAGACTTTTCTTGCCACAAATTTAACAAGTTTTAAGCTGGTTTGAAAGAAATTATAGAAATGGAAGGAAATTGTTAATGCTTGCTTGCTTGCAAGTTTATTTGAAATTTGTGTCATCAACAGATTTCTTTTGTTGAATTTTAACATCCAGGCTGATGATTTGAGTTTTCAGAATTTTAAATCAAGATAAATTTCATGATTTTTAATAGATTTGAATTTTTTTTTGAAAATTATTGCATATTGACACCAGCCTTAGATCAACTTTGACCAAATTGCCGCTCGGTTGACTTTAGGGGTCATTCACTTATGACGTCCATCAAAAAATGGGATTTTTAGAACCCCCTCCCCCCCCTTGTCACAACTTTTAAATTCAAAAAAATTTCTTTAATATAAAGTGTCACAAAATCCCCTCTCCCATAAATCATGGACGTCATAAGTGAATAACCCCTTAAAGAGCATAGTCAGAAATTTTTTAAAGTGGGGGGTTTTAAGTTTTTAGTAAAGCCAGAACTTTGGATTTTTTTCAACAAAATATTCGATCCAGCAACATCCCCCTTCAAATCTAATTAATTATTCAACGCCTGAATCATCCAAATATTTTCTTTTCTTAAGAAAAAGAAGATTCACGAAAATATTTGATTCACGCGAATTAATTTCCGCTTCCTAATAGCCAATAATATTCACATTTTATCTCATCATTTTTCCATTTCTGACGAAAACAACAACGTCGTTTAAAACGAAAATTTCAAATATTCATTTTAATAAATTCAATCAGAAAAGAAGAGATGAAAAAAAGTCTCTTGATTTTCTTCTGTCACATTTGCGGTTTCCCAGAAGACGTCAATGCGACTAAATGTCTCAAAAGAAAAAGAAAAGAAATAAAACATTTTTTTTGCTTGTATTCTTTTTCAATTCCCGCATGGTAACGTATGACAAAAAATAATAAATATCGCCATATCATTGATATCTCAAAGCCTCTAAAAGAGATATAGAGAGCAATGAAGAAATTATGTGCGGTGTATGTGGCGTGCCAAATGTGTCGAAATGCCATTTACACAAAAGCAATATTTTATTAGAAAAAAATGAGAATTGAAGAAATTTGTGACGTCAATTTTGTGTGATTTTTAAGAATCTTAAATAGTATTTGATAGGAATTTGAGCTTTCCAGGAAAATTTGGAAGATGGTTGTGACAAAAAATATGCGTAGCTCCGGAATTAAGGTAATATAGGCCTTAAAAGTTTTTCCATTCAATAAAAAATTTGGAAATTTATACTCCAAAAAATTTCTGACTCAATCCCTCATATCTTGAATTTTTAAGGGGTTCTGGATTATTCTCTTAAATAATCCATGCAAAATAAAAAAATTTAAAGAAAGTCCTCGTGTTATATATCGAGGGACTTCAGCGCATTTTTGTGTTAGCGATCAGTATTTGATTAGCAAAGTACTGCGTATTAAATAAGTCAATCATGAATATTTTGTGACTTAAATAAATTCGACGGCTCGATAACGGTTTTTTGGCATTCAAATTTTCTAACGATCAAAATATATTTGAAAATTTCCCGCGTAAATGCACTTGAAAATCATTAATTATAGTATAATTAACAATTTTGAGGTGAATTTTCATATTTTAAAATGGTTTGTCATTTAACGGTTTTTTGAAATTCAAATTTTCTAACGGTCAAAATATATTTGAAAATTTCCCGCGTAAATGCACTTGAAAATCATTAATTATAGTATAATTAATAATTTGCACGGTGAATTTTCATATAATAAAATGTTTTGTCATTTAACGGTTTTTTGAAATTCAAATTTTCTAACGGTCAAAATATATTTGAAATTATCCCACTTGAAGTTGGCTCTATTGTATTGAAATCAAAAATTCATTAATTATAGTATTTAGAGATGGTTTTGAGCTTTCAAACTAATCGATACGCCAATAACTCGATGGCACTGAGCTAATGCAAAAAACTAGAGCTCTCTACGATGTCTGGTTGCTTCTATCTCGATTAACAGCCGAACAGCCGAACAGCCGAACAGCCGAACAAAGTGCATTATTAAGCTACCTTTTTAAAACAAGTTTCAAAAATGCGCTAAAAATTTCATCGAGGAAATGGCAGGGGCGAGGGTTTTTACCCAAAATCTCCCCTCGCTACTCCAGGGGCGTATCCAGGAATTTTTTGAGGGAGAGGGGTGGGGGATTTGAAAACTCAAAAATTGGAAAATGAATACTAATTTGCTCAAAATTGACTTTTAATGACCCACCCACTGAATACTATGGGTTGTTCATTTATTGAGACTGTCAGCTATAGCTTTAGGAGTTTTGGCGCCCTTTTATATGATTTTTGTGGCTTAATGCATCAGGCATTTGGAGTCCCAGTCTCCATCCTTCTGGTTATAAACCCTGGAACAGGTTAGGCTTTATATAAACTATTTCCAAAATCAGCTTCCACAAATTCCAAAAAAAGATGAATAGCCAAGAATAAATTAAATCCTCAAAACCACGTTTGGTTGTTTAAAATTACATAAAATAAAAATAAATGCGCTTCTAAACACAATTCTAAACCCGCATTAATTCTCACACTCTCACTTAGTAATCTTTCTTAATTTCCAAAGCAGTTAGTCTTAAAATGCGTCATAATATTTCTTTAAAAAAAATAAAATTAGATGATGAACAGAGGAAGAAACACATCACATAAAAAGATGAATATTTAGAGATGCGAGAAGTCTCAAATGAATGTATATTTACAAATATTTTTAACTTTTTCTTCTTCCACGTCGTCGTACGTCTACGTATTTTCCTATCGCATCTCTGCCATGCTCCACTCCACTCATCAGATCAGATTTTCCTAGCTTACATGCTTATTTACTTTGTTGTTAAGTCAAAAGACGAGAATATAACAACAAAAACAACGTGTAGAACTAAAGTCCCAAATAGCAGTAGCTTTATTTGAAAGGAAAAAACAACGAAGTAAGAAGTAAGCGATGTGAGTTCAGTTGCGATGAGATAAAGTGAAAAGAAATGTTTTGCTGTTACTGCTGTTGTTCCTTTTCATATTTTACGCTGCTCTAGTAGGTGATGTGATACGGGGTTAAGGTGATATTATTATGACTGAATGTCTGGGGCTGGCTTCTAGAGTTACAAGGGGTACTCTACCCTATCCTACCCCGGGTAGGTAGGATATACCCTAAGGTACCCCAGACTACTCTACCCCTACCCTCTACCCAGGGTACCCTAGGTAAGTGGATTACCCTAGGGCATCCTAGTAGGAAGGGATAAATGACAAGTCGCAGATATGGGCAGTGCCAATTTGGCACAATTTTGATCTAAATGTTCATCAAAAATATGTCAACACCTCAAAATCTTCCAAAACTGCGCTCAATCTATCGACAAACCCTCATAACCGCTCTCAATACTTATTTATTTTATTCCTATGTTCTGTAGCACTTGTATGTGAAACGATATTAATTAACACTTAAAAATAGATGGAGAAGAAAAAATTGTATACGAAGATATTCTTTAAACAAACACCGTCGATTTGCTTTTTGGAAGTAACTAAAGCGCTTTACATAAATCATTATCGTCTTACAAATATTATCTCTTTTTCTCTCTTGTGTGGGGGATTGTAGATGAAAATTTATATAGATATAATATACATTCCGAGTCTAATGAGAATTTTTTTCTTCAAAGATGAAAGAGAAATTGAAAAGAAAAACAAAAATGAGATTATTGTAATAAATTTTTGTTCACTTAAATTGGTTCAGAAGTTTGATGATGTATGAAGGTGCTAGATCAGTGCATCCAAAACGACATGCTTGTGTGCCGTGAAACATTTTAGCTGTAAAGCTAGATTTTTTATCACAAGAGCATGTTCCATAAAAGGTCAAAAGTATCAGGAAACCACAAATGAAAAGAATCCAGTCCCAAGCCGGCATTCGGTGTGAAACTGGCACCAATTTGGTATGACATTGACCTAGAGTCAAATTTTAACCTCCTTCCTTCCTTGTACCAACCGGGGGTGAGTTGCTAACCAAAAAATTTAATGATACTTATCTAGACACCCAGAGGACTAGATTTGTCTATTCCTAGATTACCTAGACATTCAAACAATCTGGACGTATTCCTGTTCTAGATCATACAAATCTATGATTTTGACCCTATGTCAAAGCTAGTTCAGTCTGAATCAGGAGCATAGCTAGAGGAGGGTTCTTAGGTGCCCGGGCACCCCCTCCCCTTGAGATCAAAATTCAATACAGATTTTTTAATGCAAGGTTTATATTTCAATGATTTTTTCATTTTTTCAATATTTCTGTTTAAAATAAAATATTACCCTGAACCCAGATACTTATTTGGACTCTAATATGAATTTTTGAAATTCCAAGGAGACGAAATTATCCATTTACAAAGCTTCACTGCTCAAAAGTATCAACTTAAAGGATTTTAAGATGAACTTCTCATCCATCAAATTTAATTTTCATATCTTTTAAATTCCAACAAAATTATCCTCAAGGGTATCATCGGACAATTTATTTAAAAACATTTTCTTCACTCCGCTGACCTCATTCGAATATTGATTTTACAAAATCTTCACTGACTGCTGACTAAATATTGCCATCATTAACTCAAATCTCCTCTTCCATTATTATTTTTTCTTTCTCTTTTTTTTTGTTACTAAATTGACATGTGTCAAAGTGAGAATTAACATGTTTTCGCCGATTGAAAGAATGTGGAAGTGAATTTTCATCTCTGTTCGATACATTTTAAATTTTTCTTTTCATTTTCTATTTTCTCGAAAATACAAAGTAAGAGGAAATTTTTTTGCTTGATGGTGAAATTCTTTGGGGGTCGTTCATGGATTGTGTAACGAAAATTTGAACAATTTGTCAGAGCATAATTTTCTCTTGATGTTACGTGATATCCAAAGGACCCCTTTGTGCGAATTGACTAATTTGTGATTTTTATGTGTCTTTTGTGACCAAAGAACTTCTTCATATCTAAGTAAGAAAGAAAAATTGCGACAGGCAATTGACAAGAGAATAAAATATGACATCAATGAGCTTTACAGATAATCATGTGATTTATTTCGTTCATACAGCTCCGTTGTCATTGTTACTTGAGAAAGAGACGCAAAAGATTTTTTGTTTGGTAATTAATGATCGAATTTTTGTAAATTTTGTCATCGATTTTTTTCACCCCGCAAAAATTAAGAAAATGTAAAAGTTTTTATCATTCATAAAGTCAACAAAATTTTGAGGCAAAAAATCTCAAAATATTGTTGACTTGAAGATACATTTTGCACGTTTTTGTGGAACAAACATGACATTGATCACGTAACATTCTATTTATTTCGGAGAATTTTGTGCTTGGTAATCATGTTTTAGGGTCTTGAAGATTCAATTTTGAGTCGTTTTGTGAGATATAAAGTTTGATTGAAAATAAACTTTATATTTACTTAATTTTATAGTTGCAGATAGTGTGTCACTAACAAATGATATCCAGAAATGGTGACTTTATTAGATCTCACTCTAAATGTCCATGAAAAATCTTTTTTCTTTTAAATTTGAATAGTCAGACTCTCCTATACCCTCCCCTAGTATTGGGGAATTATTCAAAAAGTAGAAAGTGCCACAACGATCCTCGTCAACGGCCATATCACGTTGAAAACACCAGTTCTCGTCTGATCACTGAAGTTAAGCAACGTCGAGCGTAGTTAGTACTTAGATGGGTGACCGCTTGGGAACGCTATGTGCTGTTGACTATTTTTTTTGCAATATTTTATAATTTAATTTTTTTTAATCCAAAAAAAAGTAATAGTTTAAATTAAAAAAAATGTAAATAAAAAATACTACAAAAAAAATGTCAACAGCACATAGCGTTCCCAAGCGGTCACCCATCTAAGTACTAACTATGCTCGACGTTGCTTAACTTCAGTGATCAGACGAGAACTGGTGTTTTCAACGTGATATGGCCGTTGACGAAGATCATTGTGGCTAATTCCACTATTTGAATTTCAACTTAAATCTATTTCACATAATTAAGAACCAAATCAATTTAGAAGTGATACTAAGTAAAACTTTTTTAAATCAAAATTCGAATTCAATTAACGCACAAAATAAAAATTCAATTGACTCATAAAAAAGTACTATAAACTTCAAAAAATAAATAATCTCAAACACATTTTCATGGAATTTAAATAAAAAAGAAGTTATTCTGACATCTTAATCGTAACAGCGCAATATTATTTCAATGACTGCATCGAAGAAAGAGGAAAAGACACAAAAACAAAAACAAATGAAAATAAAAAAGTAGAAAAAAATATTATCTAAAAATAAGTACATTCGAGTGTCGTAATTCTTCTTGTTTGTCTGGCTTGGAATACTTAAAAGTTATTTATTTTTTCTGAACTTCAAATTTATTGATTGACTGACTCGAATTGAAAGATCGAAGATGAAAGTCAATACTGTTGGTAATTTTCTTTTCGCATTTTTTTCCATTGAAACAAGTTCCGAGATGTGTCTGGGATGAAAAAAAAAATTTAATTAAAATTTATGGTTAGAAAATTTTATGACTGAACATTCTCGTAAATGCTTTTAGGCGATTTTTAATTGAAAAGAAAATATTTTTTAATTGATTTGTTTTTTCACTGAAGTGATTGAGTAATAGTGCATAAAACTGGGGGATTTGAGAAGGAATTATTACAGATTAAGTGAGGACGGAAATGATTTTTTAAAAGTTAATTGTTTGGCTTCTGTTTTGAACGTTTTATTAGGATTTTGAGGTGCAGGGTGGGAAATTATTTTCTGTTGCTTAGAGCGAACAGGAAAAATTTCAAGAATTGTTGGGGTTGATTTTTTTATGTTGAGAAAAATTAGGTTTCTCAATCCTCATAAATCCTCATAAAAAACTAACTTTAAAGACCCCCCTCCTCCTCCTTAGACTGTTCATTTATTATGTAACGTAAAAAATCAAATTTTTAGACCCCCTCCCTCATTTGTCACAAATTTTCCATGAAGAAAAATTTCTTTTGTTTGAATAGTCATAAAACCTCAGACCCCCCTCCTCCTAAAAGCGTTACATAATAAGTGAACGGCCCTTATCTTCAGAAAATAATTCCCAACTTACAAAGAATTATTATTTCCTAATATCTTATGAAAAATTATCTTTATGTACAATCTCACGAAAAATAAATTTTCCTCGCTCATGTAATTTCAATATATATTATCCTACACCTCCTCATCTTCATACTTTATAATTTTTTTTTGTTTTAATGTTAAATGAATTATTATTACTTAATTAGAGGATTTCATGAGCTTAGTTCAAGATCTTTAGTATCGTGCCAAAAAATAATTGTCGCAAAATATTTCACTTTATGATGGAGACTTGAGATTTTATGATGATTATTTTACTACAAATTAGAGAACCTAAAAAAAGGGGAAAAATATTTTAAAAAAAAATACCTCGTTGATTTTGAAACTGCGAAAGATTAAAGGATTCGAACCTTGTAATTTGAATAATCATTTTGTAAATTCTTTATTTGCACAATTTTAGTTTTTTGTATTTCATAATATCTTTATACACTAATTAATTTAAAATATTCTGTTTGCTTTTACGAAATCTTTAAAAATTTGAATATCCTACTAGAATTCTGATATAAAATTATATTATAATAATCAATTTTTTTTATTTAAAAAATAATTTTAAAAGAAAAAATAGAGCTCGAACTGGATTGGATTTTATATGGAGTTTAGTTGACTATTCCATACAAAATCTGAATAGAATTCGAATGTTGGAAAAAATCATGAATTTTTCATATTATTATGAATTTTTTTGACATTAAATTCTAGCAAAATTTTGACACTAAATTGATTTTTTGACTTCCAAAATTTTATAAAACTCCACAACTCTTTAAATCACATGCTCCATACTAATTCAAATTTCAAGTGAAAACAGCATCGTCATCATTTGTGTTCAATAACTTCTTCTACACTCCAGCATCTCATACAGTATCTTACAACTTTAAATATTTAAATTGGCTTCAAAACTTCATCTTCAATTAAAAAGTTGTTCATCAGAATTTTTCCTCAAGTGGATTTTCTATCAAATTATTATTATTATTATGACTAGCACACACTTTACAACCAGCATGAAAATTTTAATTCTACAAAAAAAATCATCGAAATTTCAATCAATATTCATAAAAACTTCATCAACTCCGGAGAAAAAAAAACTTAAAAATTTTCTTCTGATAAAAACTTATTGAATCTTGAAACTTGTTACTGCATTCACAGATTTTTTTCTGTGGAATCAACTCATACACAGACAGAGAATTAAGAAATAAATTAAGATGAAATGTTCATTAATTGACTCCCATCTTTATCTGCAGTATCAATATTCATTTATTCATTTGTTTTAATTTATTTTATACAGCAAGCATTTATACACATGTAGGCACATGGCTTTATTGTGATGTAGCACTTGCCAGGAACAATTTTTTCTCCAATTATTATTCATTTTGAGGTATTTAGTTTGGGCAAGTTTAAGTAAGGGAATTGCTAAAATTTTTGGTAAATAGTTTATGAAGAGTAATAAATATAGATCAAAATTTAGGGTTCAAATCCCAAAATTCAAGGATACAAATATAATTAGTTCGTTGCTGGTTTTTTCTTGTTTTTTGAATAATTTTTTTTTGTAAAAACAGACGTGCTGATTTTTTTTTTGAACGTCATAAGTAAATAAACCCAAAAAACCTTTATTTTTTCTGAAAAACCTTTTAAAATGCGCCTCATGCAACCTTAAAAAATTGCATCAATCAAACTTTCCCAGAAAATTATTATCGATTTTGATCGAAACGTAAAGAAAAATGAGCAGCAACAGAAATAAAAAAAATTGTTGTTTTGTATTCCAATTTAAATACTGAAAAAATATCCACATGAAAATGCTTTTGCATGCCTGCATTTTCATTTAATATCATAGTTATCGTCTGTTATGGAATGAAAATTTTCTGCTATTCGCTCTGGAAAATTGAAAAATAATTTTTTTTGTTCCTTCATTGTGTGTACGAATAATAATGATAATAGCAATAATATGGCGAATTAATTCAGTTTTTTTTTTAAATAAATTTTTCATGATTTTTTGCTCGTTCATTCAGACTTGCTTGCCCTTTTGCTTGCAAAACTTGTCGAAAAATTTAAATCAACTCACTCTCACACACACGGAAAATTATGTACATATGTGTGAATGTTAAGTGTGTGTTGTACCTGCAATGCAGGATGTATGAATGTACTTATATGCATATCTACTGGGCACCGACAAAAAATAACAAAACTCACAAAAAAAGGAATCGAAAAAAGAAAAAGTTAAAGTTCTTTTTTTATTCTGAATAAAATTGCAATAAAATTCGAATTTTTTTTCTGCTGATTTTCGTTTCAGAAATGCACACAAAAAATAAGTTTTTTTTTCGTATTGAATATAAAAGTTTAACTGCTGAGTAATTTTTTGTTTGTTGCTGCAAATGCAAAGACATTGGCAGTTGATAGAAAATGGATTTGGGGTGGGGTACCAGAGGGGAATGATTTAATTTGTTTTTAATTCTTAAATTTACTTTAAATTTTAATTTCTTCAATTTTTTTTCAATTAATTTTTTAAATTTTATATTTTATTTCATTTTTTATTTTTTTTGCTTTTCTTTATTAAAAAAGCTTTTTCTCCAAATTTTGATATTACTGAAAAAATTAAGATTTCAATTTTTTTAAATTTAGTTTTTTTAATTCTTTTATTTTACTATTTTTTAAATTTTTTGCTTTTTTGTTAAAAAATACTTTTTATAAAATTTGAAATTACTAAAAAAATTCTTTGTAAATATTTTTTTAGTTTTTAATTTTTTACTAATTGTTTTTTATTTTTTTAAAATTAGTTTTTAATTTTTTTAATATTAGTTTTTAATTTTTTTAATATTAGTTTTTAATTTTTTTAATATTAATTTTTATTTTTTTTAAAATTAGTTTTTAATTTTTTTAAAATTGGTTTTTAATTTTTTTAAAATTAGTTTTTAATTTTTTTATTGTACTTTTATATATTTTTTGCTTTTTTATTAAATTTTTTTTTTCAAAAACTAGTTTATATTAATTTTAAAATTATTAAAAAATAATAATTTTTATAGTTTAAATTTTGAAATTATTAAAAAAAAGAATTTAAAGTTTAAATTTTAAAATTATTAAAATGTTGAATTTTTTTACTTCATTTTATGTCTTTTATTACTTGTAACCAAAAAAGTAATATTCCCACTGGAAATGATTTAAAATTTATGTACATCTAAGTATCTATGTACATACTTATGTCTACATATCGAACATTGAAAATGCAAAAATCGCTGTCTTTTTATGCTTGTATCATGCTTTCTGTCATTGCATATTCAACTCCGTCCATTCATACATTTTAAACATAATTTTTTTTGTGAGTGTTTTATTTATGTGCTGTTTTGTGTCTACTAACCAAAAAGTACTTTTATGCTGACGTCTGCTTCAAAGAAATATTCTCAATTTTTTTATTCATTCAGTGAACTTTGAAAATTTATTAAAATATTTTTGTGCTGACAATGATTAAAATTCAATGACGATGACGAGAATTAAAAAATATTAATTATTTATTGCACTCGGATATTTCCAATATTAATTCATAAAGATATTATTGATATTTTGCTTGTATGAAACAACATGAACAATCGATTATTAAAATTTATGAATTCATTGATGAAAAAAATTGATTGTGGACCAAATGTGTTATTTTTAAACATTTGTGGAATTTGCTATTTGAGTTTGTGAGTTTTATGACGGATTTCTCTTTTTATTTAACAGAGTACGAAAATTTTGCAAAAAAAATTTGTTAAAAATATCAAAAGTTTATAATAAACCAATTTTATACTTTAAAAAAATTAAAATTTATAAAGTTTAAAAATTTTTGAAAAATATTTAAAAATTGAAAAGATTTTGAAAATTGACAAAATTAAAAAGATTAGGTTAATATTAAAAAAATTTATTTAATACTCGCTTTAAATTTAAAAAATTTAACAACATTTAAATATTTTAAATTTAAAATACTTATTATTTTAAAAATTTGTTGCAATTTTTAATAAAATTTAAAATTTTAGTATTTTTTAGTTTAAAAAAGTTAATGAATAAAGTTTTTAGTAAATTATTATTAAATATTAAATTTTAAAATCAATTTTTTGTTGAATTTTTCTAATAAAATTTAAACTTTTAGAATTTTTTAGTTTAAAAAAGTTAATGAATAAAATTTTTTTACTAAATTATTGATTTTTACATTAATAAATTTTAAAATCAACAACAACACAAACAGATCAATAATCTTCGCATTACGAAACACAAGAAGAGGAAAAGGTTCATGAGTTGCATAAATATTTAAAATAAACAAACATATAATTAACAATGAAATAAATGTGAAAAATATCGGCAGAAAAGAGCCAAAAGGCATCGAGTGAGTTTCTCTACCTCCATTTTCACACCTCGAACGAAATAAATGGAAATAAAATATTCATGTATGTAGTTTGTTAAAAGGATTTTTTTTTCATGTTTTGTTTTGTTCAGTCTGAAATTATATTTATGAAGTATGAACAGTCTAGAAAATATTATGGAAATGTGAGAATGAATGAATGGAATTTCAATATTTTATTTTATTTATTTTTTCGCTCTTTCCCCAAAGGTTTCAGATGCTAATTGAAATTTGTTTATTCTCAATCTTCCAGTATGTAAACAGTCAGTTTGGTTGATTCATAGGATGGATAAAAAAATATTACTTTCCTTTGTTATCACGAGTAATTAGAGCTAATATAATGAAATAAGAGAATTTAAATTAGAGTGAGTCAGTTCTTGAAATAGAATATATGGCATGTGCCTACGTGGGAATATATAAAATTAAACGGAAAGAAAGTGGACAGAAAAATGGGTAAAAGTGGGCTAAAATGGACAGGTACTGACAAAAATGGGTATAACTTCAGGAAGAATCAATTCAAACAAGATGGATAAAATGGACAGAAACAGGGGCGTAGCTAAAAAAATTTCGAGATGTGGTTTGAATATTTTTTTGGAACCCTACCTACCAAGGAGGGTTTGGGGATCAAAAACCTCTATTTTTTTGAAAAACCAATACTATTATATCGAATATTTATCCCAAAAAGGTCTTGATTCGACCCCACCCCCTCAAAAAAAAATCCTGGATACGCCCCTGCTGCCTACTAATTCCAATTTCAATCAAATCACAATCCAACCATTTAATCACAAGCTAAGCTTCAATTAAATAAATCACATTAATATTTTTAATTAAATAAAATAAAATTCTTATCAACTTTCATGCCCCATCAACTGCAAACAAAATCATTTCAACTCACTCACTCATTCACTTTATTTATTTCATAAAAACCAAGAAAAATTTCGTGGTTCGAATGAAACAAGCAAATCCATCCAAATAAGCATGAAGTCGACTTTTTTTATTATCACATTTTTTGTAACTTCATTGAATTTTATAAGCAAATAAAAAAATATGTGAAGTAATTTTCATTATTTTCTTCTTATTCCATTTATGTGTGTTATCTTATCGCAACTTGAAACGCACTAAAAAGAAGCTAAACATACCAAATCAATTTAAAAAGTGTTGGAGTCACTGGAACTTTTTTAGAAAACGCTCACATGTCTTGTATGGTGCCATGTAGTAAGTATCAAAATTTGTTAATCACGACTTCTCATCATTTCATCAGACTTGTTTTGCTGCTAAAAATTGTTGTTTTGATAAGAATAAACATTTACAAAAACGCCATTTGTATGGAAGATTTCATCACTAGAAATTTATTGTTAGATGACCCCAGGCATCTCAAAAAGTCATCATATTATTATTCAAAAATATTGATCAGATCAGTTTTGAATAGAATTTGTAAGTAAATGACAGAAGTAAGTAGGTAGTTTACTGACTGCTTGGCAACAATTCAAGATTTTTAAGCTATTACCATTACTCAAAACTTTGTTACTAAGTTGTAATTATATGTACGCATTGACGATGCTAATGCCAGTTTTATCATGTGCTACGGGTTCCTCAAAATCTTTATAGCACGTAAATTCCGCGTTATCTATTTTGACAGCTAAGCCTTTAAGAAATTAAGGTGAGAGATAATTCTATTTATATAAAGTTGGTATTTAGTTTTGTGAGTTTTTTATCAAGCAATTATTTTATCATTACATGGTAGCATTTTAGCCAAATTATAGGGAGCTAGGTGTATTCTGATTCCTAGTTTGCTCCTAATGATAATAAAAAATACAACTTTTTTGAACCTAAATGTTTTTAAAAATTTTGCTCTACGTCCTAAATTTTTTCACGAAGTTTCTGTTAAATTTCAAATTTTAGACTTAAATAAAGAAGATTCTATAAAATTACTAAATTGTGCCATCAAAACAGGCGTAGACACCACTTTTTATAATAATCTTCTACCTTCAACTCCTGTCTGAAAATCGTTAGCCGAATATTAAATAATCTTAACACTTGCTAAGCGCATGATTAGTCCTAATTGTTATAATTTTCTAGCTATCAGAAAATGACGATAATTACTTTGTTTTTGAATTTTTGTGTTATTTGCGTGCTACATTCAATTCTGCTAATAGACATAATTAATACTTTTATGTAAACAAATGTCCGTTCGAAAAAATAAAAAAAATAGAAGCTTTTCAGAAGCGTAACAAGGATGGAGAATGTGGGGCATTTGCTTGGAGAGTCTCTTATTAGGGCCCACTCATAGAAATAATTGTACGGTTTTGAGCAAAATCTAATATTCAAATAGTTGATTTTGCCATTTTTCATACAAAATTCAAATATTCAATATTTGATTTTGCTCAAAACCGTATAATTATTTCTATGAGTGGGCCTCAAAATTCAATAAATCCTGAACAAAAAGAAAGAAAGGGTACGCATTTTCAATATTTTTTCTGGAACGATATGAACCTTTGTTACTTAGGTGTAGTCAATTTGTAGGAATCATTAGTTTTTCAGATAGATTCCATTTATACTGAGTTTAAAGATGCAGTCCCCCCCTCTGGATTACGCCCATGTCACCTTTCAAGCAGAATTTGAAACAATTTGTTAAGAAAATAAGAAGCTTATCTAGATGAGTGTGAAAACTCCAAGCACTCGCTAAATTTTTGCTTTTATAAAAAAAAATTCAAAACGCCCCTCTCGATAAGTTAATATGCAAATTTAATGCTGTAGATTCTAAAAAGTATAATTATTTGAAATCGTAATAATTACCAGCACCCGAGGCAATTGGTACCCTTGTAACCAGATCGTCACAATTCATATTTTATCCACACGGCTTTTTGATTGAATATTATACTTAGAATCAAAATGCAACCCCAAGAAAGTAACCAGGATAACCCTGAACCTATTCAAAAATCAAATTTAAAATGACCTTACTTTTGTATTTTTAGGATTAATAAAAAACATAGAACAAAAGATTATGGACCCCATAACCTGTGCAATCATCCATATTTTCCAAATCTCAATATTATCAATCGATTGTAATCGTAAATACTTAATATTCCCAATGCAGCATATAAGTCAAGAAGAGAACATTTCAAATGAAAGAAGTATGAGTAAAATAAAATTATAACAAAGAAGATTCATACTTTAATTTGATTATCAATATATTTTATATTAAACTGCATGTCAAGGGCAATGACACAGATCTTATTACTACTCACATTAAAAATTGTTACGTAGTTGATTAAAATGTAAATTTTACAGCAATCAGTGAATGTAAATCAGGATGGAAGAGACTAACGACTGATTGTGAATGTTTATAGAGTTGTTTATTAGAATTTAATAATGTCAGATAGACTTATGAAGATAAACGGGATGAGAATTTACATAAAAATTACCATACAATGTACCTGCTATGATTCATTACGTAATATCCACATGTCCATCGATTCATATCATTTAAAATATGCACAATCTAAATCTCTGCTTTAGCCACAAAATTCCATTTCCATTTCTCATTCTGATGCCTCTGAAGCTAAATTTTCGGCTTTTAATCTAAGTTTAATTCTATCTACAAATACAAAACTACAGACTAAAAACTACAACGAAAACTACGCTTCAAGAGAAAATAATTTTGGTACGATGAGGACTGGCACTTCACTATTTATTTTTCACATCTTTTTATTGCTTTATTTTCTAAATCAATTAGATATTCACTGATATTTCAGCTTCTTTCTTCCGTTTCAATTATCACAAATTTCTTACGATCTTCTTTAAATCACTTTTTTTGATCTTAATTGAGGCACTCACGATATTTTTTTTGTTCTTCTTCTTTTCGCCCTTTCATGAAATTTTTCAGGCTTTTTTTCGTTCATACACATACTGCACAGCGTAAAAAAATTATGACAACTGAAAAACGAAAAATATCTACCAAAACATAAAAGCGGAGTTGAGAAAATCAGACACGAATTTTTTTTTTGTGTTTCGAATATTTTGTGAGCGGCGCTCTCCAAATGAGAGAGAGAAGATTGAGCAGATGAGAAGTAAATGAACAGCAAGTGTAGACGGTGAGCGAATGTGTGAGGGAGAAAGAATTTTTTTGTGTGACTGAGGCAAGTGGACTAGAAGTTGAGAGATGTAGCTTAAAAATTGAGAATTTCCTCTCTCGACTCAGAATTTTTATTTTTTCATCATTCACACAGGAAATTTTCCTTTCCTCGCTTTCTGCTTTTGCTTTTGCTTTCTGTTTCCCATTTTTGCCGGGTTTCAGAATGTTGAGAATGAAAACACACAGCACGGCACAGAACAGAAGTGAGGAGGAAAGAGGAAAAAAGCTGAACTGAAAATGAGGAAAAATCGATTTTCAATGAAAAAACTATGAGACTTTTTAGACAGAAGAAGAACTTTGTGTGTGAACGTACGTGCCTGCGAGGCAGTCAGAGCAATTGCCACTCATACATTCAAAAATAGCTCTGCATGCACTCTGTGCGTAGGTGGATATCCTGAGCTGAACTTTTTATTCTCAAAAATCGCATCACATGTGCTCTTATCATTGCCATGACTCATTGTAAACTGATTATTTTGATGTTGTTCCTGTTGTCTGTTCTGCCTCGAAGCAAATTCTGTTCAGTTATCACCTGTGCATTGTATTTTGTGAGTCTGTGACCGCAGAAAAAGAAATTAAATGGAAATGGAATAAGCAGTTGAATGCAGCACAAATTCAATTCACTTTTTGCCATTCCATCTTCTGTTGTTGCTGCTGATGCCATGGCTAGATTTGTTCACAGTGCGAACTGAACGTAAATATTCAAAATTGCTCAATTGACCACCGACATCATTCGAGTTTAATTGAAGCTAAAAATATTTTTTGCAAATTTTTTTTGTAGTCATTGCTATTTCCACCTTAATAAAGATCAAATAAATTTCAGCACAATCACAATGGATGTGTGCAATTTGGAATGTGGTTGGAATGAAAAGATTTTATGGGTGAGACATTTGAATGGCTGTCATAAAAGGCATCGGGAATTTAGACTCAGGTGATTTGAAGGTTTTTGCTTAGTAAGTGAAGGTTTTGAGTTGTACGTGGATGCTGAGGTCAAGAAGTTGTGGTGGGAATTCTGGGATTAGTGTTCATTGTGCTTTATCTTGAAGATTCAGCTAAGGAATTCCATATATTTTAGGAATGTTGTATGTTCTTCATAATTAGGAAGTAACACATGTTACTTATTGTTCCTAATTAATTCTGAAGTATCAATTCTCGTGTCAATAGATCAATAACCAAACACCATCGATGCCAAAAACTCAAAACATCAAAATCAATAAAACTGAAAATTCACAGAACTTAAGTGTTTATTAATTAGACAATCATTTTCCAGTTTATATTTCAATCATTTTCACATTTGCAGATTTTTTCCGTCAGTTCCAATTTTCTGCTGCTTCCTTAAATAAATATAAATATACAAAAATATTTCCAATAACAAAATCAATTCACCAAAAATAAAAAAAAGACTGAAGAGAAAATTTACGATGGAAGGATGGGAACTAAAATGAAATGTGTCTATAATGATAATTTAATTACCAATAGCGCGCCCTTAATGTTATAATCATCGACCACAGTCGCGTTTGTTTGCGGTATAGGAAAGAAATTGAGGAATAAACAACAACTTAGTCGCATTGACGATGATAAAGTTCCTAATTACCAACAACCATCATTTTTTTTGTGTGTCTATTTGTTCTTCCACTTCTCCTCATCTTCTAATCCTCCTTCGGCGAAATTTTCTTTTTGTTTTGTGCTCGAGAGTGACTTTTGCTTGTGTATAGCAGAATAAATTATTAAAATATTTATTCTTTCATTTTGAGGGCTGTGTTTTTCCTGTGTTGTGCGTGAAAAGTCAAATTCAAATAAAACAATAAGATTTCCTAAGAATATGAAGAAAGCTGTGCTGTGCGGCGCGGGGTGGTGTTTAATGAACCAAGAAAAAACGTCACAATTTCTTTTACTGAATAAATTTACATTCTTCGTATTCACATTATTTTCATACTTCCTCCACAAAAAAAATCCAATTCCAATGTCAGTGTGAAAACAAATTTCTTGAAAAGGAGAAAAAAGTTTCAGCCATAAATGTGTGAGCACACACAAAAGCGACATGAAAAGGAACAAAAAAGAAGAAATAAATTCATAATAAGAGGATTTGAGTTCTTATACATAAAAGGTATCGCGACAACAATAGAAAGTAAGTGGTAATGCAATGAGCTTCTGTTCGACTTTCTCTTTCATTTTTCGGAATCAATTTCTGAATGGAAGAATTTATGAGGAGGGTTTGGCGGGTTTGGAGAGGGTTTTATCTATACTATTTGAAGCATTAGGATTTTCATTTCAGTTTTCAATTTAGGCTTAGAACTAAGGGGTGGTTCACTTATGGCTTCCATCAGAATCGAGATTTTTGATCCCCTTAAAAAATTTCTCTACTCTTCACATGATAGGAGCCTCCATTCTGGTTTTATTCAACCAAAAATATTCCCATCACTGCAATGAAAATTCAAAAAATAATATCCACGTCCCTAAACTTTTGACTTTTTTCTACAATTCTTGATCTTATTCTACGCGTCAAATTTTCAATATATTCTTTTATATTCTTTTTTGACTCACACATAAATTCACTATCATTATTGAGAATGTCACACAAGTGAACGAACCGTCTTTACAACTTTTTTGTTCAGAAAATTCCATTCATAATTTAGACTTTTTTATTTGAAATTGTTTTGATATTTTTCTTTACTTATCGATATTGTTGAAGTTTTTTTTCTTGATTCTACTAGAATGGAGGCTCGTTAAGTTGTTGGATGTTTTGGTAGAATCAAAATTCCACTAAGTCATAAAATAATATCAGTTGAGGGGGTGGGGGGCTCTTGTGGGGTTCACAAACAAAGAAATTTATAACAACTTAATTTGCCGCCTCTGTTTTCTCATACAATTCAATTCAATATCTTCAAATGCTCAGTGATGTGTGCATAAACTCCATTCAAGATTGTGACATCGCATATATATTTATAAATTTATATTCTAAAGAAAAAAATAGTCTAATTGAACTGGATGTGACATTGCTGCTGCAACGTTCTTCTGCTTTTGATTGCTGCTCATTTTTTTCTCTGCTTTTAAAGAGGAACCAGCATGAGGAAATAAAACTATGAAGGGAAAAGTCAAAAAGAGAAAAATTTTCTTCCCCTTCCTTGAAATTTTTTCACGTCCAAAAAATTTCCTTCCTCATGTTGCGACTTTTTCTACTCGATTACACTTGCAATTGATACTGTAATGCTGTGATTCTAATAGTGTTTGACATAATTCATTTAAGCACATTCCCATTCTGGCATATTCACTTACTTCTTCATGTGTAGTTAAAAATGTCTGCCAATGACTGAGAAAATGAAATGAAAAGTAAAGTTGTGAGGAATTTTAATGAGTATAGAAATATTTTTTTTCATGTTCTGTTTCTAGAAATAAATCATAAAAAAATCTCATAAACAAACAAGGCAAAAAGGTTTGTGAACTAAAGGAATTGAGTGGGATGTAGGAGGTATTAGAAAAATTGATTGATTGTTTTCTGTGCGAAGTAACATTATTTTAAAATTTAATAAAGTAAATGGAGTATTTTTGGAAACAAATTTTTATAATAATTTCTCATGGGATGGAAAATGTTGGTTAATGTAGATAGAGAATAAAGGTTTAAGGGGATAATGGATATTTAGTGTCCTAATTTATAATGGTTTTTATTGAATATTACGATACAATTTTCGAGGGTAGCCAGAGACTTGATACGGTAAGAAGAGATTGGGTAGAGTCTTGTTTGTCATTGTAAAGTTTACATTATTTTTGAATGACTCCTTACTTAGACTAGCAGAGGGAAGGATGTGGGGGTATGGGTGCCAAAGCAACCATACCCATATATTCTTAGAATTTTATTCAAAAAAAGTTCCAAAAACACCCCCAAAAAATTCTAGATACACCGCTGGAGACTAGTTTTCAAAAACCTAGCAAATTTGAGAAATTTCTCTTTGGAAATGATGGTTTGATGATCATTTGATCACTGAATATAATTCCGATCCTCTCAAGCATCTCATATGCTAAGGCGTTGAAATAGAGGGTCAAAACCCCCTTGTTGGGAAATTTTTTTCAATTTGCTAGGGTTTTTTAAGATAAAAATACAAAAATTTTTGCAGATGCCACTGGGCTAGGGTGACCATCTGCGTAGTTTTTAAATGGTTGAAAATTTCCGGTAATTTTCAAATTTTTCTTTGTGTACTGTACTTTTGAGAAAATTAATAAAACGTGCTTTATTTAAAGAAAATTAGATGGCTACCATATAGCTAACTAATTGCATATCCAGAAATTTTTTCTCTCAAAAATTCTTTTATTCAATAGAAAATAATTTCAAAATTCTTCAAACATAAAAAAGAAACAAAAACAAAATTAATGAACATAAAAAGTTTTCGAAAACCACCAAAAAGTTGTGCTGTAAGTTTCCAAATTTCTTGTGTCAATAAGCTTCTTCATCTTCTTCGGTTACTCAAAAAATATTGTCAACAGCAAATCAAAAATGATAATAAGAAAAACAGAAATTAACAAGAAGTCCAAGACAAAGAGAAGAAGTTAAAAGCAAGAAGGAAGAAGAAGTTGGAAAAAAAATATTTTCATGAATGAACGACTGAACATGAATGAGTGGTGAGTGGCAAAAACAACAGTCAAAAGCAATCTGTCAGAATAAATGAAATGTAAAAAAGGGAAAGAGCAACTTCTTATTTCTCTCAAAATTATTTTGATGAATTCACTTGATGATGCTGAAAGAAATTTCGCATGAATCAGAAGGAAAGGAAGAAGAATTTTTTTTGTAACTGTTGCCGGTGCTGTCGATTTTTACTTTTTAACAAAAAAAAATGAAATTCATGAATGATCGCACTTATTTGATTATTGCGTTATTCGCAAACGATTTCCTTCTTCTTTTCTGTTCCTGCCATGCCATGCCTTGCTCACTTTTACTGTGCACATATTTTTCTGATACATAATTTCATGAATTTGAATTTCTTCCATCATTTATTTAACTTTGTTCAGAGATTGTCGGGAATATCGGCACTTGGTTCCGAATAGGAAAATTATGCTATAGCATATATGAATGCCTGCAGCACGCACATATAGCGAGGAATATTTACTGAAAATGATAACAGAAAATAATAATAGAAGAAATGAAATCATTATTAGACTTTTTTTTGTTGCTGTCGTGTTGAAAATTTATGAGGCAGTTCCTTACTTCCATTTCATTTTTGAATACATATGTGATTATAAGCTATCAATTGTTGTATGCACAACGTGCTGCGTGTGGCTGAATATTTTGAATGTGACACAGATACGCGTTATTTGGATTTTGGTGGGGGGATGTGTTGATGATGGGGATTATAACAGCTATGATTATGACAAGGTTGTGACATTTTGTCTCTTATTAATTCGAAATTTTCTTCATCGGACCCGCTAACCCCCAAAGTACGCAAAACTAACTTAACAGCACCACAACAGCCCCAACGAGAATCAATCTCAAGCCATTTATGTGACTTACTATGTCAATCATGTTTGAGAATGACGCACACAGAATAGTCAGTGCCTGCTTGTCATTATACTTGCTCTTTTGTCATCACATCATAATATTATTCTTCCTTTATTTTGTTTTATTTTCAAACTATGAAGATTGACGACACAAAATGGATAAAAAGAGAGAAATAAAAATTATTCTTACGGCAGTTTATTGACATTCTGCATGGCATCGAGTCATCAATACTCATCAATAGGGAAAATAATGGAAAAAAAAGAAATTCGCGATGGATAAATCAAGCATGGCAATATTTTATAACATTTCATTGTCTCATTTTGACATATATTGATTTCTTATGATAATCATCATTTTTGGCTCTGTTGTGAATTATTATGTTACTTTTTATGGAAGAAGAAGATAGAATATGGATAACATGAGCATAAGTCAGAAAAAAGAAGTATTTACGAACCTTGTCTGCAGCTTTATATCTTGATAAAAAGAGAGATTTTAAATTTTGTCATTAATTTAAATTAATATTAATGTCATGTTGAAATTATTAAAGAGGATTTGAGTGTTTCCATATAGAAATGGGAAAACAGCAATTTTGACATTTTTAATCATATTTCTGATTCTTTAAAGCTTTGTATATGATGTTTAGTATCGTTAGAAAGGTCTTAGTTGTGGCTATTCAGAAATTAAAGAAAATTTTCAAAAAAGTGGAACTGTGCCTTAGTGGCATGCCTCAAAGGTGGTCAAAAACATACATTTTTCCTACCCATTTTTCAGGTATAGTTCCATAGTGCATTTTTTATTTTATAATTGTTTTTAGTAGAGTCAAGTACATACTAGAAGGCAGCGGTGACTGAATTTGATTTAGTCTCTTTAGTGAAAAGATCTGGTGCTACAAAGTTTTGGATTTTGGCGATTTTTTACATACGAATTTTTAGATTTTTTGCTATAACTTTTCATTAACATGACGAAACAACTTTTGGTTTTCGGTTTTAATGCTTAAATATACAGGGTTATTAACTAAAAATAATTGAAACTGGTTTTGTTCAGCTTAAACCATTTTAAAATCAGTTTTATTCAATTAGGTTCAAAAATCAAACCAAAATTACCCTTAAAATGGGTAAAACTGATTTTAAGATGGTATAAGCTGAACAAAACCAGTTTCAATTATTTTTAGTTAATAACCCTGTATATTTAAGCATTAAAACCGAAAACCAAAAGTTGTTTCGTCATGTTAATGAAAAGTTATAGCAAAAAATCTAAAAATTCGTATGTAAAAAATCGCCAAAATCCAAAACTTTGTAGCACCAGATCTTTTCACTAAAGAGACTAAATCAAATTCGGTCACCGCTGTCTTTCAGTATATACTCGACTCTACTAAAAACAATTATAAAATAAAAAATGCACTATGGAACTATACCTGAAAAATGGGTAGGAAAAATGTATGTTTTTGACCACCTTTGAGGCATGCCACTAAGGCACAGTTCCACTTTTTTGAAAATTTTCTTTAAGTTCTGAATAGCCACAACTAAGACCTTTCTAACGATACTAAACATCATATACAAAGCTTTAAAGAATCAGAAATATGATTAAAAATGTCAAAATTGCTGTTTTCCCATTTCTATATGGAAACACTCATTTATCACAAATGGGAATTAGGAAGTTATTATGATTGACATTATTTATTTTCTTCATCATTTTTTGATATCTGATCAAAGATTATCTGGTTTAAAGGTTTTGGTATAAACTGTGAGACTTTAACCTCAAATTTATGGAGCTGTAATTTCTGAAGGAATGCTTTTGATGTACTTTAGTGCCTACTAGTAATTTCTATGCATATAAAACTATTTGAATATTAAAGTTCTAAAATATACTATTAATATACCCGGGTAGGGAGGGATACCCTAGGGTGATAGGGCTATCCAAGGTAGGGTTAGTGGAGTAGACTTATGACATCTTACCTACCCTACCCCCTCCTACTACGATGCCCTAGGGTACCCTATCGTACCAAGCCCCAATTCAAGACAACATTCAAGGCTCTAAAGATTGGATAGTTGAGGATAGGATATGTTGAATATCCTACTACAGTGTATATCATACACATGTGGCACGAAATTTTTATGAACAAGAATTTTCCTCGATTTTTCACGAATTTTCCTCCATCTAAAATAACTACTAGACACAAGTTACTTTACCAACTTAGATTGTATTTAAACTTAACTTATGGCACTCTAGTTTACAACCAGGAATACTGACCTAGTAGCTAGGTTGCCTTATGTAACACTACAGTAACCCCAGACTCAAGGTTAACTTGAGATAGTTCATTTAGCCTCAGTTCTCATACTCCTCTCAATTTATCAAATCAATTATTAAAAAAATGTGTTGACAAAATATAAAAGATAAATAATTTCATATCCAAGCTTACCATATAATTTTGACCTCAAAAATTGCCTACCAATCTGAACACAAGAACATTCTTTTCATAACCGCAGATAAACATGAATTTTTTATGAATATCTCAAGTCACTTTAATGATAATAATCACGATAATCAAAAATATGGAGAGAATTGAAAAAGGCAAAATCGCTTTTAGCTTTAAACAAAAAAATGTCGAGTCGGTGAAGAATGAAAGAAGAAAAGGAAATGATTATGGGACATAAAGAAGAGGAAGATTGTAGATAATGGTAAATAATAAAGAGAATCAAAACAAACACACAGAATGGGCTCACAAACATTGACGGGTGAGTGACTATCTTAGATTAATCCTCTCATGTCCAAAACTTAAGGAAGAATCTTAAGTCAGATCAAATATTTCCTCATTCTGAGTCTCATGACCTTCTTTCTGCCGACAAAAAAGAAATTCATTTCCTTTACTTTATGTATCTTAAATAGCATAAATTGAATAAAATTATAAGAAAAAGGAATGAGATTACAGAAAAAGGGCAGTGGTTGTAAATGAATGGCTTCAATGCTCCAACATCCCCAACCTCTCAAGTGAATTTCATCTGTTTTTAGAAACAAAAAGCAGCAGTAGCACAAAAATCCCATGAATATCCACATCTAATCCCTTTAACTCATGCAGAACAAGAAAATGCCCAAAATTTCTCAATTTCCACATGTTTTATTTACTTACATCGATTTATGCTGTCTTTCGGATCCATATATAATCATAAATATATGTTAACTATAGAAAATTTTCTGTTATTGTTAAATTCGTACATCCATGCATCAACCAACATGTTCATTTGGACATTTATTATACTTGCTATTGTATGTAATATTTCTTCATTTTTGCATTCAATTTTTGCTGCACTAAAAATTTCTTTTTTCAGGCAGAGTTGATGTTTGTTGGTTGAGATTGCATTGTTTTAAAATTTTATAGACTTGTAAGCCTAAAGGTAAATTTGTCTGGGATGCTGAAATGGTAATATTTCTGTATATTATGATGATTAGTTCCTATTGATCTGCTGTGAATTTTAGTGAGTTAATGAAGCAGACAAACATGTTATCGATTATACTTTTATGTAGAGCTCGATGTAGGAAATCCACCCAATCATCCCCCCCCCTGGTTACGATTTTCTAGAAGATAAAGTGTCCGTCTTCTTTGCCAGTGACTAGATTGGATCACGACTACCTTAGCTTATTTACGATACCCATCAGGGGCCAGTTTCTCAAGAATAAAGCTATTGTCTTTAGCAGTGATTCTCAAACTGTGTACTGCGGCACGTGAGAGTTTCTCCGGTGAACCGCAAAATTTTTATTAAATAAGAATCTTAGGGAATATTTTAGATCTGCTAGGGCAGTGGTGGGCAACCTTTTTCCACCGCGGCACACTTATTGGTACAAAAAAAAATTATTCCTGACCAAATGGTTGGACACCACAATTTTAGGGAATATCAAAGAGTATCTCCGAGAAACAGGCCCTCAAATCCCATAAAAATCCACTTTTTGAATGACGTCATTTAAAATCGACTCTCAAGTTAAAGCCACTAGCCAAATCTACATAACAAAAGTATAATATTCTGCATTCCAGATGGTCTGAGCATATGTTCATACTAGTTATGAAACATTTCAAGTACATCCATAAAAATTGCCATCTCTGCACAAAACAAAAAAAAACGAACGGAATGAATGAAATGAAGGAAATAATTATGTACTTATGTTGTGTTACGTCATGATTCTCTTCTCTTTCGTCTCCTTTATTTCTCGTCATCATCATCATTTCATCCTCATGCAAATACTTTTGTTTTTGTTGTTGTTGCTTTATTTTCTTTGTTATTGGGCTTTAACCTTCTTCCTTTCCTACATACCCGACATTCTCATAATCGGCACAATTTCCATATGCATTGCATAAATAAAAAAGTATGTAAATAGAGAATGAAAAAATAAAAATATGAATGCCAGTACGTACATCAAAGAACATGCGAAATGCCATAAACATGAAGCATATTTTTCATTACTTGAATAAAATTCTTAAATAAGCACTTTCTTTCAGCTCAAATCCAACGAAGCTCAAATCATAGATCATAAATTATGCAAAGTATGTACAAAAAAAATTCATTCGTACATATCTGCCGACATGAATGTCTGCTCAGGATGTTCGGAAGCAATAAAAACAGGAAAAAAAAGTTCTTCACTCAAAATTGCAGATTGTATGAAGACAACAACAGTAACAGAAGTAGCAACAACACTACTTTCTCATGAGAGTGAGCATAATGTACGGCAATAGCACCCACAGGCAATTCCTGTGCATGTGCTTCAGGAAATTGTTGTTTTTGTGCTTAAAATTTAATTGAAAAATTTTCAAATGAAAAAATAATTGCTTAATTAATTAACAAATAAATTGATTTTATGTCAACATTTGCTGTTGCAACTTGCAAATAATAATTTAGATTTTTTTCCCTCTCTTGTGTATGTGTTTATGGCTGGTCATGCTGATGCTGTGTATATAAATTTATTCATTCAATATTATTGCAATTTATTAGTTTCAATATTTTTGTTGTTACAAAATTAATTCAGAATTTTTTTTACTGTTTGATATTTTGCACATTTGCGACCACAAAATTAATCAAATTCAAATGAAAGCTTTAAGCAAATTTGGAATTGCAATTAATTTTATATTTTTGATTGCCGATTGGTGAATTTAATTTCTAAATGTTCGACATTTATTGGAGCAGACAGTCAATTATTTTAAATATAATGAGACAACTAAACAAATTTTATTCATTTTAATGTGAATTTTGAGACCTTTTTTCTTCTATTTTTGACGATAACACTTTGGGGTCCTTGATTTAAATCGAGACCCCCCATAATATCAGCAACATCCAAAATTAAAGCTTTTTGCTTCCTTGCTGCTTCTTTCGTGTAAAAACAAGCTATCACACCCACCTGGTAACATTTTCTCTACTCAAAATTGTCAACACGAAGCAGAAACCTTCAAATCACCTGAGTCTCAATTCCCGATGCATTTTATGACAGCCATTCAAATGTCTCACCCATAAAATCTTTTCATTCCAACCACATCCAAATTGCACACATCCATTGTGATTGTGCTGAAATTTATTTGATCTTTATTAAGGTGGAAATAGCAATGACTACAAAAAAATGTGCAAAAAATATTTTTAGCTTCAATTAAACTCGAATGATGTCGGTGGTCAATTGAGCAATTTCGAATATTCACATTCAGTTCGCACTGTGAACAAATCTAGCCATGGCATCAGCAGCAACAACAGAAGATGGAATGGCAAAAAGTGAATTGAATTTGTGCTGCATTCAACTGCTTATTCCATTTCCATTTAATTTCTTTTTCTGCGGTCACAGACTCACAAAATACAATGCACAGGTGATAACTGAACAGAATTTGCTTCGAGGCAGAACAGACATCAAAATAATCAGTTTACAATGAGTCATGGCAATGATAAGAGCACATGTGATGCGATTTTTGAGAATAAAAAGTTCAGCTCAGGATATCCACCTACGCACAGAGTGCATGCAGAGCTATTTTTGAATGTATGAGTGGCAATTGCTCTGAATGCCTCGCAGGCACGTACGTTCACACACAAAGTTCTTCTTCTGTCTAAAAAGTCTCATAGTTTTTTCATTGAAAATCGATTTTTCCTCATTTTCAGTTCAGCTTTTTTCCTCTTTCCTCCTCACTTCTGTTCTGTGCCGTGCTGTGTGTTTTCATTCTCAACATTCTGAAACCCGGCAAAAATGGGAAACAGAAAGCAAAAGCAGAAAGCGAGGAAAGGAAAATTTCCTGTGTGAATGATGAAAAAATAAATTCTGAGTCGAGAGAGAAAATTCTCAATTTTTAAGCCACAGCTCTCAACTTCTAGTCCACTTGCCTCAGTCACACAAAAAAATTCTTTCTCCCTCACACATTCGCTCACCGTCTACACTTGCTGTTCATTTACTTCTCATCTACTCAATCTTCTCTCTCTCATTCGGAGAGCGCCGCTCACAAATTATTCGAAACACACAAAAAAATTCGTGTCTGATTTTCTCAACTCCGCTTTTATGTTTTGGTAGATATTTTTCGTTTTTCAGTTGTCAGTTTTCATTTGCCGAGGAATCTGTATATCGACCCCAAGGTTTTTTATTACACAACAGAATATAGAAAAAAGTCAGATTTAGTTTGCAGTGTGTTTTAGTAGTTTGAGAAATTGTCAGAAGAAAATAAAAAAAATAATTTTTTGTTTCTGAATTGAAAAATTGCAATTGCAACCGGAATACGATTTTGCTTAGTTGTCTCTCAGCCGTAGTAGTTTTATTCCGTCAGAATAAAATACACACACGAGATAGTCAGAAGGAAGGAAAAAAAATAAATAAATAATAAGAATAAAAATAATTTTTGCATCATAATAAATTATAGTGCATACTTCACGACGTTACAGTGAACCATTACCAAGTGTGCGTGTATATTTGTGAACAAAAGTCACATTTTACATTTTTTTAAAAAATATTTCTTGCTGTCTCTCGTTGGAATTTTTCTCGGTGCGGCGGTGAAAATTAAATTTATTAAGGAAAAAAAATTTCTATCTTGTGCAACCCGAAAAGACTTTTTGGTGTAAAAATTTTTTTACTGTGAGTGTCGTCTCCGATTCTATATAAATAAAATCAATCTAGATCCATTAATAGAAAATAAATTCTGTGCAATTGAAAATAATAAATTTTTCATCAATCATCGATCGATTTTTTTTCGTTCTTTTCATTGTTTTTATTTTTTTGTTATGATTTTGTTCGGATGTGAGGCATTGTCATCAATAACAATTGACAGGATAATGATGAAGTTTTAAGGAGTTTATGAATTTTTCAAGAATTTATGATGTTTTGTGATTTTTTTTATGAACCAGGAAGTTTCTTTGAGGAAATATCTTGAAATTTTTAATACTGACTGTTTTGTTTTGATTAAAATTCAAGAAAAAAATTAGAATTTAAAAAGTTATATTTTTAATTCGAAAAATTCAAAAAAATTTTGAAATATTTCAACAAAATTTAAATATTTTTAAATTTAAAAAAAAATTTTTTTTGAAATAATTTAAAATTCAAATTGAGTTGTATAACAAATTTGTGAAATTTTAAGTTTTGCACTTTTAAATTTGTGAGTGATCAAAAAAAATTTCAAATAAATTTCTATGTAAAAACTAAAAATCACACAAATTTTATCTTACAAAAAAATTTAAATTTTTTCCTTCAAAATTGGTGCAATTTCACATCAGAATGTCACGCTCCGAAATCATTCAGAACTAGTAATAGTAGTCAATTATTTATCCATAATCGACCCTCTCAAAAAAACCATAAAAATTACAATAATAGTGCTAATATGTAATCAAAACAGATTTTTTACAAAATAAAATATTAAAATTCAATAAAAACATAATTTGTTTTACTCCACAAAAAAAGAGTAGAATAATAGCAAAAAGAAAACAAACAATTTTTTAGTTAGAGTTTTTTTTGTGAGAAAAAACAGAAAGTTTTACAGAAAAAGAACCAGGAAGATTTATTTGTGTGCATCGAGGTAGCTTAAATCTGAAAATGTTTTCATTAAAGTGAATAATTGCGAGTGTTTTGAGTCTGCAGGATTCAGGGAGCTATGAAAAAGTTCTGGAAGATTTTGCTTTAAAACTTTAAGTGATGGAAAAAATTCTGAAAAATTGGAAAACTTATGATGATGATTTATGAACGTCAGACACTGAAAACTAATCGGAAAGTTACTAAAATAAGCTGTAAAATATCTTGAACTTTTGTAGTTTATTTTCGTAACTTTAATTAGATTTAATTCGAGTAGATTTAATTTAAATAGATTATTTCAGCATTTGCAGGTTATGCGAAATAATTTTTATACTGAAATGAATTTATGCCTTCTTGAGTAAAGGTTGAAAATATAAATTCAATATTTTAATGAATTTTTTAATTTTAAAAAATTATTTTTTATTTTTTAGAAATTTATTTCTAAAAACTAGTAAATAAATTTATTAAAATATAATTAAAAAATTCCGCAAAATTTATTCTAAAGTGCCCAATAATTTTTCTTATTTATTAAACCCCAAATTTTTGTTTACATTCTTATCTCCATAAAAAAATACACACTCGAAAAAATAAACAAAAAATAAAATTGCAGTGCTTATCCAGACAGCATCACAATAGAAAGTGTCGACCCGATAAAAATCCAATTGACTTCATAAAAAAAATTCTGTGAAATCTGCCGACTTGAAGAAAAACAAACAAAACCAACGAACTTGATAAAAAAATATTCTTGAATAAGAAATTTTTGATTTCGAAGGAAAAAAAGGAACGAGGAGAAAATTTATGTACACATTTTTTGTGTGTTTTTGTTAGGAATTTTGGTGAATTTCTTGTCGGATTTTTGAGATAACAGATTTAATTTTGTAAAAGTTAAAATAACAAAGATTTTTTAAGAAATGAAAAAAGTGCTGAATTTTTGTGATTTATTTGTGGTAAAAATTCATAAAAAATTTAAAATTTTACTGACATTTCATGAAAAATTCATTAAATTTTTTCCTTTGAGTATTCAAATTTATTTTCAATTGCACAAAATCAATACGAAAAAGAATATTAACTTAATTTGCATTCGAGCATCTCCATCATCCTCATTCATAACCCAATTAAAAATCAAAAATAAATTTCTCTCAGCCTGATTATTAAAAATTCTCTTTTCAATTTTTCTCTTTAATTACAGAAAATAATAAAAATCAGTGAATCATCAAAATATATTCAATTTTGTAGATCAAATCTTTAATCAAAGCCCAGTAAAATTTAAATCGTGAATCCTTAAAGTGTATCCCAAATTTTTGTGGTTAGAAAATCTTAAAGTGCAGTGAATTATCGTAGAAATTTTTTAAAGTTTAACCTTATCGTAGAAAAATATTTAAAATTAAAATATTTTTAAACGTAGAAAATTTAAAGCAAAAAAAAAATCTTCAACATTTTTTTGTAAAATAAAAATTATTAAAAAAGTTTTGTAAAGAAATTTTCGAGCATCAAAAAAAATTGTGCATCAATAAAAATTAATTCTCATCAAAAGCAGCCACCGTCATCCAAGCATAAATACGAAAAAAAATTTATATACAAAAAATAATAAAACAAAAGCGAAATAAGAATAAAATAAAGAAAATAAGCAGCCCCAGTGAGAGTGGATTTTGTGAAAATTATAAAAGTTTGAGCCGCAATACAAAAAAAAAATTCAATTTAAAAAGGAAAATCGCAAGCAATAAAAAAATTTCTGGAATAAAAAGTGTGCAGCACTGAAAAAAAATTTATTACACAAATAAATAAAATAAGAAAAAGGAAAAATTCTTTGTTGTTCTTTGAATATCCAGCATAAGCTATAAGAAATATTTCTGTGTGCTTTTTTTCATTTACGTAAAAGTGATAAGGAAAAAATAATAAAAATAATAATAATGGAGCATCAACAGCAACAACAGCATCAAGATATGGCATCAGGATCGCCCGCTGAGCTTAAAAATGATCCAGGGTGAGTAATCGACTGCTGTGAACTGTGCACATATATAAAAAAAAACTTTCACTACGAGTGTTTTTAATGAGTGCGTAAGTGAAATGAATGAATGGATGAATGGACAGAGGGAGGAGGCTGTCTCCTCTGGTTTTTTGTTTTCGGATATACAGCGACAAAGGGTTGACAGTTGACAATTCCAAGAGCTTTACAAATTACTTTTTACTTACATGTGCTTATGATTGTGTATACATACATGTGAATGGGTTTTGTTCATTTTATTTTATGACTAAAAATAGAGTTGAAGGAAATTCTCATGTTACAAATTTTGACTTGAGTTAATTACAGCCTGTTTCTTTTGTTTGATAATTTTTGAATGTAATTTAGAAAGAAATTTCTTGTTTCCGGTGATAAATGACTATATATTAAGTTCAAGATTGTTTTTCTTGTCTCAAAGTTCACATTAAGAAGTACTGTTACGTTGTAAGTTTTGGATGAAATTATAAAATTAAGAAACATGCTGGGGCGTTGCCAGGGAGAGGTCTAAGAGGGTCAGGACCCCTCTTCTAAAATCGAAATTCGAATTTTTTTACATGGGAAGAAATCAATAGATTCTTTTTTATTTGTGAATTTTTTTCTTCAAAATTTAAAAAATTTTAAATGTTTAAAATTTGAAAAGTTTAAAATCCAAATTTGAAAAATTTAAAATCAAAATTTGGAAAATTTAAAATCTAAATTTGAAAAACTTAAAATCTAAATTTGAAAATTTAAAAAAATTCAAAATCTAAATTTAATAATTAGAAAAAATTAATTCGATTTTAAAATTTTGAAAATTCAGTTTTTTTTAATTCTTAAATTTAAATTTTGAATTTTTTAAAATTTACAAATCTAGATTTTAAGTTTTTCAAATTTAAAAAAATAAATTTATTAAATTTTCACTAAATTACACAAGAGCTCAATAGAGCTCTGTCTCGATGTATATATCGAATAAAGCGCCAAGTCACAGCCATTAAAAGTGGCGAAAATACTCAAAATTTCTAAGCGGTTGTAACTTGATTCTAAGTAGGTGTTAAAGGTGTTAACCTTTAAAATTGTACCGCTCGGTTACAAAATGTGTGAATTTAATCAAATTTTATCTAAATTCTAATGAACTCTCTTACAAACATTTATAAATGATATTAATTTTGAAATATTTACACATGAAATCCTATACAAACAAAATATTGAAATATTTACACAAACAAAGTTCCTTTGAAATGCCTTTTAGAAGGAAGAAGATAAAGGAAACGTGTGGGATACTTTTAATTAAAGGATCCAAATGTCCTTTTTGTGATAAAATATATCATATTTACAATTACATTTGAAATGATAAGGAACAAATTTTTTGACATTTTAGATATCTGATCTTATATTTTGAGACATTTAACCTATTATTCAGAAATTTAACCTCAAATTTGATAATCGATTCACAATTTGATCCTTCATTTCTGACATTCTTCCTTTATATCTCTCTCCATTCAGTCTACTAGTGGACTACAGACAATTAAAAACTTTACATCCACATTTATCTTTAATATTCACTACAGAAAAATTTGTCCCCAGTTCCACGTGCAGCACAATCTGTTAAAGTACTTAAAAAGTACACAAAAAAGTCATGAACAAAAAACTTCCTTTTTTAAGAACATAAATCCATCCAAGATAGGAAATTCTAAGAAAAATGTGAAGAGAAAAAAATTGAAATGAAAAATTAAGTGAAATAAAATCATTCCGTAAATGCGTTGTGTCGACATCGTCATGCTCTTAATTAGTATTTTATCTTTGCTGCTTCGTTTTTTCTGTGTCGCGTCATTGTGTGTACACATTTGTAGGAGCACTGCAGAGACTGAAGGGAGGTCTGAATGTGTCAACAAAAGAAGAGATAGAGACACAAATGTGTGTGTGTGTAAGTGTGGGTGAGAAAAGCACAGTCAAGCAGCCATGGAAGAAGAAAATTGAAATAAACGTCTCATTAATCATAAAAGAAAGGAACAGTAAATGATAAAAATAATGCGATGAGTTTTGGAGGAAGTAAAATAAAGCAAAAGAAACTTAATGTGAGAGAATTTTCTTTCATTTTTGGTTCACAATTAAAAATATAGAGGGGGGTTAGGAGTTTTGGTGGGTTGAAAAGTTGACTTTGTGTCCTAGTTGGTCATGTTTGGTGTGCTGACTGTCTAAAATAAAAATAACAAAATATAAAAAAATTAGTTAGCAATACTTGAGCTGTAATTTCAGTCAAGGACGTTACTGGGGTAGCAAGAGGATGGTGACCCAGGACTAAAGCTTAAGGCACCATGATTTAAAGAAAAAAATTGACACTTGAACACGAAAATCCTTGCTGAGCGATTAAAAGGTGTATTCAATAATTTTTTCCGTAAGCAATGGACATACCTAAGGGGGGAAGGATGCCCCCTTCCGTAAGGACCCAAACTACCTCGAAACTGCACCCATGAACTGGGCCAACTTGAAATCTAGATTCCAATCCAGCTAAATCAAACAATTGCGCTCCAATTCCACATCTCCATTAGTGACTTCCTACCTAATTCCTTTCCTCTTCCTACTCGTCAACAATCTTTTTTATTCCTTCTTTACTTCTTATTCAACCAGCTTATTTCTATTTAACGTATAACTCAAGATATAATTTTTTCTTCCATCCACGATGTAAGACGCTACTGATGCTGATGATGTTTGAGTTTGTTCTTTTGTGTGTGCTTTGTTTTCTGATCCAGTGGAGAATTTTCTCATGGAATTTAATTTTTTTAAAGAGCGAACGTGCAGAAATTTTTCTTTCCTTTTCACATTCATGCTTCCTTGTCTGTTGTTGTTGCTCTTAGGGATATCTGACTTAAACGTGTGTACAATTATTTTTTTGGAGAATATGAGGGGGATCGAAGGTTGAATTTATTTTAATTTAAGATTATTTGCTACAAAAAATTTTCATGATCATCAAAATTTTTGACCAAAAAAATTTTCAGCCAAGAAAGCTGAATCATCTCCTCATAAAAAAAGAAAAAAAGTTCCGCATCCAATGAAATGTAAACTTCCATAAAAATATAAAACAGTAAAGAAAAGATTCAAGTAAGAAGATAAATTGCGGATTTTTACGACTCCCTAAATGACGTAGTTTTTGTAATAATTTTTAAGCACCGATGCTCACAAGGTGTAGTAGTAATGCTATTCATAAAATTTGATTTACTGATAAGAAGAAAATACGATTGTGATGAAAAACGTAATTTGGTGACTAAACAATATTCGGAAGGCACTGTGTTTGAAAGTATGTAATTAATATGATGAGAGTGTGGGTGTGCTAGTTAATAATAGATGGGAAATGAGGAATTATTTGCAACCCGTTGGGGATATTATGATTTAGTTTGGGATTTGGATTTTATTTTGATAACTATGGTAACTAGGCGGTGAACAAAAGTAAAACAACATGATAGACATTTGAATTTGTATGGGTGGACGTATGTCAAATAAGATTGTAGATGATTGACGTACAATTTGTCATGCAACTTGTCATGCATTGTTCCAATGACAAAATTTTAAAAACATTTAGTAAATAAATCACTGTAGTTAGGTTGAGTAGAGTTGCATTCTTGGTATATGTTTCTTACCCTGAGACCGGTTTCTCGGTATATAATTACCTCTATCGTAGGGTGTATACCCCTCCCCCTACCCTAGGGCATACACCTACTTCTATCCGTACCCTATACTAGTGGTACACTCTAGGATAAGAAAGAGGTAGGGGTATACCGAGTAACTGGGTCCTGAGTTCGAAACTCACTGAAATTGTTACTAAAAATTTAATTTTTAATCAATCCATCAATTTGTAACAAAGCAGTGAAAAATTTTCCCTAACAAGCTCATTAAGTCACACACAAAATCTGATAAAATCCCCAAACTAGAACATGATTAAGTCATACAAAATCAAATTAACTACCACATTCAAGGCACACCATACATCACAGTAAGCATCTTAAATAACTTGCTAAATATTTTTGCGTAATTTCTATTAAACTAATTTCTTTTGTAAACGAGAAAGAAAAGCTCGAAAAAACGACCTTAAATTATTCTTTATGAGACATGCAAACAGCAAGAGAAAAAGAAACAGTCACACAGAATCTTGATTACAAATAAATAAATTGTAATGTTAACCCTCGAAAAAAAAATTAACCTTCAGTATGCTTTACTTCTTTTTTCATGCCCGCTAGGCTCAAATGGTCGTAAAGAGTAAAGTTGATGAGATATAACATTTATAGTAAAAGTGTTTTTGGAACAAAATATATACAACAAAATGTGTGTGTTTGTGTGTGGGAGTGAGAAGGATGATGTAAACAGGGACAAAAAAAAGTGAGAGAAAAATCCGATACAGAAAAAAAGTTCTACCCTTGAAAAATGTAACATCGGTCTCGTACATAACTTACGTGAAAAATCTTTTTCCTTTTTTATTTCCGATTCATTCTAACAAACCCATTCATCCCACTTTCAATTGCTTTTGCTCGAGATTTTGATGATGTTTATGGAGATTTTATTTTGGTGCGATTGACTGCTTTTGGGCGTGTCGGAAGGGGGGGTTATTTGGAAAGCTTTAAAAAAATTCAATAATTTTTGGAAGCTTTGGTCATCTGAGACATCTTTGTAACAACCCTGGAATTAAAGTTTCCACAAAAAATGCCCTTTAATCCTTTACTAATCTTACCACTTTAAAAATGCTTACTAACCCTCCCCAATCCCTCCAAAACTTTCAACTTTATTTTTTCTTCCTCATTTTTTCACATTACACTTCTTACATCAAGGTTATTACCGTCATTTGGAGCTAAGAAACGAATGAGGAAGAAACGAAATCTTTCCATTCCTTCCTTTTTATTGCCATTATTTGCGACTGTGTGTGTGTATTTGTGTGTGCGAGCTTTTAAACAGCAAATGTCTGCTTATGAAACATTAATTCCATTCCCATTCTATCAATTTTTTTCGTTTTGTTCTTATTCCATTGCTAAACTGTTTTATTTTTTCCTTTTCGTGAAACATGATTTATGGACATTGCCCGGTAGAACTTCTTCTGCATTGTGCTCGATTTTAATAATCTGAATGGGATGTTTGAATTCGTACAAGTGGGGCATAGTCAAATGAGAATTTTCGTAAAAAATAATGTAATGGAGAGTTAACCGGTTACATTGTGGTCTTTGGAATGATTTAGAGTGAAAGTTTTAGATAATTTTGACAAAATTAATTTAATTTTAAATTTTAGAAATTAAAAAAAATTTTAATTTAAAAAAATTCAATTTGTGAAATTTAAAAAAATTCTAAATTTGAGAAATATATAAATTTTGAAACACTAAAAATTGAAAAATATAAAAATTTTATGATATTTAAGATTTAATCAAATTTGAAATTTTATTCAAATTTAAAATTTAATCAAATTTGAAATTTTATTCAAATTTAAAATTTATTCAAATTTGAAATTTTATTCAAATTAAAAATTTAATCAAATTTGAAATTTTGTTCAAATTTAAAATTTAATCAAATTTGAAATTTTATTCAAATTTAAAATTTGAGTCAATTTTGAAATTTTAATCAATTTAATTTTTTTAATAAAAATCAAAAAAATTAGGATTTTTTAAACAAAAAATAATTTTTTTTTGTGTTTTTGTGATCACTAAAATTTAGTTTTTTGAAGAGATTAACAACATATTTCCTATAATTTCAACACAATATCCACGAAAGGGATACGAAAAGGGGTCATGTTTGTGAACGAATAGTGAATGTAAATGTCCGTACATGCAGTCATGAACAAAGAAGCTTAAACTTCTAGCAAACAAATTTTGAATGAATGAAAGAGCCCAAAAAACATGGGACAGAGTCTATATTTGTGTGTGTGTGTTTCTGTGAATATAAAAGGAAGGGCTACATAAGTTTCATTCAGCAAAAAATATTTATGACTTTTTCTCCCCTTATTTTTGAATGGTGTCGCTTTTTTATATTCAAATAAAAATCTCTTTGGTGTGTGAATTAAAAAGGAAGGCAAAAAAGTCTTTCACGGCAAAATAAAAGTTCTTTGGGGGTTTATGGGTGGATGGGTGAATGAATCGAAAACTTTTTTTATTCAGTTTTGCTCTCTGAAGGCTCTTTAAAGTGGATACTCTTATTGAAGTTCAGTTTTCTTGGTTTTTATTGATTTTATTGAATTATTTTGTCATTAGAAATTCTAATAATGCAATTTTCTATTTTAATGAGATTTAAATTGGAGCAAATATTGCATGATGATTATATTATTTTCAAAGAGAATTTAATCATGAATTTTTCATCAAAGTTGGAAGTAATTTTTGCCAGAAAAGGTCTTTTCAGTTATTATTGCCAATTATATGTGAAATTTCTATAATCTATTGACATCTCCGATGACTTAAAGTGTAAAATTAACAAAAAATTGTTCGTTTGTGAATTAAAGAGCTCCGGAAGTTATCAAAATAGCACATTAAAAGTTCTTTTTCCTACTTGCAATCATTTTGACTAGCAGTCCTCCTGCATATACCCCAAACATTACTTATTAATAAACATCATTTGCAATTGAGGCAGATTTCTTCAAAGAAAGCTTCTGGATTATGGAAATAACAGCATAGCGATGAACTGATTAAAAAGAAACCTCTACAAATAACGACAATTTTTCTGCATGCATTGACTAACTCATACATTCTGATACAGGGTTGATAAATGGAATATAACTAAAATCAAGCAAGATCGTACCCAATCTCCTGGGTACCATACCCTGGGTAGGTAGGATATACCATGTGAAGGATGGGGGGTGGTAGGTGGATACCCATGGGTACACCGTACCTACCCAGCGTAGGGTAACCCGGCACCAATTTTAGACCAAGCCATATCTTCTTAACAACCCTGCATTAATATTCTCTAGAAATCAGGATTCTGAAAAGAATTATGTACACAGACAATCTTCATCTACGTTAACCACATTTAAGTGCCTTCCTATTACCAAGTTTTGTTCCTTTTCCATACATTATAATAATTTTTCCCTCCATTTTCGCAATTGAGCCTGCCACATTTTCAGCTCTCATTTCGCCATCTGTACACATGCATGAATACACTCGCTATCAACTTCATATACTGATATTAACTTTACGGAAGGGCGGATGAAAGCAGATAGATAACAGAAAAAAAGGATAAGCAAAAATAGAGAACGAGAAATCCATGTGCAAGCACAATATACAGCGCACAGTGTGAGTGAGAAAGAGGATATGATAAAAAAATCCTATAAAGACAATTTATTCCATTTCAAGTGTCCCAGAAAACATTCTTTTATATTCTCTACTGTCTCTTTACTTCTTTCTGTGTGTGAGAATGTGCACAACAAACAAGCACAAGAAGGAAGAAAAAGAGGAATAAAAAAGAAGAAGATTTTCATTTTTTATATTTGAAACAATTGAAATTGCTTCCGCAAGTGCTACAAGCTGTAGATGAACAAAAAAAAATGTAAGAGAGAATATAAAATGTAATATAAAGAGGGAGAAGGAATGAGAGATGTGAAGTGAACTGTATACGTATTTACCAGGTCTTTGGGTATTTCCCGCAGAAGCCGTAGTTGAAGATTGTGATGATGAAGAATTTTCAGATTAATTTGGATGCTCATCGGTTTGTCTGGAATTTAGACGTTGGATGCTAGACGGGGTTGGTGGTGCCTTACTTCTAAAAGCTGGTGTTCGTCTTATCACTAGATTTTCACATAGAATAAATTCTTGTGCTTGAGATTCCTCCATCCTTTAAGTATTAGACGTTAGTAGATGCGCCCTAGAAAGTCCAAAAAATTAGAATTTTACACCCCAAAAATGCGCCAAAAACCACGAAAACCATTCAATTTCCTCTCTTTATTTCTGAAAATGATTGAGATAACAAGCACCGACTACATGAACATGGATTTTATCGCAAAGCTTTTCCATAAATTCTTTTATTTTGTTGAAACTTTTTTTTTCACCCATCCTCGAAAATAAAGCAACACACAGAGAGACTGTTAAAAATAAGAGCTAAAAACAGAACGTTAAAAAATTGATTTTAATCGGATTGAGGGGAAATTTTAAGTTACTTATGTAAGCTTTACGCTAAGAACAATTGATTTAATGTATTTATTACTATTTAATTTGATGCTGAAGAACGGGATATTTTAATCTGTTTTTGATGTGCTGTGTTCATCTGGGTTTTTAGTAAATATTTACTGTCCAATTTGTGATGCATGACTATTGTGAATTCCCAGTATTTTAGGAAATTGAAAAAGTGAACTGATCTGAGTTTTAATATACATTTTAACTTCCACGCATTGCGTGCAAGTTATTGTATTCACTTTTTTTGAGATTTTCACTAATTTTGATTTTTTGAGTCAACGGAAGCATGAATCTTTACGTTTTTGGTCTCATATGACAGGTATTGAAAATATCTATTACCTGAGGTATGTTTGGTTCCAGTCAGTTCCGTTGCGTTGGAACTAGACGCAAAAAACCGTTAAAAACCAAAAATTTGTATGGAAAATTTTTTATGCGGTGACTTTCATACAATTTCTTGTATCTGATACGATAGGCCGTACCTTAAAACCAAAAAGCGCTACTTAACATCTGAACTTTATGTCCATTTAGTGACCGAAAAATGCAAAAAACATGATTTTTTATGACAGTTGCGCCATTTTTGATTCCGCACTGGAATTAACATTTCAAGCCTTGAAATAGGCATAAAATGAAAGATCAAATCAGGATCTACATTTAATATCCGCTATGTTGGTACTTTAGAAGCTCCTGTAAAAAGTTACAGCATGAAAAAGATTGTTATAAAAATTATAACACTTTTGTTTACGTTACGTAAAATCCTTATGTTACGTAAAATTACGTAAGGTGAATTTCACTTAAAAATATTTGAATGGACATAGAGGCTGTAGATGTTTACTGGATCTCGTTTTACTGGACATAGAGGCTATAGATCATTACTGGATCTTGTTTAATTGGACATAGAGGCTGTAGATCATTACTGGATCTTATTTTTATTGGACATAGAGGCTGTAGATGTTTACTGGATCTCGTTTTACTGGACATAGAGGCTGTAGATCATTACTGGATCTCGTTATACTGGACATAGAGGCTGTAGATGTTTACTGGATCTTGTTTAATTGGACATAGAGGCTGTAGATGTTTACTGGATCTTGTTTAATTGGACATAGAGGCTGTAGATCATGACTGGATCTTATTTTATTGAACATAGAGGTTGTAGATCATGACTGGATCTTATTTTATTGAACATAGAGGTTGTAGATGTTTACTGGATCATATTTTTACTGGACATAGAGGCTGTAGATGTTTACTGGATCATATTTTATTGGTCATAGAGGCTGTAAATGTTTACTGGATCTCGTTTTACTGGACATATAGGCTGTAGATGTTTACTGGATCTTGTTTAATTGGACATAGAGGCTGTAGATCATTACTGGATCTTATTTTTATTGGACATAGAGGCTGTAGATGTTTACTGGATCTCGTTTTACTGGACATATAGGCTGTAGATGTTTACTGGATCTTGTTTAATTGGACATAGAGGCTGTAGATCATTACTGGATCTTATTTTTATTGGACATAGAGGCTGTAGATCATTACTGGATCTTATTTTATTGAACATAGAGGCTGTAGATGTTTACTGGATCATATTTTTACTGGACATTGAGGCTGTAGATGTTTACTGGATCATATTTTTACTGGACATAGAGGCTGTAGATGTTTACTGGATCTCGTTTTACTGGACATAGAGGCTGTAGATCATCACTGGATCTTATTTTTATTGGACATAAAAACTGTAGATGTTTACTGGATCTTGTTTAATTAGACATAAAGGCTGTAGATGTTTACTGGATCTCGTTTTACTGGACATAGAGGCTGTAGATCATCACTGGATCTTATTTTTATTGGACATAAAGACTGTAGATGTTTACTGGATCATATTTTATTGGACATAGAGGCTGTAGATGTTTACTGGATCTCGTTTTACTGGACATAGAGGCTGTAGATCATTATTGGATCTTATTTTTATTAGAAATAAAGGCTGTAGATGTTTACTGGATCTTATTTTTATTAGAAATAAAGGCTGTAGATGTTTACTGGATCATATTTTTACTGGACATAGAGGCTTTAGATGTTTACTGGATCATATTTTTACTGGACATAGAGGCTGTAGATGTTTACTGGATCATATTTTATTGGTCATAGAGGCTGTAAATGTTTACTGGATCTTGTTTAATTAGATATAAAGGCTGTAGATGTTTACTGGATCTTGTTTTTCTGGACATAGAGGCTATAGATCATTACTGAATCTCGTTTTTATTGGACTTAGAGGCTGTAGATGATTGAAACATATTTTGGTGGGAAAATTTTCAAATATTTTGACCGTTAAAAAATTTGAATTTTGAAAAATCGTTAAATGGCAAACCATTTTATTATATGAAAATTTACCTCAAAAATTGTTAATTATAATAATAATAATAGTTCATTAAGTACATTCATTAAGTTCATTAAAAATGCGGGAAATGTTCAAATATATTTTGACCGTTAGAAATTTTGAATTTTTAAAAACCGTTAAATGACAAACCATTTTAATGTATGAAAATTCACCGCAAAAATTGTTAATAATTCTATAACTAATGATTTTCAAGTGCATTAAAAACACGGAAAATTTTCAAATATATTTTGACCGTTAGAAAATTTGAATTTTAAAAGCGAGCGTAGCTCAAGCTCGACTCTACTGTGATCCATGTAAAAACTGTAATTCTTAACAAGTCGAGCGAGCGTAGCTCAAGCTCGACTCTACTGTGATCCATGTAAAACTGTGATTCTAAACAAGTCGAGCGAGCGTAGCTCAAGCTCGACTCTACTGTGATCCGTATAAAAACTGTAATCCTTAACAAGTCGAGCGAGCGTAGCTCAAGCTCGACTCTACTGTGATCCGTGTAAAAACTGTAATTCTTAACAAGTCGAGCGAGCGTAGCTCAATCTCGACTCTACTGTGATCCATGTAAAACTGTGATTCTAAACAAGTCGAGCGAGCGTAGCTCAAGCTCGACTCTACTGTGATCCATGTAAAAACTGTAATCCTTAACAAGTCGAGCGAGCGTAGCTCAATCTCGACTCTACTGTGATCCATGTAAAACTGTGATTCTAAACAAGTCGAGCGAGCGTAGCTCAAGCTCGACTCTACTGTGATCCGTATAAAAACTGTAATCCTTAACAAGTCGAGCGAGCGTAGCTCAAGCTCGACTCTACTGTGATCCGTGTAAAAACTGTAATTCTTAACAAGTCGAGCGAGCGTAGCTCAAGCTCGACTCTACTGTGATCCGTATAAAAACTGTAATCCTTAACAAGTCGAGCGAGCGTAGCTCAAGCTCGACTCTACTGTGATCCATGTAAGAACTGTAATTCTTAACAAGTCGAGCGAGCGTAGCTCAAGCTCGACTCTACTGTGATCCATGTAAAAACTGTAATCCTTAACAAGTCGAGCGAGCGTAGCTCAAGCTCGACTCTACTGTGATCCGTGTAAAAACTGTAATTCTTAACAAGTCGAGCGAGCGTAGCTCAATCTCGACTCTACTGTGATCCATGTAAGAACTGTAATTCTTAACAAGTCGAGCGAGCGTAGCTCAAGCTCGACTCTACTGTGATCCGTATAAAAACTGTAATCCTTAACAAGTCGAGCGAGCGTAGCTCAAGCTCGACTCTACTGTGATCCGTGTAAAAACTGTAATTCTTAACAAGTCGAGCGAGCGTAGCTCAAGCTCGACTCTACTGTGATCCGTATAAAAACTGTAATCCTTAACAAGTCGAGCGAGCGTAGCTCAAGCTCGACTCTACTGTGATCCATGTAAGAACTGTAATTCTTAACAAGTCGAGCGAGCGTAGCTCAAGCTCGACTCTACTGTGATCCATGTAAAAACTGTAATCCTTAACAAGTCGAGCGAGCGTAGCTCAAGCTCGACTCTACTGTGATCCATGTAAAACTGTGATTCTAAACAAGTCGAGCGAGCGTAGCTCAAGCTCGACTCTACTGTGATCCGTATAAAAACTGTAATCCTTAACAAGTCGAGCGAGCGTAGCTCAAGCTCGACTCTACTGTGATCCGTGTAAAACTGTAATTCTTAACAAGTCGAGCGAGCGTAGCTCAAGCTCGACTCTACTGTGATCCATGTAAAAACTGTAATTCTTAACAAGTCGAGCGAGCGTAGCTCAAGCTCGACTCTACTGTGATCCATGTAAAAACTGTAATCCTTAACAAGTCGAGCGAGCGTAGCTCAAGCTCGACTCTACTGTGATCCATGTAAAAACTGTAATCCTTAACAAGTCGAGCGAGCGTAGCTCAAGCTCGACTCTACTGTGATCCATGTAAAACTGTGATTCTAAACAAGTCGAGCGAGCGTAGCTCAAGCTCAAGCCGTATACACTGTATGCTACTATGATTTAAAATGAGAAAAAATGCGACATTACACTTTGAGATTTGGAAAATCTGGAATTGGCTGGAATTTTTTAGTTGACTTGAAGGGGGTCTATGGGGGTCCCAAAAAATTCGAAAAAAATGTCATTTTTGAGCTAATTTCAAAATTAAATTTCCATATAAGGATTTAATCAAGTTAAATTAAGTTTTTGACATAAAATCTATCATAATAAGATCTTTATTTTAAGCTCCCACGTAAATTAATAATTAATAATTTTGCTCAGATTAAGAAATCAGTTTTTCGTATTTTGTGAGAAAGAGAGGTAAAACAGCCAAAAATGTTCTATGCAGAAAAGTTTGTGCCTGAAATTCTACATCATGTTCAAAAAACGGAATTGAAATTAGTTGAGGCATTGTCGAGAAAATCGCAAAATACACTTTCTGTAAGCAAGCAAACAAGCAAACAAGTTAATCAGCAAGAAATAGCCAAAACGAGACATCGTTGAAACTTCTAGTTTTTTTGCAATCGATCCGTGCCGCCCTACAGAAGAACTGATTAGATTTTGGGCATGGTAGGAATAGCCGTTGCTTCTGAAAAAGCAAAAAACCTTCTTTTCCATACAAAATGTGAAATTCAAAGGTTGCTATGATTTTTGAAAATTTCGACTGAAAAAAATTCAAAAAATTGGAAAATCCCCCCCCCCCCCTGGTATATGAAAATTATGCGAGATTCGACAACCCCTGTGATCTATAAACAGTCGAACGAGCGGAGCGAGATTCGACAACCCCTGTGATCTATAAACAGTCGAACGAGCGGAGCGATATTCGACAACCCCTGTGATATATAAACAGTCGAACGAGCGGAGCGAGATTCGACAACCCCTATGATCTATAAACAGTCGAACGAGCGGAGCGAGATTCGACAACCCCTGTGATCTATAAACAGTCGAACGAGTGGAGCGAGATTCGACAACCCCTGTGATCTATAAACAGTCGAACGAGCGGAGCGAGATTCGACAACCCCTGTGATCTATAAACAGTCGAACGAGCGGAGCGAGATTCGACAACCCCTGTGATCTATAAACAGTCGGACGAATAAAAAATTCGAACGGAGCTCGAATGTAATAGTTCGGACGAAGTCCGAAAAAAAAATTTTTCCCAAGCCCTTAGAAGACTAAGGATATGTGAGAAAATTTTATTTTTTTTATACTGTAATCTATAAACAGTCGGACGAGCGAAGCGAGATCCGACAACCCCTGTGATCTATAAACAATCATACTAGCGGAGTTCGAACGAGACTTCGAATATACAAAAAAACTTTAGAGTTTAATCACAAAAATTCGAGCGAAGCTCGAATATAAATAGTTCGAACGCAGTTCGGACTAGGTTGAGCGAAGCTCACAAATTTTTACGTCCTGAACGTAGCGAAGCGAAGTGAAGGCGTGAAAATTTTCCCAAGCCGTATGTACAGTACGGGAATAATTTACGGTGAAGTGATAAAAAATTTATAGAATACTTTGTGTCATAAACTACGGCTCGCCTTGGGATCTATATCAACTGGCGAGCGTAGCTCGCCTTTGGATCGGTATCAACTGGCGAGCGTAGCTCGCCTTTGGATCGATATCAACCGGCGAACGTAGCTCGCCTTTGGATCGATATCAACCGGCGAGCGTAGCTCGCCTTTGGATAGGTTATTGCCGTTGGCGAGCGTAGCTCGCCACGTGGAAGTTTGTGGTGTGATCTATACATCGTGTTTTTTAAAATTTGTTTCTAATAGCTGTTTTATCTAAAATTTAATCAAAATTTAAATAATTAATTTAGAAAATATAAAAAAATACTTAGGAGGTGTGAGTTCGAGTCTTAAAAGTTACGTTCAACAATAATATCGGAAGTAAACCGTCCCTATGAATATTTTTTGCATTTTTTCCCTAGCTTTAGGGATTATCTGAGATATAAATTATAGCTGATCATCTGCTTGGTTTTTCAGAAAACTGTCCTCTATTTTTGTAATTTCTCGCCTGTTCTTTGAAATCTTGAAATTGTCCTCTATTTTAGTATATACTCTTCTTCTTTGTGAATATGCCCTCTATTTCCAAAATTTAGCCACTTTACACTCAAGTACCTGTATATCTGGTCAGAGGATTTTTAAAGGGGGTGTGTTTAGACACATTAGTTAAAAAAAAATGTTTAAAAATATGTATGAAATTTTAATCCAAAGGGGATGGCTACTCTCCTATATCTGGTCACTCTAGCTATAATTTGAATTTTCTCATAAATTTTAAAAACAATTGCACACATGGACATTACAAGCCTCATTATAATCACAATCTCTTCTAAAATTACTATTATTTCAGTCACAAATCCATTAAATTCTATATAAACAATAATAACAGCAGTGCATGCGATAAAAATCTCTAACGAACCTAATCTCAATCACTTAAACCGACAGCAATAGACTGGCATAAGGCTTATTATACAAAAGATTACATCGTCAAAATAGAACAATACAATAATAAAATGCACATATATAGACTCGGGTATAAAATCTACAATAATCTTCGCCACATAAAAGTCAATAATTGATAACATCAAGTGACGGAAAAATCACTTTCATGAGGCGTAGAAATTCTATTCTGAAATCAATCTCAATCACAATGATGAAAATAAAACTGTAGAAAACAAGAAATTACTCGGTTCAGTCGCATTACTATTATTACAATCATCATAGTCATCATCGGCAGGCAATGCTTGTAATCACAATAGGAGAATTATTTATATCTCAAAGTTTCTTTTCATTTCCAGCAGCTAAAATGAGAGCTTTTGTCTAAAGGAAAAAAGGACGAATGCAGGAAAAAAGTATGATGAGGTATAATGGTTAGGTAGTTGGAATCAAAACTATAGCGCATTTTGGGGCATAGTGGGGTATTCAGGTGCTTTTCGTGGGGCAATTTGGTGGGTTTTTCAGAGTCATAGCCAAAAGAATGCTAAATTTATTTTGAAGTATAATTTACTAGCTATTTTGAATAATTTTTTGACTTATATAATTGGGGTTATCCTACTTCAAATAACTGGCAACTGACCCCAATGGTGGGATTACTAATTTCTTCATTATACTCTATAGCTTTGTTTCTGGTTAGCTTGGGATATTCTTCCATAAATAGGCTGACCATCTGCTTGGTTTTTCAAAAGACTGTCCTCTATTTTTGAAATTTGTCCTCTGTCCTCTGAAAGGTTCAATTTGTCCTCTACGCTTTCAAAAAATATCTGGTCACTCTATTCATAATATAGGCAATTAAGTCTACTGTTCTCAAAAAATTGCTTTAACTCTCAAAATATCTTTAAAGCTATACTAGGCTTAATGGAAGAGTTTGGTGGTCAAAAAATATGAGTAAGTTATATATTCAGATATTTGTCAAATGCTAAAATATAAATTATTTATTAGTGACTTAAAAAGACTTGAAAAGTCTAGGTTCAGATCCTTGCAATTTAGAATTTTAAATCATACGTGAGATGACCACTTCTTTTTAATTTTTTTTTATTAAAAAAAGTTTTCTAAATTTTGAAGCGTCTTCTTTTTTTGAAGAGTCACGAGCTGATAAGAGTAACTTTCATTAATCATCTCATCCTCAACACCTTGAAAAATAATCCCAAACCCCATGCTTCCATCCATTACCCAATAATCCACATTCATATTTGCAAATAATTCCGCTACCTCAAAGAAAAGCTTCAATTCCCTCAGTATGAATTTGCAAATAGAAGAAAATCCTCTTTCCATCCGCAAATCAAACAGAATAGCTGGATATTATAGGAACAGTACAAAGACTGACTAGAAAGAAAAAATAAATTTCCTTTATGCTATTTGACTATACCGGAATTAATAACGATGATTACTGAGTTGTTCCTCTGTCTTTTTTTACATTGATTGCCGTGTGCTGTTAAGCTCCAATTTTAGTTTCTCCCTCATTCGTTGTATTTCTTTGCTTCAATTCTTTTGTCGTTTTTCTTTCTTGTCTTCGTCTGCGTCGTCAATTTCAAATTGCTTTTTTTTTTTGCAGAAACAAAAATGCGATGGGAAATTTCTCAATTGTTTTCCCATGATAATGATTTTCGTGTTATTATCGTAGCTGCTTTTTTCCCTTCTTTGCTTCTCTGTTTTGAGAATGATATGAGTATGCCTATAAACGTATGCGCTTTCTGTTGTGGAAAGTTTTTCTTGTTTTTCTAAATGAAACGTGATTATTTGAATATTTTTTGTTTTCGGAAAATGATTATATGCTATATTTTGTAGAATGAAAGATAAATTTAAAAGATTTTAAATTCATAATTCATAAATTACATCTTGTCAAATCATAATTCATAAAAGGACTTCAAAATTAGTAAGGTTGAAGAAAAGAAACAAAAGTTTTAGGTTCGAGTCCTATCAAAAATTTTCATGAAAAAGAATTTGATAAGTTGCTTCTAAATATATTTTTTTTGGTTAAAATAACTATTCCCATTTTTTGGTATGACTGTTAAACCAAATGAAAGTGAAAGTGCGAGACGAAAATAAACATCAGTCACAAATCATTACGAGAATATTATGATGAGGTTTAGATAACAAAACAACCAGGAGCAATTGAAGCGTATTTTGCTATTCTATTTCAATATCTGAAATTTCTACAAAATCTATGTCTATATATCGATTCAAGTGTAATGGAGAAAGACATTCACTTTGACGTGCCTGAATGGTTGATGAACTTGAGTCATGTGACGTTAAAATGTTGATTTTTGTGATTTACTTCACTTTTTTTTTATTTTTTCATCTTTTGTGTATCTTTGTGTATATGCCTCGGTGTTCTATCTGCTTGAGTAATTTTTGCTCTTCAATTTTCATTTTCTTTCCCCTACTCATCGTGACGATGCTCAAGCTACACTCCGTACTTTTTTTCTATTCTTTATGATATATGAAAATAAGTGACTTAAAGTCAAATCTCGTTTTCATTTTCTATGTCATAGAAATTTTTTTTTCATACATAATCTTCTATCGCAGCACGGCAGGAAGTTGGGGAATTGAATTTTCCCTCATTAGTAAATAGATTGAAAGGAAACATCACAAAACGTGTCAGTTTTTAGAAATTAAATGTTGACAATGACAATAATAGGAGAATTTTTTTCCAGAGTTGGATTTTTGTGATTATTTTGAATTTTATAGGGAAAAAGTTGATTTTTTATACTTCACAAGAGAAATATTCGTGAGTGTTTATATATGTAGAGCTATTTGTCAAGGATTAACATATAAATTAATCAGAAATGACTTAAAAAGTTGAAATAGTCTAGGTTCAAGTCCTTGCAATTAAAATTTTAAATCATATCTTCAGTGATTGGTATTTTTGCAGTTTTTTTACATTTTTTTACTAATTTCTTTTAAATAAAACGTATTTTGTCAGATCATAGCAGACACATAGCCATGGAAAAGCAGCCCTTGATGGAAAATTTTCTTCAATTTAGTTAAAGTAAATAATTGGATCATAGTTGGGAGATTTAAGAAAGGGGCATATCCAGGGGGGGGGGGGGTTTGGTGGTCAAACCCCATACTTGTTTTGAAAAATCAATAAAAATGTACGTGAAAGTTAATTCAAAAAAATCCAAAAAAATTCCTGGAGTTAAGGATTGAGACAGCTAAGGACTAATAAGTTGTATGTATATCCACAATACGAAATAGTTTGATTTATTTAAGAATTTTTCCCCAAAAATATACATCAACCCTGAGACTGACATTGAATCACTTCCACTTTTTTCCTCACATCTTACAACAAGACGAGAGAGATGGTTCCATGTTCCATGCATGGATGCGAAAAAAAAGGCTCGTAATATTACGACAGAATAAGAATGAAAAGGTATGGAAGATGATAGGAAAGATAAATGATTTTTTCTCTCTCATTCTTCTTACATTCTTAGCTTGTGTATGAATTCAAATATTTGCGATTTGATAAGAAAATGTAAAATATAACCAGAACACAATATTTTCTCTCTGTTTACTCAAGATTTAAGTTCTTTGCCTTTAGAGGAAAGAAAAAAAAAATTATGAAATAATGAAGGCCTTTATTGTTGTTACGGAAATTTCTATGAGAAATGAGATTGGATAAACACACAAACTATAATAATTTTAGTTGGAAAAGGTAGATAAACATGAGATCTTTTCGACAGATATAGTTTTTTTGGGAGAACCAAAAAATTAATGGAATCTGGATACCTACGTGATTCTAAAATTGTTTTATCTCTACCCAATTTATCCCACAGTTTTTTGTGGCTCTTTTTTTGATGAAATGGATTTTTCATATCTGATGGAATTGGCTTAAAATAGCTTTGAACTTTTGGTCTTGTTTTGGTTTTTTTGTGGGTTGTTGTGGAAAAATGAATGAGAATGTTTAAAAAGGTTGCTTAGAATTTTTTTAAGGTCTAATAAAAAATTTCAGACGCCTTCTTCTGTCATTTTTCATAGATGTCAAAGACGTATCCAAAGGTTTTTTGGGTGAAATCCCCATTTTTCGAACCCCCTCCCCCATTTAAAATTTTGAAAAATTTGTAGCAAGGCTCATAATAGACGCACTATATTTTTAAACTAAGGGTGTAGTCAGAAGGATTTTTTATTTTATTTTCCAATCAAAAGGAGGACTGACTTCCAAAATTTCCTCTGACTACACCTTTTTTATGATTCCATCCTCTTTGGATCCCCTTCATCCTTAACTTCACCTTAAATCATTGCTAATTCTTTCACCATCTTACAATAACCTTCTAATCAAAATATCCCACAAACTAACAGCAAATATACAAGAATTTTCAGATTCCATGCAATTTCTAGCACAAAAAATGCACAAATTCGTTTAAACATAATTAACAACATGAGAAATGTACAAACAAGCTAGAGAAGTACAGTCAAATAATCGAGATTGTCGAGATAAAAATCACACATACGCGCTAAATAATAGGTGAAGTTTCGCTCCACTTTTCATTCTTTTGCTAATTCTCTAAATGATGAGATACAAATGAGAATTATTTAGTTTAGTTTATCATGCAATATGCAAGTAGATATATGCTGAATAAGCATAATGCATAAGGCATAATATACACGAATGCCGCTGATTTTATTTCACATTTCTATGTGCGATTGTGTAGACACAAGTGTATGTATGCACAATGTGCAAAGAGAGTGAAAATTTCCCATCAACTTTCTGGCTAAGGTTGAGAATTTTGTGGGTCATTGTGTACTGATTTGGGAATTTTGAGTGATAAATTGTTGAGTTTCTGCGATATTTCAATTTACTATTGGAGTTGTACCTTTAGTCAAGCAGGTCAGACTATATTCTAGCAGTTTTGACATTATTCTAGCAGTTCTGTAACTATTCTAGTAGTTTTGACCTTATTATAGCAGTATTGACTTTATTCTAACAGTTTTGACTTTATTCTAGCAGTTTTGACTTTATTCTAGCAGTTTTGACTTTATTATAGCAGTATTGACTACGTTCTAGTAGTATTGTCAATATTATAGCAGCTTAGACTCTATTCTAACAGTTTTGACTTTATTCTAGCAGTTTTGACTTTATTCTAGCAGTTTGACTTTATTCTAGCAGTTTTGATTTTTTCTAGCAGTTTAGTCGATTTTCTAGCAGTTACTAGCCCGGGTACCAATTGAATATTTGTGCACTCGTGAATTTAAGTTAGCGCCCTTTAAAAAACTTGAGTGCCTTTTTTGTATAGAGCTCCAATTTTCTTTCACCTCCACTATCTTTAATGTTCCCATCTCTATCATCTAAAGCTGAAAAATTATTCACAATATAAAAACATAGAAAAAAACCTTCCATTTTCTTCTATTTTATTTTTTTTCATGCTTCGCATTTTGACGCGTTGTACATTAGCAGCAATTGTAGCAAGAGCGAGCAGCATGTGGAAATGTTTCACACTCAGACGACGAGATTTGCTGAGTGAACAAGAGAATGCGCGTCAAGTGCAATACATATATTTCAAAACACTCTATGTTTGTACATTAAATTATGTCAGCGTTTCCACCTTCACACTGATTACACGACTATCGTCAGTGCTGTTGTACGAATATAGTTGGAGTGAAAAAAAGCGAAGTAAAAGACATTTAACGGGAATTATTTAAGGGAAGTAGATTCTTACTTTTTTTCATCACAGCAGTTGCGACAGCAGCGAAAAAAACTATTTTTCTTCATTTTACTTGCACATGAAGAAGCTTTATCAATCTGACACATTCTCAACAGATGTCAATCGAGAATTTGTTTCAATCTTTCTATTTTGTTGCATTAGTAAAGTTAGATTGTGATTGTTTTGGAAGTGGAAAAAACTTGAAAAGAATTTGGAGCAAAAATTAAGGATAAAAATGAAGGGAAAACTGTTTGAAATGTAAAAAAATTGAACAAATGCAAACAGAAATAAAAACAGTTTTATTTAATAAATGTGTATAGGATTCGAACCTCTAACTTACATCGTGTAAATCAGTGATGCCCAACCTGTGTGCCGCGGCACATTACTGTGCCGCGAAAAAAATTTAGTGTTCCGCGAAAAAATTCCAGAAACCTCAAAAATACCTAGTTATTTGAAAATTTAAACCTTTTACACTAGATAAGATGAAACCAAGCGCCGAAGCAAAAAAAACGTCGACACAAAAAACCAGTGGATGTGCCGCCAAAAATATTTGGTCTATAAGTGTGCCGCGGTGCAAAAAAGGTTGGACACCACTGATGTAAATGATGATTTTCTAAAATTTAATATTTTCTGTGTATTTGTAATTGCTAAAGTTTAATGATATAGTTCAGGAGTCGTTCATAAATGACGTTCAATTTTTTAGGGGGGGAGGGGGTCCGATGCTATGTGACATTTCTACACAGAATAAATTTTTTAATGAAAATATTTTGACAGAAGAAAGGAGGAGGTTTTTACAAAATCTCATTTTAGCGTGACATCATTTATGAACTGCCCCTTAACTTACAATTTGTTTAGTCATATAGAGTGATTTGGTGACATATTCGGTTTTTAATTAAAAGCACCTGCATTAATAAAAAGCAAATGAAATTTACCTAAATTTCAAATATTTTGAATAAGATTTCTTCACATTTAACATAATATATACAAAAATTTAAATTTAATTCACAGCTGAATAAATACAAAGCAGCTCACAAGACATGCAATTTCCCAACCATTAAATAGAAAATGCGCTAAAGAGTCTTCACGCATACCTACATGCATTCAGTCACTCTTAGTCTGATGTCTTTACTTACTTATACAATGATTGCATTCTTACATTTCTACCAGATTTAGAATGAGGCCTCGTTCTTCATCATCAGCTCAGTCATCGTCATTTATACATATTTGTTTTATAATGTTTGTTTTTCCTTCTTTGCCTCGTCTTCTTTCATTCTGTGCTTCTCATCTTTCTTTTACTTTTTTCCCGTTTTCTTGTGTATATTTTTAAAGAAATGACAAGTGTGAAAATTGGAATGTACAAATAAGAAATTTTTCTTCATGGCTCATCATGCTCTTGTGCCACTCATTCTACATTTCTCACTTAAAATGTGCAAATTTTTCTTTTCTGTTCAGCTTTTTTTTCTTCTTTTTCTTTAAAAAGGGAAAATGACACGAAACAAGCTGAAGACTTATAGGTTGATTTTGTCAGAATTTATTGTTTTATTTGTTTTTAAAAATTGAAAAAAGTTTTAGAAATCGAATAAGAAAAATTAAAAAACTGAAATACCTTAAATTGAAAAAAAAACTAAAAAAATTGAAAATTTTTTAAATTGAAAAGAAAAATTAAAAAATTGAAATTTTTTAAATTGAAAAACAAATTAAAAAATAGAAAAAAATAAAAAATTTAATTTAAGTTTTTAAAAAAAAATTCTTCAATTTTTAATTTCGTTAAATAGTTTTTTAAAATTTTTAATTTAAAAGTTTTCTCACAAAACCACCCTAAGAACTACCTTTGAAATAATTTTCACATATTCTTGCAAGCATTCACAGTTCTACTTAGCAGTCTCACAAACTTTTCATACAATTTATTCAACATTGCCATTTCCATTGTCATATTCATGCTCCACTGTGACTATGTTTACAATTCTGTGAGAACGAAAGCAAGAAAAAAAATTCATTGAAGAATTCTCAACTAATTATCGCTTTATTGCCTCATTCCCAAGTGCAAAAAATGAGAATTGTGCAACGCAATGTGAGTTCATTCTTCGGCAAATTGCTCACTGCCAGTGTCGTTGAGATGAAGAAAAAAAATTGTTTTTTTTCTTCTTATTCTTTGTATCAACTTGAGCTTGTCGCTATCATTACATCACTTTGGGAATTGTATTGTATGTGTTTATTTTTTGAAAGTAGAATGAAATTAATGGGAGGTCAGAGATAGAAGTGATAATAGCTAATGTTTGGAAGAATTGAATGGAAAATTTAGAAATATGTGAAACTGTTTTGGAATTAATAACTTTTATAAGCAATATGAGTATCTCAAAAGCTGTGACTAATTTTAAACAAAACGAAAAGAATCAAAAGAAAAAATTCGAAATTAACGGTCAAAAAATATTCAAATATTTTTAAAATAACGGTCAAAAAATATTTGAAAAATAACGGTCAAAATTTTTAAAAACACATTATTCACAGAATTAGTTCTCTTTAAAAATATAAAAATAGTCTACCTGTAGTTTTAAAGTTTTTAAACAAAATTAAATTTTATGTTTAAGAAATATACGATTTTGTAAAAATATTATTTAAATAATTTGAGAAACATTTACATGATTGTGAATAATCTTTAAATCTCAGGGTTCAATTCCCATATTAACTAAAACGTATTGCATTAAATAGTCGCGTTGTCATCTTTTTTGTCAAAATAAAAAAATTAATAAAAGCTTTAATTTAACATTTAATTTTTACTTCACATGGTGTCAACATTTTTTTTCATCTGAAGTTCCCATAGTCACGTGCAATAAAAAATATAGTCAATCAAAAATATTGCGTATGAACTATTTTATTGAGTTCTTTATAATAAATCAAAACTATCGTAGGTACGTTTTCATCCATTATGTGTTGTATATTGTCACTTTATTACGAATAAAGCTTCTATGAAAAATAGTTGGTCTACACAACGTTAAGTGCTCATAAATATTTTTATGAGAATTGCACCCAAAGTGGCATAAGTGAAAATATTGCATACTAGGATGTTTATCTCGTTTGGATGATCAGATTTTATTATATTTTTTTTTAAAATATAAGAATTTGAATTTAAAAAAATGAATATTTAAATATAAATGAATTTAAATAATAAAAACTTAATTTTTCTTAATTTAGAGGAATAAAAGCTGAATTTTTAATTTTAGATTGATGTTAAATTAGAACCATTGTGATCAACCTTATATCCATCCAAAAAACTGTTTGCTTTCATTCCAAGACAGTCTAACAATAAATAGAAAATAATATTGATAATAGCATAAATAAATCTATTTTAATATTCAATATTTTATGACTACATATTCATATCTACAAAATGAACGTATTATGAATGAAAGGAAGGGATTTGAAAGGAAGAAAATTGATGAGAAATTGATTATAGTTAAATACGTCAATCGATTTTTCAGTATAGATAGCTATTAACGATTTCCATAGACCATTAAGGCTTTGAAAATTCGGAAAAGTATTAAACTATGTATGAGAATGGATACCTTTGTTGATGAGGGAGATTGTTGGAGTGTTTTGGGAATATTGCAGATATGAAGATTTTCATTTAAAAGTTTTAGGGGTTAGAAAAAAATTCTAACCTCAAAATTTTTATGTTTTTCGATTAAATCTAGGAAAAGTCTCTCCGTATGTTTAAGAAAGGGGTGTAGCTAGAATTTTTTAGAGTGGGGGTTTCACATCTTTTGTTTCTCAAGACACCTCAGGGAGAGGATCTACGCTCTGGCAGGGGGTATTTCACTTATTACGTAACGCTTTTAGGGATCTTAGACCCTTAGATTTTGTGACAATTCAAACAAAGGAAATTAATCTTCATGGAAAATTTGTGAAAAAGGAGGGACGGGGTTTAAAAAGTCGGTTTTTTGTGTTACGTAATAAGTGAACGGCCCCTAGTCAGAAACTTTTTTGGGGGAGGAAAAATTTCGATTTTTTTGAATTTTTTACCTCAAAAACCCAAGCAAATTGAAGAATTTTTTGATGAGGAGAGACTTGACCCCCTGGATTCGCACCTGTACCCCAGTCAGCATTCCATTAAGAGGCTGTACCCCAAATACCCCTAAATACCTCTGAATACGTCCCAGAAACAAACGATCTCACAATATAATTTAATTTTAATGCATCACCCAAGCAACTAATTCCCTTCAAATAGATTCACAACATTAATCCAAAAAGGTTTTAATTACAGCTTCGAAAAGTTTTAATTACAGCTTCAAAATTGTGAAACTCGAAATCCAATACAATTTATGCGGATTTTCTATTCACCCAATTAATTTGATTTGATTTTTCAGAGTTCATTGGACACATCTCAATTTCCGCCGCAAAAAATCTACGTGATTAATTTAAAACTTTCTAGCTTGTCTGATAAGAATCATGAGAATGAATTTGTTGGATATAATCCAAGCTTTTATCAATGGAAATTAAGTCACAATTTAGTTTGCCACACATGAATGTCAATAAAAATTATTAACTTCAATTACAATCATAGCGATGAGCCAAGTTTGAAGCTTCTTATAGCTTTGCAAAAAAAAGAATAAAAAGATTTTTTTCTCATTTCATTCTCGCACAGCGCCATGTCCTGTTGATTCATTTCAGCTGCTGTGTCTGCTACTGTGTATTTATATTATTGCTATATTTTATCTTCAAGTAATGTTTGAGCTGCTTGTTGAACTTCTTTTTTCGATTCTTCTTTTTAATTCCCTTTGGGATTTACACATACAAATAACGTCGACCGGCGCTTATGTGCGAGGCGAATAGAAGAAAAAGATGGCACACATTTAGATGACGTCAAGGGTTATTACTGTTATAGATCTTGGATGCTTGTTCTTTTTACTTCAATTTTCATTTCATTTTTTTTAATGCTGAGTGCTGACAATAAAAGAGAGTGAAGTTAAAAATTTGGGTCATGAATAATCGATTTACATTCAATTGATCCATTAAATTTTGCTTCGTCTTGATTTATCAATTAAGTAACGGGGCCAATAAAATAAATTCTTTTTCTGTATCGTAAATTGAATGAAATGTTTTTTCTATTTTTAGGTGGAAATTGATTTTTATGGAGTTGTGGGGATTTTAACTTTTTGCAGTTAGATATTGAAAAATTTCTCAGATCTATTTTTGTATGTCTCATGTTTAATACTTGTATTAATTAAAAAAGTAAAGTAAGTCGCCTTTTTGAAAACTGAAAAAAGAACAGGAAGATTTGAAAGCTTTAAGATTTCTTTCATTTTTTTTATATTTGGGGCCATTCTTAAATGACGTCACGCAAAAAACGACATTTTTAGATCCCCTCCCAAGATTTCTATACAAAAAAAAAATCTTTTGTATGGAGGTGTTCAGGGGCATATTCAGAAAGGGGTTTTTGTTGTCAAAACAATTTTTTTTCAATTTGCTAAGGTTTTTTAAGAATAATACGCCCCTAGAGGTGCCACAAAACTCCAGACCCTCTTCCCCCCTAAGTGTTGGACTTTAATAATGAATGCCCCTATGTAGCGGCGTTGCCAAAAATTTTAGATGCGAGGGGGAAAGTTTTTTTCGTTGAAACTCAATAGAAATTTTAAATCATTTTTTGGTTTGTTTCATTTTTACCAGAGAAGGGGAGTGAAATTTCAACCATTCATCTCCCCTGGCCACGTCACTGCCCCTACATATAATGATGTATTGAATTGTCATACCTTTTAATTATATACATTAAGAATAAGCCGTATTGAAACAAATAAATAATTTGAGACTCTATAAAAGTTCTCTAATGGTAAAGGTTCAATTCCTAAAAATGCAAATTGTAATAAACCGACAGCCTTTTTTATCAAAAAATTAAAAAAATATATTTTTATATTTTTACTCATTTTTTTCTATTTAATTTCTTTTAATTTTTTTTTTGAAAGAATTGATTGAAAAAATTTTCTCCATCATGTTTATAAATAAATAATAAGTAACAAGTTAATAAATTTTTCAACTTCAATTTCCACCGACTTCATAGTTTTCATCCATTGATGTCGATGAGACTCATAAAATAATAAAAACAAATCGAAAAAATTTCATTTTTTATTTTTTCTATAAAAAATCTTTCTTGTTCTGAAGGTGACATAATCGTCTTACAACTCCCTCCCTCAACTTCATCTTCTTCTTTATTTTTCCTTCATATTAAAATAAGAAGCGTCGTAAAAGAATTACAAATCGGTTTTATGGCTTTTTACGAACGATTTTGATTCAAAATGTGAAAGACGAGAGTGAAATTTTTTTTCTGCTCCAAGATTTTCATTCTGATTGTGCTGTTATGTACAAGTACGGTATATATAAACAGAACAGAACGGCAATGGCAAATCAAAAGGATTCGTCACAGATGTGGCTCCGGAAACATTGTAGCAAGTTAAATAAGCAGAAAAGAAGAAAAAGAACATGAAATAAGAATAATATTTCGAGAATATGAAAAAATAAATAAATGAGAGGTTGAGGTCGATTGATTTCAATTGCACAAAATATATATTTTTATTTCGGGTTGAGATATTAGTTTTTAGCCTTTTGCAAGTTGAGTGCTTAAAGCTGGTGTTTCATATTTTTAAAGCTTTTTGATTTTTTTTTGATGAAGTAGAATTTCAGGTCTATTCATTTTAAACAGTGGGGTGTTGAGGGTAGGCGTTATTTTGAGGTCCCATTTGAATTAATTTTTAATTAAAATTATTGAAATTTTTAAAATTTTGTGCATTGATTTATGAATCTTAAAATGGACTTAAAAATAATGATTTACAATTTTGACTTTACTGTAATTAAAATGTTAATCTAGGATATAAAATGCTCTCCTTAAATTGGAGCACATAATGATTTTAAGTCTGCAATAAAAATTCTCATAAAATTTTAAATCTATGTAAACTTAATTATCGTGTGAGAATATATAGCCTTGTAGTTTGTGAAATAAAAATTTATAGGTTAAAATCACATGAAATAAATGCATTTAAAACAAAGAAATGATTTTTTTTCTACTCATGAAAATTGAAATATGAAGACGGAATGTCTCAGACAACATCATTGATGGTCGGAAGAGGTTATGATTTTGTGGATATTGATGCGTCCAAACCCTCAAATAATGTGTAATTTTGGACCTTAACTTCAGGTGGATCTGATTTGTTCAACTTTGATATTTATTGAGGCCGTTCATAAATAACGGCATGCAAAAATGAAATTTTTAGACCTCCTCTACCCACTGTCTCGAAGAGTAACACAGCATCAGACTCCGCTACACCCTAAAAATTAGACGTCATTTATGAACGACCCCTTTGGAATCATTCGACTTCATTTCTTGGGCCAGACTCTCTCTCCTACCTAGAGAACGGCTGATACAAATTGAGAAAATTTCAAAATTTAAGATCCTCTATATAATAAAAGTAGCTTTGCTCTTGACTACAACTCATTTTAGCTACATCTCTTGTTGCCCATGTGCAACTGACTTTTAGACCTTAAGAATCAAAACCTTGAAGCCATCAAAAATGTCACATCAAACTTATCTACCCCCAAATCGATTTTCTCAAGAAAATCAGCTACAAAATAATAATAATATCGGCAACCGATGTTTGCAATGCCAAAGGAGAGAAACCAGAAGGAATGAGTGAGAATATTTTTGTTTTCATTTTTGTTGTTGCACGCTTCATGTTTAGAGATACATAAGTGCTCCTCAATCTCTCTTACTCACTCACTCGTGTTCTAATGAAACAAATAAAAAGAAAATGAAAATAAAAATAAAAAGCAATATAAAAGCAATTCCGTTTGTACTTTTGCGTATAAAACAAGAAGAAGAGATTGGAAATGAAATCCGGGTGGAGATTTATCATCTTTTAAGAAATTTATGAAGCTTTTAATCTCATCTTTTGCAGAATAATTGCTATTCTGCTTAGAGATGAATTTGCATAAATTAGATCACATAAAATTTAATGTGCAGACATTGTGTAGTTGTGTATGATGAATTAAGTAAAGCTGATTAGAATGAAAAGTAGCTTTATAATGCGGTAAATGGGATGAATTTGGTGTGGAATTGTTATTGAGATGTTTGGGAGTTGCTTTATTGGAAAAAATGGATTTTGATTGAATTGAAGGCATGAGATTGGGGTAAGTGTTGTTCATGTGTACCTTATTTGACCCAATTATTCTGAAATTTAGACAAGAATACAGAAAAATTGGAACTTCAGTGTATTTTCCACAAAATTCTAATTTTTCTGGTTAACCGCCAACCCTGCCTCACACTCAACCCAAGAAATTGATAAAAATTCCATTATCCATTTCAGACATAACAATACAGTAACAAGCAATCGAAATAATTTCCCACAGGGTACTCACAAAATAATAAGAAGGCTTGGAGGTCTATGTGCTTTTCATGCAATTTCACATTTTTCTTGATATTTTTCTTTCAATATTGAAAACAAATATTATTTTTCATTTCGTGCTATTTGGTTCTTTTTGAGGCTATGTCTCGTACTGTTGAGATTGAAAGCGGAGAAATTTTTTGATATGGAATAAAAAGAAATGACAATAAGGCAGGTTATGAGGATATTTCTCGCACAATTTCGTCATGTTTTTCCGGCATCGACGAAAAGAGGAGTTCTTTTGAGGCATAACAAATAAAATAATGAAGGCAAGGCAGACACAGAACAATAATAATAATCATAATATTCAACAAAAAAATAAATCCGCAAAGACAACAGCTGAATCACAGAAAAAAGCAATTTAGATTTAGTTTTTCGAAAGCCAACCAGTTGTAGAGAAGATTTTCATTTCAAAATAATTACTGTTTCGGGTTTTTCATTTCTATTCTTGTTCTTCTCTTTGCTATTGCTTTTGAGCCTCGTCGGGGGAATGCTCGAGAGTGCTGTTGAGGCTTTAAAATTAAATATAAATTTATAAGCGATTTTTTGTGGGAGAATTGCTTTGAATGTAGATTTAGTTGGGGGTTAGAAGTGGGTTTGACGAATTATTGGTGGAATTTTCATAATTTTGTTTTAAAGTGTTTGATTAGGGGATGGTTGCTAGGTACACAGTTTTTTGGGGTATACCCAGGGGTATGTCCTAGGGTAGCCCTAGTGTACACCTCAGGATATATCAAGCAACTAGTCCTAGAGTTCATTTACAAATGACGTTGATTAAAAGTAGTAATAATTTCACTTCCCCCTTAAAAATGAAAGCAATTTTTGAAGGACCCCCATTTATTGAGTGTCAGTTCAAGACTTTTTAAAATTTTGCTTAGAAACTTGGCTTAGCCAGGGGGTATAGACATTGGATCACTATCAAATTCCTCAATATTTTACAAAAATCACCGATGAATTCAAAATATGCGCCTAAGGTACCCATCTTACCCACAAAAAGAACTAAAATTATTTTTCATTCCCACTCATGTCCTCTCATTCATCCTAGATCTTTGTGTACATACACACATTTTTATTTTATATTTAATTAAGAAAATTCAAATGAGATTTTTTTTTCAATTTAATTTTCTCTTCAATTTTAATTTTGGTTTGTTGAACACATCCAGAAAGTGCTTAGTATAACAAGCATAAGCGAGGGAATTTATTAGAGGATTTATGTCAGAGAGAAAGAGGAAAAAAGTTCAAGTAACTTTATGAAATGGCTTTAAAGACATACAAATAGATAGAGACAACACAAAAAATTATGCAAGGAAGAGAAGCGCATACATTTAAAAAATGTAGGTCATTCACATAAAATAGATTGCCATCCCTTAAAATATGTGAAGGCAGAATAAAAATAAACAGCATAAAAACTTTTGTTTTTTCGCTTTCTTTTTCTTTAATTTTATTGAATTGTCGGAAGAGATTTAGGAAAAAAATGTGGATAAGAAGAAGTGGAAGATAACAAAGTGGATTATTAAAAATGAATTTCTCATGAATGCGAGTCCCCTCATTCATTCACGACGCCGGCTTCTTTCTCTTTTGAGTGAAAAAATTTCACAGACAAAGCGCATTCAAGACAGAGTAAAAAATAATAATTCGCATAAAGAAATTTATTTAACGACTATCATGAATTGGAGTGAGGTTGAATCATTTAAGAAGATACAAACAATCATAAATTTATTAAGTACATTGCATTAGTGAACAAATCCAGACACTCCGCATTTTTCTCTTTTCCTTTACTTTTCTTTCTTTTGAATAACAACAAAAAAATCTTTTCTTTTCCGATATACACGAAAATACACACCGCGCTGCTATAGAATATATTTTTATTATGCAAACAAGAGTAAAAAGGTTTCATTTTTGAGGAATTTTAATTTTTTAAGATTGTGACAGAAGCGCATTTTGTGTGCAAATTTAAGAAATTTGACATCAAATTTGAGAAGATTCAAAGTCAAGGATTCCAAGAAAATTGTTCAAAAAAATTCATAAAAATTAACCAAATTCAGACAAATGGAAAACCTCAGCTGAAAAGTATGAAAATTCTGAAAATTTCACTCATTTATTATTGTCTGTATTTTCAATTTAATTTACGAGAAATGATTTTTCGCTTCCCATTCCATTTTTCATATCTTCAATCTCAATTCCATTTGTGCTGTTATTTTATTTCTTTAGATTTTCCTTCCTCAGACTTTGTATGTGTCTGTATGTGAGGGGTCTTTCATAAATGACGTACAATTTTTAGGGGGGGTGTTGTGTGATACTTTCATATAAGAGATACAGATACAGACAGATGGGGGGAGGGGGTCTAAAAATCTCGTTTGAGGGTGACATCATTTATGAATGACCCTTGAGTGCGCGCCTTCACTTGACGAAGAAACAATAAGAAAAGAAGTCAAAATTAAAATCAGAAAAGAGGAAAGTTTTTATTTAAAAACAATTTCAGACAAGAATAAAAGCTAATAAAAGAGCGTAAATTGAGATTGTTTAGGAAAATTTGTTATTTTTCTTGCTGATTTGACATAATGGATTTAAGGTTTAAGATGAGATTTCTTGGGGGTTGCAAGTGAAAAAGTGGATCAGGATGATCGAGGGGGTCTGGCTATTTATATTTCAAATCTTGTGGTAAAATTCCACAAAAATCATCCTAAAAATAGCAGAACGCCCACCCTCAATTTACAGCAATTAAGATCCAAGAACCTCAATTTGAGATATTCTCCTCACAAAAAATGAGCAAAGCTATGGATATTATCTTAATTTCATTTTTATGACAGCTCGGCAATAAAAAGCAGCCCCTCAAAATAACCACATTTTCTTAAGAAAATATTTTTAAGGTACCTCAAAAATTTCCTAAAAAAATCAATAATACAAAACATTTTAAATTTAGAAACAAAACCCGGCAAGAACAAGTGGCAAGAGACTCATTTTGCGTCAAATTTGTTGAAAAATTTTCCTCATCACTTGCTAATTAAAATTTCATCATCATCCTTTCCCACATCGCAGTACTATGAAGTAATAATCATTATTCATAGGTAGAAAATAGAAAGAAACTTTCGGTTTTCAAATTGCCTTAATTAGTGAAGGAAATAGCAACAAAAAAATACACACAAGAGTTAAAACTATTTAAATGACTAGGTGAGATTGTCGTGTATGTAATTACGACATGTGAACGTTTTTTTGTGTGTTTTTCTTATTAGCATTACATTTTCATTTTTTTTCTTGCTGTATTGTTTTTCATTCTGTCAACAAATTTGTGAATTTTTTTTGACAAAATGTTTTTTTGTTAGTTTGTTTTGATGGGAATTGAAATTTTGTGAGATTTTTGAAACAATTCTTGCTCCTTCAAATTTATTTAGAAAATCTATAAAGGGTTATTTAAAAATTACGTCTACAAGGTCGTTCATAAATGACGTCACTCAAAAAGTCGAGTTTTTGGACCCCCCTCCTCCCCTTTAAACCAGTGTTTCAAACAAGTGCCGTAATTTATGAATGATTTTTAAACTGGGCCAGTTTTTAGGGCTAGCCTGGGTACTCTACTCTTCCGTACCATAAGGTACCCTAGGGTTGCTAAAAATCTACAAATAAATTGTCCAATTGAGTACAAAATTAAATCTAATTTTCCTATCCATCAACCCTTTGCATACAAAATTCACAAAATTTTCTTTCAATCCATAATTTCCACTTGAGGTGTAAAGAGCCTCATCAATAATTCAGAAGTTATGTGAAATGGGTCATACATTTACCAAAAATATTCAATGTTTGATCTTTCCTCAAATATTTGCATATTTTATTCTCAATTCTGTTCCTTTTTAACTCCAACACAATAAATAGAAGAAGAAGAAAAAAAATCCCAGAAATTTTTCACATGTACAATCTATATCCAATGGGATTCCGTTTAACCATCCGAATTTCATTGTCACCCAAATTTATGTAAACTCTCTCTTTTTTTGTGTATATCTACTTCCTCAATATCCCCCATTCTGAAATGTACTCTTGAACAGTAGCAGTTCATTCAACTACAAATATTTGCAATCTCATTTAATGGAAATGGCTTTTGTGAGATATAATATGCATAAGTAGTTTGCGACACATACGAAACGTACGAAAAAGGAGAGAATTGAGGAAGAAAAATTTTTTAAAAAATCTTTCCTTGAAAAAAATCTATAAAAAATCAATATTCTAAATTGAAATTGAGCAATATCAATAGCTTCATGCTGAATACGAAGAAAAAATTGGGAAAAAAGATTTGAATGAAAATTTTCACTCAACATTTTCTCATTTTCTGTTTTTTTTTTGCGAATTGAATTTTGAATGGAATGGAATTGAAGTGCAATAACATTTGAATTTCAAATAAATAACACTTACTGTAGTGCAGTACAATAAATCTACAGCACAATAAGGAGAAAAATGAAGCAAAGATAGATGAATTTTCTCTTTATGTTTCGAGAGTAAAGAAAGTTGGGAAGACATTTGTTAACTGAAGAGGTTGAGGCGCATTTTTTAATGGATTTTTGGGGTCATTCACTTATGACGTCCATCAAAAATAGGATTTTTAGACCCCCCTGGAAAATTTTCATACAAAAGTGAAGGTGTCACAAAATCTCAGACCCCCCCACCTAAATGTTGGACGTCACAAGTGAATGACCCTTATGAAAGGTAGCATTGCGACGTTTTAAATAATAAATATTTTTTGGCTAAAGGCCTAGAAGCCTCTTTTACAGCGGTGTATCCAGAAATTTTGGGGGTGGGTTAAAATTGTTTTGTAAGGACAAGAAAATTTATGAGTTTCGGTTTCGGAATCTTTTTCTTAAAAAACCCTAGCAAATTGAAAAAAAATCCCAAAAGGTGGGGGGGGTACCCCCTTACTACGCAACTGTTACGAAGCATTCAAATTTTTATAGAAAAACCCTTTCCATCTTTTCATAAAGAAAAGATCCCTTTAGAAAAATCCAAAAGATCGAATTTAAAGGAACTTATTGGCATAATAGCAAAAATCATTAATCATATTACTATCGTAAATTATTCATTTTGACTCACATACAAAAAAAAATACTACAGTAAAGAATCCGATGTTATTACGAGAATTACTATAGCATGAGGGAAATAAGCAATAATAACAACAAGTCATTGTTTGCGCCAACTATCATCTTCTCATTCTTTAATGATGAATATTTCAACTTATTTTATTTTGTTTCATTACCATTCATGATAGTTTGAGAGAGAAATAAGTAGAATGTCAAGAGAAGAATAAGCAAATTCAATTGAATTTGTACGTAATAATTATTTATGCCATTTTTTATACAGTCACAATTTTCTTTGAGACTCTTTCATCATAAACATATTATTTTCTTCATGTAGGCATACAATTGTGGAATTTTTTTTATATCATTGAGACAAGTGAGTCACTAAAGTTAAAAAATATTTTTGTGGATTTTTTACATTGAAGTTTTTGTTGTAAAATATTTTCTATAAAATTATTTGATATTTACAGCAACATTCCACCAAAAACTACATTCAATTTTAATTCACTAACAAAATAATTCGAAACTAATAATCGATCGGTCAAACCACAAGTTTTTGGTAGTTTTCGATTTCCAAAGAAATAAATACCAAACACAAGCAACAATAATGAACTTATAAAAATGATTAAGACTGCACGTGCTACACAATAATTGGTATTTGAGGTTTTTTTGAATTTCAGTTGCAGAACTATTATTTACACACGAGATTTTGCATTATTTTGGGCGTACCAAAAGAGGAGGGGGAGGGGGGTACGGACCCCCTATCGATAAAATTTTTATATGGAATTTTTTTGTGAAAATCAATTTTTCTCTTAAAAAATCATCTCAATTCAACCACTCCATTTACAGTGATTTTAAAGTTTCGATTTTATATTTATAATCCAGTTTGGCGTCTTTAATAGTACAAATTTAAATATTCTGTACATATTCTCAAAAATCTAACATTATCACCCCAAGTGACACAAAATATCACCCAAAAAACTAATTAAGGTAACAAAGCAACCTTTTCTCTATCAACAAAATTACATAAGCCTTAAAGGGTCACGATGGCACGTGATGCTTACATTTCAACTTTCATGACGATAATAAATTTTCATAAAAAAATATCGTCGCATAGATTCCAAGAAATGCTATCATACATCATCATTATCTGTAATAAATGTTGTCAAAGCAAAAAAAATGTCAAGTTATTCAATCTACACACGTGAAATTTTTCGACAGAATCGATTTATCAAGCTTGGAATAAAAAGACCTCATTTCAATTAAAATTTGATTGATGGATGTCCAAAATAAAAAATTTCGATTGCATTATTTTCACATTTATTTCATGTTAAAAATTCATAAACCAAAAAGAATCTTTTTTTCACTCAAAATCAACCTTTAATAAGAAAAATCTTGAAATAATCGGAACAGACAACACACCAACACACAACATTACGTGATATCAACGACAGCAGTAAGACAAGAGTGGAAAAAACGAAAATGATCGCTTTCCTGTTTATATATTGTGTAACAATCGAATGACATTCTCACTTACATTTATCGCACATGTGAATGTCCATGGTCGTTCGAGTATAAAAGTTGGAAGAAGTTGAAGTTGAGGATGTCATTAAATTAAAATAAGAAGAGCGCACTGAAAGGATGTGTTATGGTGCTTAATAATTGGATGGATGTGAAGTTGCTTTAAGAATTTCAGACATAATTGTCTAGTTTAGTGACAAGAGACATGCATCAGCAAAAAAATATCTTGGACGATGGGATCATGGGCGCATATTGATGGGGTTCGACCCCGAACCCCATCCTTCGTTTTTTGAACACCAATACTAGCCTAAAAAAGGTCATGATTTGAAAAGATATTCAAAAACAGGTTCGAACCCTTCTCCACAAATCCTGAATACCCCTGGATATTATAGACAGAGGGATTGAGGAGATTGTCCCCTGAAAAGTCCAAATATCAACAAAAATTCAATTCCCAATTTTAAATTCACTAAAATGACTTAATTTTTGGCATTTCCTGTACACTTTAGAATATTACATTTAGAAACAGATGTTTTTCAAGTTTCATGAATAATTTTCAACGAATTTTAATGTTTTTGGTACAAAACAGTATTACTTTGAAGGTCAATAGTGTGTGACTGAAAGTACATGCTAAGATATAATTTTAAAAATTATATTTTTAACCGTAAAAATTGAATTACTAGTTTTGGGGAATCACGGAAGGGAAGTAAAATTATGAATCATTCATAAAACTTTTTTATTACTCGCAATAATTGAAACAATTTGCTTCTAAGTTGACCATAAATTTCCTTTTAAAAGTCCAATTTCTAGACAGTCTAACAGACAAACTACAATAAACACCGCATCAAGTTCTTCTTCCAATAAATCCAAAAGAGAAAAAAAAGTATCGAGAATCAGGGAAAAAAAGTTTTGAGGAAATTGGAGACAGAAAACTTTTTTTTGTTCGTCTATTGAAGAAACGAGAAAATTCTCAACTTATCATTGTGCAAAAAATTTCTTCTTCCTCCTTTCGTTACTGCCAAAAAATATTTATTTATTGTCATCCTAGCTGAATGAATGACTTACATATATCAATTTTATTTATTTATAAGTTTATGTGAGTGTGAGAAAAAGTTGTTGGAAGCGATAAATTGGAGGAGCAAATTAGAAAAGTCATTTATTAATTACGGTACATTTGTGTGTGATGAGAGCATTGTGTCAATTTGGTGATGTTTGCAAGGCTTTAGGAGATGACTTTTTGAGTTCTTTGACCTTTTCTAATTAAATTTGCAGCTTTTATGTATTATTTTCAGACAGAAATCTTGTTGAACATACAGCCTCTGCAGTCTACTCAGTTGTTTCATTTTAAAAATAAATCCACCCAATTGGACGACGAAGGCTTGAAGCAAAGTGATAAAATGCAGAAAATCAGCCATCTCAAGTGTCTCTGCTAATTAGCAACAAGATTTTTTTAAATTATACAAGAATAATGCACTATCGTCAATGACTATTCACATCTTATATTCTACATATCTGTTCATACGGCAAGCGATGATGATGACGAGAGATATTTAAAAAATTATGGAATAAATGAAATATTTTTAATTCTTTTATGAATGAATGGCAATTGAAACATTCTGTGAACTGTTTATATGAATATATATGAAGTTTCGTTGCTGATTCTTGAGATGGTAAATTACTAAATGACTTTGAGTCCTCTCAAAATCTCTCCAAAGTCTCCAAATGCTCTCAAAAGTCTCCGAATGCTCTCAAAGGTCTCCAAATTCTCTCAAAGATCTCCAAATTCTCTCAAAGGTCTCCAAATTCTCTCAAAGATCTCCAAATGTACTCAAAAGTCTCCAAATATTCTCAAAAGTCTCCAAATTTTCACAAAAGTCTCCAAATTTTCACAAAAGTCTCCAAATTCTTCCAAAAGTATCCAAATACTCTCAAAATTCTCCAAATTCTCTCAGAAGTCGCCAAATTTATTCAAAAGTCTACAAATTCTTTCAAAAGTTTCCTAATTCTCTCAAAAATTTCCTTAAATTTTGCCATAATTCCTAAATTCAAATCTCAAATCCCCCACAAGATCCCATCACTCTCACCCAGAAAGAGAAAAGACACACACAGTCATGTAATGCAATCGTACATTCTACAACATGATGGAAGGTTCAAAATGTTAAATAAATTAAAAACATTCAATTACAACAACAATTTAGAATGAGAATTCTTATTCATTCATTCATTCCGTCAGTCAGTCGTTCACTCAGTCATTTACTGAATGTCTTTTTGTGTATAAAAATAATATTATGAAAAAAATATGTAGGCAAAAAATTGCATTCATTTTTCGCATCAGTGCACTACTGAATGCTTGCAAATGCGATATTTTTTTTCGTCATTATTGTTCCGACGATAATTCCACTTTCATGTGAATAAACGCTATATTTTATGAAATAAAAATACTTTAGTAATGATTGTTGCAATAGTCGTGCATAAATTTGATGGTGTATTTGATGATAAAATTGGATTATGGAGAATAAAACGATTGTAAAAATTTGTTTATACTTGAATGCTATTTGAAAGTACTTTCGGATGTTCTTATGTTAACGAGCAGATTGTGGATGGAATTGTAAATCTTTGAATGAAGAAGAGCATCAACATGTCAATAAAATGTCGATGCTGAAACTAGATACAGCTTATTTATGTTGCATGAGGAAAATTTCAAAAATAAAATTTATTACGGAATTTTAGATGATTTTTAAATTCTTCTTAGGTTTGAGTTCAAGCCAGTGATGGAGGGGGGGGGGGGGGGGGGTTGACCAAAGCCATAAGCCATGGACCTGGACGTTTCAAAAAGTCATAAAATCCCATATAAAGAGGTACAAAGATTTTTTTCAGGTTGTTACGCCACTGGTCTGAATCTTGAATCCAAGTCCACAAATATTCAAAAATAATATTATTTCTTAAGGGGACATTCACTTATGATGTTTTATATTTAAGAGGGTCTAGATCTGCCTTAAAAAAATCAAAAGATCTCATACAAAGAGGTGCAATTTTTTTTAAAGAGGTGCCATACTTAATTCATGTGGACGCAATGACCCCGCAATTAATTTGACCCCGGCAGACAAAAACCCTAGCTTTGACATTAATTACATAAAAATTTTACGATAAGGGGGAGGGGGTCTGAAAATCCCATTTTTTGATGGATGAATGACCCCTAAAATAAAATGAATATGAATTAAAAAAAATACTTAGAAAACCTCATAAAAAATATCTTTATTTGATAAAAAAATTGATAAGATGTGGAGAGAAATAAATCAAATTTCTTAAGGATTTGAACCTTTGAAGTTTCACTAGATTTGTTTAATTTCTTGACTGTAATATGAGAACTTTCTTAATGATTTGACAAGATTAATTATCTTTAATATTCAAATAAATTTCAACAAAAAAAAATCAATTAAAATCAAATATTTACTAAGAAATAATTAACAAAAAACATCCCATCAAAATATATAACAAGAAAAAATAAAAATATTTCTAATTTAAAAGTTCCGCAGGTGCCTTTATAGAGGCAATCATAAAACCATCATAATATTTATTTTTACGATCCATCATCAACGGCATTAGAGCGTGTAATTTAAAGCTTAAAAATTAATGCTCAACAACTTATTTATTTATTTATTTACCGACTAATAAAGTGAAAAAAAGTTTTCGAATAAAAAAAATATGAAATCTTATCAATATCCCATCAAATGCCTCATTGAGAATGATTATAGGTTTTTGTGTGTTTGTGTCGCGAGCGAGTCAAGAAAGAAAAATTTATGGCACATCATAAACCCATCATGAAGAAAATTTTCCACCATCCAGTCATACCGTTAATTATATTATTGACAATTGTTAATGAATGTTTATCGTACATAATGAACGATCATTATCTATGAAATTGAAAAATCAATCAAGCGTTGAGGTCAAACATTGCCAGACATACAAGCACAAGAATGTGGAAATTATCGAATTTTTTATTTATTTATTTATTTTCATTTCTGTTACTCTCATTCTCCTCCTTTGTCAGCCAATTACTTCAATTAATGGACATTAAGAATGTATGTGAAACAATTCTCGAATTCATTTTCACATACTCTGAGTGGTGCATTAAGGCAATCAATTCACGATGCATGAAAAAATGTTTTTAAAAATAATACACACTTGGATTATTGTTTTTATTTAAATGGATAAGTAATACTTTTTCTCATGAATTTGTGTCTGCTTGGACATTTTAACATAATAATAAAAGAATTTTAGAATTTTGACGACATTTTGGGTAGTTTTAATTTACTTTGAACAAGGAATTTTGGAGTCTTTCACTTATTACGTTCTAAGTCAGTCATGGAGAAAGGAGTGGGAAAAAAGAGGTTTAGATTCAAGACACCCACTTAACACTGCACCTCTCCACGGGTTTTAAAATTCTATAAATCAAGAAGAAAAAAAATACTAGATTGGGTCAGTAATAATATTTGAGAATAGTTAGGATTCGAACATTTTACTTTTTAGTGAATATGAAATGCTTTAATTTTCATATTAATAAATTTTATATTTAAATTGGTTTAAATTGCTAATATTAATTTTTGAATGTGGCCGTTCTTTTAGGGGTCATTCATAAATGGCGTCCAAATTTTAGAAAAGAAGAGGGATTTGAAGCTGTGTGACTCTTCCATACAAAAGAAAAATTTTTGTATGACAGATGGGGGAGGCGGGTCTAAAAATCTCATTTTTTTTGCGTGACGTCATTTATGACAATTCGTACAATTCTATGATATTTTTGCTCGGATGAGAAAAACGTTGAATTTTGGTCCTCTTGCCACCACCATTAATTAAGCACTCAATAGTAGTTTGGATTTTAAATATTTAGTTTTAATGTCATCTTCACAATAATACCAACATCCTTCATTTCCAAAAAAAATATCAAAACAATTCTCGAAATGAAAACATTGAAAATTCATAATAAATCCACCTAAAATATCCCCAAGGGTCTCACCACATAAGTTTCATAAGACAACCACAGTAAGGAGGTCAAATACTGTTCAATCCTCTTTTCATTGCAAAATAATCGACAATTTTTTTCCATCCACTTTGTTTGTTGTTGGATACTCGTTTAAATAAGAGTACAAGTCGTGGAAAAAAAATACAAAAAAGTAAAATAACAACAGAACAGCATAACTGGCAGTAGCTGCATCGGTGAATGGAAGAGAATATCTTAAAAGTAAACAACAATAGCACAAGTCTCGTGTGTTCATTTCTGTTGCTGTTTGTATATATTTCTGTACTTTCCACTTCTTCTCTCGTTAAGCTGCATATCTCGAGAAAGATGTGTACTTATTGATAAACATGTGAATCAACCAGAAGTAGCAGAAACGGCAGCACAGATTTTTAATTCCTTTTACTTTATTTTTTTATGTTTTGTTTATTCATATTGCATTCGAGTTTTATTGAGAGGTTTTTTTGAGAGGTTTTTTTGGTTAAAATTTGAAGACTTTTGTGCGGTTTTGAAGCTAAAAAGCCACAAAATTATGTCGGGAATTCAAGAAGTAATCATTTAGTGCTTAGGGTTTTATTCATTCATTTTAAACTAATCATTTGCACGTGATGTCAATTAAGAGATGAGAATGGAAAGAAAATTTTCAAATGTTTAATTGCAAAAAGTTTTTCATTCAGATATTTTCTTCGACAATTTATATAGAATGTGATGAATGCTTGAGGGATCATTTAAATTTTCATTTGAGATTGCTGCTGTGTCTGTTGAGCGCGATTTTCTGAAATAAATCTGATTTTTTTTAAAAAAAATCAAGTTTTAAAAAATTTAAAATTTTTAAAGTGTTTTCAAATTATTTTTAATTTTTAAAATATTTTTAATTTTTTAACATGTGTTAAATTTTTAAATTAAATTTTTAACTTTTTAAATTAAATTTTTAATTTTTTTGAACTTTATTTCAACTTTATTCATTTTTTAAATCATTAATTTTAATAAAATATATCTTTTGATTTCGTTTATTGTCTTCTTCAAAATTTTAAATTTAAAAGAAATAAAAACCCTGCATGTCTACCCAACTCTATCAATATTCACCTCCATCCTTAAACACGCTCATTATTTTATTCTATCTTAATGAGAATTGGCTAAGGTTAGTCTCATTTTTGATTCGAAAAATCCATTCCTTTTATCTTCTTCGTCATCCTAAGATGAACATTGAAACTGTTCTCGTCTGCATGTGTATGAAAGTGCAGGTCATTCAATTTAAACTGCAATGAAAATGAGAAATTTTTGTTCCAACAAAAAAAAAACCTTTTTTTCTGCATTGGAGTGCATTGGACTTTTTTATCGCAATTTTGTCTGTCGGTGATTATAATTGCTTCTTCTTGATAATAACAGATTGATTTTAATTCATGCAAATGAGTTGGCTCGCTCTTTTCTTTCATGAAAGTTTTTTTTGTATGGGTCTGTTAATTTCTATTTAATGCATTTAAGGGTTTGGGTTTAATGGTGGATAATTTTACGGATGGTAATTAAGAAAAGTTGTTAATAACTTAATAAAGTAATTAATTGTCTTGAATTGGATATTTCTTGGTTGGATGGAAAATAATTTTTAAAAAGTTTTTTTTGTGATGATTAAAAAATTTAAATTCAAAGGAATGGAAGTGAGTTTAGAGACATTTTGTGACAAATGCAATTAAGTTGTGTGAGATGATTGTAGTTTTTGAGATCAGGGGTGTAATAAGGGTGGGGGTCATTCTCTATTGACTTCCAACATTTAGGGGAAGGGGGGTTGAGATTTTGTGACACCTTTATACAAAAAGAATTTTTTGGTATGAAAATTTCGTGACAAAGGGGGTCTAAAATCCCATTTTTTGATGGACGTCAGGGGCGTATCCAGAAATTTTTTGAGGGAGGGGATTTAAAATTTTTTTTTATGGACGGTTTTGGCATTTTTTTCTTGAAAAACCCTAGCAAATTGAAAAAAATTTCTCAAAAAGGGGGGGGGGGGGTTTGATGGAATATTTTCTTCGTTTTTACCAAAAAACTTGAAATCCCCCTTTGAAAGATAAATGACACCCATTTAAAAAATCTCTTAAACACTCACAAAATGCAGCCTTAACCTTTAAATTTTTTTAATCACAATTCAAAGCTCATTAACATTCTAACTTTACATACATTGTCTGCACAAAAAGGATTTTTTGATAAATTTTACTCTGAACATTTAATTCTGATTTATGCATTCACAAGACAGAGTGAGAACACATTCACATGCTTCAGGAACTGAAGTGTAATATGCTCTAAAAAATATTGTTCTCACATTGTATGCCTTAATTTAGAATTTATTACAAGCAATTCAAGTTTCAAATATTCATTAAATTAATTTGAATCTTCCGTCTTGTTCCTTGCCTTATCACATGTGCAGCAGGTCCAAAAAAATTATTTTCTCATCAATTCATAATACTTTTTTTGTGTGAGCATGTTATGCAATGCACATGTTGATTTTTTTCCCTGTTGAGAGTGCATTGGCATTAGGTTTCCTCTTAAAAAACGAGAAAAGATAATAAAACAAATTCTTTTTGTTCCTTTCTTTGTTTTCTGCTATTTCTATTTCGCAATATTTTTTCCTCATTCTTTTTTGTAATTTATTTATTTATTTCTTCTGTAGCTTTCACTTACCACATGTGAATATTTTCTTCTCTGGATAGTCTTGTGTATGTGCAAGAATTCTTCCTGTCTGACGAAGTGAAACACACAAAAAAAAGTTATTTCTCTTCTTCTTCACTCTAAATTGCTGTAATTGCATAAAATTGCTTTGTTAATTGTCTTTGCTGGGTTTTTCTTAGCAAAATTCTTATTCTTAGTTGAATGTGCTTGATATTTGTTGAAGAGGGGTTTGGATGTGGTTTTTTGACTTTAACATTTTTTATTTTGTTTTGATTTTTTTAATTTTTTTGGATAAAATTTAGGAGGTGTTTTGGGATTTTTTCTCGAAAACCTCTAGTTACCCTGTTTTTACACGCAATAACCTCCTAAATACGCCCCAGCCTTGATTAGCTCATATTTCTATCAATTTTCTAAAATGCGCTTCATCCAACACCCTCTCTAAAACCATTTCTAACTTGATAATTTTTTTTTAAATTCTTCTAAGCTATTTGAACATTCAAATTGTCTTCTCTCATGAACTGCAATGAAACATACACAAAAAAAAGAGTACAAAGATTGTAAAACAATCCATGTCATGCTGAAATGTGAAATTGCTGTAAATAATCTCATCAACATATCTCACATGTGTGTATTTTTTGTGATTTTCTCAAAGCATCAGCAAATTCTTTTTCATCTTAAAAGAATTTTGTCTATGCTTAACGTTGTGACAATTGAGACAAAAAAAGCGCGAAGCAGAAGAAAAAACAAAATTTTCTTTCTAAATGTCATCGAAAATGACTTGATTTTATTTCTTTTGTGGTACATGCGGTTAAAAACGTAAAATTGAATGAATGGCTTTGAAGAAGAAACTGAACAAAATGTTAATCAATTATCAACACCATAAATGTGTCTACACAATAACCAGAAAGTAATTGATGTTGAAACATTTATTTATAAATTCTTAAATCTCTGAATGTGATGATTACAAAAAGTCTGTTTGTTCATATATACACATTCACATATGTATACCGTACTCGATTTCAGATATAAATTTCAGTAATTAAATTAATTTATTGTGAAAAATAAAATTCCCGAAAAAAATTAAAAACGAAATTGAAAATTTCGGTTTTTACGCTAAATTAAAGGTCATCGGCAAGTGCTGTGCAATTTAATTTGAAAGCTGTGGAATATAAAATTAATAGAAATGTATAAAACTCGAACAGAAATGCGATAGAACGGATACTATAGCGAGTATTGTGGTTGGATTGGTTAAATGTATTGTGCACTGAGAGAAATTATTTAAAGGTAAAGGGACAATTGTTTTATGCTGAATACCTTTTCGTGAATAATTTTCTAACTTTATTGAAACTCTAAATGACAAAGACCTTGCTATGTATTGTTGTTATGCACTCACTGACTACGATATGGTATCATTTTGCATGATAATTGTCTGTTCAGGGCTGGGTATCGCGGTATACCACTAATCCTGCCTCTGGGGTATACCCTAGAATATAGCTCAACTCTTACACATACTCTGAAGTACTTGATGTATACCCTAATCCTCTCGGTATACCCCTAACTCTACCCCAAGCTAGTGGTAGGTGTAGGAGCAGGGGTATATTTTAGGGTGCACCCCATGGGTAAGGGTATACCGAGAAACCCAGCCCAGAGAAGACTGAGATCAGTTCAGTCAATTAAACTCATAGAATCGACTAAAATTACTAATTGTATACTCTCATGCATCCTAAATACAGTATCATGTCCTGTCACTCGAAGCAGATATCTACAATATTAATACATTCCACAATTTATCATAGGTACTAGGAGCGGTCAGTAAATTCTTCCATTTAAACTCGTAAAAAATCTAAATGCCAATACAGTAAAAAGCCACAAAAGTTCCTCATTTTCGCATTTACTATACGACTTTTTACATTTTATCAATATAATCTTCTCCATTCAATTCTATGCATGCTTTTTCATAGCCTTTATGCCAAAAAAATTTAACCAACGAGTTTATTTTTAGAATGCACAGTCAGCAAAACAAATTACACCGATAACATCGCATTAATCTTTTAAACATGCCCACAAGAAAGCGACTCTCAATAACCATTTATTTGTGTAAAAATATCTACAAAATAGGAGATTCCGCTCGATTTTTTTCTACGAGTGCATTGATAAGCATTCGGACTATTTTATTATATTCCTCCATTTTTCTGTATGACTTGTTTCATTGGGAAAATGAAATGAATTTATATAAACTAGAAATTAATAGTACAGAACAATAGAAAATGGCAGTAGCAGGAGGCTATAGGCATTATAAAATCCTCGTTCAATCTCACCACAATATGATTTATTAAAAAGCTTTTAAATATTTCTCATGTTTCGGATAGAGAGCATAAGGATATAATAAAACAAAAAAAAAATACACTCAAAGCTCACCAACAATATTGCTTTAGCGTGTGAGCCGCATAGGAAAAGGAATGGGAAAGAAAATGAAAAGAAATGAAACTCGAAAATTAATCGATATTTTTTCCTCATTCCAACATAAATTTCGACTTTTTTTCCTCCTTCTTGAAGTTCTGAATTTAGTTGCTGCTATGTTCCTCACAGTCAAGCTTACCTCATTCCATTCGACTGAAATTTATACATTCTTGGATGGAAGAAGAAAAATCGTCAGTTAGTCATTCGGTTGAAAAACAATAGAACGAAATCAGAGGTTGTGTTGTCCTTTGAAGTTAGTTTGAGCTTAGAATTGGACAAATTTTCGATGTTACTTGATAGAGTTTTGATTGTTTTTTCAGCCTGAGGGTTTCTGTATTTTCGGAAGTATTAAAATGGTTTCAAAATCAGAAAATTTATTTGTAGATTCTAATTTGCAAGAAAACAGTAAATTCGATCTCATTTACTTTTGGGGCAGATTAAAGGTTACACTCAAGTTCCATTAAGGTTGTGCTCCGCAAAAATATTCCAGAGCTACTCGATACAAGTCAAAAGTCATAATTTCTAAAAGGGGTTGTTCATAAATGACATCAGTGGTGTATCTAGGGTTCCAAGAACCCTTCGGGTTCCAAGATTTGTTGAATTTTGCGCCCCCTAAACTGCAGTACCCAGGAAACCACCTTTCCTACCCTTTGGAGCCCTCAAATGCATGTACAAAATTCGACAGTTATGACACCCTAGTTATGTCTCTGAATGACGCCAAATTTTTAGGGGTAGATTTTGTTTGAACATTTTGTGACAGAGGAGGGGATAGGGGATCTGAAAATATAATTTTTTGCATGACGTCATTTACGAACGACCCCAAAGACATCAATTATGAACTAAGGAAATGTTCAGAATTATTTATTATAAAAATTATTTTCCAAAAAAATTGATGAGCGCCTTTTGATCTCATTTACTATCATATAGTATATCATATTTTATCCCCAGGTCAGCAATTAATGTGAACCCATTTTATCTAAATATCAGAACAGCAAAAGTTTACAAGATTCATGCATTTTTGTACGATTCAAAATCTTACAAGAAAAACAAAAGTTTATGAAAATCCTTGAGCTTTAAGATATTAAAGCTGCTTCCCATTTTGATCGAACAAAAACACACTCAAGCAGTAATAAAAGAGAATTCTTCCTTTTTTAAGAAAATCCGTCTTAAAGAAAAAGAGCAAAAGAGAAAACAGAGGAAAGCTGTCAAGAAAAAGCGATAAGGAACGAGTGGGATAAGGAATTGATAAAAGCAAAGCAGAAAAAAAAATTTAGCATAAATACATGCAGACATATACCCACAGTATGACATCGATAGAATAACATAGATAAAAAAGAAATAGAAAAAAATATAAGTTGACTATAGCTATCATCAATCATAAGAAGAAATCCGTTAAAGTTATAAGAATGACACACGAAATTGATTGCCTTTGAAAAATCGATCGACTGAATGTTTAGGCAATGGCAAATGTGGGAAGTGAGTGAGAGAGAAAGTGGAGCTTTACTTCCCATAAATAAATCATTTTTTTCTTCTTCTTCTTTTTTCGCTTCTACTGCACGTACAAAATGGTTAATACAGACTAGAGTGTAGTGAAATCCCCATCCAGACTTCCTTGAAGTGGGTTGGTGTGTGCTGACTAGTTGGAGTTGTTTAATGATTTTGATGTTTTTTGTTTGGCTTGTTAGTGGGGAAAATTTTGTTGTTTTCTGTCGAGGTTTTGGTATTTTGGGGGTCCAATGTTAAGCAGACAAATTTTTTTTATATTTTATAGTTTTTTGCAAGTATTTCCATTTTTCAGGACAGTTGGAAGTCAGAAAACGTTAAAATTATTGAAATTTAATGAGCTTGACATCCTTTGAGTAAATCTTCCCTGAAAAATCAAACCCAACTTCCCCTCTACAAACCACACATCCCACAAAGCAGCACAAATCACTTAGTCTGCAAATAGGCAGAGATGAGTAAAGTTAAATTGTTTGTCAATATTCATAATTTGTTGAGTAATTTGATATATCCTCGGAGGGTATAATGTACATGATATCGATGATGTTGTAAATGTCAGTAAAATTGCATGTATACAAAAAGGCACATATACACATTGAATTCGTGCATGCGGCAGTAAGGTAGATAGAATTATTGTTTATTTTTTGATGAATTTACTCTATCAATCTATATTCTCATATATTTATCTATCCATCAAACTGAAAATCTATGCATGCACGAACTTCTTTTTTATTTTCAGCTCCCAATCCCTATATTGTTGTGTATATGGGCATATTTTTTGAAGATTAATAGAAAGTTATTGATGCAATTTGTCTTATTGCCTGAATTTTTCATATTTCTGATCGAAAATATTGTTTACGGCACGGAATTTTTCTGTTTTTTTGGGGAGGGAAAAAAATCAATTCAGGAATTCATTCAATATTGATGAATGAAAATTAAAGCATTTGATGTTGGATATTGGATTGGAGGGGATATTATGGAGCATTTAGGTATATTTTGGTAGTTTTGAAGATTAATAATGGTCATTCTAAGTAGGGTTACCAGATATTTTTAAGAAAAATAGAGGACATCCTCCATGTCGACTAGTTTTATTCGATTTCTGGATGAATTAGAACATTAAAAATCTTTTTTATTTTTGAAAAATGAAAAAAATAGAGGACAGTCCTCTGAAAAACCAAGCAGTTGTCAGCCTAATTCTAAGGGATCGTTCGCAAATTACGTCATGCTTTAAAGCAGAGAGAGGGGTAGTGGATTTGTGATAGTCCAAACACAATAAATTTATTTCCATGTAAAATTTGTGACAAAGGGGGTCAAAAAATTCATTTTTTGTGACAAAATTTACGAACAACCCCTACGATTTATTTGAAATATTATAGCAAATTATTACACAAACCTGCCAAGCTAAAAGCAACAAATACAAAGAAAAGCGCTCCAACCACCCAAAAACTCAAAACCTTTCCCTCATCTAAACTCGAGTCCGGCAACCTTTCATATTTACATAAACTATAAAAGCTAAGCAAATTCTTTTTGTGTTAATGGATTTTTTTTGTGTTTATTCATCATATTTTTTGCATCATGAATATTCAAAAAAAAATATTTCGATCTCATCGGATTTTCGATGAGCGCTTTTCAATAATGAAACTTCCATCCATAAAAAATTCAACCTACCTCAGTCCATCAAAGTCTGAATAGCATCGATGAAATTTCATTTATTAATTAGCAATGCTTCCATCAATTTCTTCGATACGAAAGTAAAATGATTTTGATTCATTTATATTTCATATTCTCATCGCATGGCTGTCGTATTAATTTCAAATAAAGTAAATTGGACTGAAATAGCATGAACGGCACAGAGAGAATTTAAGTATTAAACAATAAAGTACTTGTGCATGTATTCTTTTGCCCTTTTCATATTACTTTATTCTTTTCAATTTCATTTACTTTTTTTTTATTGTTGTTGTCTTGAATATCAAGTCACACGACACATACTTTTATTTCTGTGAATGACATGAAACAGTTGAGTAGCTAAGAATATGTTTTTATTTCGCATAAAGTTCTTTGTTGGGGATTACCTGAAGGTAATTAAAGTGCTTGTTAGTAAAGGTGTCAAATTAATGAGTAAAATAAATTACTTTTGGGGTTTGAATAATTTAAAATAGAATTTTAAAAGAATAATAAAATTGTTAATTAAAATTGTAAGATGTAAAAGTTTTTATTTTTTAATTTTCAAAATTGGTTATTTTTAATTTTAAAATTTTCAAAATTAGTAATTTTAATTTTAAAAACTTCAAAATTAGTAATTTTTAATTTCAAAAATTGTAAAAAAATTCAAAAATTTTCAAAATTAGTAATTTTAAAAATTTCTACATTTTTTGAAATTTTTAAATTTTCATAATTTTTGAAATTTTTGAAATTTTTACATTTTTTTTTAAAAAAAGTTGCAATTTTGAATTTTTTTAAATTTTAAAATATAAATAATTTTTTCTAAAACTAAAAAAATCAATTTATTTTTTATTTTTTAAAACTTATTTCAACAATTTTAAATTTTCAAAATTTCAACAATTTTTTAAATTTTCGAAAAAAAAATTAAATTTCAAAAACATTAAATTCAATAATTTTCAGCAAATTTCCATAAAAAATAAAAAAATGCACACTAACACCTCTCAATCCAAGAAATTTTAATACTTATTCTTCACTAAAGCGACAATATAATAATGATGAATAAAATAATATCACATTACTGAACATTTTTATTGTTTCTATTTAACTTTGCACATTTTCTAATGTTTTTCGTTCTTTTAATATTATTTTGTGTTTTGAGCGGCAATTTTCCTACTCGTGACTGACTCCGCTCGTTATATGTTTGCTGTTCCTCCTATATATGTATATTAGAATTTAATTGAAAAGAAAAGGGAATTAAATGAGTAATTATTGTTATGTATACAAAACGACATAATGTCTTTGGACTGTAAATTAACTTCAATATGTATTTTTTCATTTTTTATTAGCGCATTTTCCAAACTCTGTTTGAAAGGCGCTATTGTCCGCGCTTTGTCCGTTATTCTGTTATTCCGTTATTCCGTCTGTTCCAGCAACTAGTCTCGCAGGGAAGGTCCAATCAACTTGAAATTTGGCACACTGGTAGCTTCTATATCTAGGACCTGTACGACGGAAGGATTTTGGAATTGGTCACTTCCTTCCTGACTTATAGCCATTAGAAGTGACTGCTGTCCATACTTTTCATACATTTTTCATACAAATTTGACTTTTTTGCTAAAACTTTTGCATACCTTAACCGAATGAGCTGAAATTTGGCATGTAGGTTCCTTGGCTGTGCCTGATTATGGAACCGACGCCATTTTGAATTTCAAGGGGCATGCAACTACGCCAAACTCATTTTAGCTCTAACTTTGATGTACTTTAACCAAATGAGCTGAAATTTGGTATGTAGGTTCCTTGGCTATGCCTGAATATGGAACCGACGCCATTTTGAATTTCAAGGGGCATGCAACTACGCCAAACTTATTTTAGCTCTAACTTTGATGTACTTTAACCAAATGAGCTGAAATTTGGCATGTAGGTTCCTTGGCTATGCCTGAATATGGAACCGACGCCATTTTGAATTTCAAGGGGAATGCAACTACGCCAAAGTTATTTTAGCTCTAACTTTGATGTACTTTAACCAAATGAGCTGAAATTTGGTATGTAGGTTCCTTGGCTGTGCCTGAATATGGAACCGACGCCATTTTGGATTTCGAGGGGCATGCAACTACGCCAAACTCATTTTAGCTCTAACTTTGACGTACTTTAACCAAATGAGCTGAAATTTGGTATGTAGGTTCCTTGGCTATGCCTGAATATGGAACCGACACCATTTTGGATTTCGAGGGGCAAGAAGCTACGCTATTTTCATTTTAGCTCTAACTTTTGCCTACCTTAACCAAATGAGCTGAAATTTGGCATGTAGATTCCTTAGCTGTGCCTGAATATGGAATTGACACCATTTTGAATTTCGAGGGGCATGCAACTACGCAAAACTTAATTATAGTATAATTTTGATGTGTTTTGACCAAATGAGCTGAAATTTGGTATGTAGGTTCATTGGTTGTTCCTGAATAAGGAACCGACACTGTTTTGGATTTCGAGGGGCAAGAAGCTACGCTATATTCATTTTTGCTCTAACTTTTGCCTAACTTGAATTAGTTACGGCAATCTGTAACCGGAAAATGCGCTTTCGTACCGCATTAATTCGGACGTATTACTAGTTCTCCTTCTGCCTCACTTCTTTTTTTTATTATTATTATTCACTCATTCTCCCTCGAATCAACAAAACACACAACACACAACAATTATAATTGAAACAAATTAAGCATTTTAGATTGTCCCAGCGAGGAAATAAATTCTTTTTTTCTATTTCATTCTTGGATGTGAATTTCTAAATGGAAGTGTCGCAGCTGATTGGAGATTCACTTTTATAGTGTGTATGTTAATTAATTGTGCTAATTAATTTAATCTGTTGTAGCAACATTTTTATATTTATTGCTAGAATTGAGCATTAAATTGTGGTGTTGGTTGATAAAGAGTGTGAGAAATTTTTCATTTAAATTTTTGGTGATTTTTTTAGAGTCGGAAATTTTTATTTGAGTGCCTTGATTTAAATGGAGCTTTAAAAATCTTTCTTTTTACTGTGGCGGAAGTAAATAATGATGAATGTCTTATTGGCTTTGAATATTTTTAGAGTTGACAGGAATTTTTTAAGAATTTATTACGTTTTTCTACAGATGATAATTTTTTTTCCTATCCGACCAGCATATAACTGTTAAGTTTTATTTTATATCTAGATTAGCTTGTTCTTAAGATCAAAACATACCCAGAGGCGTAGCCGAAAATTTTTCGAGGGGGCACTTAAAACACCCCATGGATACACCCCAGAACATACCCATGGTTACCTCCCTTGCTATGTTACTGGATGGCATTAATATATAGGCACAAAATCCCTTAATTAAAAAGAACCTTAATTTTTTGACATTGCCTGAGCACCAAAATCCCTGTCTTGGTGTATCACTCGGGTTATTTTCAGTAAAACTCATCAAACGAGAAAGAAAAATTCCAAATCTTCTTTAAAACTGCTTCAATAATTTCTCATCTATTTTAGTGTTAAGCTACAAATTTCACACATTTTCTGTCATGCTCCGCTTCATGTCAAATTATTTGAATTTCTATGGCTTCTGAAAATAAATTTTTGGAATGCCGAGTTCTGTAATATTGTCATTTATACTAAATGATGATTTATGACGTAGGTATGAGTCATTTTGTTATGAGTTGAATATTTTTACCACTAATGTGTTAAAATTACTTGTTATTGCTAATAAACTATTTACTTTATTACTTGCAATATTGTCAAGAATTGAAGAATATTTTCATAATAATAATGCACAAATCTTCCGACAATCTCTAATACCAGTAAAATCCAATCAGATAGACAACACAAGTCTCCCAACTGGGCACTAACAAACATGCAAATTGTAATAATATTGTTTTCCCTCTTTCATTTCTCGATCAAACTTATGAGACACAGTCAACGAGCCACAGCTCTTTCCACACGAACGAGATAGTGTCGGCAAACTGCAAAGTGAACAAACAAATAAGAGAAAACAAAAGAAACTTGAATAAGAGAGAGAGAGAGAGAGAAATTCTATAAACAAAAACATATCACATTGAATTGATTTAAATTGATATTAAAATTTATATAAATGATGATCATGATGATATTTAAGTTTGTGCTATGTCTGATGTGTGCCTCGTTCGATATGTTTTATTATGGAATTTATATAATTATTAGGAATTGGTAATTTGAGGAGATGAGGGCTAATTGTTGAATTTTTGATGATGTTTGGAAGGTTGAGCATCTTTTAGATATTTTGAAATATGAACCATACACCAGGACAGGTCTAGTTCCAGAACACCAGAAATTTGGATACTTCGTTGTACTAGAAAGTTTATTAATTGATCCTATGATGCCTGAGTAGAGTGCATCGATTCATGTGTAGGAGAGTCTTCTAGTGCAAAAGTAAACCCTCTGTGGCTGAGTGATTTTAGAGGGGGGTCCAAAATTCCGGGAGGACCAGACCACCCTGGTTAGGCATCATTCTGGATATTTGTAATTTTCTCTTTTGTATGGACGTGGGTTCGATTCCCAGAAGAATCCGATCTTTCAATAACTATTTAGTATTGTCGATGAGTCCAGGATTTGCAACATGCTCACAACATTACAAATCATTAGTAAGACATCTGAATGATGTACAAAATCCAACTAATTAATAAAAAACACAAACACAGCTAATAAAATAAACCTGTCACCAAATTATCTCACAATTAAAAAATATATATTTTCAAGTTCAAGTGTGAATAAACCCATCAAATAAGTCCACATCCCATAATTTACGAGCATTCCCACTAGTATATAAATGAATGAATATATTGAGAATTAAATCATGATGGCACACGATACGAGTATTATTATTATTAGACTAAAGAATGGGGAGAGAATTGAAATGACATTCAATAATCATTAAAAGACCGTCGATTCCCTATTTATAGTACACACAGAGATGATTGTGTATATCACGAAAAAAATAAAGTAGAAACAAAAGAAAACGATTTTTGTACTGTTTATTCATTCTTTAAGCAACGAGTAAAAAAAGATTCTTAAGAGATTTTTTCTCGGTACTTTATTTTTTTTTTGTTTCTTGTAAAGACGAACGTGAACATGAAGAAGATGAGAAAAAGAGTCTGCTATGAGTAAATAATTGTGTACTTTATTTAAGATTTTTTTCGTTCATTCTTCGATTCTTATTACAAATTTTTCAAGTATAAGAAATAAAAATAGCAGACTCATGACTTCTTTTATATTCTCGCAGTCTCTCTCAAAAGAAACTTTTTTTTACGTTAAACACATTTTTGTGGCATACAAGAATAGATTTTTTTTACTTTTTGTTCTATGCGACTTTTTTTTCCTTCTTAAGAATCGAATTTCTTTGTACTTACTGTGGAAGATGCGAGTTGAGAAAAAGTTTGGAGTGAATCTCTTGGTATTGTGGAGTTGGGGGGAACATTTTATCATGATTTAAGTTTTTGAAGGATTTTTCAGGTTGAAGAAGTTAGAAGTAAAATCTTAAAAGAGAGAAATTTTGTCAATTATTAAACGCATTGTGGCATTTATTAGACAATTCTGATACTTGAGGACCATTCTTAATGATTGAGATGTAGTCTTTAAGGTTAAGATCAAATGAGTTTCTGTCATCATCAAGCTAATAGTTTCTAGACATGTATAGACATAAATCAAATTATTTGCCTAGTTTAAGTTGGTTTAATTCTTACAAACCTATCATGTACCCAAAAAATTTGACAATACTATGGGATGCCCAAATTTTATTTTTTTTAAAAAATCACTGTAATAAAACTTTTAAATTTTTAAACATTTTTAGAAAATTTAAAAATTTGTATTCAATTTTGATCTCTAGGGGGGGGGGGGGTACCCGGGTACCTAAGGACCACCCCTTGGCTACGCTCCTGAACGCTAGTCACTCTCTCTAAAATTATCCCAACTCATTCCCATTCAAATAAAATTTCGCCAATCTCCTAAACATTTCATCACAGCACTAATGTATGCATAGAAACAGAATCCGAAAAACAATAAAATTAACACGATTCGAAGACAGCCAAAGAAGAAGAACAATAAATTAAAATGCAATCAATGTTAATTCTTGCGAAATTCGAATACTTTAAGCATCAAAATCCGTCTACGTCTAGTGATGTGCTTGATCAGACAAAAAATTTGTGCTGAGAAAAAGAAATAAATAGAAACAGAGACGTGAATAAGAAGAAGCAATGCAAGATGTTGAAGGTTGATGTTTGTTGTAAGAGAACAGAAATAAATAGTAGTAAAAAGTTTGGACTGAATGTGACTGTGGGGGTATAAAGCGCATTTTCTAAGGTTATGACCAAATTATAGAAAAATTTAAAAATAGTTTTAATTAAAAAATTAGAAATTTAAGGTTAAAAAATTGAAAAATATTAGAAATTATTTCAAAAAATTAAAAAATTAATATTTTAAAATAAAAAATTTGCAAATATTTGTTTTAAAAATATTTTGTCACCAGCCAAGCCAAATCTGAGTCGCCACCAAATGATCCCTTTAAAAAATCTCAAACATCTGAAAAAAGTACTACATCTCAGCAAACTGAACGATGACTATCTAATTCTATTTAAGTATGCAAAAAAACAACATCTCAAATGTACCAAAAGACAGCAACAACGTCCAATAATAAGAAAAATAAATATCCAAGTCACATGTATCGATAAATCTAGCAATTTTCATCCAAATCATGTTAACTTTATTACGGCAATAAAGATTATATATTTTTTGTATGTCTAATGACTTCTGTTAATAGTGAATACAAAACAATAATAATGACAACTAATGATTGACATGCTATTGAGATGTCTCAATAATTATTTATTGAATGTTAACATTATCAAAACATTAAGAGGAATAGGCGCGAGAATGAGAAAAAAATTGAGCTGCTAGGCTTAAAAAATAATAAATTATTCACATGTCTAGAAAGTAGATTAAGCTATCTAATCAATTCACAACTTTCTTGACACTATTTCAGAATGATTGATGTGCAGACCCTCAGTTATGCGTCAAATTTGACTGAAATTGTCAGCAAAAAAAAATCGAAATAGATTTATTATTAATATTTATTTTTCGGGTTCTTGCAAAAAAATTTTTGTTGCTGTTGTCAAGTGACAGTGTCTAGAATTTGATAATAAATTTTTGAATCTTTGGGTCATGCAGTGGCGTAGTAAGGAGGTGGCCTCGGGGGCTACGCCACTGGGGGGTCATAATTGGAATTTTATGAATTTTTGATTATAAGTTTCATGATTTTGAACTTTTTGGATACTAAATATTAAACTCTTCCTATCAAAATCTTCTAAAAATATTGCACAACTAGATTAAAAAAATATTAACTTTATAATAATTTGCATACATCAATCCATTTAGCAAATATAACATTAAACCATTAAAATTCTTTTGTAAACGTTCACAATTTGCCTCATGAATATTTCATAGATCAATTGAATGAATGTTCTATTCAGTAAATAAGTAAAAAGAAACCTTGACCTTACAGTCAAATCTTACAGATTCATCGATATGCAGATATATATTTTTATTTTCAATTGAGTATGAATAATTTTTTAGAAAAATAAAATGAAATTGATTTAAATTTTTCCATCTTCTTACTTTTTGCGTTTCTTTTCTGTGATTTTCGTTCAGAACAACAACGTTGGCAAGCCAGAGATAGAGATATGTGATGGAAAAAAAAGTTTAATCAATTTTTGATAACAAACAAATAAAATGAGTAAATGATATGTGAAGGTTGTCGTCAAAACAGCACAAAAAGTTAGTTTTACGGTTGACTCTATAAACGAAGGCCAATTTGTGATTATTTTTCGATTTTAATAAAGAAGTCTGAATCTATTAAAATGTAGTTAATTTATCGAGTTTATGGTTGTGATTGTCATTTGTAGGAACTTATGCTGTGAACGTCAGGGTTGGGTTTATTTTCGACTTAAATTTTCGACAGTTTCACTCAATCAACTTAAAAAAATTCAAAATCCTCAAAATATTAAATTTTCTGATTTTTTGACACCCTTATGACCCCTTCGTATTATAATTTTCTATAAATTTTTTTTCACAACTCTTCATTTTTTACTGAAAATCTTCAAACAGATCCACACCAACCCTGATAAACAAGCCATCTCCTCATAATCTCTACAATAGAAATCAAATGAATTTATTTGTAAATTAACTCAAAGATTACAATCAAATGCGAGCAGAAGAATATAAGTTCATTGATAGAGTACTTATTGACAAAGAATAGAAATCGAGAAGCATTAAATGAACAAGAAAAAGAACCAAATCAGCAAAAAATAGCGCACGACAACAACATTTGAAGTTCAGATATTTGTAGATGGTTAATTCTATTTGGGAAAGCCAAATTAAATGAAAATAAAGAAACACTCAAAAGAATTCTATTTTGGGAATAAGAATTTAAAGAAAAAAATGGAAATGAAGTTGAATTTTAAGGTACTACATACTGTGGTGTAGCCAGAAATTGTTTTGGGGGTTCAATTTTTTTGACGTCCATTTTTTTGTACCCAAACAGATGAACATTCACTTAAGATGTCCATCATTTAGGAGAGAGGGGAGCGGGTCTGTGATTTTGTCACACTTTAAATTAAAGGAATTTTTGAATTAAAATTTTGTGACAAGAGGTCTAAAAATTCCATTTTTTGATGGACGTCATAAGAGAATGACCCTTAATAGGATAAGCTGAAAAGAGATACTTAAAATTGTATAACACTCACTCTATGACATAATATCTATGAACTTATATAAGCACATAAATAGCATTACAAGTCTACGATCTCATAACTTTATTTCCCTCCGAATCTTCTTCTTTCAGTGTCTCTTCTTACTCATCTGTTTATTGCTCGTCTTTAACAACATCTCATCTTCTCATCTTTTCAATCATAAGCATACAGTTCAATAACAAAATAATGATTATATAACAAACTTAATAAATTATTCAAATCCGTATTAATAATTTGACTTCAATTATCTCAGTTCCTTTTGTTATTCCTTCAACTTGATTGGATGTGTATAATTTTTCATTAATATGACTGGGATTAGTTAGTTAGTCATTATAGGATATTGAATATTAGTAATTTTGGACGATTGTCCTGGAGCCACATGAGAATTAATCTTAATGATGTTTTTTTTGTTGAATTAGATGACGCAAAATATGCAAAAGAATTCAAGATTTCTGAAAATAAATAAATTAAACAAAAATCATTCAAATTTCCAATCACTAAAGAAATCAACTTCCCCGCTTAATTTTGGTGTCACTCGGATTCCCATGTGATTTCATTATCTCTGAATGAATCGCACGTGAATTGTCATTTAATCTTCATAATGGCTTGATTGTTTCTATTTACATATTTTTACACATGTCAACTGATTGTTAAATTTTTTGACAAAATAATTATGACGGTAGCGATGACGAAAATAATTTTTTCTCTGTCTACATTCTACGTAATGTAATTACTGACCTTTGGTGATTAATTTGACCATTATTTTGCTCATGACGCAATGGGATCATTATTTTCAATTCAAGGTTGCACATATTATTTAAATACATTTTTATATTATTTAAATTGGATATAAAAGTTATTGGAAATGGTAATTTAATTAGGTTTTGGATTTAATTATGGATTAATGGATTATGGATATTAACATTTTATTTTGTCATCTTCAAATTTTATTTTAAAAAATATTTAAATTCTTAAAAATTTGAAATTTGAAAATTACAAAAGTTGAAAATTTGAAAAATTTAAAATTTGAAAAATATGAAAAACTTAACATCTGAAATATTCAAGTTTTAAAAATTTAAAAAAATATTAAATTATGAAAAACTCAATTTGAAAAATTCAAAATTAAAAAATTTAAAATTTCAAAAATTCAAAATTTGAAAAATTATTAAAAGATGTTTTAAAAATGTTTTAGTTTTATTTTTCTGGAAAATTTATAACAAAATCCCAAATTCACAAATTAGTTATTAGAATATTAAATTCAAATAAAATAAAATCAAAAAATCAAAATCTCTCAAACAAGTCAGCCAATTTAAAATAATTAAATTAATATGTCCATAAAATCCCTGAACACTCAAAGGAATATTTTTCTTTATAAATGAGCCAAAAACCGTCTCACTGATTTTACCTCATTTATAACAAAAAATTTACTTTACCTTCCCCTTTGAGTCTCATTTACATTCATTTACATTTACAAAGTTCTCAGAAATTTCCTTTAATGAATTTAAAATTCTCATGAAAATAAAAAGAATTTAGTTAATTAAAATCAATGATTTAATCCTTTTAATTTACTGAAAATTTATTCTTCTTCCTTTTTACATGCAAAAATTAAAGGCAACAAAAGAGAAAAAAAACTTCCACCTAAAAAATCTCTTTTATGTGCCGAAAGTGCCTGAAGGAAATTTCAAGGCTGATACCTTTCATTGTTGTTCTTGTAAATACTTAATGAGCTTTCACACTGCTTTGGAAAATTATTTGTTCATTCTGAGAAAGCGAATTTCTCGAAGCTTTTTCCATGGAATGTTTTAAATAAAAATAAATAAGTGATGGTAATTGAATTGCAAATAATTTTGAGTGCGATATTTCCGTACGTTCTTTCGTGTTTAATATACTCCATTTCCTTCTTGTGGAGCGCGCTCCGCGTTGTGTAAGAACTCGGATTTTGGGAGTTCTTGGAATGAAATTGAAGATGGATTGATTTAAAATTTGAATTATATTTGACTTGAAGTATTTTTTTTTATTAAATGTAAATTTATGAATTAAAGGAACAAGATGTGGTCATGCGCAAATAATGTCCAACTTTAAGAACAGTCCTTATTCCTGTCAGTGGTCGTTCGCAAATTATGTGACCCTTTAGGTGGGAGATGTGAGTCGACAAGAGGGAAGGGTCGAAAAAGTAGTTTTTTGCGTGACGTAATTTGACGAATGACCCCTCATTAAATTATTATACGAAATATAGCTTCATTAACTTTCAACAGTCCTCTTCTCTCTAAATGATGGAGTTCTTAAGTAAATGACTCATCATTTGGTATCAGTTTCGGTTTCACTTGATCCAGGGTGTAGTGAAAGACTAATCCACCCTAGTCTAATGTACATTAAAGCACCCACAGAATAAATTTTACCATATTATTAAATAATTTTGCTTCAGTTCCTTTATGTAGAGTAAAATTGATAGAATTTTGTGCCTCCTTTACTTTCCTATCCTTTGTTATATGATTATCTTGGTCACTTGAATATTACACACAAAATAATTGAACTGAGTATACTTTAATAAAAATTGATCCTTTAGATGTCATAATAATGCCTAAAGATGTAGCCACAAGCAATTCCTACCTTCTTTTTTCTCTTTTAATATCCATCCAACCCCCAAATGACCGTGAAACTCTCCAGCAATTTCAGATACATAAAAAATGTCCAACATACACACTCATTTACAGCGATTCCAATAAAATCAGAAAAAAGAACATGCGTTAACATTAAGGGACCTCTCAACATCGTAAACTATAATTTAGCCTCTCTAATGCCTTGTCGAAAGTTTTCTTTTCTTTCGTTCTTTTTATTTTAACTGCCAACAGCTACTTTACGATTCATTTGGTACTCTCTTAAATGTGTAATGGGCTCCTTATACACCTCTCTATATTTTCTACTCTTCCCTTCATCATACAATTTATCATTATTTACTTAACACGTGTGTGCTTTGTATCCTTAATATCAGTTCTCATTGCTCATGCGAGTATGTGTGCATGTGAACAAAAAAAGCAGCATACGTAAGCACAAGTAAGTTCCATACGTTCAAAATCCGTAAAAATAACCTTCTTTAGGTATTATGTTGGATTGTTAAGTATATTTATATCCATCTACACGTAAAATGAGTGTAGATGAGAGAAAAAGATGGAAACAATATTTTTTTGGCTCTTACTCGCTTCCTCAACAAATAGAAAAGGGGGAATTTTTTGTGCAAAAAAGAAAACTTTCGCTTTTTTGGCGTTCGTTGTTGCTTGAATCATTCATTCTTCTCGCTTTCTTCTTGTTTCGCCTTATGCCGCATGCTATAATGCTGTACTGAATACTGCGACCTACAATTTGCTTTATTGCTCGTTGTTATATGGAGAGTAAGGAAGTTATTAGTATGAAGTGTGTGTGGAATGGATTTTTTTACTGGGGATTAAGGATAAATTTGGTGTAATTTTCGGATTTTGGTGTAATTTTGTGGGTTCATCCTTCTTGAATGTTATACATTGCAATTGTACTTAAGGATGGCATGGAATTTAACAAATCCGATCACACTCCTTTCTTTGGCTGATCTTAGAGACCCCCTTGGGTGTCTGATGGGGTCCAGAAATTTTTCTCTGAATAACTCTAAACTAAACCCCTGCAAAGACCCCCATGTGTAAATTAACTAATTCACAGGATATCCACAAATTGATTATCTTTCAAATTTAGTTCATACGGGAATGTGTCAGACAATCATGTTAAAGTTTCAAAAATCAAAATTATTTTCTTGATTTTTTGTCATGCTACCTCGAGTATCTTACAAACATATACCGTCAATATTGAAATCATCTCCCATTTGACTCATATCGATTTTTCGATCGTCATAAAATTTTTATGATTTTTGCACATTCCTATTTCTAGCAAGTTACTCAACAAGTCCTTCAGTCAAAACAAATTTTCATTACATTTTCTTCTTAGAAAAATGGCTCAGAAGAAGTACACCATGTGGAAGCTTCTTCGATATTTTCTCTCTTCTTCCTCGTCGTTGAATGAAACTTAAAGTAAATTGGAATAGTATTTCAGGCAGTGAGAATGGAAGCATGCATAAGAACAAGTTTCTTTCTTGTGCTGAGATGAAAAATCAATTTTTTTATTCAATCTGAGTGAATGGAATGTACAAGCATGTATGAATGTTCATAAATTTATTGTTACAACAGTTTTTCTTCACTTTTCCTCTTGTTCTTGATTTATGTCTGGATTAAGATGGATGGAAATAAAGAATGATTTTATCCTAGACTGGTCACATGTGCAACTTTTTATTTTTCATTTATCTTTTGATATTTTTCAACTAATTTTTCTTCTTTTCTTTATCTTTACAGGAAAATGTTTATAGGAGGACTTAGTTGGCAAACAAGCCCAGGTAAATGTTTGATGATTATGGATTATATTTCCAATGGCAAGTCATCCAACCAACCAAACGGCAAAATGAAAAAGAAATGAATTTTTTTTTGTGATATTCAGATTAAATAGCGACATTACGATTACGACGTCATGTTTGCTTACGATTTTTTTTGTGTTTGCTTAAAAACTTTTTTCGTACCGCTGCTGCTGTTGATGTTACTGCCTTTAACAAATTTGTTCGGTTGATGCTTTTTGGCCAATACGCGGATATATGAAAGGATGCTGGTGGGGATTTTTTTGGGAAAATATACATCATATGCATTAATATCGAGGACTTATAGGGATTGTTTATTTATGATGTTCAACAATAGGGTGTCTTGGGTGAAATCAATAATTTTCATGACTGTTGTATATTCAGAATAGTTGGTTTCTCAATTTTGAATTGTTTGGTATCTTGAGCCTTGGTGTTGAAGTTTTAGGTATACCCTAGGCAGAGGCGTACCCAGAAATTTTTTGTTGGGAAGGTTTCAAATTTTTTGTAGGAACAGCAAAATTTAGGGGGTGTTTTAGATTTTTTCTCAAAAACCTTAGAAAATTAAAGAAAATTTCCGTCAAGGGGGAGCTTTGACACCCAGATACACTTTGACTCTATGAATACCCTTGCCATACTAAAGAGAAAAGCTGGGATATAACCTAGGGTCGGCCCCTGGTTACCCTCTCTTGCTATCTGATTGAGGTTATCATTGGTTTTGTAACATCATTTACGAATGACCCCGTACCACAATAAATAATATAGGCCACACAAAAAAATAATCCCCATCATCAAAATAATTTCATTTTTTCGTAAAGAATTATTTATTAATCTCTTAAAATCCACCTTCAATCCATCCCTGTTTCCGAATACCGTTAAATAAAAAATGTTCACTGAATATCCCAAAAAAGATCTCTCTCTTGAAAATGAATTCCTATTTCCTTAATAAGTCACCAGAAACCTTAATTCTCCTCTTCTTTCTTCCATCTTCTTACATTTTCAATTTAAATTTTGAATAAAAATTAGACCACTGAAACCACAAAGCATGAATAAAGCCTCTCTTTCTCTCCCACTTCCAACAGCCCACAGGTTCATATAATGTAAAAAGGCCATCATTTGTGAATAATTAAAATTCGTTTCCACATTCATTCAAAATTAATTCCATCCAGTAGATTATGAAAATTAAAATACATAAATTCTCCACTGGACTTTTTTTCCATCATCCATTCATTCTGTGCTGTTCATACAATGTATAATAAAATTTTTTCGATATGAGACGAGAGGGGAAAAAATTGAAAAGTGAAAAACTTTATGTCAGAAATTTTCAATTTTTTTTTCTTGTGCTATATTAAAAAAGTTATATCAAAATGCTCAATGTATACATTACATATTAAGGGTAATGGAATCGCTTAAACAAAATATTTGAGTTGGAAGGGCTTTTTGATTGGAGTTGGGCATGAACGCATTTTTTGTGTTTAAGGAGCTTTTTGGGTTCATTTCTAGGTTTGATTTATTATTATTTTAATAAGATTGAATTTGAGACCTCAGTTGCTCGGTATACCCTAGGGTATACACTACCCCTAGAGTAACCCTAGGGATGTGTCATAGAGTACCCATAGGGTAAACTGAGTAACCAGTTCCTGGAGCTCGAGAATTTTGAGGTTCATGGTTTCCCTTTCAAAAAATTGATATCTCAAAAAAATTCAATTCAATTCTAGTCACACTAAAATAGACAGTCCTAAATCAAAGAGTCAAACATCCACCCCCATTTAAAAGAGCTAAGCACAAAAGGAATATCCGGAAAAAGCTTATCTGACATGAAGAAATACAATAAAAATTTTGTGTGTAAAAGAAAAAGGCCTTCCTCGTTCGTCCATGATGACGATGATGGTTTGGAAATCAATCCCTTAGTTAAAACGATATTATTATAATTCTAATGCTTTATTTGCCTCTTTTTTCATTCTTTCCTTTCTCTTCTTCTTCATTCTCATTTTTACTCGCCCAATTTCGTTGTCTATCTCTCACACTTAATTCTATAGTATCGTGCATGTATATCTAAATGCTTATCCAAAAATAGAGCATGGAAGTGGGAAAGTAATATGGATGGTGTGGGACATAGAGCGCAGATTTGGGTTTCTTGAAAACTTTTCGAATAAAATTTCTGTAAAAAAATGAAAATAAAAAAGGAATGATAAGTGAAGAAGAACTAAAATTTAACAATTATTTTGGGGATTTGAACCCAATGTTTTCCATATTTACAATGAATTTTTTGCATAAATATTTATTTTCTAAATATAATATAGCAGTATAATGTACTCAAATAAAGGAGATTGTAGTTGATTCTACATAGAATAACACATCAGAAAAAATCAAAAGCATTTCAAATTTATAGAAAAAATAAATAAAAAATTTTAAAAAAAATGAATGCATACCTGAATTTCATTCTGAATATTTTTTAGGATTTGAACCTTTGTAATTTGTTCTTTTTTTGTAGAAATCATTTACAAATTATTTTATTAAATATATAGTTGCTACAATTTAATAAAATAGCATTTTGCAAGTAATGAGATTAACTTAAGCCCATTCAAGACATTTACACCCAGAAATTCTAAGAGCTTTATTTTCTAAACTTCTCTTCCAAACCAGACGAATCGTTTCTCAAAAGTCCAAAAATCCAGCTCAAAAAGTTGAACCAGAAAAAAATTAATATCACAACTCAACTGAACCCAAACAAAAAAAATATAGAAAAATAATGTTTACATTCAATTACTATGTACATTCATCCCCGAAAAAAAAGAAAAGAAGAAAGAGAGACGAAAAAAAAAATTCAAGAGCAAGAATGAAATAGAAACATGCGATGGCAGAGAAAATTATCTGCAGAAACTCTTTCATGCGGAATTGAGATAAATGATTATCATTTTCTACGTTGTGTGTCTTCTTTTGAATGAAACACGTGATTATTAATGGTAATAATGTTCGGATCCATATTATATTCTCAACGGTAGTCTCTAAATGTCATTAAAATAATTTTTCTGTGGGTTTTCTCGAGTGAACGTGAATGTAACGATAGTAGATGGTAGTTACTGACGTAGACGTGTTGGATGAATGTCTGAATTAGTGATACTTTGGGAGGCATTTTCATGCTTAAGGAGTTAAAGATTCTCTTTTAATAATTCTATCTGAAATTTTAGGGATGGAGGCAGAAAAATTTTTGGGGTTCCGAAAGAAAAATTATTTTTCACCAAAAAATATTCCATGTAAAAATTTTTCGAGGGGATTTCAGACCCCCTTGTACACTTATCTGGCTGTACTTCTGTGAAAATTGATATTGTTGATCAGAAAAAAGATACAGCTGATTATTGAAAAGTCATTCAATACATGACATTACAGATAATTTTTTTAAACAACAAATTCACTTGAAAATGACGACTTTCTGTATTACTTGTATAGAAAAATTTCATTCAGTATCTTATCTGTAATGTTATTCTTAGCACCAAATTTTAAGCAATTAATTTTTGATTTATTTTAGTGAAATTTATATTTTTTTAATCGAGATTTATGCAAAATGGTAAATAAAAATTGTAGAATTAATAAAATAAGAATTAAAATTTGTCTGAACGTGACTTAGATCCTGGGTTTCTCGGACATACCTTAGGTTATATCCCTACCATACTAAAGACAATAACTGGGGTCAGGGGCGTCAGGGGGTTGAATTTCTTGTGTATAGATGGAAAATTTTAGGGGGTTTTTATATTAAAAACTCTAGCAAATTGAAGAAAAAAATTCCCAAAAAGCAGGGGGGGGGGGCTTTGACCCCCAAAACTTTCCCCTGAATAAGTCCCTGGTTGAAATATACAGGGGGGGTAAAATGACCTTTCGTAGTGATCCCAAAATTTTGAAAAGGAAAAAACTTTCGCATTAATTTAGCCCAAAAAATCTGATCTTACGGCATTTTATGAACAATCTTGTTATTTTAAATTTATTACCACTCAACCTATTAAAGCCTAAATTTTCCCACCAAAATAAAATCATTTAAATCCCCATGGGTCAACTTCTGTGCATCCATTTCATCTCACCTCATTTCACTTCCTATAGAGATCTGCACACGCTATCTATGTGATATATTACAAAGTTTTTTTTTGTGTGTTCATCTATGTGAATATATCTGATATAGTTTTTTTTGTAGGATTTTTTTACGACATATTTTATATGAGATTTATGTTACAACAGAAAAAAAAATAGAAAAGAAGAGAAAAACGGGGCCACACAACATTCACAATTTATATATTTATTTGATGGCGATTGTATTTTGATGAGTGTACAGAACGATAGTCAAGCTCCTCTCTCACGATATAAAATCCATACATAGTTTATGTGAATGGACAATTGTTAGTTTTTCCGTCCATAAAACGTTGTGTTATATTTTTCCTGAATATAAGACGGAAAAGAAGAAACGAAAAAATTAATCGCATAAACTTTTTTTTCCACTCTCTGTTTTGTGATGTATGTGCTTGATGAGGAGGAATTTTTATTGTGTACTTTGCGAAATTTCTTTTCTCTCTCAGAACTTTTTTTTTTTTGAAATTGAGAGAAAAATATTTTTTGAGAATTAAATTCTCTCACAAATACAATCAAGTTTTTTTTACTCTCGCCAAAAAATTTCCTCTCATGCTCAATGAAATTTTTCTCTCTAAACAAAAAAAAAATATTTTTTGGACTAGATTTTCTCAGCAAATCAAAACAACTGATGAGATTCTCGCACATCAAGTCACATGGTTTGTCGGGCGAGGGAAAGGAATGGAGAGTTGATTGATTTTAGTTCATTAGAGTGTTTTACTCGTCATGTGAATTTATTATGACGACATAAAAATGTGCTCTGTGCCCCTTGGATGATAAATGATTTTGCATGTCTTTAAAAAAAATTTGTGGTTTAAGGAATTAATTTAGGGGCTAAGAAAATGTTTTAATTTATAATTAATGATGAAAGTTTTAGACTAAAAGTTTTTTGTTTTTCATATGCGGTGAATAATAAGGAACAAATTGGGGTTAATAAATATTTGAAATAATTCAGGGTTATAAGTTTTATAGCAGTCAGAAACTATAATTATGAAGTGTATAACTGGATGAGAAGTGACTCAAACAAACTTGAGTGATTATAGAGGGGAAATGTAAATTTTTTTGGAGGATTTAATTTGGAACTGCTGGTTTTATGTTGCTTGACGTCATACATGCAGTTTTATGAGAAGGTTGTTGTGCTGATTATTTTTAGTAAAATCATGTGACTTTTATGATGAAAAATTGGCAAACTACTGTGAAATATTCTACGGTCTATGGATTAATGTGTCATATTTTTATAATGTGAGATATTTCATAATTGTTTCTTATGTATTTAGGAATGAGTGGATGAGGCAGTTGCGTAGCCAAGGAAGAGTCTAAGGGGGTCAGGACACCCCATTCCTTCTGAAAAATAGTTTTTCTCTTAAAAATGTTTCCAACGTTTTTCCGAAGCTCCAATTTGTAGTAATCATTCACGTTCATTAGATCCAGGTGTGTATCCAGGATTTTTTTGAATCATGTTCTTGATCTTAATCATGTTCTTGATTTTGGATATCCTTTCGAATCCTGACATTTATACCATCCTGACATTGGGACAATTAGTATTGATGTTTCAAAAAATATGGGGGAGGGGAGTTGGAACTCCAAAACATTTCCTTACTGGATACGCCCCTGGCTAGAATTAACAAAAAATACAAAAACCTGAGTAAACAAATTAAAAAAAATTGGACTCTCTAAAAAAGGGCCAGGCTACACCCGTGGAATGAGGGGTTTTCAAGAGGTTTGTTAGTTTATTGCTGATTTTGTATTTTTTTTTTGGAAATTTTTAATAGAATAATGGTATTCAAAAATTTATTTAAATAATTTGACGGTCTTATATTGATTTTATGGATCAGTATTCATTAGTTCTAAATTTTTTTTTAGAGTAAAATTAAATTTATACTAAAAACATATTTTTAAAATTCCACAAAAATATTTGAACCTATAAAAATAATATTAGACCTTCAAAAATTTGGTTGAATACTCAAACATCTCAAAAATGTCCGATTTATAGATTAAAATACCCCCTTTTGGACTATCACAAAACAATATTTATTTATCAAAACAAAATAATCTAAAAATTTTCCATCAGACTCATCCATCTACCCAAAAACGAAAATCACCAAACTCATTCATCTCAATTTTCGTCTCGAAAATCACGCGCGAAATTTTCTTCTTTGCCTAAAATATTTCATTGAAGTTCTCATTTAGCCAAGACGCAAACCATTACGTACCTAACATTTTCTATCTCTTCTCATTCATAAAAAAATCTTCTTTTTCTTTTCGTTATTTTGTCGATCGACGCAGTATAAAATGAATTAAAATCTGCTTCATAAATGAAATATTTTCATCACAAACGTAAAAATGCAAGGAAAAATACGGATGTGGAAATGATATTTATTCGCTCCATTAAAATGGAAATAAAAACATTTTCAATTAAAAATTTTCTCCGCAGATGTTTCAGTAATAAAGACATCATCATTACAGGCAGTTAATAATTTTATTTTAATACTTTTTTTGATTGAAATATGAGAAAATTGCAAATTGAAATCACAAATATTTCAATTAGAATCGATGTTATAATTTTTGCACGTTTAACGTGTAGATCATGAGATTGCAATTGAAATTAGCATGTGACTAGATCAAATCACGTATATTGAATTGTGTAATTTTTTGTATGTTGCAAATAAATCAGGAATTGAATTTGAGGACCACAGAAATTTTTCAAGGGGGGGGGGGTTGAATTTTTTTGTCTTAACGAGAAAATTTAAGGGAGCTTGGGATTTTTTTCTTAAAGAACCCTAGCAAATTGAAAAAAATTCCCCAAAAGGTTGAGGTTTGACCCCCAGTCCTCCCTGAATACGCCCGTGTAGGCGACGTTATAATGACAAAACGTCAAAAAGACGTAGGCTGCCCTGACGGTGTCGTGACAGTGGTTTTTGTCCACCTTGACGGCAAAAAGTACAATTTGCCACAGCATGACGTTTGGGCGATACCTAGTCTATTGCTTTACTGTTCTGCAGAAGAAACTGCTCTCATGAACAAGTAGAGTTGACTTCATATGGCTCAACATCCACCTAATAAATTAAACGGTCATTCTGTATATCAGATGACTAAATTCCAGCAACACAAAAAATGTCTTTCTCTCTTCCGATGAATAATTCGGCCAGTTTTCAAAAATGTTCCTCTAGCACATTCAAGTCTCTAACTTTTTTTCTCGCATCCTTGACACAAACATCCTTCGTCCTGTGGTGAAAAAATTCTATCCTTAAATTCAAATATTTTTCAGCCGTTGATCAACCTCGTTCACAACATCATTCCTTGAAATTAGCTTTACAGAATTACAAAAACACAGCTAAATTGATTAATAATAAATAAAGTAATGAATCTTTTACCATTGAATTTAGCGTTGGAGATAATTACATGATTATTAGATGATGATGTTGAAATATATCCGAGGTCGATTAAATACAAAAAAGGATAAAGCGTTTTTTGATGTTACTAAGGATAATTAAATATTTATGTTTGAACAATTTGCTTGTGCCTTTTTTTCTTTTCTTCGACAATTTGATTTGAGGATGGAATGATTAATTATATTTAGTACTGGCAAGTTCAAGGTTGTGATTGAGGAAGAGATTTTAAAATGGGGTTAAAAATGTGAAAGTTTGCAATCAATTAACGTGGTAATTAAAAAGTAAGTTTTTGCTGCTTACGATCAGTAATTGACGAATATTCCTAGTTTATACTTTGATATTATAAAACTAATTAAGAAAAAATTAAAAAAAATAGTTTTTTTACTTTTTAAAGCTTTTTTAATTTTTTTTAAATCAAAATTAAAAAAATTAAATTTAAACTTTTTTAAAATCAAAATTAAAAAACTTAAATTTAAATTAAATTTAATATTTTTTACATGTATATAAAATTTAAAAATTTAAAAATTTTAAACATAAATTTATTAAGCTTAAGTAAAAAACTTTTAACATTTAAAAAAATTATTTATTTTTTAAATACTTTAAATATTAGCTACGAGAAAAATAAATTTTTTTGAAGTTTTTTTTTGTAAAAATCACCATAAATATCATAATTTCAAAAATATTTTTTTTAAAAAGTTTTAAAGCTATATAAAAATCTAAAATATCACAATTCATGAAGAAATCAATAAATTCATTAACTAAGCATTCAACTGCGTCTCGTCAATTAACATCCATCTCAGTCCCTCAATTTCAATTAAATTCTACACACAACTGCATAGCTCATGACAGTAATCAACATTCATATTCATCAATAACAGCATATCGTGACAATATCGACATTAAAATACACACAAAGTCCCTTACCATCAATTAATCATCCACAATCCAATTCAATTCAAGTAACTATAAATATTTTTTGAAATGAATGTATATCAAGTCATCAATAAATAAAGAATGCAGTTGATAAAAAATCTAAATTGGCAGACAATTGAAAAAATGACATGGAAAAAAAATTATGATGATGATCAAAATTGTACACAATTACCCTCAATTGAGTGATAACAATGACCAATTAAATTCAAAATGTACATGCAATTTACATTTTTTACCTCCCAACTTTTAAATCCGCCCAACTCAGATGCCCACACTTGATGTGTTTGTATACAAAATTTTTTTGTTGTATGACTTTTAAATATACATTTTTTTTGCATACATGACAATATAGCTGTGTAGCTGAGAATGAGACTCATAGAGATAAGTGGTGAGCATGCGTCTTTCGTTTTGTTTTTATTTTCCTTCAAACAACATGTGACGAAATTTGTTTCGATCAGTTTTCTCTGTTTCGGCTAATTGACGCCAACGTTGCTGATTATGAGATTGTGATTTAATTAAGTAATTATAGAATAATGAGAAAGCAAATAAGGATCGGTGATGACCTGATTGTTTACAAACATTTAAAGCATTTGATCACAATAAGAATTTTTATTGATCATTCTTACAGAGCACATGGTGCTGCTTTATTGTTATTGATACACACGTTGATACTTAAAAATTTTTATTTTTTTGTAAAAAGATAAATACACACTTTTTTGTCTTTAAAATATTTTAGCGGAGTAGAAAAATCTAAAAGTAGTATTTTTGGTTTGATGATTTTAAAAAAGACATGTAGAATGGCGTCCGTTTGACTTTTACTAAAGAATCATTTTTTTAAAACAAGATACCTGAATTAGGTGCTCATTAAGAGGGGATATGGTGGGTTTAAGCATGGGCGCACCCAGAAGGGGGGTCCAGAATTTTCAAACTTTTTTTTTAAAGAAGATTGTTCCAACTTTTTTCAAAGTTTTGTTTGCTTCATAGTTTATTAAACGTAGTCAATTTGAAGGAATCATTAGTTTTTTAAATGGGCTCCATTTATACTGAGTACGCCCATGTTCACCTTTATAGACCAAAGTAAAATTAATTTTGCACAATTTTTAGAGCTTTTAAAAAAAATTTTAAATTTTTTATTCAACACAGAAGTAAGACATACATTCTCAATTCAAAAATCTAAGCGCCATTAGCAACAGAGTATTCAAATAAGGAAAACTAAAAAAAATCAAATCCACAAAATCAATTTTAAATATTTGCCTTTTCACATAATTCAATATCCAAATAAGTAAAATCTAGATCTAAAATTTCAATAACAATCCAACACCAATTGATTGCAGAAGTCATTAAAAATATTATATTTCTCACCTTTTTGCGTGTCTCTTCAATTAACACCCGAAAAAAAATTACATTAATCATAGCATGGCATTAAGATGACCAAAAACCAATGTTCAGCTAATAAAACCTTTAATTCATTTTCATCCTCACTCACTTATTCGCCACGTCAGCATATTGTAGGCTGATCAAATTATTTTTTATAACAAGTCATTAAAAAGGAGAACCTAATCACCTTTATTATAGATGTTTTGTGCCTGTGTATCAATTTTCCATCATGATACAATATTTTTTTATTTTGATTTTTTTCCCCTTGATTTGCGAAGGTAAGCAGGAAAAAAAATCAGTAGCGGTTGACATTTGATAGGCGGGGGAGAAGAGGATAGAAGGAAAAAAAATATTATCAATATATAAAGTTGTTGTGTATGGCAGGTGGATGAGAGATTGGCATAAGGTAACAATATATACATACAGCATAACAATAACAATGATGATGACACAATGCCTGAAAGGAGGCGAACGAGAAGTGGAGAGAATTTTGTTTATGACTCAAGTTGGAAATGATTAAGGCGGAGAAGTTGGGGATTTAAGGGAAGGAAGCGCATTTTTTTGAGAAAATTTGGTTTTCTGGATTTTTACTGAAATTTGATCTAATTTTTCGACTGGAAGGACTCGAACCCATGCCTCCCTATTAAAAATCACACACCATACCCACTTTGGTACCTTAACCATTCGATCACTAAGTTGCATACGACAGAATTAACACCAATCAATAATAAACACACCCCTTCCTAAAACGTCCAATGTCCAGTCAGACACAAAAATCACCATCATTCAATCTTCCACCTTCCCCCAAAAATACGCTAAAAAAGAAGAGGCATTGGCATGGGGTGATTAATTAAAACACAGAAGCCCATTATTTATAGCATAATAAAATTTATTGCATTCTCACATGATTAAAAATGCCTCGAATAGATATTGAATATTTGTATGCCTGCCATTGCCATTGCCTGCTTGGTTGCCTACTGCTGTTGTTACTCAAAATATACAATGATATTCTATATATCATTTAATGGTGACAAATACACTTGTATTACTTTGAAATATGGCCAATAAATATTATTTATATAGCGAATGAGAATGGAATGTGTTTATGTATTTTATATTGTAATATTATGATGTCATGCTTCACTTTCTATGCCTTCCATTGCCTCTTCTCTACTCTTTTGACTTTATGAGAAATAATTTAAGATGGGATATATCGTATGGATATTTTTGTGTATGTCTGCATTCTATGACAACGAAAATGACTCTTGCAGGCAGATTCTTTTGTCATAAAGGTCTCTTTTGTTACTGTCGTATACATCCTTTTGGGTTCAAATGATATTGATGGTTGGTTATTGAATACTTTTTTGTTGTGTTTTCTTATTGAAGATTTATAGATGCAAATTGATGTCTTTTGAAGCATTTTTGTAGAACATTTGGGTCTAAAAACTAAATTTTAAATGCATGGTGAAAATTAAGTCAGATTTTGGAAATTTTCATCTCAAACCACTTCAATCAAATCTCACCAGACTGTAAAAATATTTAAATCCTCAAAAGTTCATCAATTACACCCCTAAAATATTTACAATCCATTTTAATAGAATCATTTCCACTTCCAACCTTCAAAATTATTCCAAACTAACAAAACGAAGTCATAAATTCCAACAAAAATTTATTACCATCCGTCTTTTTCCTTCTTATTCGCATTCAAGTCAATTAATTTTTAGGCAGGAATAGCTTCTTTTTCTGTTAATCAAATTTTAATTATCAATGTGAAAATTTAACTATCGCTAACGTCATTATTGCTATCATTGCCATAGTGTGCTGTTTTCTTCATTCTGATAGGGTTTTATAGTGAAAACTAGGGTTGGTAACCTAGATTTTTGGTGAAGTCACTCAAATTTATTTTCAAAAATTTCAAATTTTCTCTCAGTATAACCTAGGGTGCACACTACACCTAGTGTAGCCTTAAAGTTGTCCACTAGGGTAATTACAAGGGTATAGCCTAAGGTAACCCTAGTGCATAACGTAGCGCACACTCTAGTGCATACCCTATTGTATACTCTATTACATATCCTAGGGTATACCGAGCAACCAGCCCAGTTCTCTCAAATTTGTCAATTTCTTAAATTTGCTCTCAAACTAGCTCAAATTTCCCTTAAAAGCTCACCTCATTCCCTAATAACTTCATAATCCAATTCTTCATCCACAAACAACACAAGTTGCCATCTCAATCCATTTTCCTTTAACTATCTCCTCAAGCATAATAAATGTATACTGCAGGGGGAATACAACCCAACGGCCGGGAAAAATTTACGGAAAAAATGGACAAATTTATGGAAAAAATGGACAAATTTGTGGAAAAAATGGACAAAATGGACAAAACGGACAAAATTTGTTTGAAAATTTACATTGCTAAAAATTTTTGTGTCAAAATTTTTCAGTACCGATTATACAGATAATATTAGATATTTGCCCATAAAGCAATGAATTGAAAAACTAATAATGCATAATTATTACTTAGTTTATGTAAGATTAAACAGGCTGTAAGATTAAACAGATTTGGTTTAATTTTAAGTTACTGAAATCATTACTAAACTTTTTCGTTATCTTTTCATTATCTTAGAATCAAACCAAATATTGCTTGTAATAATAATATTGTTATAGCGGTATTAGTTTTTCAATTTACCTATTGCTTTGTTATTAAGAATTTTATATTTTTCAAAAAATTTCATGAGGTTAGAAAAAGTGAAATTTTGTTTACCAGCTACTATGAGTAGCACTTTTGGCAGTTGAAGTATTAAAAGCTACTTCAAATTTTCGAATCCTTGTTTACAAATTTTGAGCTTTTTGTTTTTCTTTTTTCTGTAAAATTTTAATTAAAATTTTTCTGTCTTTTAACTGGGTTTTCTTTATGATATTATTAATATTTTTATAGTTTATGACTTATATTTTAGCGTTAAATCAATTTAAAGCAGCTAAAACTAATAGAAAGTAGATAAAAATGAATTTTTATTATTTTTTTTATAACGAAAGTCACTATTTCAAATTTGATACTAAAATAAGGCGTAACGTATTTGTTCATAGAAGCTGGGAGAAATCTTCTAGAAACAGAAGCGCGGTTTTTAAAGTAAACTTTCAGTGACTTTGAGAAAATGAAAATATTTCAGAGTTATCTCCCTGTAAATTCACTCCAAATGGTTTTCGGTTTAGATTCAGTAAAAAGTAAGAAGAATAAGTAAAAAGTTATTCAAGAAAAATACTGATATTTCAAGCAATGTTTGCTGATTAATCTTAACTCTTAAAATTAAATTTTATTAATCCAGTTAAAGAAATTTTTTCATCATTTTATTAATCAAAATGTGAACTTTAACTATGTTTTATTTTATTGTTAATATTTTGTTGATAAAATTATTAAAATTATGGGTAAGAAACATTTCTTTTATCAAAATACAAAAAAAAATGTAATCAGAAAAATTTACGGAAAAAATAGACAAAATTATGGAAAAAATGGACAAATTTATGGAAAAAATGGACAAAATGGACAAAAAAAATTTTCCCGGCCGTTGGGTTGTATTCCCCCTGGTATACTGTTAAAGTCGCTTGTCGCTGAAAAGTTATCGACATAAACAATTTTTGTTGTCATTGACATAAAATTTATGGGTTATAAGAAGGCGCACATAATTAACATAAAAATGTCAAATAGCTTCCTGCTATTTTACACGATAAAGGGAGAAAATGGAGGCGGTGTGCTTTCTCACGACGATGATATTGCGGTTGTGTCTTTCTCTAAATGAGTGATAAAAAGCTTTTTGCCGCTGAAAATGAAAAAAATTCCTTTTTCGGCTTTCATACGCAATTTTAATTAAAATCATCTTAAAAATATTTTTCATCATTATTATTATGTTGTGTTCTGCTTATTCTTAATGTTTATGTTTACTCACTCCTCATAACCGCCTCACCTTTGCTCATTTATTTAATTCTTATAGAAACAGACGACTTTTAAGGTTGATTCTCTCCGGCATGTCATAAATTATATTAAATTATATTTTTGTACATTCTACTTCAACTACTGAAGAAATGCTGGCTTTGCAGTTTTTCTCCATGCTCGAATCTGAAAGTTTATCGTGAAAATGTCTTCCTTTGTATTTTTGTAGAAGAAAATAAGCTTCTGAGTGTGAGGAGAAATTTATGTTTATGGAAATTAAAAGGAATAGAAAAGTTTTATTTGTGTGATTTTTTGGGGAATTTTCTGGTGTGGTTTTTATCTGATTTTATTATCTTACTTTTTTGGAATATTTTGACATGGATTTTGAGCATTTTGAATGTTTTGCAGGTAATTAGCTTAGTATAAAATCCATGAGCACAACAAACTTTCTTAATCAGTTCAAAACTAGTCAGGGTATATTCATATGGATCGATACCCCAGATTCCATTCACTCAGACACCACATTTTGCATTAAAAAATTGAACTTCAGAAACACAAAATCAACCCAAATTTTTTCCAAAAGCTTCCTTTTACCCCCACAATAATTTTTATTGCATACTGTTTTATAAGCGATTTATTCAATTGACTTTATGTGCATTCAATTGTTCATGAAAATATTCTTTTATTTCTCCGACTCATTCAAATTAAAGAGATAAATTGATATTCTGTGGAAGTCATGCAGATGGAAAGTAAAATCCTTTCGAAAATATTCTCATAAAATTAAATATTAACTTCCACGCATTGCGTGCAAGTTATTGTATTCACTTTTTTTGAGATTTTCACTAATTTTGATTTTTTGAGTCAACGGAAGCATGAATCTTTACGTTTTTGGTCTCATATGACAGGTATTGAAAATATCTATTACCTGAGGTATGTTTAGTTCCAGTCAGTTCCGTTGCGTTGGAACTAGACGCAAAAAACCGTTAAAAACCAAAAATTTGTATGGAAAATTTTTTATGCGGTGACTTTCATACAATTTCTTGTATCTGATTCGATAGACCGTACCTTAAAACCATTTTGTGCTAAATAATATCCGAACTTTATGTCCATTTAGTGACCGAAAAATGCAAAAAACATGATTTTTTATGACAGTTGCGCCATTTTTGATTCCGCACTGGAATTAACATTTCAAGCCTTGAAATAGGTATAAAATGAAAGATCAACTCAGGATCTACATTTAATATCCGCTATGTTGGTACTTTAGAGGTTCCTGTAAAAAGTTACAGCATGAAAAAGATTGTTATAAAAATTATAACACTTTTGTTTACGTTACGTAAAATCCTTACGTTACGTAAAATTACGTAACGTGAATTTCACTTAAAAATATTTGAATGAATATAGAGGCTGTAGATGTTTACTGGATCTTGTTTAATTGGACATAGAGGCTGTAGATCATTACTGGATCTTATTTTTATTGGACATAGAGGCTGTAGATGTTTACTGGATCTCGTTTTACTGGACATATAGGCTGTAGATGTTTACTGGATCTTGTTTAATTGGACATTGAGGCTGTAGATGTTTACTGGATCATATTTTTACTGGACATAGAGGCTGTAGATGTTTACTGGATCTCGTTTTACTGGACATAGAGGCTGTAGATCATCACTGGATCTTATTTTTATTGGACATAAAGACTGTAGATGTTTACTGGATCTTGTTTAATTAGACATAAAGGCTGTAGATGTTTACTGGATCTCGTTTTACTGGACATAGAGGCTGTAGATCATCACTGGATCTTATTTTTATTGGACATAAAGACTGTAGATGTTTACTGGATCATATTTTATTGGACATAGAGGCTGTAGATGTTTACTGGATCATATTTTATTGGTCATAGAGGCTGTAAATGTTTACTGGATCTCGTTTTACTGGACATATAGGCTGTAGATGTTTACTGGATCTTGTTTAATTGGACATAGAGGCTGTAGATCATTACTGGATCTTATTTTTATTGGACATAGAGGCTGTAGATGTTTACTGGATCTCGTTTTACTGGACATATAGGCTGTAGATGTTTACTGGATCTTGTTTAATTGGACATTGAGGCTGTAGATGTTTACTGGATCATATTTTTACTGGACATAGAGGCTGTAGATGTTTACTGGATCTCGTTTTACTGGACATAGAGGCTGTAGATCATCACTGGATCTTATTTTTATTGGACATAAAGACTGTAGATGTTTACTGGATCTTGTTTAATTAGACATAAAGGCTGTAGATGTTTACTGGATCTCGTTTTACTGGACATAGAGGCTGTAGATCATCACTGGATCTTATTTTTATTGGACATAAAGACTGTAGATGTTTACTGGATCATATTTTATTGGACATAGAGGCTGTAGATGTTTACTGGATCTCGTGTTACTGGACATAGAGGCTGTAGATCATTATTGGATCTTATTTTTATTAGAAATAAAGGCTGTAGATGTTTACTGGATCATATTTTTATTGGACTTAGAGGCTGTAGATGTTTACTGGATCATATTTTTACTGGACATAGAGGCTTTAGATGTTTACTGGATCATATTTTTACTGGACATAGAGGCTGTAGATGTTTACTGGATCTTGTTTAATTAGACATAAAGGTTGTAGATGTTTACTGGATCTTGTTTTTCTGGACATAGAGGCTATAGATCATTACTGAATCTCGTTTTTATTGGACTTAGAGGCTGTAGATGATTGAAACATATTTTGGTGGGAAAATTTTCAAATATTTTGACCGTTAAAAAATTTGAATTTTGAAAAATCGTTAAATGGCAAACCATTTTATTATATGAAAATTTACCTCAAAAATTGTTAATTATAATAATAATAATAGGGGTCGTTCACTTATTACGTTCGCTTTTTAGGGGGGAGGGGGGGTCTGAGATTTTGTAACAGGCCAAACAAAGAAAAAAATTTTTCTTGGAAAATTTGTAACAAGGGGGGAGGGGGGGGGTCTAAAATTTCGTTTTTTGCGTAACGTAATAAGTGAACGACCCCATAGTTCATTAAGTACATTCATTAAGTTCATTAAAAATGCGGGAAATGTTCAAATATATTTTGACCGTTAGAAATTTTGAATTTTTAAAAACCGTTAAATGACAAACCATTTTAATGTATGAAAATTCACCACAAAAATTGTTAATAATTCTATAACTAATGATTTTCAAGTGCATTAAAAACACGGAAAATTTTCAAATATATTTTGACCGTTAGAAAATTTGAATTTTAAAAGCGAGCGTAGCTCAAGCTCGACTCTACTGTGATCCATGTAAAAACTGTAAATCTTAACAAGTCGAGCGAGCGTAGCTCAAGCTCGACTCTACTGTGATCCATGTAAAACTGTGATTCTAAACAAGTCGAGCGAGCGTAGCTCAAGCTCGACTCTACTGTGATCCATATAAAAACTGTAATCCTTAACAAGTCGAGCGAGCGTAGCTCAAGCTCGACTCTACTGTGATCCGTGTAAAAACTGTAATTCTTAACAAGTCGAGCGAGCGTAGCTCAAGCTCGACTCTACTGTGATCCATGTAAAACTGTGATTCTAAACAAGTCGAGCGAGCCTAGCTCAATCTCGACTCTACTGTGATTCGTATAAAAACTGTAATTCTTAACAAGTCGAGCGAGCGTAGCTCAAGCTCGACTCTACTGTGATCCATGTTAAAACTGTAATTCTTAGCAAGTCGAGCGAGCGTAGCTCAAGCTCGACTCTACTGTGATCCGTATAAAAACTGTAATTCTTAACAAGTCGAGCGAGCGTAGCTCAAGCTCGACTCTACTGTGATCCGTATAAAAACTGTAATCCTTAACAAGTCGAGCGAGCGTAGCTCAAGCTCGACTCTACTCTGATCCATGTGAAAACTGTAATTCTAAACAAGTCGAGCGAGCGTAGCTCAAGCTCGACTCTACTGTGATCCATGTAAAAACTGTAAATCTTAACAAGTCGAGCGAGCGTAGCTCAAGCTCGACTCTACTGTGATCCATGTAAAACTGTGATTCTAAACAAGTCGAGCGAGCCTAGCTCAATCTCGACTCTACTGTGATCCGTATAAAAACTGTAATTCTTAACAAGTCGAGCGAGCGTAGCTCAAGCTCGACTCTACTGTGATCCATGTTAAAACTGTAATTCTTAGCAAGTCGAGCGAGCGTAGCTCAAGCTCGACTCTACTGTGATCCATGTAAAACTGTGATTCTAAACAAGTCGAGCGAGCCTAGCTCAATCTCGACTCTACTGTGATCCGTATAAAAACTGTAATCCTTAACAAGTCGAGCGAGCGTAGCTCAAGCTCGACTCTACTGTGATCCATGTAAAAACTGTAAATCTTAACAAGTCGAGCGAGCGTAGCTCAAGCTCGACTCTACTGTGATCCATGTAAAACTGTGATTCTAAACAAGTCGAGCGAGCCTAGCTCAATCTCGACTCTACTGTGATCCGTATAAAAACTGTAATTCTTAACAAGTCGAGCGAGCGTAGCTCAAGCTCGACTCTACTGTGATCCATGTTAAAACAGTAATTCTTAGCAAGTCGAGCGAGCGTAGCTCAAGCTCGACTCTACTGTGATCCATGTAAAAACTGTAAATCTTAACAAGTCGAGCGAGCGTAGCTCAAGCTCGACTCTACTGTGATCCATGTAAAACTGTGATTCTAAACAAGTCGAGCGAGCTTAGCTCAATCTCGACTCTACTGCGATCCGTATAAAAACTGTAATCCTTAACAAGTCGAGCGAGCGTAGCTCAAGCTCGACTCTACTGTGATCCATGTAAAAACTGTAATTCTTAACAAGTCGAGCGAGCGTAGCTCAAGCTCGACTCTACTGTGATCCATGTAAAAACTGTAATTCTTAACAAGTCGAGCGAGCGTAGCTCAAGCTCGACTCTACTGTGATCCATGTAAAAACTGTAATTCTTAGCAAGTCGAGCGAGCGTAGCTCAAGCTCGACTCTACTGTGATCCATGTAAAAACTGTAATTCTTAACAAGTCGAGCGAGCGTAGCTCAAGCTCGACTCTACTGTGATCCATGTAAAAACTGTAATTCTTAACAAGTCGAGCGAGCGTAGCTCAAGCTCGACTCTACTGTGATCCATGTAAAAACTGTAATTCTTAACAAGTCGAGCGAGCGTAGCTCAAGCTCGACTCTACTGTGATCCATGTAAAAACTGTAATTCTTAACAAGTCGAGCGAGCGTAGCTCAAGCTCGACTCTACTGTGATCCATGTAAAAACTGTAATTCTTAACAAGTCGAGCGAGCGTAGCTCAAGCTCGACTCTACTGTGATCCATGTAAAAACTGTAATTCTTAACAAGTCGAGCGAGCGTAGCTCAAGCTCGACTCTACTGTGATCCGTATAAAAACTGTAATCCTTAACAAGTCGAGCGAGCGTAGCTCAAGCTCGACTCTACTGTGATCCATGTAAAAACTGTAAATCTTAACAAGTCGAGCGAGCGTAGCTCAAGCTCGACTCTACTGTGATCCATGTAAAACTGTGATTCTAAACAAGTCGAGCGAGCCTAGCTCAATCTCGACTCTACTGTGATCCGTATAAAAACTGTAATTCTTAACAAGTCGAGCGAGCGTAGCTCAAGCTCGACTCTACTGTGATCCATGTTAAAACAGTAATTCTTAGCAAGTCGAGCGAGCGTAGCTCAAGCTCGACTCTACTGTGATCCATGTAAAAACTGTAAATCTTAACAAGTCGAGCGAGCGTAGCTTAAGCTCGACTCTACTGTGATCCATGTAAAACTGTGATTCTAAACAAGTCGAGCGAGCTTAGCTCAATCTCGACTCTACTGTGATCCGTATAAAAACTGTAATCCTTAACAAGTCGAGCGAGCGTAGCTCAAGCTCGACTCTACTGTGATCCATGTAAAAACTGTAATTCTTAACAAGTCGAGCGAGCGTAGCTCAAGCTCGACTCTACTGTGATCCATGTAAAAACTGTAATTCTTAACAAGTCGAGCGAGCGTAGCTCAAGCTCGACTCTACTGTGATCCATGTAAAAACTGTAATTCTTAGCAAGTCGAGCGAGCGTAGCTCAAGCTCGACTCTACTGTGATCCATGTAAAAACTGTAATTCTTAACAAGTCGAGCGAGCGTAGCTCAAGCTCGACTCTACTGTGATCCATGTAAAAACTGTAATTCTTAACAAGTCGAGCGAGCGTAGCTCAAGCTCGACTCTACTGTGATCCATGTAAAAACTGTAATTCTTAACAAGTCGAGCGAGCGTAGCTCAAGCTCGACTCTACTGTGATCCATGTAAAAACTGTAATTCTTAACAAGTCGAGCGAGCGTAGCTCAAGCTCGACTCTACTGTGATCCATGTAAAAACTGTAATTCTTAACAAGTCGAGCGAGCGTAGCTCAAGCTCGACTCTACTGTGATCCATGTAAAAACTGTAATTCTTAACAAGTCGAGCGAGCGTAGCTCAAGCTCGACTCTACTGTGATCCATGTAAAAACTGTAATTCTTAACAAGTCGAGCGAGCGTAGCTCAAGCTCGACTCTACTGTGATCCATGTAAAACTGTGATTCTAAACAAGTCGAGCGAGCCTAGCTCAATCTCGACTCTACTGTGATCCGTATAAAAACTGTAATTCTTAACAAGTCGAGCGAGCGTAGCTCAAGCTCGACTCTACTGTGATCCGTATAAAAACTGTAATTCTTAACAAGTCGAGCGAGCGTAGCTCAAGCTCGACTCTACTGTGATCCATGTTAAAACAGTAATTCTTAGCAAGTCGAGCGAGCGTAGCTCAAGCTCGACTCTACTGTGATCCATGTAAAAACTGTAAATCTTAACAAGTCGAGCGAGCGTAGCTCAAGCTCGACTCTACTGTGATCCATGTAAAACTGTGATTCTAAACAAGTCGAGCGAGCTTAGCTCAATCTCGACTCTACTGTGATCCGTATAAAAACTGTAATCCTTAACAAGTCGAGCGAGCGTAGCTCAAGCTCGACTCTACTGTGATCCATGTAAAACTGTGATTCTAAACAAGTCGAGCGAGCTTAGCTCAATCTCGACTCTACTGTGATCCGTATAAAAACTGTAATCCTTAACAAGTCGAGCGAGCGTAGCTCAAGCTCGACTCTACTGTGATCCATGTAAAAACTGTAATTCTTAACAAGTCGAGCGAGCGTAGCTCAAGCTCGACTCTACTGTGATCCATGTAAAAACTGTAATTCTTAGCAAGTCGAGCGAGCGTAGCTCAAGCTCGACTCTACTGTGATCCATGTAAAAACTGTAATTCTTAACAAGTCGAGCGAGCGTAGCTCAAGCTCGACTCTACTGTGATCCATGTAAAAACTGTAATTCTTAACAAGTCGAGCGAGCGTAGCTCAAGCTCGACTCTACTGTGATCCATGTAAAAACTGTAATTCTTAACAAGTCGAGCGAGCGTAGCTCAAGCTCGACTCTACTGTGATCCATGTAAAAACTGTAATTCTTAACAAGTCGAGCGAGCGTAGCTCAAGCTCGACTCTACTGTGATCCATGTAAAAACTGTAATTCTTAACAAGTCGAGCGAGCGTAGCTCAAGCTCGACTCTACTGTGATCCATGTAAAAACTGTAATTCTTAACAAGTCGAGCGAGCGTAGCTCAAGCTCGACTCTACTGTGATCCATGTAAAAACTGTAATTCTTAACAAGTCGAGCGAGCGTAGCTCAAGCTCGACTCTACTGTGATCCATGTAAAACTGTGATTCTAAACAAGTCGAGCGAGCCTAGCTCAATCTCGACTCTACTGTGATCCGTATAAAAACTGTAATTCTTAACAAGTCGAGCGAGCGTAGCTCAAGCTCGACTCTACTGTGATCTATTTAAAAACTGTAATTCTAAACAAGTCGAGCGAGCGTAGCTCAAGCTCGACTCTACTGTGATCCATGTAAGTAAGAAATAGTTCGGACGTAGTCCGAACTAGGTTGAGCGAAGCTCACAAATTTTTACGTCCTGAACGTAGCGAAGCGGAGTGAAGGCGTGAAAATTTTCCCAAGCCGTATACACTGTATGCTACTATGATTTAAAATGAGAAAAAATGCGACATTACACTTTGAGATTTGGAAAATCTGGAATTGGCTGGAATTTTTTAGTTGACTTGAAGGGGGTCTATGGGGGTCCCAAAGTTGAAAATTCGAAAAAAATGTCATTTTTGAGCTAATTTCAAAATTAAATTTCCATATAAGGATTTAATCAAGTTAAATTAAGTTTTTGACATAAAATCTATCATAATAAGATCTTTATTTTAAGCTCCCACGTAAATTAATAATTAATAATTTTGCTCAGATTAAGAAATCAGTTTTTCGTATTTTGTGAGAAAGAGAGGTAAAACAGCCAAAAATGTTCTACGCAGAAAAGTTTGTGCCTGAAATTCTACATCATGTTCAAAAAACGGAATTGAAATTAGTTGAGGCATTGTCGAGAAAATCGCAAAATACACTTTCTGTAAGCAAACAAACAAGCAAACAAGTTAATCAGCAAGAAATAGCCAAAACGAGACATCGTTGAAACTTCTAGTTTTTTTGCAATCGATCCGTGCCGCCCTACAGAAGAACTGATTAGATTTTGGGCATGGTAGGAATAGCCGTTGCTTCTGAAAAAGCAAAAAACCTTCTTTTCCATACAAAATGTGAAATTCAAAGGTTGCTATGATTTTTGAAAATTTCGACTGAAAAAAATTCAAAAAATTGGAAAATCCCCCCCCCCCCTGGTATATGAAAATTATGCGAGATTCGACAACCCCTGTGATCTATAAACAGTCGGACGAGCAGAGCGATATTCGACAACCCCTGTGATCTATAAACAGTCGAACGAGCGGAGCGAGATTCGACAACCCCTGTGATCTATAAACAGTCGAACGAGCGGAGCGAGATTCGACAACCCCTGTGATCTATAAACAGTCGAACGAGCGGAGCGAGATTCGACAACCCCTGTGATCTATAAACAGTCGAACGAGCGGAGCGAGATTCGACAACCCCTGTGATCTATAAACAGTCGGACGAATAAAAAATTCGAACGGAGCTCGAATGTAATAGTTCGGACGAAGTCCGAAAAAAAAAATTTTCCCAAGCCCTTAGAAGACTGAGGATATGTGAGAAAATTTTATTTTTTTATACTGTAATCTATAAACAGTCGGACGAGCGAAGCGAGATCCGACAACCCCTGTGATCTATAAACAATCATACTAGCGGAGTTCGAACGAGACTTCGAATATACAAAAAAAACTTTAGAGTTTAATCACAAAAATTCGAGCGAAGCTCGAATATAAATAGTTCGAACGCAGTTCGGACTAGGTTGAGCGAAGCTCACAAATTTTTACGTCCTGAACGTAGCGAAGCGGAGTGAAGGCGTGAAAATTTTCCCAAGCCTTAGTACAGTACGGGAATAATTTACGGTGAAGTGATAAAAAATTTATAGAATACTTTGTGTCATAAACTACGGCTCGCCTTGGGATCTATATCAACTGGCGAGCGTAGCTCGCCTTTGGATCGGTATCAACTGGCGAGCGTAGCTCGCCTTTGGATCGATATCAACCGGCGAGCGTAGCTCGCCTTTGGATAGGTTATTGCCGTTGGCGAGCGTAGCTCGCCACGTGGAAGTTTGTGGTGTGATCTATACATCGTGTTTTTCCGTAATGTTTTTAATGCAATTTTTTTTGTGGGATGCAGATTGAAGTTTGGGAAGGAGTTGGGGCTTTTTGTTTTATGGGGTTATTTAAAAGTGATTCTATATAATTTTTTTTATTATTATTATTATTATTATTATTTATTGCATTGAATTTACATAAATCGTTAATCTTATTTACATTGATTGGTGAAAAAACACAATATTCTTGAGAATCTTGAAGGTTTCTTCATAAAGACAAATTTTGACATTTAAAATAACGTATAGTAATTATTTGAAAAGTATGCAAAAAAATTCAAAATGATTCGGTCATCTCAGTAAGTAACGTATATAAAAAATTTAAATTTTATACAAAAAAGTCTACAAAATTTAACTGAGTGCGAAAATAAATTAAATTAAGTGAAGTTAAGTAATTAAGTGAAATAGTGAATTAATAGGAAGAATCGAGGAATGTCATCTGATATATGACTTGAATGAGCATGAACCTGGTGAGTAAAAGTTATGGATTTTTAAATCACTAATAAAGCCGAAATTTTGTGTCTTTTGTTTTCAAAAATATTTTGAATTGAATTTGCTGCTGAGTGAGACTTCAGTTGATTCTTCTTTTCGGATATGACATCGTAATGCCCATTTAAATCCATATACGTGAGGCAATTCCTTGATTCCGTCCGGAATATTGTTGAAGATTTTTGGACCAAAAACAGCAAATGATCTGGATCCGAAGGAACTGTGAGCTTTTTGTGGACGCAAGTATTTCTTCTGTCTTGTTCTGGTGGTTACTTTGTTCAGGATGATGTTTGTGTGGATATTTTGGTGAGTAATATTGTATACTAATGCAGCTGAATTTAATAGAAAAAGTGAACGTAATGGCAAGCAATTTTCCACCAGATGCGAGTACATATATACTCTATTCGTCAGTCGATCCAAATTGAAGACGTTTCTTAGTGCTCTGTTTTGCGTAACTTGTAATGATTTGATGGATTGATCATTAGCTCTTCCCCAAACTGGAATTAGATACGTAATTTGTGATTCAATTAATGAGTGATACATTAGCTTCTTTATATGTTTCGGCAGCATTCTACGCATCTTCCACAGCACTCCACAGAAACTTGCAGCTTTGCTTGCAATGTAATTAATATGCTCATCCCATTTAAGATGTGGATCGAGAATTAGTCCGAGGTATTTAGCTTTGTAGACCCGCTGAATTAAGTAGCTGACTGTTCCAGGAATTTCCTCGTCATCAATCTGAATTTCAGTTATTGAGTCATCTTTCCTATAACTTGAATGAAAGATCATGAAATTAGTTTTTTGTGTGTTCAGGATAAGTCCTAGACTATTAAGGAAGCTTATAATTAATTTCATATCATTTTTAATTTTAGCTTCAACTGGCTCTTCTATCTCGTGCTCATTAATAAGGACACAGTCGTCCGCAAAAAGAACTAGACTGCCTTTTGTAGTTAGATTGCTGATGTGGTTGATGAAGAGAAGAAATAAGTATGGACCCAGGATTGAACCTTGGACGACGCCGTTTGTAAACATTTTCGGTGAGCTGTATACGTTATTTATTTTGACTATTTGCTTCCTGCTGACCAAAAAATTTTGCAAGATGCTTTGTGCCTTTCCTCTTATTCCATATCTGCTACATACATCAATCAGTTTCCAAACATCAACAGTGTCGAAAGCTTTCCTAATATCCATGAAAACCACTGATGCTTTCTTTTTGTTGTCGATGACACTGCTGATGTAATCCACTAACTCAACTGCTGCAATTTCGGTACCGCATTTTTTCCTGAATCCAAATTGCTTTTTATATAATATTTTTAAGTGATCATTTGTAAACGATGATAGCCTATTATAAAGGAGTTTTTCAATTATTTTGGAGAACGTAGTTAGGACTGAGATTGGTCTATAGTCGTTAACATTGCTAAAATCCCCAGACTTATTGATTGGAATGACAATGGCTGTTTTGAAGACATCAGGGAATATTCCTGTCTCAAAAATTTTGTTGCATAAATGCTTCAGTAGTGGACTTATGATATCACTTAGCTGTTTGATATGAATTGCTTTGATATTGTCAATTCCTGGAGATGAATTTTTAAGTGATTTGATGACATTAGTCACTTCATCGTCGGTCACATTATCGAGAACAATAGAGTGCAGTACTGATTTCATTTGAATTGGATGAGAGGAACTAGATGATTCCTTTAACAATTGAGAAACGCTGTCCACGAAATGACCATTGAAGTTGTCAGCAATCTTCTTCTCATTGACTATAATTTCATCGTTAACAGTGATAGATTTAATTACATCCTTAACTCTCCGACCAAGAATTCCATTTAAATTCCTCCAGATCGTCTTTACATCCTTATTTTGCAGAATTCTTTCAATGTACTTTGCTTTCTCAGTTTGAATAAGAGATTTTAGTTTTGAAGTGGCTAATTTCATTCTTCTTTTCAACTCCAAATTCTGTTTGTTCATTCTCCATTTACGAGCGAGTGAGTCTTTCTGCTTGATAGCTTTTAGGACTTTCAAACTATACCATTCACAGATTTTTTTGTTGCATTTAATTTTAAAAGTTAGTGTTTTAGTGGATTTGTTGATGGCTGTCTGCGTTAATTCAGTTAACTGTTGTGCAATAGAATTTGGATCTTGCTCTGAAGTTAAGAAGCTCGTGGATAATGATTCGAAAGCTGCTCGTAAGTTTCCATAGTCAGTTCTCTCAACTTTAAAAATTTTCGTATGATTTATGGACTTGACCTCCTTGAATTGTGAAATGACTATGCTATGGTCGCTGATGCTATTTTTGATAGTGTGATTTCTAATTTCTATTTCATCGTGAAAATTAACAGCTACGTGGTCGATAACTCTCCCACTTGCACTTCTTGTTCCATAATTGTTTGTTACTTTCATATCGTATGAATCAAGTAAATTTTTATATTGAAGAGAGATTAGATTGTCGCAGTTGGAATCAAGATTGACATCGCCAGCTATCATAACTTGTCCACTTGTACTTCCAAGTTCTTTTTCGACGTCTTCTATAAAAGGCGTGAACGATTGAGGAACTGGAGGTCTATAATAGCAGATTAAGTTAACTTGAGCGTTGTGTAACAGCAGATTAAGCTTAATTTTTTCAAACGATGACGAGAACTTGCTATACTTAAGTACGTTTATTTCCTTTTTTACAAAAATCAGCACACCTCCTCCGCTATTCTTAGAATCTCGACAGCATGCATATTTAGAATAACCATGCAAGTGGTACATGTTGGAGACAGTGCGATTTTTAAGCTTTGTTTCAGTTAAAATGATGACATCACATTTAATAGGCAACCTAGTTAACATTACTTTGATTTTGTCAAATTTATGCAAATTATTGATTCCACCGACGTTTAGTTGAAAAATTGAGAAACATTTGATATGCAGACTGGAATTTACGAAAGAATTAATGCATTGATGAAAATAGTTTTCACAGACGTTAACTTTATTAAAATTTGTACTAGGCTTCGGCGATGACGGTTGATTAATTGATTGCTATGCTGAATTTGATGATGATGGATGAACTTCGATATTATTCGTAATCCACTGCTTGATATCGGGCAAGTCAGCTTCAGAGTCAACGATTTTACGAGATCCATCTGACTTTCCTACATTGATTTTACCTTCCTTAATGAAAACTTTCACATTTTTATCTTTCGTGATTTTCTTAACTTTTGGCATTAAATATCCATTATGAGAGGTCAATGCATTGTTGAAGAAAATTCCTTTGTGATCTTTAATCTTCATTTTCTCTTTCATAACACGTGACTTGGTATCGAAATTTGTGAATTCTACTCGCACAGATTGCTTTTGGATTGCTTTCCCTGATTTGTCTGTGAAGTTGAATTGTCTTGTTGATGCCGCAGCTACATCATTTGCATTGATATTAATGCCAAATGAGTTGATTATCTTAGTAACTTCCATCTTCAATTCTATTCCGTTTTTGTCGTCTGGTATATTAGCGCCATTTATGTCGATTTTATTTAAAAGCTTGTCTTGCTGAAGGGCTTTGATTGCATATTTGTTGAGGCTTGTTTGGTCGATATTTTCATTGACTTTATTCTCGACAGATTCTAGTTTATCATTCATCGTACCCAAATCAGTGTTAATTTTTTGGAATTTAGTTTCGAGTATTGCAGTAAAGTCATTATTCATATCCTTCATTCCATTTTTGACATTGGCCATTTCCTCCTTCATAGCTTTCATCTCAAAGGTCAATTTTTGGTTCATGTTCATGATTATATTATAAAGATCGTCATATGTTCTATGGATAGGTTCCTCTGGCTTCCGTTTATTCTGGGACTCATTGTGAGTCATAGGCGTTGAGAATAAATCATCATTGATTGGTTTGCTTTTAAGTTTAGGTGGTGTAAGAAGAGGCATTTGAAAATGAGTGGTAGACTCCCACTTTAATGCTGAAAAGGTTTTTGGAGAAAAATAAAGAGCAGAAATTATGTTCTTCAGCTTCAAATAAAATGTAACCTACAATGCGCAGCTGATTATGTGCTTAGCGGGAGTCTACTGTTTGCTGATGATGCTATTGCCGAATGTTGGAAGCTTGTGTGCTTTTTATGTGGTTCCTCTGTCGTATTAGTACGAACTTTTATGTGTGTCAACGTGATAAAGATCCTTGATTTGTAAGAAGGAACAACAACACGTGCAAGATGGTCGCCAGATTTTATTTTAATTAAAAAAACACTTTAATTAAGCTAAATCTAATAAAATCCTCAGACAGATCATATAGATAAAAGCTTTATGTACCGAAAAATCACAGTTTTAATATTTGATTAAGTTTTATTCACAGAGAATTTAATAAATAAGTGCACTCAAAATGTGTATAATTGATTGTGAGCTACATTTAAAAGGTTTTTAAGTTCAGTAACCTGGGGGATCCCAAGGGTCCTGACCTTTCCCTTTCTAAATTCCAGCGCATATATCAGCTGTGTTGACAATGATCGTTGTATGAGTTTTTTACATCTAAAATTTAAATCTATAATTTGCATCCCCTTAAAGCCCATGAGCTCTAGCCTCGGTCACCACTATGCCACTGAGGTTGATTGAAACTTCGTTATTGTTCCATGAACCACCCCTGAAAACCACAGTTGTAAAAATTAATAAATTTGAAGGATTCACGCGTATTTTTGCAAATAAAAAATTCCAACCACACACAATAAAAGAAAATGTAACGGAAATAATATATCAAACAAATTCTGAGTTAAAAGCTCATGAGCTTTTCTTCACACATTTACATTTAGCGTGTCTATAGAGGAAGCATAAAAGTCTATCCATGTAGTGGATACAACAGCAAATAAAAGATGAGGAAGAAAGAACTTTGATTGGCTTATGAATATTCATACAAAAACTGTATTTATTTAAATTTTATTACCATCATATATGTGAGCTTTATAGCTATTGCAGATAACCATAGAGGAAGAATGGCAACAACGATGACTATAACACTGTATTTAATAACATCCAGACATGCAATGTTGAATAATAATAATATTTTTATGATGTGTTAAAATAAATAATTAAATCTGAAGTATATGCATAATTTAAAGATTTTTTTTGTGTGTATGTGTTTTGATTTTCTTCTTTATGGACATCCTTTGTGGGAATTTTGGGAGAATTTAGTCAGAAGTTGGTCATTTTTAAGCTAAAAAGCTATAACATCAAATGAATAATATTAAGTATCGGCAGTGAGAAAGCATCAATGGGTCAGAGGCTAGGGTGTTGGCAGGGGCGTATCCAGGGAGTGTCAAAACACCCACTCGATGGAATTTTTATTCAACTTACTAGGTTGCTTGCTAAAACACCCCCTAACTTTTTGTTCGATACAAAAAAGTTCAAAACGCTCCCATCAAAAAATTTCTGGCTATACCCCAGGTTGGCTGTTTTCTGAATCAACCAGGGTCGAACCAGGGATTGATCTGGTCAGCTTTTTGAGTTTTTTCACTGTTTGGTTAGATGCATTGTATGGTATAATCTGGGTCAAACAAGGGTACTGAGTTCTCGTTTAGAAGGCAAGGTAATGTTTTAGCGGTACATTAAGTAAGAGAATGTGGTGTGAAGCTTGGACAGCGAATACTGTTCACTAGACTTGGATATTATAGTTAGGACTAGGGTTAGGACCTAAGGAAAATACGTTGGATTCACTAAATAACTCAAACTAGAGTCTAGTTTGCTCGACTCATTCCTGCCAACCTGCCTTAGATATAAGAAAAATTCCACCTTAACATCACTTGATTTTAATTCCTTCCCATGTGTCGGTTCGAAGCATGTTCATGCACATTTCTTCTTTATTTACGATATCCATCTCCTTCATCTTCTTCTTACTCCTTTTTTATGAAAAAAATAAATTTTATGGCCATTTATTGTGTGCATTTTCACATGTATATTCATACTTGGAATAAGGCTTAAGGGGCTCAATCTTACTTATTTATTCAGCTCTATTTTTTATGAGCAAAAGAAGAAGAAAACTCAAAAAATGAATTTAATATTCATATCTATTCATCCATCCAATGGATATGTATAATTTCTTGCACAAAATCACTCATTCATACATGCATTCATGAGGTTTGAGTTTTAATGAACTTTTTAATCCACAATTTATTAAATTGATTTCCATGCTGAGGTTTTAGTTTGTGGCAACTATCATATTGTAGAGGAGGAGTGGTGGAAGTGGTATGTGGGTGGTGAAAAATAACAAGAGAAATAATTTTTTTTTGTATGTCAGAATATAAAGAATTGGTTGGTGGATGATATGTGCTGTGTGCAATTTTTTAATATTAAATATTTTTTACCATTATGAATAATAAATTAATTTATGACATATTTTTCTCTGCTTTTCTATATTTTTACAGAGAGCCTAAGAGACTATTTTAGTAAATTTGGAGAAATAACAGAAGTTATGGTTATGAAAGATCCCACAACACGAAGATCAAGGTATGTAGAATTTTATTTCTTAATTAATTATTTTATTTTTTGGGGGTTTTTCATTGTGAATTAATTTGCTGTTATAAATTTTTAGGAGATTTTAATGATTTTTTAAATGAAATTTTAAATGTCATGTTCAGTTTGATGCAACTTGGAATAAGAATAATGTTCTAAAATGGAAGCTGTCCTCTGTTAAACCATAAAGAAGGCATACAAATCTAATATTAAATTTCAGTGGTCATTTGATACTCCGACATGCTGAATGGCCCATCAGTGTTCATTAGGCTGTCCATCTACACACTTTTTAGCGGGACAGTCTCGCTTTTTAGGCAAAATACAGTCTCACTTTGGACCAAAATAATCCACTTTTTCATGGTTGAAATCCTGTTTTTATGTCAAAAGTTGATGGTCTGCCTATTGTTCATTCATTCTATAAAGCAAGCAAGCCCTCTGATTTTCCCAGAAAGCATCACAGCAAAATCAATTTCACAATGAAAAACTAGAAGAAAAAACAATTACAATTTAATCTGCAAACCCCTTATTTCATTCCCATTGGGCAGTTTTAACCCAATTATTCGTTTTTATGAACATTTTACACAAACAATTTATTTTTATTTCTCTGAAAAATGATTCATCATTTACAATCTGAAACTTTTAATTTCCATTATATATTTTTGTTATGAGACACATTCACAAAGTATGATAAAAAAGCATAAATTGAACGTTATGATGGAGTTAAATGTGAATGAATGTGTCCTTTTTCATTTACAAATAATGACAAATAACAAGCGAGCAAAAAAAAGTTATGAATACATAAGGCACTTAGACATCAAAGTCATTTTTATATTTCTGACATTAATTAGACAAATTCGTGTCAGGAAACATGATTATTATAGCTTGTCTCTTCGTTTTTCCATTCATTTCTCACACCATTATCGTTTACGACCCACTTTTTAATTCTCACCCGTTCTAAAATGGAAATTGAGGGATGTTGCTGTGGGGTGGGTAACTTAAGCGCATTTTTAAATGGATTAAGCATATTTTGTGACCTGAATTGTTATTATTGAAGTTGAGCTTGAGCTGAACTTCAGCTGAGCTTGAGCTGAGCTTAAACTGAGTTTCAGCTTTAGTTGAGCTTTAGCTTAGACAGCACATGTTCAAAAATCCATCTGAAATTGAAGTTGTACTTGAAATTCGAACTGTTTGCAAAATTTAAGGTCAAACTGAATTAAATCACAAATTACCATCCAAAAAACCAGCTCCAAAAATAAAAGGTATACCACCCATTGCTACAATGATGACGGTGACAATGATGATAGCAATAACAGCAACATGAGAGAACAAGAATTTTTTTTTTAATTTAATTTAATTTTATTATTTTCTCTTTTCCAAAGGAAAAAGCATTCCTAACCAGTACTTAAACTGTTTAAGAATGCATAAAAAACCTTTATATTTAAAACATTTACAATATATCCTTATTTAGAAGAGTTTCAATGTATAAATACCTTAAAGAAATCTCTTCTTAGTTAAATTATCTTCACGAAAATCACATTTGCATTTAAACGGTTTTTTAAAATTTAAATTTAAGCAACAATAAGTCTCCAAAATAATTATCTCTCCGAAAGCAAAATTGTGTCATCTCGGTTTGTTTACAAGATTAATCGTTAAAAATTCGAAATAAATAAAAAAGTGTCGCGAGTGATTCAAAATAAAATAATTAATTAAGTGATGTGTTCTGCCATACTCTGCTGTTTATCTCGTGCTGCATAATATCATCTTTGACGCTGCAATCAGATAAGTATAAAATAATTAGTATTAATTCCTTGTTACTTGCCAATTATGTCTCATAAGAGCATATTTTCTTCTTTTTCTTTCTCTTTTCAGCATATTCTATGTATATTTGGCCAGGAATTCACCGCTGAAACAACTTTCCACTAGGCTCTGCTGCTGACTATGAAGTTTGAGTGCTCTTTTGAACCCATGAATATGCCTACAGTTCTGGATTTCAACAGGAAGATCATTGAAGATTTTAGGAGCTATGGAAGTTATTCTCTTTGATCCATAGGACGTTCTTGATGCTGATGGCTTCAAATATTCCCTATTTCTGCCTGTTCTTGATGTTACTCTATTGAACTGGATGTTAGTAAAAATCAATTTCTTCGTCGCCTTGAACACAAAACTAGCAGCTGCAGTAAAGAACATAGCTCGAATTGGTAAGTTTCCTTCTACTAATTTTGTGTACATCTCCACTCTATTCGTCAGTCTATCCAAGTCGTAGACGTTCCTCAATGCCCTATTTTGTAACACTTGCAGTGGCATGATTATGTTGTTACTCGCACTTCCCCAGACAAGGATCATATAATTAAGATGCGTCTCAAATAACGTCTTATAAATTTTCTTTTTGATATCGCACGGAAGTGTGTGCCTAAGTTTCCACAGTATTCCAGCTGCATTTGATAATTTCACTTCAACATGCTTTAATTGCGCTTCCCATTTTAGACATTCATCTATTATTAGTCCCAAATATCTTGCTTTCTCTACTCGCTCTATCTTATATGCCCGGTCAATTGTCACATCATCTCCTTCTGCATTCTCGATTTTAATTTCCTTTCTACTTTCCACTTTCGTTGCTGCTGAATGAATAATCATGAAGCTCGTTTTCTTCTCATTCAACACTAATTTCTTTCCCTCCAAAAAGTTTATGATTTTTCTCATATCATTGCAGATTTTACTCTCGACATCCTCATTCAGTTTATGGACATTCATCAGCACACAATCGTCAGCAAAAAGAAAAATTTTACCATGAAGCGAGAGTTCTGAGATCGAGTTGAAGAATAAGATGAAAAGCCAGCTGCCAAGAACTGATCCTTGAACGACACCATGTGTGAATACGATTTCTGAGCTTAACACGCCATTTACTCTCACCACTTGTCGCCTGTTTAATAGATAGCTTTTAAATAACGCCAGTGTGCTTCCTCTAATTCCGCAGTTATTTAAGGTAATCAACAATTGATTTATGTCCACAATGTCAAATGCTCTTTGCAAGTCCATAAATACTAACGACACCTTTGATTTGTTATCAATTTCTTTCTGAATTTCACTGATCATTTCAATGGCTGCTGTTTCTGTACTTGATCTTTTTCTGTATCCAAATTGCCATTTATAAATTCGCTTTAGATATTCATCTGTGAAGTTCACTATTCTTTTGTGTAGAATCTTCTCAATAATCTTGTTGAATGTAGTTAAGATAGAGACAGGCCTATAGTCCTTTACATTTGTTTTGTCACCAGTTTTGTTGATAGGCGTGACTATTGCGATTTTCAGTATGTCTGGATATTTAGCCGTATCTATTATTCTATTTACTAAGTGAACTAATAGGCTCGCTAATTCATTCTTAATTGCTTTTACATGCTCCGACCGAATTCCATCTATGCCTGGAGAAGTTTTTGTGAGCGAAGATATAATTTCTATAACTTCTGACTCTGATGTTTCTTCTAAGTTTATCGATTTCTCTTCAGATTTTTCGGCAGCATGATATACTTTCTCACTTATTTTACTTTTAATTTCTCTTACTGAATCGATAAAGTACTTATTGAACATCTCAGACATAAGTTTAGGATCAAAAATTAATTCATTTCTCTCACTTTCAATTGCTACGATGTCATTCCTGTCTTTATTCCTTCCCAGTATGTCATTCAGATTTCTCCATATTTTCTTCTGATCGTTTCCTTCTAGTGATCTCGCGATATAGTTGGCTTTTTCCGTTTTGATGATTTTCTTTAAGTTAAAAGAAGCTTGCCTAAATTTCTCTTTATATGAAACATTGCCAGGCTTTAGTCGACACATTCTTGATAAATGATCCTTGTGCTTGATGGCTTTCATAATCTTTGCATTATACCATTTGCATATTCTTGCATCTTTGTTACATCTCAAGCGAATTTTTTTGGTAGATGTTTTTATTGCTTCATTTGTGATTCTAGTCAGCTCCTCTGCAATCTCATTTGGATCAGTCATGGTGATAATATTTGAGTTGAAACTTAGTGTCTCAAAGTTTTCTTTAAATTTTATCCAGTTCGTCTGTTCCTTCTCAATAATTTGTGTTGTTTTCGTGTTTTTGATATTCGAAAGTTCCGTTAGGACAGCATTATGGTCACTAATTCTGTTATGGATTGTAACATTCTTTACATTTGATTTGTGCTTGAAATTTATAGTTAAGTGATCAATTATTCTATTGCTCTCATTTCTTGTTCTGATGCTATTTGTTATTTCGAAATCATAACTTTTCAAAAGCGTGACATATTCTCTTGATTCCTTATTATCAGCATTTGCGTCCAAATTTACGTCTCCAACGATGATTGTTCTTAAATTTTCATTAAGCTCTGATTCTACATCCTTCATAAATGGGTCCATAGATTGTTGTATCGGATTTCGGTAATAGCATAACAGTTTATAGTCAGTTCCATTCACATACAAAATTAATTTGATTTTCTCAAAGCTTGTTGACGATTTAGTGAATGTTTTGACAAAGATTCCTTTTTTTACAAAAACTAATAGCCCACCTCCACTATTTTTCGCCTCTCTGCAGCAACTATATTTTTCATAGCCATTTAAATGATAAATATTTGAAGGAAATTTAGGCTTTAGTTTCGTCTCACCCAGCACAATTATGTCACATTGGAATTTTAGTTGCGACAGTTGAATTTTTATTCGATCGTATTTTTTTTCATTATTAATTCCTCTCGTGTTCAGCTGAAGGATCGTTAAATTATTGCATTCGATATTACTGCCATTAAATGAAGAAAACGACTCAAAGTAAAGATTCTCAGATTTATTAGTACATTCTAGTTTCTCATTCTCTATTCCCTTTGTTGACACTTTTTGCTGGGTTGTTTTTAATTGCTAGGCTTGAGTTCTAGATTGAGTAATTAGTGAATGACTGCTTGATTGCTGATTTCTATCTTCTCTTTGCTTCCTTTCATTCGGTAACCATTTTTCAATTTCCAACAGGTCAGATTCATCCTCAATCCATTTGATCATTTTATCAGCCTTTTTAACGTTGATTCTATTATTGCTCATAAATAACATAAAATTTTTCTCCTTGGCTATTTTTTTAGCCTTTCCAATCAGGAATCGATTTGTTGGTGTTAGTGAGTCATCAAAATACATTCCGTTTTTTATGCCTGACTTCCTTTTTTCCTTCATGACTCTTAACTTTGTTTCAAATTCCTTGAATTCAACTGTCATTATTAGATTTTTCTGTGATTCTTTAGTCATGATGCTTTTCACATAAACTGATTTGATGTCATTACTTTCCACACTGATGCCAAACTTTCCGATTATTTTAATTGCTTCTTCCTTAGTTTTGCTTTTTTCTTTAAATGCTGGTATATTCGCTCCACTTATCTCCATATTATTTCTCAGTTTTTCTTGTAGAAGTCGATTGACAATTTTGCCTTGCTGATCCAGTTTCTTATCATGTCTCTCCACTGACTCTTCTAGTTTGCTGACTTTAATATTAATTTCTTCTATGTTATTATTCAGCATGTTGAATTTTTCGTCAAGCTTTTCCGTTAATTCTTTTTTCATTGTCGTACATTCCGTTTTGATTTCATTCGATAGTTTAGTGCCCATGTTAACAATTAAATTATATAAATCGTCAGTAGATGTTTCAACATTTTCTCTTGTTCTTTTCAGATTTTTTCTATTAAAGGAAGACTTTGGTGTTTCATCTTGGGCGTCATCTTTTTGATCCAGTACCATTTGATTTATCGGTGGCGTTCTTTTAACACTCATCTTTTTTTGTAAATTCTTCGTTCCGGGTGGTCAAAGTGGTTGATGGCGTTTATTAGACTCCCACTATTCTGCTTGAGCTGAAACGATAAAAATAAAACGATTAAGGCAGCAACTAATATCTTCCTCAGCTTTTTTTGCGGTACTAACCGTGTCAAACACAAGACTGTTAGCGATCAAAATCAACTAACAGCCTTTTTAAGTGCCTAGTGGGAGTCTATCTGCTTATTAAAGTCTCGATTGTGGATTCCAAGTGATTTTCGTAAAATCCGTTAAATTTGATTTTGAATTTTGTCTTTGAGTTTAATTTCACCACAACTGACAAATTTCACCACGAGATGTGTGACAAAGAGAGATATTCTTCTTTTCTTGTTTCCAATTCCTTTGTTAAAGTTAAATCTCTATTTTCTCAGCCAATTTTCCGTTTAATGATTAAATTGTTGATTCAGCCTGAAGATCAATCAATAGCTTATTAATTAAGCAGCCTGAATTGATCACAAATCCTTGTTTTGCATACACAAATTGATTTATTTAATTTTTATTTTTTTTTTCTGTGTCTTGAATTTTGATTTGGCAAAAAATTATTATAATTAACAAACTACGAGCTTAATCGAATCAACTCGATATTTTTCACTTGATGCTTCCTCAATTTGATTACATAAATAAATTAGTTATAGTTAAAACTGACTTAAAATTTATAAAAACCTTAATTTAAATGCACTGTCAACACAAGCTTACAACAATTCTTGAATTCTCCAAGAAGAAGAAATATTTAACAAAACTGAATATACATCTCTTTTGTTTTCATCTTATTCACGTTTTCTGCTTACTTTATGTACATTCAACATCATCGTCACTGTAATGATGATGAATAAATACGAAAAGAACGCACGAAAGTTATGAAAATTTTTTATTATGTTGAATATATGAACATTAAAATATTGCCTGCTTGCCTATCTTCCTTTATTTCTCTCTCACTTGTTCTTACTTCTATCCATCCATGTGACAAGTTATTAAAAAAAAGTCATCACAAATTTTCTGATTAGCGGTTATTTCATGAAGGTAATTGGGGAGTTAGTGGGGTAGTAGGATGACTAGGTGTCTGACTTGACTATTCACACATTTAATCTATAATGTGAATCTAATCTGAAGCTAAGCTGAAGCTATACTGAAGCTAACCTGTAAAATGGTACTGAGGCTAATCTTTAAGTTGAAACTGAGTTGTAAACTAAAGCTGATTTGTGAACTGAAGCTGAACTGTAAACTAAAGCTGAGCTGTAATATAAATTTGAACTCCAAGTGTAAATCCACACCCCAAGAAATGCGTTCCCACCTCAAGTCATACCACAAAACAGTTTTTTCAATCTTAATTCCTTATTCCAGCTCCAATTTCACCATCCGTTAATACACAAAGTAACTGACTAAGTATGCATTGAGACATGTGACAAAGGGAACGAAAATGTAAGGATAGAGAGCACTTACATATATTTATGAGGGATTTACGAATGAAAAAGAGAATTTTTTCACTTATTTTTTTGTGAATATGACAGCCAGTATTTTATCATTATAATTTTTCTATTGTTCTCAACATTTTTTCTCTCTAAAAATATTTTTTTTGTCACCGTCAAGTCGTCAAAAGCGAGTGGAAATATAAATTTTTTTAGAGTGTGAGATTCTTGATGCTTTACAATCCTGATGATGAAGATACAACATTGTTACATAAGATGAGTGGCAAAAACAAGAATTTTTTTAAAAAACTTATATTATTCAAAGTCACGTTATGATGTAAAGTGTAAGCGTCAAAAGTTGAAAGAATGGTGGGGATATTACAGATGAGTTGATGTTGTTGAAATCATTGAAGATTGATAAGATTTTTTTTTAAATTCTGCTTTCGTTGTTAAAGATGAGGATGTTAAATGAGAAGAGATTACAAGAGGATTTTTGTAATTGGAAGAGTAATCAAATGTTCTTAATGTCAACGAAATGTTACGATTTTTTTGAAATTTTTTAGGAAAATATTTTTGAGATTTCGATTGTTCTTATTACTGACTAAAAAGCAAGTTTCCCTCTTCTCGGGGTACAAGAAATCTTGAAGATCATGATGCAAAAATTAATTTCTTAGAACAATTTTTGCATTTCTTTTCAAAACTTGGATGAATCAATCACTTAATTTTGCACCCCAATGTGTCGCTTTGGCAATAGGCTGACCATCTGCTTGATTTTTCAGAGGACTACCTTTTATTTTTGAAATTTGTTTTCTGTCCTCGGAAAGGTGCAATTTGGGTAGAATCCCCCCAATGGCTATTAAATATCCTCCCTCGAGAAATTTCTTGAAACGGGAGTCCCTCGTATTTTTTGGCAGTATAGTCATAATTTTTGGCACTCTGGAGATGTTCTTTAGGATTTCAAAGCAAGAGAATTTAAATATCTGTTGTATTTTGTGACACTTTCTAGCTTATGTTTGAAAATTTATTTAATTTTGCACCCCCTAAACCGAGGTGCCCCACGAAAATGTCCCACTGTCCCCAACCACTGCCTATAGATGGATACTCTTTATTGAAATCTAAATTATATTATAAAAAGTAATATAAATATTTTTAATTTTTGATTAAGACATCAATTGTAAATAGCCCTAAAACACTAATCATTGGAGCCTAAAATCCCCTAAAAATTCAGAAAATACATAAGAAAAACATTAACATTTGTGATCTTCTGTCCATTCATTCAACACATCCAAGCAATTATTTGCTCAAAAATATATTTCAACAATTAAAAACTCAAACAAAATAAATTACTTTAGTTCAAATGTTCAATCACATAGTCACTTCCGAAAATTAAATTTCATCTTCCTTCAAAAAATGTGTTTTCACTAGAAACTCAATGCATACAAAAGGAAATTTTCGGATGCTCCATTAAAACATCATCATTCAAATAGAAAACGAAAAAAAAGTACACAAAAAAACTATTCTATTTTATGAAAAAGTTTTCTACAATACTCAAACAGAATACGAAAAGAAAAAAAAATTAATTTTTCAATTTAAAGTTTCTCTATCTCTCTCATGACTCTTAATTCATCTCTAAGGGCATAAAGTAGACAGATAGATAACTTCAATTATAACCTTTTTCTTCCTTTCCTTCTTCTTTTGATTTCTCCATTTCAATCTTCAAAAAGTCCAATTTGAAATGCTTTCATGAAAATTGAAAAGCTCAAAATTCAATAAAAATCGGAATTTATGATAGTTTCAGTTGAATTTAATTTCACAAATTGATTTCGCTTGTTATTAAGATAATCGATTTAGCAATATAATGGATACCTTTTTAGTGTTTTGTACAACTTTTTCCTTCTCATTCTCATTCCCTTCCTCTCGGTTTATTCGGTTATCTCTTCTTTGTTCTCGGTGGATTTTGTATTGTATAGTTGCTTGTTGTTGTGTGTGTGTATGTGTGGAGCTGTATATCGGAAGCTTTTGTGTTTTTCCAATCGTCCACTCAATATAGTTTTTTATTATCATTCATTTTTATGGACTAGTTTTTGAGGGAAGCTGGTGGATGTATTGATATTTTGACAGATTGGATTGAACTGTCTATATCTATAAACAATTTCGAGGCTGTATGAAAGCTGTGTGGTCATCTTAGTAACTTTATACAATTTAAGGGACCTTAATCTTTGGTTCAGGGGTTGGTTTCTAGGGCTACCCAGGGTAGTTAAGGTACCCCTAGGGATAGGTATTCCAGGGTAGTGTAGGATAGGGTACCTAGAGGGTGTCTAGAGGAGGAACTATCATCAATATTTTTCTCTATCAAAAAATCCTTTTCAATGCAAGTTCTACATTGAACCAGAGTTGCGACTGTCTACTGGGTCGATCAGTCGCCGGTGATTTTTTTTTGCCAGTTTCAGACCTAATAGCCAGTGACTTCTCCCTTTTTGGAATCGACACTTAACAAATAAACACATTTGAGCGAAATTCTGCAAAATTAAACTAAAACTATTTTCAAAAATGCGTCCATACCCCCCTCGTCACCATCCACCATTCCCAACTCTTTAATACTCTCTTCTTGTCTTTTTTTATTGAGTTTGGATAAATTTTTTTTATACTGATTGTACACAATTCGTAGTGTATAGAAATACATCAGAATCGTTCGTAAATGAATTGTGTGCGGAGATTAATTGAAAAGTTTTTTGGGGATGGACGAACTTTTTGTCTCATGGTAAAATTTTCATTTTTATCATTCTCTGTTTAATAATAATAACTTTTTTTATATCAATCCTCTCTCTTGTTTGCTGAATCATGTCTATTTTGACATTTAATTGCTTTGTTTGCTGATTGTCATTGTGTGATGGTTCAATTAATGAAAGTATCCGAATATTGAATTGAATTTTCGTCCAACGAGATGTGGCTGTTTCTACTTTTGAAGTGCAATTATTGGATTGGATATTGTGAGAATTTGAAGCATGCTGTGGACGAATCCTTAAGTTTGGTGGATTTTTCATGAGAGTTTGGAATTTAAAAGCTTCCATCATTTTCGAATACTTCCCAACAAAGTTCATCATGCCAACCACATCCACATACGATTGAAAATCCCATAAATATAATTCCAAATTATACAATACAAAACAATCAATTATGAGTCATAAAGGAGCAAAAAAAGAAATAAAAATAATTATCCAAAAACTAATAATATCAATTCATTTGGGAAATGAGCTTATGTATACAGACACATGGAACACTAAATGCCGAGAAAATATATTGCAATGCATTTTCATTCATAGAGTGACTGCTTATACATAATTTATTAAACGAATGAGAGAGAAAACAATTTTCGAAAATTAAATTTCACATCAATTAAAAATCTTTGAAATAATAATAACAATAATAATTTGGCACGAAATCTGAATTGTGCAATTAAAGCTTAATACTTTTTAATTTTCTATATCATATCGTCTTGATGGTGGGATTTAGATTGAGGATGGAATTGGATGAAAGGGTTGGTAAGCTTATGATTGTTTGAGATTCTGATGAACAGGTTTGACGAACTTCCTTTTTGGGTAAAATTCTACCCATTAGGATAGCAAGACAAGGGTGTCCAGGACGGTAGCATTAAATTTCATGGTTTAAGAGGTGAAAAACTGTAGAACACGTCATTTCGATTACCCTTGATTCGATGAACCCTACTTGATAAAACTCAATCCATATCAAAGCAAGTTTCCACTCATGTCCTCATCTCACGCTTCAAAATTAAAAACTTTCCATCCTCTGCTTCGTCTCTTGATCTCATTTCTGGTTAATTTCATAAAAAACAGCAAAACATAATCACAAAAAAATCCTAATGGAATTTTCATGAGTTCATTTTATGGTTTGCTAAAGTGCTGCTTTTATGATGGCTAACCAGATATGAATATTTAGTTGCTTATAAAAATCTTGCGATTATCAACAATAAAAATAAGTTTATTTTCTGTTTTGTTATGGTTTTAACAAGGGGTAGGGACTGTACTACACTCGCTACACTTTACTACACAATCACTACACTTTACTACACTTTGCTACACTTTCAACACTTTTCAACACAATTTTACACTTAGCTACACTTAGCTACACTTTACTACACTTTGCTACACTTTACTACACTTTGCTACACTTTGCTACACTTTACTACACTTTGCTACACTTTGCTACACTTTGCTACACTTTACTACACTTTGCTACACTTTGCTACACTTTACTACACTTTGCTACACTTTACTACACTTTGCTACACTTTGCTACACTTTACTACACTTTAATACACTTTACCACACTTTACTACACTTTGCTACACTTTTCTACACTGGAAAAATTTTGGTAATTTTTTAATTACTGATTCTTTTTGATCGTAATCCACAAAAATGAAAGAAAAGAAATGAAGAATAAAAAAACGAAGTTCAGGAAGGTGGTATAGTGTTTTCATGATGTTTAACTACGACCAAAACTACCTATTAAGTTATTTTATATATATTTTATATATATTGTTAAAATCAGTTAAAACTAATCATTTTGAGATGGTTCAGTATGACTCTTTTGATAAACTAAAGTAACGTGACAGTGACATTATAGGAGTTATGTTGGTGTTAAAAAATTTCTTGTTACAACAATACGTGTGCATAATATAGTTGTTAATAATCTATCAAAATAATTAAAATTACTGCAAAGATTAGCAGATTACAACTAGAGCACATTTTCTCCTCGAAGATCAATAAAGTAGTTCATAAAATAGTACAACATTTTTAATTGTCTAATTTAGGTACACTTGTGCACCATTCAAACTACTTATCATTGCAAAACCAATTAAATTAGGTTATCTTTGACGAAGATAACCAAAATCTAGTATTTTTAATTATTAATTAAAAATTTGTTTTTTTTTAATTTGTTGTGAGCTTCCTTAAAAAGCAGGTTAAAAAGAGACAACCTTATTCCCTCTTATTCATAATTCGAATTGGAGGCTAAGCTATCGAAATATTAAAGCTTATTTGGTTAAAATTTATCAAATTAAAACTTAAAAAGAGTTTGCTGTAGTTGTATTGTTCTCGGAATTTAATATGATAGAACCATCAATTTTTAGAACATTTTCTAAACTCAGATTGAAATAACTCATTCCGTTATTCCGTCTGTTCCAGCAACTAGTCTCGCAGGAAAAGTCCAATCAACTTTAAATTTGGCACAGTGATAGTTTTCATATCTAGGATTTGTACGACGGAAGGATTTTGGAATTGGTCACTTCTTTCCTGACTTATAGCCATTAGAATTGATTGATTCGACTTTTCATACAAAAACTTGGGAGATTCGAAGTCGATTTCAAGTCGAGGTCGACTCACCTCGACTTCAAGCTCTGCATTTTCACACAAATTTGACTTTTTTTTTTGTTGAAATTTTTGAATACCTTAACCAAATGAGCTGAAATTTGGTGTGGAGGTTCCTTGATTGTGCCTGAATATGGAAACAATACCGTATTTGAATCTAAAGGGCAAGCAATTGATGTAATTGATCAAATGGGCTGATATTTAGAAAAAATTTTCAGGGTTGTAGCCAGGGAGGGGTCCAAGGGGTTCCAAGCTCCCTCGAAAAACGTTTAAATGAAAAAATTTTTTCTGAAAAAAATTTATTTTCAAAATTTGTCCGACATTCTTCTAAAGCTCAACTTTGTAGTTTAATCATTTACGTACTGTTAAAATTAATAAAAAATACAAAAACTTGAGTAAAAAATTTTAATTTTTTTTTGTAAATCCCTTAAACATTTTTTTCTTGACTCTGTAACATTTGAATTTGTAAATAAGAAGAAGAATGTCGCTGTAATCGTAAAATTCGCTTCTATCTCGCATATAGGAGGATTTAAGCGATTTTTCCTTATTTATGAGTTTTAACAATATAATTCAACCTTAAAATAAAGTTAGTTTTGCAAGCTTAATGACCATGTAGCTATCAATCTCAAAAAATCCGAAGTCCTTTTGTACTTTCGTTGCCGAAATTTTAGTGACCCAGTCAGCCAGCTAACTAAAATGAATAGAAAAGCGAATTGTTTCTAATGATTTAGATGAGTTACGTCAATGAAATATGTATTGAAAACTGAACAATATATATAATAAAATTGATATTTTTTTGTAATTTTGTAGTTTTCAGGTTTTGAATTGCTCAAACGTACATTTTTTCACGCAAAGAAAGATACATAGGCATAATAAATTTAGGGGTACAGAACTTCAATTTGAATATGTAAAGATCACGCCATTCTGCAAATATGTGGAAAAGAAGCGAATTTTTCGATTACAGAATGCCACAATTGAGTTTGGAAAATGCGCTAAAAAAGTGAAATGTGTATGGAAATCGTAAAAATTAAATTAATTGATTTTATTCAAGATCACATAACTTTTCCTATGAGTCATCATATGGAATTTCGACTAAATTTGTGATTCTGTATCACTCAAGTAATAAAATATATATGAAATAGCTTTAACAATACTTTTCTTGAATTGCTGCACTTTACTACACTTTGCTACACAATCACTACACTTACTACACTTTGCTACACAATCACTACACTTACTACACTTTGCTACACTTTACTACACTTTGCTACACTTTACTACACTTTGCTACACTTTGCTACACTTTACTACACTTTACTACACTTTACCACACTTTACTACACTTTGCTACACTTTACTACACTTTTCTACACAATTTTGGGAGTCCCTACCCCTTGGGTTTTAACCCTTCTTTAATAATGTTATATTGTTGCTGCTTTATTATATCCAGCTTCACTCTCATTTTCCATTTGTTTCCGAAAAGAATGACTAAAAAGAGAGACAAAACAGTAGCAACAGCGGCAAGCAACAATGTAAATGGAAGCAACCCCATAAGAACAGCTAAACAGTGAATTACACATATATTCATAATAATCATAATGTCTTTTGTATATTTATGTAAAGGCTCGCATTTTTAATATCCAAAAAAAATATCATCATCCGATTCCTTTGAGGAGATGGGACAGATGGGGGTGAGGAACGGAATGAGATGAGAAACATAAAACATACGAGAAAAACATGTAGGGTCGTAAAACAATAAAAATATATATATATTTGTACATTTATAAATGAAACAAGTTGAGATATGTCAACAAGTTTCTCTTGGGGGAAATTAAAGTGCAGTTTAGTTCTGTGTTTATAATTTGTTGATAAGGACTTCGGAGAATGTCAAAACATAGTCAAAAGGGTACCGCTTTTGTTATTTTACTCAAGTATTCGTCCTTGTTGTTAATTCTAAAGTACCTGTCCTTAGACCCCTCCCTGGATATGCCCATGGTGCTAACAGCAAAATGTCAGAAGGACGTGAGGGTGTCTTATCGACAACGTGGTGGCTGTTTGATGTCAAAAAATGACATATGCCACAGCGTGATGCTTCGGTTTTTAATTCTATGGAGGGCGTTGGAATTATTATTTTCTTGAAATCTTGAACAGGCATTTAGTGGTAAACCACTCAGAACTAAGAACTATAGCCAAATTTATGAAAATCTATCTCAAAATTAGTTACATCCAGGAACGTATCCAGGATTTGGGGGAGGGGGGGTGGGTGTCGAATCATGACCTTTTATTGATACTTTTTTGAAGGCTAGTATTGGTTTTTCAAAAAATTGGGGGGGTGGGGGTAAACTCTCTGGATACCCCCCGTGGTTAAACCTAAAATATTTATCAATATAAGTTCCTGTCAATAAAGACAGTCAGCAGACTTGTTCATTCCACACACTTATCTCATAAAACCCCAGTTAAATGGCGAAAAAAGAGGAGAGGCATGGCACGGACGATATAAAATGTACATATATTGAAATCAAAAGCACACACAATCGTTGTTTATTTTCATCTCAACTTACTTACTGCATATGCCTTGTGCCTTTTTTTTATTTATATTGCTCTACATATACACAATTTATATTGAAGACTTTCTCTCCTTCTTAAACGTTCCAAGGATTTATACTTTTTTGCGTATAAATGACTCGCATACAAGCAGGCATGAACGATTGTGAGAGGAAGTAAAAAGGGAAATCGAAATGAAAATGAAAAAAACACGATGTATAGATCACACCACAAACTTCCACGTGGCGAGCTACGCTCGCCAACGGCAATAACCTATCCAAAGGCGAGCTACGCTCGCCGGTTGATATCGATCCAAAGGCGAGCTACGCTCGCCAGTTGATACCGATCCAAAGGCGAGCTACGCTCGCCAGTTGATATAGATCCTAAGGCGAGCCGTAGTTTATGACACAAAGTATTCTATAAATTTTTTATCACTTCACCGTAAATTATTCCCGTACTGTACATACGGCTTGGGAAAATTTTCACGCCTTCACTCCGCTTCGCTACGTTCAGGACGTAAAAATTTGTGAGCTTCGCTCAACCTAGTCCGAACTGCGTTCGAACTATTTATATTCGAGCTTCGCTCGAATTTTTGTGATTAAACTCTAAAGTTTTTTTGTATATTCGAAGTCTCGTTCGAACTCCGCTAGTATGATTGTTTATAGATCACAGGGGTTGTCGGATCTCGCTTCGCTCGTCCGACTGTTTATAGATTACAGTATAAAAAAGTAAAATTTTCTCACATATCCTCAGTCTTCTAAGGGCTTGGGAAAATTTTTTTTTTCGGACTTCGTCCGAACTATTACATTCGAGCTCCGTTCGAATTTTTTATTCGTCCGACTGTTTATAGATCACAGGGGTTGTCGAATCTCGCTCCGCTCGTTCGACTGTTTATAGATCACAGGGGTTGTCGAATCTCGCTCCGCTCGTTCGACTGTTTATAGATCACAGGGGTTGTCCAATCTCGCTCCGCTCGTTCGACTGTTTATAGATCACAGGGGTTGTCGAATCTCGCTCCGCTCGTTCGACTGTTTATAGATCATAGGGGTTGTCGAATCTCGCTCCGCTCGTTCGACTGTTTATAGATCACAGGGGTTGTCGAATCTCGCTCCGCTCGTTCGACTGTTTATATATCACAGGGGTTGTCGAATCTCGCTCCGCTCGTTCGACTGTTTATAGATCACAGGGGTTGTCGAATATCGCTCTGCTCGTTCGACTGTTTATAGATCACAGGGGTTGTCGAATCTCGCTCCGCTCGTTCGACTGTTTATAGATCACAGGGGTTGTCGAATCTCGCATAATTTTCATCAAGGGGTAGGGACTGTACTACACTCGCTACACTTTACTACACAATCACTACACTTTACTACACTTTGCTACACTTTCAACACTTTTCAACACAATTTTACACTTAGCTACACTTAGCTACACTTTACTACACTTTGCTACACTTTACTACACTTTGCTACACTTTGCTACACTTTACTACACTTTGCTACACTTTGCTACACTTTGCTACACTTTACTACACTTTGCTACACTTTGCTACACTTTACTACACTTTGCTACACTTTACTACACTTTGCTACACTTTGCTACACTTTACTACACTTTAATACACTTTACCACACTTTACTACACTTTGCTACACTTTTCTACACTGGAAAAATTTTGGTAATTTTTTAATTACTGATTCTTTTTGATCGTAATCCACAAAAATGAAAGAAAAGAAATGAAGAATAAAAAAACGAAGTTCAGGAAGGTGGTATAGTGTTTTCATGATGTTTAACTACGACCAAAACTACCTATTAAGTTATTTTATATATATTTTATATATATTGTTAAAATCAGTTAAAACTAATCATTTTGAGATGGTTCAGTATGACTCTTTTGATAAACTAAAGTAACGTGACAGTGACATTATAGGAGTTATGTTGGTGTTAAAAAATTTCTTGTTACAACAATACGTGTGCATAATATAGTTGTTAATAATCTATCAAAATAATTAAAATTACTGCAAAGATTAGCAGATTACAACTAGAGCACATTTTCTCCTCGAAGATCAATAAAGTAGTTCATAAAATAGTACAACATTTTTAATTGTCTAATTTAGGTACACTTGTGCACCATTCAAACTACTTATCATTGCAAAACCAATTAAATTAGGTTATCTTTGACGAAGATAACCAAAATCTAGTATTTTTAATTATTAATTAAAAATTTGTTTTTTTTTAATTTGTTGTGAGCTTCCTTAAAAAGCAGGTTAAAAAGAGACAACCTTATTCCCTCTTATTCATAATTCGAATTGGAGGCTAAGCTATCGAAATATTAAAGCTTATTTGGTTAAAATTTATCAAATTAAAACTTAAAAAGAGTTTGCTGTAGTTGTATTGTTCTCGGAATTTAATATGATAGAACCATCAATTTTTAGAACATTTTCTAAACTCAGATTGAAATAACTCATTCCGTTATTCCGTCTGTTCCAGCAACTAGTCTCGCAGGAAAAGTCCAATCAACTTTAAATTTGGCACAGTGATAGTTTTCATATCTAGGATTTGTACGACGGAAGGATTTTGGAATTGGTCACTTCTTTCCTGACTTATAGCCATTAGAATTGATTGATTCGACTTTTCATACAAAAACTTGGGAGATTCGAAGTCGATTTCAAGTCGAGGTCGACTCACCTCGACTTCAAGCTCTGCATTTTCACACAAATTTGACTTTTTTTTTTGTTGAAATTTTTGAATACCTTAACCAAATGAGCTGAAATTTGGTGTGGAGGTTCCTTGATTGTGCCTGAATATGGAAACAATACCGTATTTGAATCTAAAGGGCAAGCAATTGATGTAATTGATCAAATGGGCTGATATTTAGAAAAAATTTTCAGGGTTGTAGCCAGGGAGGGGTCCAAGGGGTTCCAAGCTCCCTCGAAAAACGTTTAAATGAAAAAATTTTTTCTGAAAAAAATTTATTTTCAAAATTTGTCCGACATTCTTCTAAAGCTCAACTTTGTAGTTTAATCATTTACGTACTGTTAAAATTAATAAAAAATACAAAAACTTGAGTAAAAAATTTTAATTTTTTTTTGTAAATCCCTTAAACATTTTTTTCTTGACTCTGTAACATTTGAATTTGTAAATAAGAAGAAGAATGTCGCTGTAATCGTAAAATTCGCTTCTATCTCGCATATAGGAGGATTTAAGCGATTTTTCCTTATTTATGAGTTTTAACAATATAATTCAACCTTAAAATAAAGTTAGTTTTGCAAGCTTAATGACCATGTAGCTATCAATCTCAAAAAATCCGAAGTCCTTTTGTACTTTCGTTGCCGAAATTTTAGTGACCCAGTCAGCCAGCTAACTAAAATGAATAGAAAAGCGAATTGTTTCTAATGATTTAGATGAGTTACGTCAATGAAATATGTATTGAAAACTGAACAATATATATAATAAAATTGATATTTTTTTGTAATTTTGTAGTTTTCAGGTTTTGAATTGCTCAAACGTACATTTTTTCACGCAAAGAAAGATACATAGGCATAATAAATTTAGGGGTACAGAACTTCAATTTGAATATGTAAAGATCACGCCATTCTGCAAATATGTGGAAAAGAAGCGAATTTTTCGATTACAGAATGCCACAATTGAGTTTGGAAAATGCGCTAAAAAAGTGAAATGTGTATGGAAATCGTAAAAATTAAATTAATTGATTTTATTCAAGATCACATAACTTTTCCTATGAGTCATCATATGGAATTTCGACTAAATTTGTGATTCTGTATCACTCAAGTAATAAAATATATATGAAATAGCTTTAACAATACTTTTCTTGAATTGCTGCACTTTACTACACTTTGCTACACAATCACTACACTTACTACACTTTGCTACACAATCACTACACTTACTACACTTTGCTACACTTTACTACACTTTGCTACACTTTACTACACTTTGCTACACTTTGCTACACTTTACTACACTTTACTACACTTTACCACACTTTACTACACTTTGCTACACTTTACTACACTTTTCTACACAATTTTGGGAGTCCCTACCCCTTGATTTTCATATACCAGGGGGGGGGGATTTTCCAATTTTTTGAATTTTTTTCAGTCGAAATTTTCAAAAATCATAGCAACCTTTGAATTTCACATTTTGTATGGAAAAGAAGGTTTTTTGCTTTTTCAGAAGCAACGGCTATACCTACCATGCCCAAAATCTAATCAGTTCTTCTGTAGGGCGGCACGGATCGATTGCAAAAAAACTAGAAGTTTCAACGATGTCTCGTTTTGGATATTTCTTGCTGATTAACTTGTTTGCTTGTTTGCTTGCTTACAGAAAGTGTATTTTGCGATTTTCTCGACAATGCCTCAACTAATTTCAATTCCGTTTTTTGAACATGATGTAGAATTTCAGGCACAAACTTTTCTGCATAGAACATTTTTGGCTGTTTTACCTCTCTTTCTCACAAAATACGAAAAACTGATTTCGTAATCTGAGCAAAATTATTAATTATTAATTTACGTGGGAGCTTAAAATAAAGATCTTATTATGATAGATTTTATGTCAAAAACTTAATTTAACTTGATTAAATCCTTATATGGAAATTTAATTTTGAAATTAGCTCAAAAATGACATTTTTTCGAATTTTCAACTTTGGGACCCCCATAGACCCCCTTCAAGTCAACTAAAAAATTCCAGCCAATTCCAGATTTTCCAAATCTCAAAGTGTAATGTCGCATTTTTTCTCATTTTAAATCATAGTAGCATACAGTGTATACGGCTTGGGAAAATTTTCACGCCTTCACTCCGCTTCGCTACGTTCAGGACGTAAAAATTTGTGAGCTTCGCTCAACCTAGTTCGGACTACGTCCGAACTATTTCTTACTTACATGGATCACAGTAGAGTCGAGCTTGAGCTACGCTCGCTCGACTTGTTTAGAATTACAGTTTTTAAATAGATCACAGTAGAGTCGAGCTTGAGCTACGCTCGCTCGACTTGTTAAGAATTACAGTTTTTATACGGATCACAGTAGAGTCGAGATTGAGCTAGGCTCGCTCGACTTGTTTAGAATCACAGTTTTACATGGATCACAGTAGAGTCGAGCTTGAGCTACGCTCGCTCGACTTGTTAAGAATTACAGTTTTTACATGGATCACAGTAGAGTCGAGCTTGAGCTACGCTCGCTCGACTTGTTAAGAATTACAGTTTTTACATGGATCACAGTAGAGTCGAGCTTGAGCTACGCTCGCTCGACTTGCTAAGAATTACAGTTTTTACATGGATCACAGTAGAGTCGAGCTTGAGCTACGCTCGCTTGACTTGTTAAGAATTACAGTTTTTACATGGATCACAGTAGAGTCGAGCTTGAGCTACGCTCGCTCGACTTGTTAAGAATTACAGTTTTTACATGGATCACAGTAGAGTCGAGCTTGAGCTACGCTCGCTCGACTTGCTAAGAATTACAGTTTTTACATGGATCACAGTAGAGTCGAGCTTGAGCTACGCTCGCTAGACTTGTTAAGGATTACAGTTTTTATACGGATCACAGTAGAGTCGAGATTGAGCTAGGCTCGCTCGACTTGTTTAGAATCACAGTTTTACATGGATCACAGTAGAGTCGAGCTTGAGCTACGCTCGCTCGACTTGTTAAGATTTACAGTTTTTACATGGATCACAGTAGAGTCGAGCTTGAGCTACGCTCGCTCGACTTGTTTAGAATTACAGTTTTCACATGGATCAGAGTATAGTCGAGCTTGAGCTACGCTCGCTCGACTTGATAAGAATTACAGTTTTTACATGGATCACAGTAGAGTCGAGCTTGAGCTACGCTCGCTCGACTTGTTTAGAATCACAGTTTTACATGGATCACAGTAGAGTCGAGCTTGAGCTACGCTCGCTCGACTTGTTAAGAATTACAGTTTTTACACGGATCACAGTAGAGTCGAGCTTGAGCTACGCTCGCTCGACTTGTTAAGGATTACAGTTTTTATACGGATCACAGTAGAGTCGAGCTTGAGCTACGCTCGCTCGACTTGTTTAGAATCACAGTTTTACATGGATCACAGTAGAGTCGAGCTTGAGCTACGCTCGCTCGACTTGTTAAGATTTACAGTTTTTACATGGATCAGAGTAGAGTCGAGCTTGAGCTACGCTCGCTCGACTTGTTAAGAATTACAGTTTTTACATGGATCACAGTAGAGTCGAGCTTGAGCTACGCTCGCTGTTAAAATTCAAATTTTCTAACGGTCAAAATATATTTGAAAATTTTCCGTGTTTTTAATGCACTCGAAAATCATTAGTTATAGAATTATTAACAATTTTTGCGGTGAATTTTCATACATTAAAATGGTTTGTCATTTAACGGTTTTTAAAAATTCAAAATTTCTAACGGTCAAAATATATTTGAACATTTCCCGCATTTTTAATGAACTTAATGAATGTACTTAGGGGTCGTTCGTAAATTACGTCACGCTAAAAAACGATTTTTTAGACCCCCCCCTCCTTCCTCGTCACAAATTTTCCAAAGAAAAAAAAATCTTTTGTATGGATTGTCACAAATTCTTTGACCCCCCTTCCCCCCTAAAAGCGTGACGTAATTTGCGAACGACCCCTTAATGAACTATTATTATTATTATAATTAACAATTTTTGAGGTAAATTTTCATATAATAAAATGCTTTGCCATTTAACGATTTTTCAAAATTCAAATTTTTTAACGGTCAAAATATTTGAAAATTTTCCCACCAAAATATGTTTCAATCATCTACAGCCTCTAAGTCCAATAAAAACGAGATTCAGTAATGATCTATAGCCTCTATGTCCAGAAAAACAAGATCCAGTAAACATCTACAGCCTTTATGTCTAATTAAACAAGATCCAGTAAACATTTACAGCCTCTATGACCAATAAAATATGATCCAGTAAACATCTACAGCCTCTATGTCCAGTAAAAATATGATCCAGTAAACATCTAAAGCCTCTATGTCCAGTAAAAATATGATCCAGTAAACATCTACAGCCTCTAAGTCCAATAAAAATATGATCCAGTAAACATCTACAGCCTTTATTTCTAATAAAAATAAGATCCAATAAACATCTACAGCCTCTATGTCCAATAAAAATAAGATCCAGTAATGATCTACAGCCTCTATGTCCAATTAAACAAGATCCAGTAAACATCTACAGTCTTTATGTCCAATAAAAATAAGATCCAGTGATGATCTACAGCCTCTATGTCCAGTAAAACGAGATCCAGTAAACATCTACAGCCTTTATGTCTAATTAAACAAGATCCAGTAAACATCTACAGTCTTTATGTCCAATAAAAATAAGATCCAGTGATGATCTACAGCCTCTATGTCCAGTAAAACGAGATCCAGTAAACATCTACAGCCTCTATGTCCAGTAAAAATATGATCCAGTAAACATCTACAGCCTCAATGTCCAGTAAAAATATGATCCAGTAAACATCTACAGCCTCCATGTTCAATAAAATAAGATCCAGTAATGATCTACAGCCTCTATGTCCAATAAAAATAAGATCCAGTAATGATCTACAGCCTCTATGTCCAATTAAACAAAATCCAGTAAACATCTACAGCCTCTATGTCCATTCAAATATTTTTAAGTGAAATTCACGTTACGTAATTTTACGTAACGTAAGGATTTTACGTAACGTAAACAAAAGTGTTATAATTTTTATAACAATCTTTTTCATGCTGTAACTTTTTACAGGAACCTCTAAAGTACCAACATAGCGGATATTAAATGTAGATCCTGATTTGATCTTTCATTTTATGCCTATTTCAAGGCTTGAAATGTTAATTCCAGTGCGGAATCAAAAAAGACGCAACTGTCATAAAAAATCATGTTTTTTGCATTTTTCGGTCACTAAATGGACATAAAGTTCGGATATTATTTAGCACAAAATGGTTTTAAGGTACGGCCTATCGTATCAGATACAAGAAATTGTATGAAAGTCACCGCATAAAAAATTTTCCATACAAATTTTTGGTTTTTAACGGTTTTTTGCGTCTAGTTCCAACGCATTAGTGAAAATCTCAAAAAAAGTGAATACAATAACTTGCACGCAATGCGTGGAAGTTAATAAAAATAAATCTGAAATGGAATGTGGGGGAGGCAATAAAAAATGGCACATAGAAAAAGAAACCGAAAGTAAAGCGATTAATATTGATCGGTTAAGACTTGAGGTTAATAATGAAACAGAAACACACAGGCACAGCAGCAGCAGCACATGAAAAATTAACTTTACACTTGAATAAAGATTTTTCATAAATACTAAATCTTATGACAATTATAAAAGAGTCGTATTGGTTAATGGCTCAAACAGGTGTCACATCCACTACAATAAGCTGTGAACGAAAAATGTTTCCTCTAACAAGAAGAGAAAAAAATATTTAATTAAAGCAATGAGAGAAAGCAAATGAAAATGAAAAAAAAAGAATAAACAGTGAAAGAGCGAGGATTTATTATTTCATTTCCAAATTAATTGCCTCAAAAAAGCTCTCATTGTGTAGAGATGTTGGATGACATTAAAAATCTCTCTTTCTCGTTTTTCGGTTCCTTTTTTGAACTCAAATCTTAAGTAAAAGAGGAAGCTCGATTAGCAATTTGACTGTTGGATTGATTGGGGGGTTCAAAATATTTATTATTTTATTTTTTGGGGGTCTAGATTGAAATTTATCCATGTCTTTTACTCAAACTTATTCTTCATCAGCTGACGATAGCCTAAAAATTCTGCATGTACCAATTTGCTTTGCCACTGAGTTCTGGAATCTGGAGTCAAATTTAAATTAAGTTTAATCTGTGGACTTGGTTACTCTCTATACCACTGCTATCCTCCTTGGTAGATAAGATTTTAAATTAAACATTCCAGAAATCTTCCTCACATTTTTAAAAAAAAATCTGGATAGGCCCCTGGGCTGAGTTTCTCCGCCAACCTCTGCCCCAAGCCATATACCAGGTGTATACGCCTGTAGGCGTAGGCGTAGGTGTGCACATAGGGTAGGGTGTACCCCTGGATACGTCCCTACCCTTGCCGTAATAAAGATAATAGGTAGAGTATACCAAAAAGTGCGTTTTCTCTCTTAAGTTTCCATATCAACTCCATTTCTATACTAATTTATTTTTAGGGTTAAAAGGTATGAAGATGAAAGAAATTATTACGAAAAATCGCATGACATAAATTAAATTCATTCATTTCATCTTCTTTTTTCTTATTATTATATTTCTTCATCAAAATAATTTTTTTTTCTTAGGGGTGTGAAAAACAAGAAGATTTTTTTTCCTCCTTTTTAATCAAATGCGACAAATTTTTCATGTTATGACAAAACTTTTGGTTTTTCTTTCCATTTCTTCAAAAGAAAAAAAAAATTGAAAGTGAGCAATTATTTAATTATGTATGAGAGTGTAAAATTACTTTATGAAACTTGAGACTTTTTTTTCTTCACACAAAAATTTCGAGGGTAAATTTGAGAGAGAAAGAAATTATGAATAATTGGAAAGATATTTAAAATATTTATAGCAATTTAGAAGGGAAAAATGATTTATTTACATGCAATTTGAGGATTTTGGGATTTAAGGTGAGGTAATTATTGATTAAGTTTACTTACTTAAGTGTTGAGATTGATTTACTTCAAAAAAACGTTCATGCTACAATGTTCTTATAAAATGATTAAAATTTAAACTATACAAAAAATTTGATGAATTTAAAAAAAATCAAAACGTCACATAAGACCTAAGGACGTGAAAAGTTTAAATTTTTTGCTTCATATTTTGCATAAGTTCAATAATTTTCACCAAAAACCTCAAAAATCAGCATTTCACCTCAAATCACAAAAAAAAACAATCGACATATCTACACACACTTAACACATAAAATCTGTTTACATCAAAAAAAACTATCTCACAACTCAAACATATCGAAAAACAAAGAAATATTCCAGGCTTGGAAACAAGGCGGTATACCGCCAAACTCCATACAAATACCGCCAAATACCGCCAAATACCGCCAAATACCTCCAAATACCGCCAAATACCGCCATACTAAACTTTATTAATATGAATTGCTAAATTAATATTTTTCTTAATAATATTACGACAATTCAGGGGCGTAGCCAGGGAGGGGTCAAAGGGGGTCCGGACCCCCTCCCCCTTGAAAAAATTTTACATGGAAAAAGTTTTTCTGAACAATTATTTTTCTTCTAAATTTTTTTCCAAAGTTTTTCTGAAGCTCTAATTTAGAATTTGATCATTCATGTAGCGTTAGAATTTAAAAAAGTACAAATCCATGAATGAAAATTTTGGACCCCCTAAAAAAATTTTCTACTACGCCCCTGCTTCAATTTATGGAAAATATTGCTTTTAAAAAAAGGTATTATATAATAATAAAAAGCTATTATACTGAAAAATAGTTTTAAAAACCTTGGTTTTCCGGTTTTTGGTTTTGAATGCTAAAAACATTGAAGAAAATTAAGGTAAACTATTTTAGGCTCAAAAATTAGGACTTTTCATTGGCTATTTAAGTCCAGTTTCAACTTTCAAAATTATTTGAAAAATGTATTAATGAAAACGAAAGAATAATAATGGTATATGACCTTGAGTAATATTTATGCGAGACAAAAAATACAGAATACTAATTTTAAAATTAAATTTTTTAAAACTGATTGAAGGAGAATTGAAAATTAGTAAATAGGTAACAACATAAACAACAAAAATTTTTCGAGTGGAGGATTTTCAAACTTTTTGTATGAAAAAATTTAGACCAGAAAATTTTTGAATTTTTTTTCTCAAAAATCCAAGCAAATTGAAGAATTTTTGGTCGAGAAGGGATTTGTTTGCCAAATCTCCCCACCTATCTACTCGATATTATTCTTGACGAGAAATTAATCTGGTAATTAACAATATTATAAATTGTAGACTAAAATTGTGCACATTAGAAACCTATGTATCAAACTTTACCTTTTATGTCCAAAAATATCAAAGTTAAAGTCAATCATGACGTAGTTGCATGACTCTCATAATCCAAAATGGTTATGATTCCTTGTTCAAGCATGTTACAAATTCAGCTCATTAGATTAAAAGATGCAAAAGAAAGAACAAAACATGCCAAATTTGCATGAAAAATATATTTAATACTCATTATTAATAACAAAACTTCGATAAGGAAGTTACCAGCTTCATTTTTTTTCTAAAGTCATGTTCAAGATATGAAAGTTATTAATTTATTAAATTAAAGTTATTGGACTTAATTTTTCTTTGCTAATTATTTTTCATACAAATACCGCCAATTTCCATACAAATACCGCTAAATACCGCCAATTTGTATGAAATACCGCCAAATACCGCCAAATACCGCCAAATACCTCCAAATACCGCCAATTTGTATGAAATACCGCCGATACCGCCTTGTTTCCAAGCCTGGGAAATATTTTTAGATTTCGTCTATTTATGTCCACAATTACAAATTGGTTATGAGAGTCAAAAATATCTCACACAAAACCATTTCCTATCAGTAAATAAATAAATTTCCATATCAGAATGTAGCCCCTTCTGTCAAAGGGTTTGGACCTCCCTTCGATATTGAAATTGTTTAAGAGAAAAATTTGGATTAATTTTAAAAATTAAAAAATGTAAGAGAAAATAAGTCCGAACCCCCCTCCTTTAAAAATTCCTTAAAACTACTTAAAAATTCTGACTCTGCCCCTGTTCCACACAATTATTCTATAAATCAAGAAAAAATAAACTTTTGATAAAAACAAAAATGAGAGAGTTTTTTTTATTGAAATTTCAATTTTTCATATGAAACAAATTTCTTTTTCTATTCTCATATCAAACAGAAGGCAATGTCGAGAGCATAAGGCTATAATGTATGCATACATAAATTCATAAATATTATATAGACCTATCAGACATACAAACAAGCATAAATTCTTTACAATTTTTTGTGTGTTCTTTTTCGTGTTGATCCTCTTACTTTTCTACTATTTACTATGATAGTACCAAGAACTATCATCTTAGAAGGACCAATCTCCTATCAAATTTTATTTTATTCGATTCTTCTTTTGTTTCTCTTGAAAAATTGGTTTTCTTCTGTTTCCTTTGGTGATTTTTCGAGGAAAACAGAAGGAAAGAAGATTGACATGGAAAGTTTTGGTATGACTTTTGTAGGATTTTAAAGCGCTTGTATTAAACTTGAATTAATTATTAAAGATCTCGGCACAATAATTACCTTGAATCATTAAAATTTGACAATAATTGAGAAATTCGAGTCTACTTAAAGTTCCATTCATAATTATGATGCCCTAGGGTACCCAAGGTTATACCCTACCAACCCGGGGTCTCCTGAGATTTAATTTTTTAAATGTAAATTAAAAATCATATTGAAATAATATTTAGAGTGGAAAGAATAGAAATATAATTTATTTAAACTCACATTAATGATACACACCTTATTTTCCAACGACCTCTAAAATATTCGAACATAGTGACGCAAACTGCAGACATGAACTTCATCACCCCAAAAAAATTCAAGTTCTATTCAAAACAAGAGAAATGTAAATGAAATGTTATAAAATTGTAGTCTTTATATCAGACATATACAATCAGACAGAAGAAGGCAGAGAATGAAAAAAGAAAATCACAATCGTAAGTTGTAGAGATAAAAGTAGAGAATTATGCAAAAAATGATAAAAGTAAAATAAAGAAGAGATAAACAAAGAAATTAGACAAAAGCAATTTTTGCACGCATAAGATATAAAAATATCTTTGAGCATGTTTATAGTAATGTCTTGATTGTAAATCGATATTAGATTGATACAGCATATTATACATATTGTTAGTATCATCATTTTTTTGTGTTGTTGTTGTTGCTATTTGTACTTTCTTTACCCTCAACTCTTCAATTCTCTCTTTTTCAATCATTCCTCCTTGTAGTTTAGCACACAAAAAAATTTACAAGATCACATATGTGCACTCTGTATCATTCATTCTTGTGAATTTCTTTAGAAGATAAATAAAGTAGCAATATCATCGTTATTTGCGCGCAAATTTCTCTCTGCTACTTTTATTTGTAAGACATAATAGATTTAAATAAAAAGCCCATCCAAAGCCCGGAAGAATCAATCATTTTTTTCTCCTTCTTCCACCATCGTTCTTCAATCTGTTCTTCTTGTTGTTTTCATGATTTTCTTGTGAGCGATTTTTTGGGGGCTTTTTTAAAGGGAAAATGGAGTGGCTTGTTCATATTTCGTCTGATTTTCAGAAGGTATTGACTGAATTTTAGAAGATATTCATTAAATTTTAGGATTTTTGGAAGGTCATTTGAATATAATTCATACTATGATTCGATCTTTTCATTATAAGGAACGGTTGCTCGGTATACCTTAGGGTAACTCCAGGGACATAGCCTAGGGTAACTCTAGTGCATACCCTAGAGTAACCCCTAGGGTAGCGTATATCCTAGAGTATGCACCAATATTAATGATATCAGAAATTAATGATATATTATTAAACCTTTTATACTTATGACTTGAATGACCTTCTGCTGGGGTTTTCAGAGAACTATCCTTTAAATTTTTCTTTGTCATCTGATTTTTTGGTGATTTTGCATAGCTGCGGTGTAGATGGCTAATAGTAGGTTAGCAAGTGATGGTTCACCAAATCTCAGCACTCAAACCTAAACCGACAGTTTGTATTGGGATCCGAACCAAACATTTGATGATACTCCTGCCTGTAGTATTTAATGGGAGGCTATGATAGTAATGAAGTACCAAAATACTACACTGCTACCCAACTGAACGCCATTTATACGCCATTAGAGTAAATGATTAAGACTATGTTCATTAAAATTATCCAAAAATTCAAAAAATGCTGTACTTATCAAGAATGCGCTCATATCCATCCATCTTCAAGAAAATTTTCTCTTTGAGATTCCAAAAAAAATCCACGCGTACATGACTGTTCAAATGATAAATGATTATCAAAATTATTCTCTCATGTGTACATTAATATGTGATTTAATTTCGTTTTGCTTTTCTTTTTCATCATCATCATCGTTTACCCTCTCGCTCACTCATTTCTTAGTCTTTTCACTTACTCTACTGCAACATTTTCTCTTTATTTACATTCTTATCTCCATTATCATGATGATATTTCAGTATTTTTGTGCAATAATAATTTCTGAATATCAAATAAAATAGAAGAGATTATATGTGAATAAATTTGTAATCTGATAAATTATTCAAATTTTATCGTCTTTCAAACTTTTCTTCATGATGATCAATAAAAGAGAAAATTTTTTAATTGAAGGAATTAAAAGTTTTATTGGAAAATTTTATGGGATGGAAAATTTCTTTTTTGATATTTTAATTTTTGTTGAAAGTTGATGATGAGAAAGCTTATGGGTGATTGAGTTGAAGCATAAGTTGTGAGGGGGTAATTGTGGTATTGAGGATAATAGTTCGAATCACAAGTCCCCTGACCATGTGGCTGCTAGAAAGGGGTAGACAATAATTTTCCGAGAGGGGTTTGGGATTTTTTCTCGAAAGCTTTAATCAAATTGAAGAAAATTTTTTTTGAGGGGGTCTTGATTCCCTAAATACGTCCCTACTTGCTAGAATTATTTTCTTAGATACATTTTTCTTTAAAACTAGATCTTCTGATTCAGCAAAATTTTACAATGTTTCACAAATTTTTCAATATGTCGTAAAAAATCTTCCTGACTTCCTCTTGACATCTTCAAAAAAAAATCACAAGACAAATTCAGCGACAAGAAATCTTTCTTCTTTCTTTATACATTTTTCATCCATTTCAATCCCTTCAAAATCTTCACATGTTATCATTTGTAAAAAGAATATAGTAAAATTCACGGATCATTGTGCAATTCCTGACTGCATGAGATGTCGTTTGATTTCACATGAGACTCACAGCACTCCTTGTTCATATTATGTTGAGAAAAATTACTTGCATTTAAGAAATTGTTGTATAAAATCAAGAGCGTGACATAAAAGTCATGTGGAAATATCATAGCTTATGAAATTGGCTTTGATGTTTTGTTTGAAAAAAATGTAAAAGTGCAAAAATTGTGACACTTAAGTTTGAAAGATGAGAAATAAGTCATGTGCTGTGTTATTAAATATTAAGTTTGACATCTTAGGTTTCCACCTATTTGATGCGGTTCTTTATATCTTGTTAGTTTTTTTTGTGGAACATGCTGACAGAGTTGGAATGTTTTTATGTTAAAAAATTAATTTATTTAAATTAAAATTGAAGTTTAAGTTAAGTTTTTTTTGAAAATAATAACAAAAAAGCTAATATTTTTAGTTAAAAATTAAAAATTTATTTTTAAACTAAAATAGTAATTTTTAAAATTAAAAATTAAATTTTAAACTAAAATAGTAATTTTTAAAATTAAAAATTAATTTTTTAAACTGAAACAGTAATTTTTAAAATTAAAAATAATAAAAAAACTTAAGTTAAAAAAAAAAAATTTAAGTTAAAAAAATAAGAATTTTGAAGTTAAGAAAGTAAAAAATTTGAACTTAAAAAATAAGAAAGTTTGGTTTTTATTAAAAAATTTAAAACAGTTCTAAAATTCGAAAATTTTCTAAAATGTTCAAAAACTAATTCCTTTTTAATATTTTCAATCTCTGACCATTCTCAATAGCAAATCATCAGTACCTTTCCTCTCTGTATGTCTACAAAAATCATCCATCTGACACACATACTCTTTTTGTCTCCTACAGTCTGTCATAAAATTGAATTTTTCGTTGTTGTTTTTACGTGTCTTACTCATCATATGCACAATAAGCAAAATGATAGTGAATGAATTTTTAATAACTTTTTCTGACACACACAAACACGTTTAATTTTTTTTAATGAGTTTTTATTTAATTTAATTAATTAAATTCCCTCTTTTTAATTGTCTCGAAACCCCAAAAATTGCATTGTTTTATTTAATTAATTGATTCAATATTTAGAGATATCTGTATGAATTATTTTGCAGTTCAACTGGTATGGGAATAAATGAAACAACAGGTCCGCTATTTTCTAGACCAAGGTAAGTGAAAAATTTATTTAAAAAACAATTTATTTTGTCCCAAAAGTGGAGATTTTTAATTTAATTGAAAATTTTATTGGAATTTAATTGAAGTCAATTCTAGAAGTATTCTTTTTTGTGGATAATTTTATTTATGACTTGTGACAAACTCTGGTGAATAACAATTTTATTTAAAATATATGAAAAAGCATCACCTTTATTTGTTGTGATTAACTTTACACTTCTAATTATTTCTAGAAGTTCTTCAGTTATTGTATCTAAAAATAACCTTCCCGTACCCATGTATCTAAAATATCGCATCTAGAAATTCTTCTATGACAAAAAAGAATTCTCAGAAATTCTTCAGTCGAAATTCACGTCAGTTCTTTGACACACAAAAGATTCAAGATTCAAGGCGATGACAATAAACTTGATTAATTTTCACATAACAATATCAATGAATCTTTATTTTCTCATGTGTATCTCGTCTCAAAGAAGTCTATTTATAAACACATCACTAATTAAAGGAAAAAAAAACAAACAAACTCGTGAGATAAAAATATTTTAATTATCCGACACGAAAACGTGTATCAGATTTTTTTCTTGTTTTGTATACGAAGTGAAAAGTTGATATGAGAAGTTCTTGAAATTAATTTTGTAATGAAAATGTTTGTAATTTTTGGGATTAAATTTCGATTTTTAAATGAAAATTTATTTAGTTTCTAATTAGTGTTCGTAGGGTGCTTTAGTTTTTGAAAGCCCCCCCCCCCCACCTTGGCTACGCTTCAGTTTCGAATTCTAAAATTAGAACTTATATGGACCCAGCGGCATTTTGGTCGAAGGCAACCAAAATGCCGCTCTGGGGAAGCTAGAAAATTGAAAAAACTAGAAAAAAGAAGAAAAATTTCTTCGATTTGGATGTTTTGACCCCAAAACATCCCCTGGCTACACCCCTACCCCTACTTCCAACAGTATTCATCCCAGAAATTTCCCACAAGGTCCCCCCAATTTAAATACAACTAGAATGTTCTTAACTTCCATTTTTCTCATGACGCAATGTGAGCCTGAAAAAAAAATTTAAATGATTCTCAAATTAACAGCATCAAAAGAAGATTTTTTTTCATTCCTCTTCTTGCTCATTCTATTCGCACTCTCATAACATGACAAAAAGAGGAAAAAGTTTTAACAAAGACACATTAAAACTTTTTAATGTCTATTGCGCAAAAAAAATAACATAACAGAACATGAAGAGTAACACAGAACAAAAATTATGAATAAGAATGAATGAATTTGCAGAATGAAGCGAAAATCTTTTGCTGCATGAGAGAATGTTGCTGTTTTAGTCACAAAAAAGCTTATATGTGTGCATAATTCTTTTTGTTTTCCTACGCGTGATTTTAGGAATGAAATGTGAGTTTAATATTGACAGTAATGGCTGGCTGGGTTTTAAATTTTCTAAAATTAGGTCATAGTTTTTTTGAATTGAAATTAAAAATTCTATTGAATTTAACATTTTTGTAGAAAACGCGAAAAAAAATTGATTTTTTTTTTAAATTATTGAAGATTTTCATAATCACAACCTCCATTAAATGCGCCCTGAATCTGAATTTCTCAACATCCCCACTAGTTTTTTATCTCCTATTATCAAAAGAGTTATTCTACCTTTTTCCATGAAGGCAACATTTTTTTTTCTGTAACAACAAAAAGTGATGAATATATTCACAAAAGAAACTTTTCAGCTACAAAATATGAGGAAAAAAGAGCTTACATCTCATATTTCATAAAGCTACTTTGCATGATTGTTGTTAGAATGAATTATAGAATGAGAGAAGCTTTTTTTACTATTGTGTACAACTATGCTGTACACATGCACACATATAATAACTAGAATGATCTACAAAAAGACCTGTTATTTATGCTGGTACACATTGTGTGTAAAAAAGTTAGTCTGCGATTCAAGGATGGATGTAAAGGAGTTTGAAATTTGTGAAATTTTACTAATTTAGAAAATTTAATAAAAAGTTTCTTATTTTTTTAAAAATTCATTATAAATTTATTTCACAAAAAAATTAAATTATTATAAAAATTTAAATCTTTATTAAATAGGCCTATTAAGATAACCTTTTAATGATTATAAAAATTTATCTATTTTTAAAAAATATAAAAATTTATAAGTTTTAAATTTAAAAAAAAATTAAGTTTTATATTTTTTCAAATTTTAAAAATTCTAAATTTTAAAAGTTTACATTTTAGAAATTCTAGTTTTTAATTTTAAAATTTCTAAATTATAAAACTTTAAATTTAAAGTTAAAATTCTAATTTTTTTTAAAATTTAACTTTAAAATCTAAATTTTAAAAACTAAATTTTTTTAAAAAATTTTAATTTTAATATAAAATTGGTGTAAATATGAGTTTTAACTTTTTTAAAAATGTAAAGTTTTAAAAAATGTTTAAAAATTTCAAAAAATTTGAATAAATTTTGAAAGTATTTTAATCATTTTTATTTAAAAAAATTAAAACCCAGTATTTGATGCAGTCAATCTAAAATATGAAAAACTAAAGACACTTTAATGAACGGCTTCACTCCCCCACTCTTAGTGCACTTAACATTGACTTCATTAAATCTATCCTTAAAGATCCAAAATATAACATCCTATTTTCCTCATCATTATTATTTTTATCATGACTCAGTTACATTCAGGAATTGATTACACAAAACTGAGGAAATTTATTGTGTAATTTAGAGTACATACCTCCATAAAATCTACAGCAGTTGATGAATTTATAAATTTATATAACTTGCTAACTTTTCTCATCATTATTGTTATTCTTATTGTTGCTAAAATATAAAAGGATGAATCAGAGATCGAAGTCGCTTAGCTCGGCGGCTAAACTTCGGCTTAGTAAGCCGAAAAGTTAAGCCGGCTTAAATTTCGGCTTATGTAAGCCGATTCGTAAGCCGGCTTAACTTTTCGGCTTACGTAAGCCGATTCGTAAGCCGGCTTAACTTTTCGGCTTACGTAAGCCGATTTTTAAGCCGGCTTAACTTTTCGGCTTACGTAAGCCGATTTATAAGCGACGGCTAAGCCGCCTGTAAAAATGGAGATTTTCATTGTTTACAATCTATTTTTTAAAAGTGAAAATCGTTATTAATTTAAATCTCATAAAGCCGTTATATGAAAATGTTTTAAATACAATTAAAAATATTTATATTGTGGGCCTGAAAGTGACTTGGATCACACTGGATCATTATATAATGGTACTGGAAATGAATTTGATTCTACTGAATCTTTATATTGTGGTCCTAGACGTTACTTTGCTTATACTGGATCTTTCTATTATGGTCCTAGACGTTACTTTGATTCTACTGGATGTTTATATTAAGGTACTAGACGTTACTTTGATTCTACTGAATCTTTATATTGTGTTCCTAGACGTTACTTTGCTTATACTGGATCTTTCTATTATGGTCCTAGACGTTACTTTGATTCTACTGTATCTTTATATTGTGTTCCTAGACGTTACTTTCTACTATATCTTTATATTGTTGTGACTTGAATCTGTAGACGTTTTCAATATATAACGTCTATAACGTCTAGTACCATAATGCATCATATATTTAGAACCTCTTATAATATAATAATATATAATGCATATATAATATAATGCATTATGGTACTAGACGTTACTTTGATAAGTACAAATTATATATTAAAAACGTCTACAGATTCAAGTCACAACAATATAAAGATACAGTAGAATCAAAGTAACGTCTAGTACCTTAATATAAACATCCAGTAGAATCAAAGTAACGTCTAGGACCATAATAGAAAGATCCCGTATAAGCAAAGTAACGTCTAGGAACACAATATTAAGATACAGTAGAATCAAAGTAACGTCTAGTACCTTAATATAAACATCCAGTATAAGCAAAGTTACGTCTAGGACCACAATATAAATATTTTTAATTGTATTTAAAACATTTTCATATAACGGCTTTATGAGATTTAAATTAATAACGATTTTCACTTTTAAAAAATAGATTGTAAACAATGAAAATCTCCATTTTTACAGGCGGCTTAGCCGTCGCTTATAAATCGGCTTACGTAAGCCGAAAAGTTAAGCCGGCTTAAAAATCGGCTTACGTAAGCCGAAAAGTTAAGCCGGCTTACGAATCGGCTTACGTAAGCCGAAAAGTTAAGCCGGCTTACGAATCGGCTTACATAAGCCGAAATTTAAGCCGGCTTAACTTTTCGGCTTACTAAGCCGAAGTTTAAGCCGCCGCCGGCTTAAAAATCGGCGGCTTCGATCTCTGGGATGAATAACTGAAATGAATTAATTAAATTCAACTCTTTGAATTTGAACATCCCATTATCTCTGTATCCAATTGTAACTCAGTGCAAATATTTGGATTTTGTTTTACTTACTGAAAATTATTTCAGTTTATTTAACCCTTGTGAGGATGTGTATTGAGTTTTTGTGGAAGTTTAGGCAGTTTTTGAGAATTTTGCACATTTATTCTGAAGTGAAGTTTTAAATTAATATAATAAAATTTCTAGTTTTTGAAACAAGTTCTAGAAAAGCTTTGAAAATTGAAAATTAAAAAAATCTGCATGAAAGTGTTCCTCATAACTAAAATTTCTTCCAATTAAAAACTTTTTTTATTGTTCATTATTCAATTAATTTAATAATTGAAATATATTTTAACTACAGTTACGTATTTACGTTCTGTAGTGAGATATACAGACTATTTTTTGAAAGTTTTTCATGTTAAATTTATAAATGTTTATATTTGCAATTGTGAGAAGTTTACTTTCTTTTATAATGAAAAGTTTGAATTTAGGATTTGAAATTGTGTAATTTATAGAATAATTAAGAATAACAAAAGAATTTTGAGAGGCAGGATTTGAGAGGCATGGAATGAGATTTTTTGATAGAAAGAATATAAGAAGAATTGAAATTTAAATAATTACTTAACTAGTTTTCTGTATCACAATGAAGAAACCAGTGACATGTGTTCTACCAAGGGTGTAAAGGGGGTTTAGTCCTTTTAGGAAGAGTTTCTTTCAATTTGCTTTAAAATTTTTCAAAATACTGAGAAATAGTTTACTCAGCTAAAAAACAAGTCGAATCGAATTAAAATACCCTAAATTTTTAATTTTTTCTTTTCAAAAATTTCATACTTTTTCTACAAACAAGTCATTAGTTTTTACATTTTTATCACTAACATATCTAATCATTTTTTTATATTTTTTTCCTTACAGGGGGTTTGGTTTCATCACTTTCGCAGATCCATCTAGTGTAGACAAAGTTTTAGCACATGGCACACATGAACTAGATGGTAAAAAGGTGAGTAATTTTCAAATTTCTTAAATTTTGAACAGGGGTGAACAACTCCGTGGTTTCACGAGCTTTTATGTGAAAACTTGCTATTTCTGTATGAAGCAACATGAAACCACGGAGTTGACTACCCTTGATTTTGAGTTGCTTTTTAAAAATTTAGATGATAAAATTGAGTATAATCTAAATTAACTGAACACATTTAATTAAATTGTCAAGCAATCAATGCTTAAACCAAAGCTTAAAAATATTTTTCAAATATACTTCATAACAGAGTTGACAATTGGAAAAATTTCTAGATTTTTTGTCATTTTCGGATGGTGCCCAAAGGCAGTGATGCTGCTAATATTCGACAGTTTTGTGCTGGTTAGCGGGACCTTCATGCTAACTCTGCTTTAAAATACCATCTTATTCCTTAATTCATTTATTCAAATTGCTGAAGAAATTGACAACAAAATGCTCAACTTCAAGGCTCTTAAAACTCCATTTCCTTTTTTTCTCATTTTAATCTTTCCCTGTCCCATCACAATAAAATAAAATAAAATGAAATAAATCAGCATAAAAGTGAAATCTCAGTATTTTAAAAATCGATTTTAATAAAAGAAAGCACAGCGAGAGGATAATGGCCATTTGTCAATATCCAAATGTATAAAAAAAGTCAAGCATAAAAAAACACACAAGCAATTCTCTTTGTGACCTTCCAAGAAAATAAAACAAAAGAAACGAAGGAGAATAATTTTTTATGGCAGTGATAATGGTCAACATAACCGAGGGTAAGGAATACAGCACGGCGAATGAAAATTTATTTGCAATGGATGGATGGATGTAAATATGATTTTTGGGTCAAGACACATCAACTGAATGAAAATTGCTCACTTCATCGTTGTTGTCATGATCCTTATGATGATACCCAAGCAAATAAAAAGTAAAAAGGAACTGTTTTCATGCATGTATGTGTGTGTGCGTGTGTAAGCGATGATGTCAACATTTGTTAACGACGTCAATTCACGGTTTGATATTGTTTTCGTGTGGTAGTTTTGTCAGGATTATTGGATATTTTTTGGATTCTTCATGAATATGAATCAAAAGTTGAGCAGCCCAAAATTCAACAATTTTGGCATAAATCCGAATTTATTATAAATTTTGAAGTGAATTTCAATATTTTACAGATTTCTGCAACTCTATTTTATACCAACCCCCTCAAAATGTCTAAAAAATCAATCTCCATCTTCCATGTCTGACTAAAAAATTTAAATAATAAAAATGATACAAAAACATCTTCAAACCCCTCCTTCCAAAAAAGCAACCCCCCATCCACAAAATATTCAAAAAATTCTGACAAAACTCCCATCAAAGATAAAAGACAAGACGTCAAGAGACATACATGCGGTGAGGCTATCTTTGTTTGTTTCCATAAAAATGCAAATAAAATCTTTTATGGCAGTGCTCAATATTATTCAATATACATACATTATTACATCTTCTACAATCATGTAAGATGGTCTGATGGAGATGGCGAAAAGGGACGAGGAGGAGGAAGAAGTCATAAATTGAAAAGCCTTATTGTCACTGATCGCTTTTTGCTGTATATGATTCTTTATTGGGGTGGTTCTCATCCTTCTTGTTATTATTTCTTTGTGTATATTAAGGACACACTTGGCTGTATATATAGACAATATTAAATCAAAAGGAATAGGAAAAATACCGCACACACGACAACAACAATAATAACAACTAGAAAGTCGAGGATGACAAGCAATTTTTACGGGGTGTAACACATGCAGATCATATATAAAGACTCTATATACTCACGAGCATGCATGCATTCACACATGAAAGAAATGGAAGAAGGAACAAGAACTTAGTGCTAGTCTAAGCTCAAAAAATGATGGTGAAGGCAATATATGAAGGAGATACATACAAATAGATAAAAATGTATATTGTGTGTGGGGATATTATTTTGTATACTTGGGATATTCCGGACAACATCAGCAATACTATCAGTATCAATGGATTAGTTGTTTCTTAAAAGTTAGCAATGATTTTATGGGAATTGGGAGGTGTTCTGAGGTTTGGGAGGTTCGGTGGGTGTTTGATGTTATTTTTGGGTATGGAAATTAGGTAAAGAGGCTGATGACATGTTTATGACTTTGATTGTAAATTAAGTCAACAGAAGCTTTAATAACACAGTTACCATTGAATTGTATTTTTTTGTTGAAAAATTATTAATCATAGTATCAATTGTTTAGTGAATTTTTAAGTTGAAAATAAAATTTGTGGGTGAAGAAGTGTCAAGAAATATTGAAATTTTAATCAGTTTAGCATCAATCTTGTATGGAATCTCGTCTGGTAATATAGGTTTTGACATTAAATATTGAATTTTTGACAATATTGCCATTCAGATGCCAAAACTTGGGTCAAATGGGATATTTTTCTAGACCAGAAGGGTCTAGATTCTGTCTTTATGGATCAATGACTAGGCAATTCATGGACCATATAGGATCCCCCCCACTTGGGTACGCCCATGCTAGAATCAATTCATTGTCTTGCTCAAACCAAAAGCCCCAGTTAACAGAGTTGAATGTTCAATAACAAAATTTAAACAGAAAATAAAATCACAGCCAACATCGCAAAATGCGCTTCCTCAAAAACCCCAAACTAAGTTGCCAATCATCAAAAGAAACCACAAACTTGCCTATTTTCTGTTTTATTATTTTCTCATAAGAACAGCAACAGAAAAAGGAAACAGCACGATAAACATCAAGAGCGTTTCCTTATCGAGAACTTGTCTCACATACACACAAACACAAATTATATATTGTACATGTAGATATCTTTAAGTTCCTTCATCATATTCCCTCATTGCTTTTCTTTTCGGTACCATACCGTAACCATTTTAACAAAATTGCTGACTTTTGCATAAATGGATTTCAATAAACAAGATTATTTATTGTGTATGATGAAGTTTTTCTCTTCCTTTCTGTGCTGTGTCTCTCTATACATATCTTATTGGATATGTCTGTGTGCATGCCTTTCTAAAGAGAACAATAAGATTTTATAACATTACCCATTGAATGTGTTCAGTTAATAATTTAGGATGGGTTCAAATATTATCATATTGTCTCATACATGCTTGATACTACCCATATAACATTTATCGCAGTTGTCTTCTACTTTTCCTCATCATTTCTCATAATTTATTTCTTTTGTTTATTAAATTTCCTTTTTTATTTGCATCAATTTTTCTTCTTGAATTACTTATATCATTGTTGATTGCTTTGTTCTTGTCTCTTTACAGATTGATCCAAAAGTTGCATTTCCGAGACGGGCACATCCAAAGGTGAGTACTCATTAGGTTCTTTACCTGTTTTATTTGATTAACTATACGGGATATTGTATGTTTACACGAATAATTACATTACTGGTCAGTAAATAGCAGGATCCAGGGGGTAGTATGGGTATGGGTACACTACACCCCCCACCCCTCGATGGAAAAGTTCTTTAAAAATCTACAAAAATTCTCATAAAAATATTCCCATCATTATTCATCGTCAACTCTTTTCCTTCAGTCCATAATCAACAGCCTATTATCTCAATTCCGTTCTACCCTTTCCGTCCGACTGCTGGCAAACGGAGAGATAATTTTCCAAGGTAGCAAATAGAAACTTTTTTTACTCTTCAGAAAAGAAATCTATTATTCAGAATTAAGTCTATTATAATCTTCAACATTTTAATATTATCCATTCTTATCACTTATGTCCATGTGAATGAATAATTTCCTGTACTTTTTGATTCTTTTTCTGACAAAAAATTCATGAAAAGAAGCACAAAAAGGCATGAAAAGTTTTATTTTAAATCGCTTTTTATCTCTCGTAAGTCAGAGTTGTCCAAACATTCGCATACAAAATAATAAAACTTTGTAATATTAGAATAGAAAAGGAGATACAAGTTTTTTTTGCTGCTACTGCTGCTTGCTCTCAAAAATAAAATGAAAAATTGAAAGAAAAACTTCTTCGAGAGATGAGAAATCAGTGAGTAAGAAAAGAAAAGAAATTATTTTAAATACGTATGAAAAACTTCCTTTCTTACTTCTTTTGTCAAAAACAATTCTCGTTTTTTACTTCCAACTATATAGCAGTAATATTGAAATTGCCTTCTGAATGTCTGTTTTACTTTAGAGATGATTTATTCTTCTGGGTCATATTTTCGTGGAATTATGAATTTTTAGTAGTAAGATGCTGAAGTGACCTCAGTGTATACGTGGTCTAGTGCTTCTGAAAAATCCTAAGTTCAAGTTTTGTACTTTTAAAAAATCTGGATATGGCTCATGGGGAGCATTCATTAAGTCAATCTTTCTCAAACAATATTCCGTGACATACCAGTTCAATGGTGAGTTACTTTTTTCAGCTATAGCACACTTCAAAGTCAAATATTTATCCTCGGTATACTCTAGAACATCTCTTATTACTCCAATATTCCATTCTTCAAATATTGTACATTACTGCACCAGTGGACTGTTGTTCATTATCATGTATTTTGCAAACACCTTCGTGGATATACAATTTTGAGCTTTTCACAAAAAAACTGATTTAAAGGAGTGCAAAAAAATATTGTAAGGAACGCCAAATTTAATTCATGGGCAAGTGGATATCCAGGGGGTGTTTAAGATATCAAAACACCCTTCTTCTCGACGAAAATCTAATTCAATTTTGTAGGATTTAATTTTTTTTCTAAAAATCCCACACAAATCCCCTAAATGTTAGCTTTCAATTTTGCTCCGAGTGACAAAAGCCCTTGCTGGTTGATTTTTTCTAAATTCTAAAAGTAAAACCTACAAATCACTTAAAATTTCTCAATCATCAAATGTGAGGGATCATCCCTCAATAAAATTTCTAGACATATAAAATACCTTCATACTCCATCTCATTCTTATCTTCAGTCAATCTATAAATAAATTCAAAATCACCTTTTTTTCGAAAAACAACCCAAAAGCTAAAAAAAATGCGCCTCATTTGCATTCAATCCCATGGCACGAAAGTGATTCCCTTAGCTTGTGTAATAAAATATCTATAGTAAGGTAGAAGGAAGTAAAATGAGCATTTGAATTGATTGTTAAGTGGATCAATGATATGTTTATGTAAGCAAAAGAATTTCAATTTTCGATAGGAGAAGAAGAATTGAGTGAGTGAGATGGAGAGAGAATAAGAAAGCAGGCAAAAAAACTTTTTTTATATTCCTTATTTTCAATTCTTTTACTTTTTGTGTATGCACAAAAATCCAGCAATGTCTAACTTTTCTGTTCCTTACCATTGCTATCTATCTATATCTTTTGGCTCACTCTCTTTTTATTGGTATGAAATGGATGAGCAGCAAGGTAAGGAAGAAAAAGTTCTCCATAGAAATTTTTTTATTTCATTTCATTTCTCTTGTTATTTCAATATTCAGCATTAAAATGGATGATATAATGTCGAGGATAATTCGCTTTTTGCTCGGAAAAATTTATTATTGGATTTTCGTGTTTTCAATTGCTCACTCTCTATCCACTAATATTATCTATCTATCTACTTTTCTTATTGAAATGTCTCTTAGATTTATTTATTTTTTTGCTTATTTTGCTTCTATTTTGACTGGTTCTCGATCTCTATGTGCTTTCGTCCCTTGAGTGGATTTTGGAAGGTGCTTTAGGTATGTTTCCGGTTAAGTACTAGGGGGTTGTTTAGAATCAACTTGACTTAGACTTTTTATTCATAATAATCTGGAAAAAAATCTGAGTTGATTTCTTATACTGCAAAAAGCACGAAACAAAAAAAGTGTTTTTGTAACACCCAAACCCCCCCCCCCCCCCTCCAACCATTTTAAAAATTTTGATCTTCAAATCTTTAATAAGGAGATTTACATAGTTCCAGAGCCCTCTAGCCAAAAAAAATCTAAAAATTTGATGTCAATTGTGAGTGACTCCAGGAATGACCCCTTAAAGTATCACGGAGATTTCTAGTTTAGCTGAGTTTTTCTATGTTATGTCTTTTTTCTGGAGGTGCATTTTAAGTTTTTCCTGAAAAGCTGATTTCCAGATTCAAAATTGCATGTATAAAATTCAAAAATCGTAAAAATCACGATGGTGAAATTGTGTTTTTTTATGATTTTTCATTTTTAAAGAAATGTAAAAAAAAGTAAAGAAAAGCAATTTTTACGGTAGTGTCTGACCCTTGGTTAAAGCACTCAGAAATTTGACAGATTTTTTTTTCTCAAATTTGATTCAAAATTTAACTTAAATCAAGCTAAATTCTCTCAAAGGACTCTATCTTCTGCACTCTCTACTTTTATTCTTCAATATTATTGTAAAGCACACCAAAAAAATCCCCACTCTCTCTTATTTAGAGATTTATTAAACGCAGCAAAAAAAGTGCCACCAAGATCCACTTCTTATTCATTCAACCAAATAAAGAAGAGGAAGAAAATATTTTTTTTGATGACTTAATGCTTGCTTTTTTTCTTTTGTGAAATATTCATTTTCATATAAATTGGTTGAACAGATTGATGTACTTCCAAAGCGATATGGAATTCCCATTAGACATTCAATGTTTGCAAACGGTTGCTGATTTTGTTGTACACTTTTGTCTAATGGGGTGTCTTATGAGAATTTGATGTTTTGGTTTAGATTAATTTTTTTTTTTGGTTTTTTTGAGAATGAAATTTTTGAGAATTTAGATGCAGAATTTAGTTTGTGATTCAAATAAGGTAGTGATATTTTTGTGGAAATTAGATGAAGATTAAAAAATATTGTAGGTTACTAATTTTGCTTAATAATTTATAAAAATTCATTTATTTTTTTAAAGAATTACTTCAAATTTTTAATTTTATTAAATTCTTAGTAATTTCTAAATTAACCAAGATAACCTGAACCTTTGAAGGTATCTTCCAATAATTTATTATAAAATAATTCAAAGCATTTTCAATACTTTATTCATAGATAGTTGTGAAAAAAAATTATAAATTAATATAAAAATTTCTACAGTAATCCTTCTAGGAATTCAGTTTGAAAGTGAATTCATGTTTAGATGAAGGATTGACCTTTTAAACATATTCTCAGATTTTTTAATTTTTTAAATTATCAGATAAAATAGATTTTGTTCTTGTCAAGGAAATTCAAAATTGAAAGAAATTTTAAGAAAGTACAAAAATAGGCTGTTTCACTTTTTGGCGGGACCCGCTTTTCTGTCAATAGTTGTTGGACAGTCTATTCAAAATACAATAAACTTACTTAAAGTTAAAAGAAACTCTACATAAAGCTACTTGTTTCTACTTTATTCTAACAAATTTCATATTTTCCAGTAGAGTAGAATAGAAAATTACTGAGTAGAGTAGAATAGATTCTACAGAAAATGAGTAGATTTTTTTAGATCTACTCTACTCTAGCTATTTCGGCTACTCTGCTATTCAGGCTACTGTTTAGTGTTTTCTTTTGAGATTCAAAGTTCTTCTTTTAATAATAATTGTTTTTTTTTTGAATTCTCATAATTTTAAATTGAATTGAATTTCCTTTAATGCACCAAAAAGTTATTCAAATTGAAAAGTATTTTTTCTTGCATCAGTCACTTGCAAGGGTCCAATGATTTAAATTTTTTGCAATTTTTTAAAATTTATTGTGTGAAAAATTTGTATTAAAATTTAAACGAAACATAAAATATTGCATCATACTTGATTGAAAATTTTCTACTTGCGGGGGGTGCATTATGGGGTGTAGGGGCGTTCACTAAACTTATAGTCATTTCATTACAACTCACAGTCTCTTCTCTGCTAACACAACTCAACCAATTCTATCGAAATATTACAGAACAAAAGAGAAAGCAAAAAATATTAATGCATAATGAGAACAAGTGCGAAGAAGAAAACAAAAGAAAAAAATTCTTTAAAGAATAAAAATTGCTCGACATTTTTCAAAGTGACAATAACTCAAAAAAGGCAAGCAGCAGCACAAAAAAAAGTCATTTAGTAGAGTATAAGAGAAGACAGAAAATATAGGCTCGCACAAAAAAGAATATTTTTCGTATTGAAGCGTAGTAAATATGTGTGTATCCTTATGTACAGCATAAGAAAGTAGAAAAAAAAACAAAATAAAGAATCAAGTAAGTAAGTGAGGAGGAACTCGAGGAGAAGGAACAGAAAAAAATTGCTAAGAAGAAGAATAACTGAATTATCCTTTTAAATAAATCATAGGCAAATAAACAAACAAAACTTTTTCTATCCAATCCTCATCCTCTCTTAAACTTTCTCCATTCTTCTCAGGCTTCTTATTTTCTTCAATAATACGAATATATCAAATGAAATGAATATAAAAAAACTCTCTCTTTGCTTGCCTACTTTTTCTTATTTTTTCATTCTTTTCTTTTCAATTCTCTTCTTTCCTTACCCATAAGTCACGTGAAAAATTTTTGTCGCGCGTGCGATGAAAAAAATAACAAAAAAAGGAATGAAAATTTCAACAACAATATTATTTTAGTGACTTAAAAGTCATCTGATTATGTCAGTAAATGGTTTTACTGTTTACTATTATTTAATTTGAATTTAAGCACTGACCTGGCGGTGTCTGAAGTGGAATTTTTTGCTTTAGGGTGGGATTGGGTGTATGTGGAATTTACTGCGTTTTAATTTTCGGTGTTTTTGTTTGACTTTTTTGGGTAGGCAATGTGTACTTTGTGAGGCTAAATATCAAAATGCTTTTGATGCTTTTGGCCCAAAACAGAAGTTTTTGCACCCATTTACATGAGATCTTATGCCACTGACCCCTTCACTGACCTGGTCCCTAAAGTATTTTATTTAATCTTCATTTAAAAAAAATGTTTAAAAAAACATAAAAAATATTGGTTTCTTAATTAATATAACTTCTTTTAATTCAATTAAAATTTTGAAAAAATCACTTTAAGATCTACTTTCTAAATGAAAAATTAGATTTTTAAAATTTAGTATTCTAATATTTGCAATATATATATATTTGCTAATATTTGTTAACTCTAGCAATGAAAATAAGTTCAAAAAGTCGAAAGTTAACACAATTCACAATTTTTTAAATTTACAATTTTTTTAAATTTAAATTTACAATTTTTTTAAATTTAAATTTACAATTTTTTTAAATTTAAATTTATAATTTTTTTAAATTTAGGTTTACAATTTTTTTAAATTTAAATTTACAATTTTTTTAAATTTAAATTTACAATTTTTTTAAATTTAAATCTACAGTTTTTTTAAATTTAAATTTACATTTTTTTAAATTTAAATTTACAATTTTTTTAAATTTAAATTTACAATTTTTTAAATTTAAATTTACAATTTTTTAAATTTAAATTTACAATTTTTTTAAATTTAAATTTACAATTTTTTAAATTTAAATTTACAATTTTTTTAAATTTAAATTTACAATTTTTTTAAATTTAAATTTACAATTTTTTTAAATTTAATTTTACAATTTTTTTAAATTTAAATTTACAATTTTCTTAAATTAAAATTTACAATTTTTTAAATTTAAATTTACAATTTTTTTAAATTTAAATTTACAATTTTTTTAAATTTAAATTTACAATTTTTTTAAATTTAAATTTACAATTTTTTTAAATTTAAATTTACAATTTTTTTAAATTTAAATTTACAATTTTTTTACATTTACAATTTCTTAAAATTTACAATTTTTTCGGGACATATATATTGAAAAAAAAAATATTTAATTAAGGTGCCCAACTCTTGCAGACTTTTGAAGGTTTCAACATTTCCAAAGAAAACGATTTGATGAGCAATCAATTCAAACTTCTTTATTCTTTGAAATATTGCCCGAATCAGCTTCGTGAGCTTTTTTTGAATTCATAAACGTTCATTCATCTTTACTTGAAAGAGTAAATTCAAATTAATACTTTTAAAAATTATAAATTAATTCAAAATAATTTGAAAAATCATCGATAATTGTCAATGTTTTCTTCATAAAATCCTCAAAAAATATCCAAAAATAAGCTCACTTCAGACAATGTCTAATCATAAAAAAGCTGCACACAAAAATTCCGTCGATCGAGCTTTTTTTCCTCTTCGTAAATTACGACAGTGAAAAGAAGAAAAAAAAACAGAATATTTTCCCCAATCGGAAGAGAACTTTCGAAATGCATTGAATTCACCACAGTAACCGACTTGATAGTAAAAGAAAAAAGCAAACTTCTTCACATTCATCACACACAGAGCAAGCGAAGAGAAAAGGGCCAAAAGGAAAAAAAGGAAAGTTATTTGAAAGGGGCAGAGAAGCTTTATTCGCCGTTCGGCTCATGAGGGGAGCATGTCAAGTAGATGCATAAAGGGATATTTTTCCTCGTGCTTTCAACATTCCGTACGGCAAAGGATATTTTTCCCCTTCGAGACATTCAGCAAATTGAACATAAAATTCAGGACGAGTGTGCGCAGTTCCTGTCGCATGAACAGACGATATATTGAATGGTTAGTGGAAAAAAGGCAATTTCAAATTGAACGTAGACTCGCCCGGAACGACAATTTAGTGTAGTGCTTAGCATTCGCTGTTTAGCGCTTAACGAGTCGAGTTTGCACTGATTTACCGTCCTAGAGGTTACAAAAAAAAGTTTCACAAAAAAATTTCTCATTCGCAAAAAAATAAAATAAAATAAAATTTAGAGGAAGTTCAAAAAAATACAAAAAAAAATTAGTGAATATTATTGTAAAGAAATAAAGTAGATAAAGCAAAAATTCACAAGATTTAGTCGAAAGAGCTCTTGCCGCATAGTAAATTGATGAAATAATATTAATAATAAAAATTTCAATCAATTTGTGGTATCAGAGCATTAAGCATAGCCCAAAGTTCGATAATTTCCTTAAATTCGAGTAGATTCTCAAGTCAATCGCGTTTTTTGGTATTCCGCGTGTGTTTTAAAAGTGTTTCGCGTGAATTTAATAAAAAAATTCCCATTCCGGTGTATCTGAAAAAATATACATTAAAGGAGAAAAAATAATAATAATTTTCGGTGTGTAGAGCAGAGTAAAAAAAATTAAGTAAAATTGTTCATGTTTTTCATTTTCAACTCAATGTGTTAAAAAAAATATTGGCATAAAAGTTATTTAGTCTCGCGTTGTGGTCTGCAATCAACATTTAATTCATTTTATTCTCGCATCGACACATTCACAAGAGGAAAAAAAAAGTTTTTGACGTGATACGGAAAAATATATCGTTGAATAAAAATTATTGTGTGACTTTTTTGTGAAATAAAACAATTTGGTTAAAAATATTTTTTCTGAAGAAAATAACAGAAAGTTTTTGAAGAATAACAAAAAAAAAGTTGACAAAAAATTGAAATTGTGAATTTTTGATGAAAATCTGAAAAAAAAACTTAGTCAAAACATTCTGAAAAATTTGAAATTTATCAAAAAAAATTAAAGCTGAAGTCAAAACACTTTAAAGGTCAAGAATTAAAGTTCATAGAAAAAAATCTAAAATTAAAATTTTAGCTGAAATTTGTTAATAATTCTTTTTGGGAAAATTTGAACATAAAATTTTCTTAGCCTAAAATTAAAATTTATCGGCTAAAGTTTGTTGAAGTAGATAAAAAATTTTGTCGAAAAAATCCAATTTTGACTGAACCAAACTTAGTGAAAAAATAATTTGTGACTGAAAAAATAATCCAGACTGAATAAAAAATTCAATTTAATTAGCTAAAAATTTCAATTCTATTGAAAATAATTTTTTTAAAAAAATCAGCAAAAAGTTGAAAACTTTAAAGAACAAAAGAAAAGTAACAAAGAAAAGAAAATTTAAAGACAAGACAAGAAAAAAGTGTTGTTGATTTTTGCAAAGCAAGAAAAAAAATTCCCAAGCAGCTTTAATAAGAAGGGAGAAAAAAAATTTCCTCATTCATCAAGATTTCAAGTGTCTCAAAGCAAAAAAAGAAAAGCAGAACAAGCAAGTGGAAAAGAAAAATTTTAAAGATAAAAAAAAGTCTTGAAAAGAAAAAATTAAAGAACGAAGAGAAATTTTTTTTCCCGTCCACAATTAAGGAACTAAATCCATTACAAACTATTAGCAAAGTCATCGTAAGTATTTTTTTATATGTACAATAAAATCCCCCATCACCTACTTTTTTATTCTGTGCAATTAAATTAAGCACCGAAAAGAGTTTTCAAATTAAATTTCGACTCTCGAAAATTGTGTGTGTGTTTTGGTTCCCAATGCGATACAAAATAATATTATTTGTGTATGTGTTGCCAAAAAAATGAGTGCTTACTTCTACGGTTTGGGGATTTAGGAATGTTAAACATAAAAATAAACAAGCTTTTATCGTCGAAATATTTTTTTTCGTACCATTCTTTTCTGGCTGCTGCTGCCTCCCTCCCCAGCTCATAAAAATGCTTTAAATTTATCTCTAATGTGTATGTATGTGGCTTCATTCAATGTGCAATATTTTTGTGAGTTTTATTTTCAAGTGATGGTCGTGCTTAAAAATGTCTATAAAAATATTTGAAAAGGAAATGAAATTGGCTAAAATGTAGCACAGAAAATGATGGCATCGAGTGCTTTATGATGCAATTTTCAATTAATTTAATGATGATTTTTAATGCACAATGATAAAAAAATTTCTTCTGGAAAATTAAATAAAATTTGACATTTTTCTCGACTGACTTGATGTCGATTTTTTTATGGGAAATAATTTTTAATTCTCAATTAAATTTTTTTTAGGTTCGTTGCATTTAAAAATTTAAATCGAAAAAAATAAAATCAAATTTCAAAAATCAAAACAAAATTTAAATTAAAGGGGTGAAATCTTTCAAAAAGAAACATTTTATGATGAATTTATTCAGAGAAACCAACTGACCTAAAAAATAAATTTTTCGTAAAAAAAATTGTTTATTTTAATTTGGTAAAGGGAAAATGGTTTGATGTGTGTTGAACAGAAAATATTTTTTGATGTAAAAATTCAAGAGGGCTCGTTGCTGATTTTAAGTGGATTTGTGAAAGTTAAAGAGAATTTTTCGATGAGATTTTGTTCTTTTGGTATTTTCAATGTGTAGGCTTTATTTTTGTTTGGGTTCTTATGCCTCGTGCTGAGATAATTCACACAAGTTTTCATGAATTGAATTTTTTGAATGGTTGTTAAGAGAATATATTTCGTAGTAAAATTTGAGAGATGATTTTAGCATGGGTGTACCCAGAGGGGGGGGGGGTCCGGAGTTTTCAAACTCTTTTTCGAAAACTAAGAATTAATTCGTAGTCTCAACAGACCCAAGCTACGTTCCTGTTCAATAATATTCTAGAAAACTATCCAACAATTGCCAAAAAAATTCTCAAAAAAATAAATTCCTGAAAATGACAGAACAAAATAATTTTTCAACTTTGCCTTCCTTAAAACACAAAAAATGCTTTTTGAAATATTTCATAAATTTTAATTAAAAGCACGTGACTTGTTAATTGAGAAATTTTTTCATGCCTCTCCCCAGTTTTTCTATAATTGAATAATTAAAAATTCATATCTGTTTGAAAAATTCATATTGAGAGTTTTTTTCCGTTCTGTCTCGAAAAAGTTATGAAAAATATTTTTGTTTAACAGAAAGTTGAATTTCGACTTTTTAGGTTGAAGTAAAAAAAATCGTAGATCTGGAAAATTTAATCCATCCAAAATGTCCAATTTCATTTAATTTCCAATTACTTTTATGCCTCCTTTGACAATTTATTTCAATCCTTTTTTTTGTTTTTTTTAAAAAGTTTAATTCTGTCCCTTAACTGCTGAACTTTTAAAACTTTTCATGCAGCTTAAAATCTCCCAACTTTTCCGAAAAAAAGCTGAAAAACTTTTATTAAATATTTTAGGGATAATTTGTCTTATCTTTGTATAAATGTAATGTGTGTACAAAATTTATTTTTTTATTTATTTTTTTGGAAAAAAAGCACACAAAAAAAAGTTTTGTCTGTGCGGTGCGATAATTTTTACAACCCCTGAAACGAACAAGAGCAAAAATAGAAACAAAAAAAACTTTGCCATAAATTACATACTCAAAAAATAAAAAAAATATTCTGTTGCCTTTTTCTGCTGATATGTGCTTAAAAACTCATCTTTTGGGATATCAAATAGAAGAGAGGCAAGGCACACAATGGCTTGCAAAATAGAGAAGCAGCAGCAGCACAAAAAAAGGAAAAGAAAAGTGGAAAACTAACAACTGGCCCTAAGATTATTGATTTTCCCAAGAGGTTTTTCCTTTTATTTTATTTACGTAGTTTTCAATACAAAAGCAATTATGGCACCAATACCATTACATGACATTACAGAAATTCTTTCTACTTTTTTATATTTGACGGCAGAAGGAAGCAGCCAAGAAGGTTTTTTTTACTGCTGCTGTTTTTTTTCCTCCATTCTTCTCAATGCCGTTGATGATGAAAATAATGATGATGATGGTTGATGGTTAAGAGTAGCTAGAGCAGTTCCTCTTTAATATTATGTACATTTTTTTTCCTCTTGCTATATGCTCCTACATAAAATATATATACACACAACATACAATGAATGAAATGAAAATACTTCAAGTGCGGGTAGATTTATTTCATCAGTTGAAATGAAAAATTCTCGCCAATCTATTTAAGTCTCGGTGTGTGAATAAAAGAGAGGAGAATTGAAGCGCGTGTGGGGGGTGCGGTAGCGCAGTTTTTCTACTGGAGATTTTTTTTGATTTATTTGAGTTGATTTTCGTGGTAGTTTTGTATTTTAATGAGAATACTCGTGAAGATGTTTGAATTTTGAAGATTGAAGAAATTAAAATTTGAAAAATATGAAATTTAAACATTTCAAAAATTTGAAATTTGAATGCTTCAAAAATTTGAAATTTGAATATTTCACAAAATTGAAATTTGAATATTTCAAAACTTTGAAATTTCAATAGTTCAAAAATTTCAAATTTGAATATTTAAAAAATTTTAAATTTGAAATATTTCAATAGTTTGAATTCACTTTCTACTTTTAAATTTGACTAAAAATTTGATAAGTTTTCTAACAAATTTTAAGAATTTAATAAAGAATATTTTCCTAATTTTTCAATTTCTATGAGATTAAAAAATATGTTTTAAATTTTCTTAAATTTTTTTTAAGTATCTCACCCAAAATCAAGCTAAAATGACTCACCTTACCCCTTTTTCCACACATTAACTTCCTCACAACAAAATTCTTACTCCAAACTGCAAAAAAAGTAAAATTTCATGCATAGGGTACGGAAAGCAGGCTGAATGAATGAAGAATGAAGTTAAAAAGTATCAGATTCAGAAAATTTTCTTTCATTTTCATTATTTTCCATTCTCATTCATTCTAGTGGTTGGGAATTTCTGCTACTTAATACTTTATTGTGTGTATACAGCTTTACACATTTTCAATACTTATGGTTCATGGTTCAGCAAGAGCTCCATTTCACTTTAAGTGGCTTTGTCGAGAAAATTCAGCTTTTTAAATACAAAAAAGTTTTTCAAGCTGAATTTTTTTTAAAATTTTTTTGATTTCTTTTCATAAATAAATAAAAAGTTTTTGAATGGAACTTTCTATCATCCAATTGATTTTTTCCTTTCTATCCAAATCAAAAATGATATGAAAATGTCGATTTTTTTTCGTGTGTATGGTAAAATGAAGAAAATTTGAAGGATTTTTGATCGATTTGTCTGACACGGGTGTCTGTGAATTTTGAAGGAAATTAATATTTTAATGTCTTGTTTGAGTGCTGAGTTGGATTTTTGGAAATTATTGGGTCTATCAGATAGGGAAGGGTTTATTTATAGAGTGACTTAACTTAGCTTATTTCTAATTGCTTAAAGCTGGTTCATTTGCTGACTATCGACAATCAGCATCAAATTTCAAGTAGAATCTAGGGTAATGTACTGCATTTTATAGCTCAAGCTTTAGAAAATTTCTCAACAAATTACTTCAAAAATTACAAAAAATCAGAAATTTGAAGAAAAGAAATCAGAAATTTTTTCAGTTCCCATCCAAAAATGCGCAAGCAACCCCTGAAAATCCAACTAATTTTCCCTTGTTATTCATTTATTCAATCGATGTCTGCTTCACTCGTCTTTCTAACCTCACAAACCTACATATTTTTTCCACTCTTTCTCGCCTGAAATCAAACTCGATATAACACACATGTGTAAAGATAGATCTATAAATTTTATGCGCTTTATTGCTTTTTTCCCTCCTCTTCTCCAGCTACCATACACGCTTCTTTATTGTACATCAAATAATAAAGTTTATGTTAGAATGAAAAAGAAAGAAAAATTTCCACATTATCGCATTAATTGATTGAAAGCTTTTCACTTAATGTTGTTATATTATGAAGGAATTTTCTTTTACAATAGACAATTTAAGGAGAAGAGACATTAAAGAGCTTTAAAACCATTCAACGACATGCTCACATACATAGAAAATTGCTATCAATTTCATATGGAATCTCCATTTATTAAAGATATATCTATGATGATGATGAAGACGACGAGAAAGTTTTTGTGCGATATCTTCTTATATGTGTATCTTTTTTTGATGAGGGGAACGAGAATAACAACATTAAAGCGACAATTTAAAGTCTCCTTTTTATGGTAGAAAAAAAAAATTTTTTTTTCATCTCAAACACACCAAAAAAGGAAAATCAATAAAATGAATGAAAAGGAGAGAAAAGAGACGAAAATTTCATACCCAAAGAACGGTTGAGATAAGAAAATTTCACACTATCAAGAAAAGTTTTCTATTCTGTGTGATTTTTTTATACCTTAAGTAATAAATATGTGCCATACTTTACATTGTGTGTATATAAAAGAAAGAAAAAAAAAATTCCTCATCGTTTCTTTCTTTTTCTTCATCACACAAAAACCCATTTTTTATACTCGAACTCAGTCTCTTCTCAGTCGAGAGTCGATTCTTTTTATATGTACGATATTACACACATACATAGAGCATGTAGGATGTTTCAAAAGAGCGAACAGCAAATTTTCCGGTTCAGCAAGGTGAGGCAGCACAAATACCCTTGAAGTTATTTTGACAGAATTGATTGTTTGGTTGTTTTCTTGAGGGCATGGCTTGCAGTTCAGGGAAGTTTGGAGTTGATGAGATTTTATTCAATATTTTTGACATACTCAGAGTAAAGTTTCCGTTAAGGGTGGTTTTGACACCCAAACCCCCTACCCCCTTTTTGGGTACACCATCATTCAGAGCCCCCTACAATGTTTTGTTGATTATTAGGTTTAAAAGCGTTCAAGAATATGAGACGCACTTTGAGTTAGGATGCCAAACACAGACACACCTAAAATAATTTCGATAAATTCTGATAAAATCTTTAAAATTTCAATAACCAATAAATAAAATAAAAATTCCCTCCACCCATATAAATCCCAAAAAACGCACAAAAAAAGAATCTCCATCAAAATATTTTCAAGGGTACCGTTCCTATAAGAAGTGATTCTCAACCACCTTTTTTTCTGTATTAAATAATATTTTATATAAAAATATATATACATATTTACGTACCTTCGTGTGTGTCTACGTGTAGCTATAAAGTGTTATTCTCATTTTATATATGTGTATAAAAAAGCGAGAAGGATGAAGAAAATGTGTCACCTATCTTACTGCTGCTTCAACTGCTACTACTGATGCCGAAAGGTGTTTTTGGTAAAATATTTTCTTCATTCTTCATGATTCTTGTGCTATGTGCTCAACTCGTGCTTGTGAAAAGTACCGAGACGTGATAGTAGGATGTGTAATTAATATTTTCCGTATATACTCTTGACATTTTTTTCTATCTCTATCTTCAATATCTACATGTGTCTATCTACCTTAACTTCAAGTTCTCCAACACTTTTATTAGCTTCTTTTCTTGCTTCTGATGTATTTTTTTTCGGTAACATGATGACAATCTATGTCATGATACTTCCTAAACTTCTTTTTCTTACTCGTATTTTATATCACTGCGTGTGAGGAGGAAGAACACACTTAATTTTTGAAAAGATTGCGAGATGTACGAAAAATTTTTAATGATTAAAGAAAAGTCGAGAATTTTTAAAAAAGGTTTTGGGGTTATGAAAACTGGGTTAAATTTGAATAAGTTGGAGTTTTTAATTTTTTGTAAGGTAATGTTAAATAAAGTATATGAAAATGAATTCATTTTACATAATGATATTCAAGTGTTTAGAATTCAATGACAATTAGAGTCAGTGGCGTAACGAGGGGGGCTGACGAGGTGCCGACCTAAAAATTCCTATGTAAAAGGACACCCCGGGTGACGAGGAGCCTTGCTACCCCACAGATTAGAGCTTTCTGCTAATGAATACTAAAATTACAAAATTTCCGAAGTTTTCTTCAAGAATTTAAAATATTCATGGCATTCCAAATTATTTTTTAAATGCCTAACTAATTAAAACTGGAACAACCAAACAAACATTTTAAAAATCACGAACTTCCAAAAAATTAAAAACTAATGAAAATTTAATAAAATTCCCAAACTAAAATATGAAAATTTTCAAAGTCATTAAAAATTGTTTTCCTATCAAATTACCTCAAAAATTTTCCATCTCGAATCGATTCCATTTCTTCTATTACTTTCATCGAAAAAAGAAATTCTTTCATAATAAAATTAGCGATCAAAAATAAATGGAATCTTTGCCCTTTCAGAAATATTCAAATTTTTCTTTTCATTCAACTAATTTGATTTCAACTGTTTTCAATATTTTCTTCCAACTTCTTCTTTCATCTCAATCGAATACTCTTTAAAAAGCAATCATAAGGGAAACAAGAAGAAAACTGAGAGAAAATTTAATTGAAAATCGATAGATTTTTCTTTATTTTTCTATTTTCCTTCTCATCATCATCATGAGACATTCTCATACCAAAATGAACTTAATAGAATGTCAGATATTCAGATCAGAGACTGTCTATCTGTCTAATAATCAATCTCTCTCATTTTATTCATCATCTTTTCAATGTTTTTCTTTCTGTGTGCTGCTTGCTTGTTCGTCTTCATGAAGAAGCAAAAATCGAAAAAATGGCATAAAAATTGGACGCTTTTCTTCCGATTCAATTATGCATGAACGACAGCAGCAGTAGCTTGAAATTTTTTTTCTATTTCTTTCTCCCTCCGGACGAATTTTTTAATGTTCGATATTCATTTATTGGCAAAGTTTTTTCTTTCTTCCACTGCTTCCAGTTCCTTTCTCATCATATTTCAAATGTCTTTTTGCCTTTGCGGAATATTTTTCGATAATTTTTCTTTCATTCTTTTGCATAATTTTATTAGCCTATTTTTGCCATCATGCTGAATATTATGTGGAGAGAGAACATGTATCGAGAATGACTATTTTTATATTGAAATCATCAACAACATGAATATAATAGGAATGATAAAATTATTGTGGTACAAGTTGTAGGGCTTATTGGGGGGTGAGGTTAGGGGGTGTTATCAAGTGATGGAGGTAAAACTATTTTTTGACAATTATATTTTATATGTTTACATAATTCTAAAACATATCCTGAACGCACAAATTAAAAGAATCCAGCTTCAGACTGACCCCAGGGCCCAGTGTTCGGTGTAAAATTGACACCAATGCGGTACAAAGTGTACACGATGCTGGTCTGGGACAGGATTTTAACCTCCTCGGCATCTTGTGTCGCCCAGGATGGTATGATCTGGAATTTACTAATAGTCCTTAATTTTTGTACTGTCATTATTATACCAAAGGTGTAGCATGATTTAGAGAATATGGAGTAGATTTTTTTGTTATAAAAACTAACAATTTTAAGTAAAGTTTTTGTATTGGCCATGTCAGTCCATCTATTAACCTCCAGGGTATGAGCCTCGTCCTCATAGTCATAGTAGTCTTAATTTTCACTAGCTTCATTTTTTCAAGAATTTAATTTTTGTCTCTCAAAAAAACGCGCTCTCTAAAATGTTCTTTAAATAATAAAAAAATGTTTTTCGGATTTGGATGAGCGGAAAAATTTGCTGCTGTCATTGCTTGTGTGCATGTTATTGCTTACCGAAGTTATGTAGTGAATAATTGCATAATGATGTTCAATAATCCATGCACAAGAAAACATAAATAATGGCATGTGTATCTGTGTGTGTGTGAGAGAGAGAGAGACACATATTCAGGAATAATAATAATATAATAAAAAAATAAAAATTGTAAAGTCACATATAATGAACATATACAGACTACGGTAATTTTTTTCTCTACTGCTGCTTTATTATTCATTTTTCAATGACTTTATATGAATGAATGTCGAGATATCATCACAGCAATGATAACAATCCCATTGATATTGAATTGTATGTATGTCAGTGGTGCAGAAATAACAGGAAACGAGAATTTTTTTCCTACCATGTCTCCCCCATCTCCTAAAACTACTATAGCTGCTGCCGTCAATTCTTCAGTCTGTTTATTTTCCTCGCAATTCAATGAAGAGTTAATTTGCCATCGACAGAGATTCAAAATCAGAGATATTCAGTTCTTTATGTAGATATGTGTGCTACAAAAAATATGTAGAAGAGTCGAGGGTTGTCTCATTGAATTGAGAGTAGAAATGGTAGAAAAAGGAAAAAAAGTCAGTGGCAAGTAGACATTTATCTGACATAAATTAACATACGAAGGGTATTCACAGCCAGGTGGAGAGATTAAAATTTGGGAAATACTTGAAAATGTTTTTTTCTGTAATCTCAATAAGGCTTCCGGTGCTGTTTTCCTTTGAAAATGGGGATTAGATGACTTGAAATTGAGGGGATATTGTCGTATATTTTAGAAGGATTTAGAGAAATTTTGTGAATTTATGTTAATTTTAAGGAAGTTGGAGTTTCTTTTTTGTACAAAATATGGAGATTCTGAAAGAGTTTTTAGTGAATTTTGATGGAGTTTCTAGATTGTGATAATTTTATAAGCTTTTTGGGAAAAATGGAAATTTCTGGAACGTGCTTGATTTCATCGAATTGCACATTATACTAAAGGGTCGGAAAAGCTAGCACAGTAAATTAAATTAAAGTTCACGCTGGTCAAGTGCCTGGTTTATTTCAAATTATATTCTGGACTGCCTAGCGAGGGGGGGGTGTAGCCAACCCTCCCTACCAAGGTTATGGTTCGATATCCAAAAAATGGACATGTTCATCCCCCTGCCTCAAAAATGTTCCAAAAAACATCTCCACTTCTCATATCCATTCTCCCCACTGGCTGCATCTCTTTTTTCCTCTCTGTTATTTACAATAACTTCTGATTGTATGTACATCCGTATTTTTTCAAATCCATTATCCGTATATTTTTCACAAACAAACTATCTATCTACATATATCCATGAACAATTTTTTTATCCTCCTACTTTTTTCTTCTTCTTCTTCCTTTATTCAACTTTATGCACACCAAATAGTAAAGTAAAAGATACAGAATAAAAGTATATTTACAGTCACATTGAGGGAAGGAAAAATACTTTTTTTCTTATTTTTTCATTTCTTTCTTCAAGATGTAATAGAAAGGAAAAATGAGGTCGGAAAGTCGACACAAAAAATAAGCGACAGCGCATTTCTTATGCATTATTTAGTTTTGTAATATCTGGAGAATTACCAGTTAATGTGATTTGAGAATTCACAAAGTGAACTTTTTTGTGGATATGTGGATGTTTATTGAATGGGATACGATTGTCGAGATGAATTTAGTAAGTGAGGATAAATTTGGGTGTGTAAGTGAGGATAAATGATGTAAATTGAACAGTCAGACACATTTTTCATGCTTAAATTGAGGGGTGAGCTGTTGAGGATCCATATTGACAATAATCATGCTTAAAAATTGTTTTATTATTTCAATTTCATCAAATTCTAAGATTTTTTATCAAAACATCCCAGTCAACCCGACAAATGCCCCCCAATAGTCACTTCGCAAATTCACACTAAGTAACTAACTCAGCAAAAATAAGGCATGGCACAGTTGTCGTAAAGTAACAGCAAAAAATCTACACGTTGACATCAAGAGACATTCTTTTTTCATTGAAAAGCTAAAATAAAACTTTTGCCTCCACTTTGAGTACTTCTTACTTACTTACTTTGCCATTTTTTTTTGTGCTTTTACAAATTTCTTGTTCCGAAGAAATCTTGTCATTTTGATGCTATTTTGCATAAAAATAGAAAGATGGGCAGAATGTGGCAGAAAGTAACATTTGAATGGATTTTTTTTCATCCTCTTGAACGGAAGTCATTGGGAATGTTTTGTCAGTATTTTATGGAGAATTTTTATGAAATATATAGACAGAATTATTAAGGTCAGTTCCTTGAATTTAAGGAAAATTTAATTTAATTAAAATTAGCATGGTAAACTTTAAAAAATCTACACTTAGAGACAATAAACCCGAAAATCTGACAAAATACGCCTCACACCGCTCCTAATCGACATGATTTTGTCCCATATATTTCCATCCAAATTCTCCCCAGAACAAACTATATGAGACATTCACAGACACATATTACATGTTGATGCTTATAGAAAAATAAAATAAATTTGTATGCAAGTCGAGATGAGAATGAAAATTATGTTTGGGTGTATCTCGAGTACATAAAATGCTCCTTATCGTGTCAATGACGCCAATATAGAATAAAATTTGCATGAAAAGTTCATAGTATTAAAAAAAATGAATTTGAAAAATCAATAAATTGAAATCAGCGATGAGTTTATTTTTAATTTTTTTTGTTGCAAAAACATTATTGCAGAAACATTTCTAGCTTCATATGCAGCATGAAAAAATAATAATAATTTTCCATAAAATATTAAACCAGGCAGCAAAAAATAAAAGTTTGCTTTCGTAAATGCCAACAAGCAAATGTTCAGGCATTTTCTAGAATTCCAACATACACCAATTAGTGCCTCTCCGGGCACGAAAACAATTTTCTGTTGTGTTATTATTGCTATTTTTATTTTATTTTGTATACAATGCAATATGAGCTCAGCACTTCCAATTTGATGAATCGAAATAATAGAGGCTGTAATGTCAGGGTGAGGTTTTTGTATGCATGATGTGGGGGTATTGAGAGGTAGGAGGGAGTATTTTGTTGTTTTCTGGATAGAAATTGGGGTGAGGGTTTGCGAGGAAATAATAATAAGCTATATGATGTATGAAAATGATGAATGATGAATTCAGTATCAAATTTACTATTTTTTGGTCAAAAAATGATTTTTCGATCAAAATTAATAGAAAATAAAGTTAAAAATTTCTGATAAAATCTAACATGATTTAAGGTCCTTGATAACCCCCAAGAAAGAATTCAATTTTCACCAGTAATAAAATAAATTCCATGATTTCTGCAATATCCATAAACATGTCAATTCACAAACCCCTTTCAAATTTTCTTCAAATTTTGTCTCTAAATCCCCAAAAAAATGCTTATCACATAAAAAATTCAGCATCCGACAGATAATTTATCCCCTTTTAAATTCAGCAAAAGCAACATTTTCTACTTCATCATATAATGTGAATATGTTTATGCTATAAAGTGAATACAACGTATGTTACACACCCACCTAACCAACCATTCATCCAACAAATTTTCCTTCCTTTCCTTTCCTTCCTTGCAACATTTTTTTGATACTTGTGGATGGAAACATAAAAAAAAAGTTTTCCGTTTTTTACGAGATGTTCAAAAAATGCTTTCTTTCATCCTCGTTTTCATGTTTAATGAGTTTTATTTCTTACTTTTCCATCCTCTTCATTTTCAACTCACAGGAAGAATTTTTCTTTCGTTTTTTTCGGTAACAATAATTGCTTCATTTCTAAAGGCATGAACACAAAAAAAAATATTTAAATGTAAAATGTATTCAAGAGTGTGCGGCAACAGCAGTATATAGCAAATAAGTTTTTATGAAGGAGAAAATCTTCTCCGGGTTTATATTTCTTTTTTCGTGTGGCACAAGAAGTTTTGTGCTTGTAACTGCCAAGGATTATACATAAAAACTAGGAAAAAGTTTCTCATTTTACTTTAAAATTCTAATCAAGTCTCCTTGCGTGTGCTTCCTCAAATACAAAAATTATGAAATCTCTTTTTACTGTGGTTTGAACTTTAAATTAGTTGCGTAGAATTTTTTAAAGCAGCTTCAAGGCTTGCATAAATATTTGTGAATATACATAAATTTTCTCACGTTAATTCTTGTCCTTTCTGATATCAAACGACCTTCTATGTGTCTAACAATCTAAACTTTTTTGTTCTACAAACATTCGAATAGGACGATGTGTTGATGATGTTTGCTGTAAGCAAATCTATTGCTAAATTGACAATTTGCAGAGGAAAAATTTGTCGATGTTTGCAAAAAAATTGAAGTGCTGATCCTTTTTTGGGATAACTGCCTCACATGCAGTAGCGTAACAAGGGTCCTTGTCGCCCGAAGCCAAATAAGAAATGCGTCTCCGTGATTCGAGTTTTTCAGACCACCCCCTTGTTATGCCACTGCTCACATGATAGGTGTGAGAATTTCTCAGACAAAAAGTGAAAAGATTTTTAATAAAATTTGAGGTAGAATGACCACTTCTGAAGATTGAAATGGAATTTATGGATTTTTAATAAGATTATAAATATTTTTTAGGATTTTGTATTTTTAAATATTTTACCAAAGTAATGTGTAATTTACTAAATTAAATTGACAGTAATAAATTTCAGTTTTCGATTTTTTCATGTAATTCGATGTAATTTCCCTGCCATGATTTTTAGTATGGTTGGGGTGGAGTCTGGTAAGGAATTTTTTAATGATTCTAAAAATCACCTGAAGTTTTGAGCAATACTATTTTCCATAAATATATCAAAGCTGGCATCTAGTCCCTACAAAGAAATGGCTTCAAGGAGGGGGTTCAACCTCCGAAAACTTAGGCATAGTTTGAGCACAACTGCTTTAGATTATGCTTTTTAAAAATTCAATTTAGAACCCAAACTTCGAAATTTTTCGAAAAATATTTCTTCCCATGCCACCACTACCTGTGAGGTTATGTAAGCTTACACATTCACTCATTCGAATTTCCATCTCATTTTTTTCTCACATAGCCCAAATTCACATGAGCACATAAACCAAGTTTTCAGTACATTTTCTCTTACTTATGCCTCTGATATTTGACTGTATCTGTTTGAGTTTACTTATACCCTTGTGCTACTTTCCTCAATACTTTACATTTGCTTTGTGAGCGTTCATCGCTCGCTCGCATGTGAGGCTGTGAGGAAGAAGAAGTAAAAAGCCAAAGAGAAGCTAACATAAAATAAAAAAAACTTTTTCCTTTCAAGAATTGAAAAAAAGTTAGAAAACGGCATGAAAATATTTTTTTCCTTTTTTCCATTGGTGAAACGGAGATGCGAGAGCTGAATTCGAAAATACCGGAAAAAAGGAGAAAAGCATTCAACTGTGTTTATTTTTTGGAAGAGAAAAAAAAATTTTTAGAAGCTCTTCGCATCCCAATAAGTAATTGAATCAATATAAATATTTATTTATCTTTATATGTTTGGGGGTGAATTGTTGCTTATACTTTCTTCCCAATTTACCCACATATCGTATAGATCCTTTTTTCAATATTATATGGTAGAATGAGAGCTTCTTGAACTCTCATCGTGACTAGTTGTAAGATACAAAGTATCATGGTATCTGCTTACATACATGTAGTATGTACAAATGAAGAGAAAAAAAAATTGTAAAGGCACATTGACTTGATTATTGCTTCTCATCATCATCCTCATCATCTTGGCAGTAGATTGAGGGAATCGACAGCAATATGTGTATATGCTGGTTGGGATTTCTTCTCGAATTCATTATTACTTCATTGTATTGTAATTTTGTGGGGCTTTAAAGGTTCTGCTTGATAGATAATTGAAGATATTGTTACTCAAATTGCATGAGATGTCGGAAATTTGTGGAGTATTTTCTGTTGAGTGGGTTAAGATGGTTGATGATTTTAGATGGGTTTTCTTTGAGAATATGAATTTTAAAATGTCAAGGAATACGTTTAAGTGCCTCAAACAGATGAAAACGGTCACCTAAGGGAGTTTTGAAGTCATATTCTCATCCCTAATTACCTAGGGCGGCACAAGATGCCGCGGAGTCTAAAATATGTCCCCAGTCAAGCGTTGTGCCGGAATGATGGCTGTTTCACACAGAACAGCGGCTTGAGTTCGTTTGTTTTGTCTTTTTCATTAGTTTTAAGTCCTTCATATTGTCAAATCAGATTTAATTCAAAATGAATTTAGTCCAATCAAAATGGGTAATCGCTACTTAAAATGTACCAAGTTGGCCTAAGAATTGGTCAAATTAAATAAATTCATTTAGAAAATGTTGGTTTGGAATAATCCGGATCAAACAGACTCTTCATGAATGAATTCAAGTCACACTAAACGTAATCAACTTGGCTCTCAAAACTTTCATCGAAATTCAATTTAATCTTTTAGATAATGAAATTCTTCCACCTTGTTGATCCCCAATTAAGTGGGTACCAATGAAATTTTCTCACAAACTTTCAACTCGACCAATAAAATGGAGAATCCTCTTAATGAACTTCTAAATTTCTAAGGAATTTCAAAGAAAAGTTCAATTTACGCTCCTCATTTTCCACCCAAAAACACAAGCACCTCAAACCATTCAATTTACTAATTTTTTGCTTCAAATGAAATAAAAGCGAAAACTTTTATTTTTCAAACAAACTTTTTTTCTTCATGTCCATTTGAGCAAAGTTCTTTTTTGTGTACACACAATGTGAAGATGGCGGTGATATACATTTCGATAGATAAAAAGTGAGAGTAGATACAGATAGGTGAACAACTGTGCGTAGTCGCGTTTTAATCTTTTAATTTAAAATATGTCAAAAGTTTTTTTCTTCTCTGCTTCGAAATGTAACAAGCATAAAAATGCTGGTTCTGTGAGCTTTTTGCCAATTACCGCATACACAAAAAAACGAGAGAAAACCTTCGATATCTCCTCGTTCATATTACAAACAACAGAAAAAAAGCAGGCAACAAAATTGTTCTATCGCAGAAAAAAGTTTCTCTTTCTCGCTTGCGTCGATAATTTTTATTTTATTTTCTAACGCAGAACACATACAACAAAAAAAATGGAGTGGAAGATTTGAAGATATAGCAAGCGTGAAAAAATTGTTACGATGAAATTTTTTAGCCATTGCTACAATTAAATTGTAAGAGATTCTTATTTTCCCATTTCTGCATTGCTATTATTAAGTAAATATAATGATGAGATAAAAATGATGAAGCAAGAAGTGCTTTTGGGGTTTCGGAATAGAAAACAAGGAAAAAGTTTTAAAGTTTGAAGGATTTTCGTGAAGAATTTTTGAAATTCTGCAGCAGTTTGTGGTGTTTTTGAGGCATTCGGAGGAGAAGAAGTTATTAAACTTTAAATAATTTTTTTTTGGAAATTTTGGGTCATAAATTTTATGTTTTAGAACAATTTCAAGTTATGTTTGGATGCAAACTAGGATAAGGGGTAGTGGTCACCTTGCTTACAGTTATTGGAAGTCCATTGTCCTGAAAACTGGTTGTGGATGACAATTTCTCATATTATAACCCCCAAGTCTAAAAAAGGCACCTCACTTTAATCTAAAATTAAACAATCCTCATTATCCGTCAACTCAGCTTAGACTAAGCCCACAAATGCTCAGATTTATACACAAAAATACTTAAATACAAACCCCAAAGCGTCCAATTCCTCAAATTACGTCTCATAGATTTCAAATCTCCACTAAAATACCCCCTACAGCAACAGCAAAAAAAATCACAATAACAAGAAATTGAAGCCCACAAAAAACAAATTAAGAAAACAACAACAAAAGCCAGCACATGCACAGGAGCAAAAGGAAAAAAACTCAAGATTGAGAAGTGGAAAAAAATAAATTAAATATCAATTTTGTGTCAAATTAAATAAGAGAAAATAATGCGAAATGTGTATGGCCAAGGAAATTTTCCACAGGCCTGTAAAAACGAGGAAAGGAGAGCAAAGACGAAGAAAAAGTGTAGCACAACCTGACAGCAATCTCACTCATTTGCTTGCCCAGTTTTATGCCTCGAGAAGCGGAGTGTATTTCTTTTGGAAGGGGTGGGTGTGGCTCGTTGCAGTTTGTCTTAAAAATGTTTTCGAAGATTTTTGGCTGCTTTATTTGAATTTTGGTAATTTTGTTCTACACATTACATTATCTTGGTCATATCAAGCTTGATCACTTGCTCGTGAAAGTCTCACTTTCTAATTCTCTGATAATTTCCATTCACCAAGAAACTAGGTGAAATGCGTCTCTAATCCCCACAATCCATCATCAATTCTCTCCTAAATTTTCTATTTAATAGGCACAAAAATGGTCGTCGACATTAGAGATTGTAATAAAGTATAAAATGTGTGTGAGCCGAGAGAATGAAAAGAGGGAAAAAAATTTTTATTGTTGTCCGAAAAAAAATATAATGTGGGGAAGTAATAGTAATGCAAAAAACGAGAGAAAAATTGACCCTCAACATAAATTTGTTGTAAGAAATTAAAGTGAGTGGGTGAGAGCGAGTCCGTACACATAAAATTTCATACCTAAATCAACTTGAACATTAATCATAATGTTTTCTTATTATTCGTTATTTAGAACGACTGAAAATTTCTTGAATATCAAAATATTTGTAATTTAGCAAAAATACAGCAGTAATGACTTGAAAATGGAGTATGACATGGTTAACTATGGTTGGATTTTGATGTCAGCTTGATAGTTGGAAAGTAATTTCTGTGTGAATTTTGGGCAGAATTTTTCGACATATTACACCTTATCTGATGGAGTTTAGTCTGATTTTCATTGTAAAATTCCAGACTATTGCACATAATAATGAGCTCAGGTCACTCAATGATCAAAATTCCAGACCAGACCCCCATTGATATTTCTGAATACTATTAACCTAAAATCTACAAATTTCACCAACCAATCCCCACAAAAAATCACCCCAAAGGACCAATTTTCTTCATCTTCATGCATAAAATTTAACGATTATACCATTTTGGGGTCTCTTCCTTACCATAATTTCAAATGAGATTCCAAAAATGTTTTTCTTTCGAAAACGTGATTCTTTAATAAACATCAAAAAAATATTTTCGTGCCATTTCCATCCTTCTCATTTTCATTCGCTGCTATGTCTTTATGTCTCGTTTGCGAATCATGCTCAGCACAGACGAAAAAGAGCAAGAAAGATTTTTCTCTCCTCCTTGTGGATTTTTTTTCTTCTCTTATTTCTCAATGTCATTGCGTAGTTTCAGCACAGAATGCTGAATGTTTTGGTGAGGATGTGACCCCTTATTGGGGTTTTGTGTGAAAGTTTTGGATGAAAAATTTGAAAATTGAAGTTTTAAAATTTAAAAGCTAAAAATTTGAAATTGCAAATTTTGAATCAAAAAAGTGATTTTTTGCAGAATTAAAAAGGATTTTGAAACTTCTCCTTTCCAAAAATAGCGAATTCATTTGAATATTTACATAAATTTCAATCACATAGTTTAGTAAACAGCAAATTGCATCATTATCAAAGCTGCTTGGAAAAATTAGACATGATGATGATGACTATGGTGGATTTGTGGGTGGATATAGAGAAAGAGGATGAGATCCGCCAAAAAACTCAACAATGGCTTTGTTATCTTTTATTTTATGTCTATATGAGCATACTTATTTGTCTATTGTTGATGCTTATTTGTTGTTATTTGCTATATACGTACATAAAACAAATTTTTCAGAGAGAGCAATCAATTTTTTTTGTGATTTAAATATTTGATGAGTGATGAAATTTTGTGCGATGCCTATGAAAATAAAAATAAATAAAAAAACATACAAAAATTTTAATACAATATTGATATTGTTGAATTGCTGAATGGTCGTTTTGCTAATTGAGAAATTTTGTTATCTGATTTTTTTATGTGTTATTTGGGCTATATTTGATATTTGGCGTTTTATGATGATATTCCATCATCAACACTGCAGTTATTTTGAATTTCATCAACAAATAATTTCTCATGTGGAAAACGAGAATTATGAATTTTGTAGATTGCAATACATTAATGAGTTTCTGGAATTCATTAAAACGCGGATGATATTATTCTAAATTTATATTTTGTAGCCATTCGAAGCCAAATCAATTATTTAGAATAAATTTTTATCAAATCAATTAAAATATTCAATTTAAAATCACTCGGTGGCTTTTTAGAATTTATTTGATGAGAGCTTTGAGGGAACATTTATTGCTTTTTTTGCTTATTCGATAATTTTTAGTAAATTTTATTTTTTAACAATATTAGAATCATTTTGGCAAAAAACGCAAAAAAGCTTAAATTTTTAAAGAAATTTCAAAATTTTCATTAGTTTTTAATAAATTCCACCAAGGTTGCTCGGTATACCCTAGAGGATACCAAACAATCGATACCAGAAGATAACACAAAAATTAATCCAAAGCAGATACGCACCCGAAAAAAAAATTTGGCCAGTGGGTCTAGATAGCTTCTCACCCCTAGCTTCACCCCTGCTCTAACACCATAATTTTTTATTTCTTAAATCTCTCCAAACAATTCTTCATAATTTTCTTATTCTTCGGCATAAATTCCTTTTTAAGTCTATAGACATTTTTTTCTCATTTTCTCTAAGAATAAATTTTCTCTTCTTGTCTCATTTTTACTTCCTCATTTATTTTCTTCTATTATTTCCGAATACATTTCACTGTGCAAATTAATTCAAAACCCACAAATCGTGAATCAACGAATCATTTATTCAAATTTCTCGTTTTCCGTTTCCTTTTTTGTGCTTGTAGAAGGAAATTTTCAAGGGTTGGAAACTGTTAGTTTTTGTTGAATCTGCCTTGGAGGATCATCTGTGAATGGAGTGATATTTGGGACATTTGATGTGATGAATAAGACATGGGACAGTCGTTTCAAATATAAAGTTTTGTTCTCGTAACCTACTAAATTGTCTTTTTGACCACATTTCAATACAAAGATGAGTTATCTCTTCTTAGAATTTTTTGATACATTTTGAGGGATTGAAGCTTCTCAGAAAAAAGCAAAGAAAATTTTTTTCCACTTTCTTATCAACTTCAGTTCCTTTTCATTCCAAAGATGAAGCAAAAAAAATTGAGGAACGAAGATGAGTAAGAAACAGCACAATGCATAAAGAAAAGTGCAAAATATGAAGATGCAAAAAACGAATGAGCAGAAAATTAGTTGAAATACGAAAGAAATTGATATTAAATGAAGCACCCTGACTGAGAAGAAATATGAGATGAAAGAAGAAAAATCAAGCACGAAAAAAGTTTATTTTTCTCCGCTGCTGGTAATCATCATTAATATTCCTGAAAAATAAGACAACAAAGAAGGAAAAATTAGTTGGAGAGGAAATATTTTAAGGTGATACGGAATAGCGCGTATTTTTGGGGTTGTATAATGAAGATGATAAGCTAGGTCAAGAGCGTATCCAGGTTATTATTGGGTTTTGAAAAATGGGGGTTAGACCCCTAAGCTAGGATCAACAAAGTTGATAATTTTTAGTCAAATCTGCATAAATTGCTATGAGAATGTCTGTGCACTTCAGTCAATGTTAAGCTTCATCCATTTAATTCAATATAAAATAATTCATGAAATCTCCAAGCAGAAAATCATCGAAAAAAAATCCAATTTAAAGAAATTTTTCTTCCTATTAAATCCCCTTCAAGAAAGTTTTTTCCTTCTCATATTCCTTTATCAACAAATAAATGAAAAGAATTCTTTTAATATCTTACCCGCTGCTCCGACTCATTCCACATATAATATGTACATACATCGTTCACAAATCCTGCTACTTTTCATTTGATTTCTTCACTCATATCTCATGCATAACATCGTAGGCATTCTACATATAAAAATCTTCGCATACTCACTTGTGTATGTATCTTAAGGATATTGTTATATATCTTGAAATATGATGAGGAACATACATTAAAATAATTTTTTTTCATCATCTTTAAGGAACAGCAGTGGCGAGGAAACTTGAGTGGATAAACTTTTCTGCAAAGAAAATATTAAATTATTTTTGAATTTAAAATTTATTCTCATGACTTTATAATCAATCAATTTCATTAAAATATTATGCTAAAAATATGTCTAATCTCTCCTACCCTCTTCTGAGGCTGTTTTTGGGGCTGATGTTGTCGATGATTTTGAAATTTGAGGAGCGTATGTTGTCGACTTTTTTGGGATACCAGATTGAGGATGACTTGGAAGATTTTGGAGTTAATGTGCTAGTTTGAGTAATTTGTTGAGTTTCTGACATGGGCGAACCAAGTGGGTGCCCAGACCCCCCTCAAACTTTTTTCATGAATTTTTTTGGAGAATAAGAAAGAAAAAAAACATTGTGTACCCCCTTTCTGGGTACATCCTTGGCTTCTGAGTATTATTGATCATGTATGGAAAGGAGGTAATGAACAGACAGGAAGACAAAAGAATCTCATTTTTAAGGAACAACTCAAATGACAAAATACACAAACATCCTTTTTAAAGTCACATTTCATCAAAAATTCCACCTTTATCTCATCTAATAAATTTAATGGAACTCATACGAGTGCTTTTTCGGATTATCAGACACAGCCTCAAGGCAGCCTCTCAAAAATAAGAATTTTTTTTTCAAAAAACAAGAATACAAATCAAGACAGCAGACACAAATTCACGAAATTTTTGTATATAAATAATATCCTTAGCTAAATGTGTAGCAAGAAAACTTTCTTTCCTCTTCTTATATCCTCCGAAAAAAAAAAATCAGCAGATGTCACCGAAATTGTTTACAAATAAATTATACGATACGAGAGAAAAGCACAAAAAAGGAGAAAGGAAACATTTGAGTAAGCACCCCAGCTCATCCTCCAGCCATAGCCTTACCACCACCCTTCTTTCATGAAGAATCAAACAGAAATTGGATTTAAGCTGAGAAATAAATTTATTTTTATATTTGTTTGCCATGCCTGTCATTATTGAGATTTCTTGTGTCGACAGTTCCGTTTAGAAAATGAGTTATTGATATACAAAATCGAGTATCAATTTACCAAGCCAGAAAAAAAGCTGAAATTATTATATTCAGAATAATTAGACAATGGATGGAGAGGCATGGCAACAACTTGAAGAAAAAAAAATAATTTTTTTCATGCCTTGCATGCGCTTAAGATTTAGCGTCCTCCTAAAATTTATGCAAACATGTGTACGCAAGACTAAAAAGTGCCGATGGTGAAGGCGTAGTTTGTACTTTTTTTTCTCTTCTCGTTCCACTTCTTCATACATCATTTCTGTATTTATTTGGAGAAGGAAAGAAAAAAAACTCGGAGGCTTATGGCATTGGCATGCTTAAGGAAATATGAAACTTTATCTTCTTATCATAAACGTTTCCTTCTTCTCATCTTTTACTTTACATTACTTTATCTGTCATTCCTTCACATTCGCAATTTTCTCTCACTCACTCAAAATGCTGCTTCCACAGCTTCATGATGATAATGTGAAGGATGTTGTTCTGTGTGTTGAGAAGTTTTCTTATTCTTATCTTTTCATGTTTCTTGTTATTGCATGCCAATGTCATATACATGTGTGTGACATAAATATATCAATATATCTCATCTCATTTCATTTATCTATCCACATATGTATACTCTCTTGTTCTGTAACGCACTTTTTTGATGGATAAATGCTGAGGAATATGCTTGATTTGGGTGGGTGGATGAGGAAATGTCAGTGTTGATTAATTCATATTTTAAAAGAGGAATTGGAAAATATTTATATTCACTGGGGATTAAGGCTTCTGGGAATTTGATGATTAATCTGATGGAATTACAAGCTGTTTCAATTGTGAGATGAACTTGGATTTTAGGTCATTTTAAGTCATTCAATTACGTTAATCAGTTTTGGTTTTGTTGTCTTAGACATGTCAGCTACGTCCCTTGGTCCTGAATCAGTAACCCTCTCGATTCTGATCATTATCTTGACAATAACATTTTTTTCTATGTTTCAAATCACCTCCTGTCTTCGGAACGTCTAAAAAGTCTCTGTATTTTAACTGTTAGGTTAGCCATAAAAGAACAGCATCAAAAAATCCAATCCTAAGTCAAAACAATGCGCCTCAATCTCCATAAACATCCAATAATTGCCCAACTTCTAATTTTTTTGCTATTCAGCTTCAGACAATTCCTACAATACATGTATGTATGAAGAAATCATTTCATCCATCTACCATGTGCGTAGGCGAACGTACAAGTGAGTGAGTGAAAGAGAAAAGAGAGAAAGATTTAGGAGAAATCAATCAATCAGAATTGCTGTGAAGACGTTTGACGATATGTCACAATAAATTTCTTTTTCTTATTTTTATCGTTCTCTCTCCTGCTCCAAATATGTGTGCTGTTCAATGTTTTTATTACAAAGATATCTCTTTTGTTTTCTCAAGGGAATTTTTCTCGTGAATTTTCATAACAAAAAAAAATTTTTTTTTCATATCTGAAAGTGCTTTAAAAGGTTCCTTGGGATATGATTTTGATGTACGTAATTCTTTTATTGGAAAAAAATGAATATGATATTTTTGATTCATGAGAGAATTTTGACTGAGAGAAAGGATTCTTGGAATTTGTAATCAAATTTTTGGTTGGAATGTTGTATTTTTGGGGGTCTTTTGGGGGTTTTGATGAGAATTTTCATCTTTTTTGAACATTTTTAATAAAAACGTGATGTAAAATTTCAATATTTCATTCTTTTTCCTCTCAATTTCTCAACTGTAAATGCCAAAGTTCAAGTACTCTTCAAATTAATATTCAAAATAAATTTAAAAAAAATTCAAATTTCAAACCAAATTTCATTCAGCAAATACGAAAATTCAATCAAGTCAATTCATTCAATTTCATTCAATTTGCTTCCATTCAGAGACTCTCAAAAAAAAAATTTTTTTTTGGCAGACACATTGACATTTATGTCATCAGCTGCATTCGTCAACACATACAGAAGACATGTCATCTCATATTTAAATATATTATTTTAAAGTATCTCGGATGGCAGTGGTGTAGTCAGAAATTTTCGAGGGGGATTTTTTGTATGGAAAATTTTAGATGAGATTTTCAAAGAATTCCCCTAATCCCCTCCCTGACTACGCGCCTGCCGGCCTGCGTGGCACCAAACCCACGTCAGATTCATGTCAGCCTGGCACTTCAATTTTCGCCATGTGATGCCTTAAAAAAATTCTTTCTTATTTATTCCCCCATCCCCTCCTGCATTTCTAATTTCATTCTTGTTAAAAAGAAAAACTCATTTTGCCCTTGTGCTTAATTTCATATTTGTATTTCAAAAGAATAAAAATACCTTTATTTTTATGACAAAACGTTGATGAAGAAAACAAAGAGTGAGACTTTTCTTTCTATCGATTTATTTGTTCGTGTATATGTGTGCACGTATTGTGTGTATATGCCAATACTCTTTTCTGCTTTCTAGTGTTGCGTGAGGTGCTTCTTGATACACACGAAAATTCATTTTCTCGTTAAAATAACAAAAAATAAATTTGACATTATGAAATCCTATAATTCGATTCATGACTGACTAAAAGTATTGAAATTTCACTCGCTATTGGGACTTTTTGCTGCTCAAACAACAACAACAGCTTAATTATTTCCCCTGAATTTTCATTAATCATTATCGATAAACAATTGAAAATTTACTTAACTTCTTATATAAATAAATTACTCCTAATTAGATTTAATTACTACTTATCGAAAATTAAAGAGAAAAAAGAAGTCGATCGCTTCCTCATCGAGACTATAAATGTTTAATGAATATATCAGGCAATCTAAATATTTATCTATTAACTATTAAATAACAAATAGGTCTCGAAAATAATAATAATAATAATGAACAACAAAAAAAATACACTGAAAGCCAAAAGGAAAAGACATTAAGTCGACGACGATATGACATGACGTGACTTGAGTTCTTCATGTTCAAATAAAAGTGGAGAAAGAAGAAATGAAAAAAAAGGAAAATTGATATAAAATGGTGAACTATCATGAACATGACAAAATAGTAGACATGGAAGAAGTATTGGTAATAGGCTTGAGGGGTTTTAATTTTTTAAAGGATTAAGGAAGGAAATTAAAGAGTTTTGTGATGAATTTTTGGTGGTTGATAATCGAGAAATGGGAGGGGTGGGGTCAAGTTGAATTTCTTAGTGAATTTTGGAAATTTCATTAAGATATCCAAAAAAGTAGAATTTCATCGAATTTTAAAGTAATTCATTGGAAGCAGGGGATGCGGAGGTGCATACCATAATAAAAAAATTCCATCGGAATCAAATAAATTTTAAAACCAATAAACATGAAAAAACTCCCAACATCGATCCCTTTTCATTGCCACAGGGATGCCTCGTGCAGCAATTCATCAATATAAAATGTTCCGCTCTCAATTACTAACATAAATATTTCACTACTTTATTTCCTCCTTCATTGACGCTAATGAAACTACAAACCTACATACAAGCTGCTTACCTTTCTGCCTACATGTTCTTTTGCTTACCTTACTATCTATTCTCTTCTGCTTTCTTATTGTTTGTGAATTATATGAGTACACATATCTCTCGTGTGTATATAAATACGAACGTACATGAGGTAGGTAAACATACTCATCAAGGAAGGTATTTTTTTTGGATGGCAAGAAAGAAGAATAATGTATAACAGAAGAAAGAGGAAAATTACGTCGTGCCAAAAGGAATGAGCGAAGTCATAAACTCACGCGATATAAAATTTTCATTTTAATTTATTATTAAAAGTGTTTTCTTTCTTATTATTACTATTTGGTATTTACACATCATACCCACGATATAAGAAAATGATGATGATGACGAGTGGGTTGGAGGAGGACTCTTGAGAGGGAAAGAGAAATTCTCCAAAGGGACTTGTGCCTATCTACATTTATTTTCATAAATTAAGGACATATTTTGTTTGAGTGTAATGTGGTTGAGTTGTCCGATTTGGGAGAAATTGGAAGGAATTAAATTGTGTATGGCTGGTTAGTGATACTATGTAGGCTAGAGTTCTATGAATTCTGGAGCTTTTTTGATCAAATTCGTATGTTTGGTGGATTTTTGTGAATATTTCTTGAATATAAATGTAATTAGAACTTTTAGTGATCTCGAGCGGCACAACGTGGTTGTTAGGGCACCGGTATGACGACGTTATAACGGCAAAACATCAAAAAGATGTGGGTGACCTGACAGCGTCGTCAAGATGGATTTGGTCCAACTTTACGGCAAGAAGTTTTTATACAGTGCAAAAGAGGGATCACTGAGCTGTAGCTTTAAGGTTCACGAATTAATTACTTAAAATTTTCATTCTAAAAATGATCAAGACACATATTTTTAACCTGACACGAGTTTCTTAAGAAAAAATGCGCCTAAGCACCCCATTTCAAAATACCAAATGACACATATTTTTCCACGAATTTACTTTGTTTATCGCATGAAGGAAACAAAAAGGAACCCATCAGAATGTCTCACCCTACCCACTCTGTATTTTTTTATGTGACTCCCAAATGAGCCTCTTCAAGAAGTAGGAAAAAAATTCCTTTTCTTTTTTTTTCATGTTGAAAGAGGAGCCGAGGAAAAGAAGAAAGGAAGAAAGGAATGAATAAAAAAATCGCTTTTCGTGTAGGAAATGGCTTTTGTCATAAAAATGTATGTTTAATTAAATTCCACTCGCTCATTCTCATTCTAATTTTATTTTATTTAAAAAACCGCGCTTTAGTCTATGCTGTACATGCATTATACAATGTTGTATGTAGTAAAGTAATGGGAATGAAAATCACTTTCAGTCTGTTCCTTTTTATATTCTCCCATTCTGTTTTTTTTCTCGTCATAATGAAAACGTTTTAGATGAGAAAAAAAAATTTGTACTTTTTAATTGGTATGTGTGTTAATTGAAGTGACTCACAATAAGGGAAAAAAATTATATGATACGAGATTATTTATTGTAAAATGTTTTCGACTTCAGCTCTCGTTTTTTGTGTGTGTAAATTTTAATTAAACATACTTTGTAATAGCAATTATCGTAGTATGAATGATTATTATCGTATTTTATAGAGCGCACCGACTTGAGGGAGGAATAATTGGAATTTTTCCTTCGTGCATTTTTTTAATTCCTTTTGTCAATAGATTTAAATTGTGTTCTGACACGAATTATGAGTTTTTTCTTACTTTTGTGGAATGGGATGGAGGAGGGGGTCTTGATGTTAGAGAGGGTGTCAGTTAAAATGAGTTTATCAAGATATATTGGAGAAAATGATAGACATTGATAGATAATCAGCCTAAATGGCATGAATTTGAGTCGAAATTTCTATTATTAAAATAACTACAGGTAACTGAGTAATTTTTTTCTATGATTTAAGTCAAATTTTAGTCCATAGATAGCTTCATAAATAATTTTACACTCATTTCCATCTAAAATAGGATCAAGTTCAATTTTTAGAATGAAATTCAATCTTAATTAATCGACAAAATATCTTAAATAATAATTCCAAAATAAATGCCCTAGAAAATTTTAGTTTAATTATAAATAAATTTTCAGTACCAACGAAGAAATCACAAAATTATTCTCATCCCCAAAGTGAAAATTCTTCTACTTTTGCCGTAAGAAAAGTAATACCAAGCATCAATTTCATAGCAACGATTACGAATAAAAATGACTTTGTAATATATAATTAAGTTGAGAATTTTTTAATTAATTACACTGAGTCATTACTTTTCATTTTCTTTTATGGAATTAAAATGTTTTTTTTTCTTCATCACCACCCTCATCCGAAAATCTCGCTTACATCTTTATATCAACCCACACTACCGTGGATGCTTACTTATTGGAAAAGTAACTTTTCATTTTTCTTGCCGTTTCTTATGCTTGCTGCTGATGATGCTCGTGTTTGCCAAAATATGAAATGAAAAATTTCACTAAATGTGTCATAAATTTATCAACACAAAGAGAAAGAAAAATTCATTTTTCTTCGTTTTTTACTCGACTTCTTCTGGGATTTTTTTTGTGAGGTTTTCTTGTTGGTGGATGAGATGTGAAAGGATTAAGGATGTTCTAGTGCAGTTTGTCTGGATGAAAATTAATATTGGGTTAATATGCTACTAAATTTAAGTCGAGGGGGGTGTTTTGACACTCGAGCTACCACTTAGGTAGGAAGTTAGTAGATAGTCTGAATAAATTGATAAAATGTCTACTATTTTTAAAAATTTCAAACAAAATTCCAATAAAAATGCGTTATAAATTTAAATGTACCCCAAAAATTCAGCAAAATCTCCTCACTTTATCCTTTAGCCTTAATACCCAAAGTAAATAACAAAACTAAGAAGAAAAACAGCAAAAGAAGTGGAAAATTAAAATATGAGCTGCAGTTATTTCTAGACAGATTTTTGCATTATGGTCGATCTTCCAGTAAGCACACAAAACAGCGGAAGAGAGGGAAAAAATTCTTTTTTTGAGTAAACAGCTCAGCATTGCATTATTTTTTTACTGAAAGTAGTAACAATCATTAATCAAAAAATAGAAGAAGAAAAATTCATTTTCGTTTGTTTTTTTGGGGATTTGAGCTGCTATTTTGATTTCTCTTCTCACAATAATGCTAAAAATATTTCAGCTTTCATCATCCAGCCCCACACTGACTTTCCAATCCTCGCACTTACGCTAATGAAAAAGAGATGAAAATAAAATGAAAAATAATATTTTTCTGTATGTAGATTTTTGGTGTGAGTAATTTTTTTAAGGATGAAAGCTTTAAATCACTCAGTCGTTCTTTATGCTTCCAGTGCTGATGCTGATGATGATGTGGGGATTTTCCCACATATGCTTTTTTTCAACATCTAGACGAATAACGAGTAATATAAAAAATTATTTTAAAATAAATGAACGTGGTGGGATGGTGATGAGTGGCGAGGGTTAGGGGGGTGATGTGAGATTTATTAAATCATTTTCATTTCATTATTTTTCATCATCATGATTCTCGTTCTGTAAAGAATGAATTTAAAATTTCTTTAGAGGATGCTTTTAAGACGTCTTTCTATTTCATGCCAGGAAAGAAGATTATTCATCATAGCAACTAATTTAATCAATTAACTTAAATCTCTCTCTCCTTACCATTTATAATCGTAGATTTATTTTTTCTGTTTGCTTTTTTTGTGTGGTTGAACTTGATTGGTGGAACAAGGGGGGTTCTGTTTGTGAATTTTACAATTTTTCATTCACATTATTAGTGTTTTTAAGATATAAATTTTAACTTTTAAATTTAGAATTTCTAAATATTTTTTAATTTAAATTTAAAATTTGAGTATATTTTTTTAGTAATTAAATTTTAAATTTTTAAAAAGTTATTTTAAATTGTTAAAAAAATTCTAATTCTAAATTTTTGATTAAACATTTATTTTTAAACATAATTTTAATTTTTTTTCCAAATTTGAATTTATCAGCGTTTCAATTTAAATTTAAAAAATCTTTAATTTTTAAACCAAACTTTAAGTTTTTCAAAATGCTGACAATTTTCATAGAAAATCCAACTAACAACCTTCAACCTCAAACAATTTATTCCTAATTGCCTAATAAATTCTCTCAAATTTCATCTAAAAATTCCAAACAAAATCCTCTCAACATAAGCAAGGCAAAAAAAATCTCTAACGAGAATTTCCACAAGAATACGTCTACTGTCTATTTGTTATGACAATAATAAATAAATTCATAATGTTAATGCAGAGATAAGAAAATTTTAAATACCCTTCTCAGAAAAATTTTCTCTCATTCTTTCTCTGACTCCTTCATCTCTCACTTTTCTGTACATATATACATATTATAATACAATACAATAGTAAAAGCGTAAAATTCAATTCAAACAAAATTTATTTTATATTTTAATTAAATGAAGATAAAACCCTGAGAAACAGAGTGAGAGAGATGAGGAAGAAGAAGAAAAGCAGCACAGAAAAAAAAACTTTAAAAACGACCGCTCGAGTTTAATTCGTTCTTTTCATGTTCAGTGAGAGAGCAAAAAAGCAAGCAACTCATTCCTTATATTGTTTTTATTTCTGCTTGAAAATTTATACAGCAAAAATCCGAAAGTGTAAGGGAATTTTTCTGTGTGTAGCAGGATTTAAGGGTAGCAGAAATAAAATAACACAAAATTATTTTTTGTTCTCTGTTTTGAGCTGAGATGTAGAAATGAAAATGAAAATTTAAAGGCACTTATTAAAGCATGTTAAACAGACAACATAAATGTGTGAATGGGATTTTTCTGTAAGAATAGGAGAGGGATATGAGATAAACTATATGTGCCCCTAAACATTATTTGATTGATTTCATCCTTATTTATATATTTAACATATATTCTCGATTTTAATTTACACACGCACGCATATCCCTCGCTCCATTTCATGTTCCCTTTCCATCTTGCTTTTCCTTCACATGAATAATAATTTTCTTTGATAAAAAGTTTATTTAAATTTTATCTTATATTAAATGAGTGCTCAGGGATGTTGATGAAAGAGATTTTGCTTATTTGCTTTGAATATTTGAAGAATTGGATGTTGGTTGTGTATTCAGGATTTCTGATCTTGGTCATAGGGTATATCAGATTATTTCAGCCATTTCTTCTCATTATGTTACAAAATAATATTTAGCAGTGGAAAAGCAGCTTACACATAGAGGTTAGTGTGTTGGTCTATTACACCAGTGATCTCGGTTTCGATCACAAGCAATGTATATCTCAGGGTTTTGGAGTCAACCCCCACCCCTAGTTTTTTTTTGGAAAAACCAATACTAGTTTAAAACAAAAAGGTCTTTATTGGAAGGGATATATCGAAAGAAGGCCATGATTTGAAAAAAAACCCTCCCAAAATAACATCCTGGATACACCCCTGATATATCTTAAATTCGAGAGCTCTGTTCTAGTCATTAAACTCAGATTGTGCTAGCCACTGAGTATTTGAATTCATTAAATTCAGAAAATTCTGGTTCGTAATAATGTCTAGTTCAATTTATTTCCAAAAACACGACTTAAGCTTAAGCTAGTAATATTTGCACTAAATAAATAATTTTTGGATGTTGGTGTCCCCCTCAGAAAATTAATAAATATCAAATTACAAATACAAAAAACCAAAAACTCGCCAACCCTGCCTACGACCAAAAAAAACTCATTTACACACCCAACTCGAACAAAGCAGATTTCATTTCCCACTCTCCTATCATTTCTATCCATCCGATTCAAACTTGAAAAATTAAGGATATCATGCAGAAAGGCTTTTTTTTTGTTTATTGTCTGTTTGTTTTTTTTTCATCCTCTCTTTCTCTCTCGCATCCTCTACCCTTCGCCATTCCTTTTCTTCTTATTCATCATCATCATCATCACTCGATGCTTTGTGCTGCTTTTCTGTTCTACAATCCTCATTTGAAAGTGATTTAGGTTTTTGGTTGCAACATGAATTTGTGTTTGTTTGTTTGGAGATGATAAGAATATTTTTTTTGCGGAGGTTGGTGTGATGAGGGACTTGTATAATTAGAATGAATTTTATGAAGTTAACTTCTATGCCATGCAATTCTTGACCTGAAATTTAAATAACTTCTTCAATTTAAATTGATAGAATTTAAAGTTTTCAAGCATGTGAGCAACAATGTCGATTGCAAAAATTTTCAATAGTAAACAAATCAAAAATTTCAAACTAAACGAACATGAACACAAATGAAAGAAAATTTCTGAAAATAAATCATGTGCAAAATTTCCCTTCAATCTACTTCCATACAAATAATGTTTCAGTTAGTTTGCAAATATAAAACATTTTGTGCTTCTCATCTTACAAATTCCTTCTCCATATCATCAATGCTATTTTGAATAATACAGTAATGTAGCATGTAGCAAGATCAGCAGAAAAAAAGAGATGAGAATATGTACATGATAAAGTCTTATGGTCTATCTGTCTACACATTATACTTATCTGAATTGCATTGATAAGTAATCTGTCTACATCATTTGATAATCTTGCTTCCTTTTCGATTCCCTTCCTTTTTCTATAAAATACAATGATCACAATGATGATGATGATGCATTCATGAAATCTAATGTATTTGTGATGAAGGAGGGTACAGACCCCCTTGTAGCTTAGTTTTTTGCTTACCCCTTACCCCTAGGATGATAAAAATGAACAATTCTAGCCCTAGTAACTAAAATAGTTAAATAGTTGATTAGAAACAAGCAGCGACTAACTTTCGGATAGCTTTTAACTAACTTTTAATGGTTTTGGTTACTGGGGTAGGTTATAGCATGTCTAGATATTTTTTTAAAACCACAAAAGTTAATTAAAATTATGGAACCTGTAAATAAATATAAATACCCACCCACACATCTAATTTTCCCACTGTCGATATGAAAAGAAACAAGAAATGAATGAAAAGCATCAAAAAGAAGAAATTCAATTCTGAATTGAAGCTGAAGACTTGTGGATTCACTAAAGATTGTGAGTGTGTGTGAAGAGGAACATAGAAATTTAATCTATATTAAAATGAGTATCATGTATGCAAATATATTACACGATGACTTCATATAATGCTGAAAGGAAAATTTTGTGTGTTTGTGAGATATCAACATGTTCCACACATCCGTGCTTTTTATTCTCATTTTTATTTTGTTCTATTCATCCATGGATTTTTAATAATATGCACATACACAACCACATCTTTAGGAAGGTACATGCTGTGCTTTATTCTATGCTATGTCAATATCCATCTACTTATATGCAATGCATCATAATACATTCAGTTAACAGATGTGAACATCTTCATTTTGTGTACAGGATATGTACGCCATAGAATAAAATAAATTCGGTTGACTTTTTTTGAATGATAATGATGCATGAGGATGGTTTGATGGGAATGGATTGTAATTTTAATGCAGTTCAGATTTTAGTGATCTAGAACTTCAAAAATATTGATTTTCCTTCACACAAAGCCCCTATAACCCAGTTATCAACCAATAATCCACTCTTCTCTTCATCCAACATCCTAAATCCCCCTTCTAGCAATAAAATGCGCATTATCCGAACAAAATTTACAATCCCTCAAGTTCATAACTCAAGCTTTCTCCTCCTATTGCTCGCTTTCAATCAGCTAAAGAATTGAAAGAAAAGAACTAGAAGAATCCAAACACATTTCCATAATAAAAGACACACACATATGTTGAACAGAGCATAAAAAGAAGAAATTGCTCTTAGCATATTTTGTCACACCACGTCTTATCTCTTTCACGAATATTTATTGTACGATATTTCCTTTATTTAAAAGAAGAATGTACTGTGTATATGAAATATGAATTTTGAGATTGTTGTTGAGGAGAAGAAAGCAATGGCGAATAAGAATATGGAAGAAGAATTTTAAGGAAATGTGAATCATAATACACATTGGTTATGTATTCATATGTTTTGTGTGCCAGCACTCTTAAAATGAATTGCGCGCGAATAAAAAGCCCTATAGCTTGGATCACCATCTGCTTGATTTTTCAACGGACTGTCTTCTGTAAATTTCGAGAAATTTTAAATTGAATTTTTGATGGTCACCCTATCTACAACCCAGGAGCGTTTAGCATCATTTTTTCCTCCCTTACTCTGTACGCTCACCTCATCATCTTCACGAGTTTCGTATGTTGAATCTCTGTGTGGAATATATAGTAACAACTCTTCATTGTGTTCATGTATAAAGTCGATGGTATATAAAAGGCATCAAGAGCATCGCAATTGAAGTATGGAACAAATGCTGAATGGTAGTCGTTGAAATTGTGTTTGTTTGAGGAAATGCTGCGCAGTTTTTTGACAATTCTGAATTAGAGCTGATGGCTTAGTGCCTATGACCAAAGCAGTGGCATAACAAGGGCGGCCACCAGTGCATTAGCCCCGGGCGCCGACTAAAAACTCAAAAAATTTCATAAAAAGGGGCGCAAAAAATTTTTTTTAAATCCTAATTTAGACAACAGCTTAATTACAAACCCACACAATCACAAGCAAAAAGATCCCAGCCTCCCAAATCGAATACAATAAACCACGTGTTTTCCCTGGAAAGAAAAACTCGCAAATAAAAAAGTGTGCGAGAATGATGACGGTAAAGAAGGAGGGAGTGAAAGGGTTAAAAAAAGCTCACACAACATTCATATCAACATGTAGACAAAAAACGGATGAGAGATATTTTTATTTAAATGCAAAAGGATTTTTCTTCATCATCATCGTCGTTTGTGAATGCCACGACGAATATTCCTCTCACTTACTTTTTTTATGCTGTGTGCTTTGCTTTTTTTCATACAAATTTCTGGTTTGGGTAAAATAAAAATAATAACAGGAAAATATTAGAGTGAGTAAGCATGCATAGCTGCTAAAAAAAGAGTCGCTTATTGAAATGTGAAAGTACACAGAATGAAAAGCGAGAGGAACACATAGAACACAATATTTATATATGATATTATCATGTTCGCTTTTTAATCATGAAGCGTACACAGAAAGGCTGAGGGGAAAGGAAAGGCTGAGGATGATTTTTTGATCTTTATTGAGGGGTGTGTGAGGTGTGGTGTCATTAGCAGTTTGTCCTAGTCCTATATACACTAGTCTGAAAGTTCTAACTTTAGTTTTAAATTGATTATAAAAGTTGGTCAAAATCTTGTTCTTATAGCCCCAGAGTTCCTTTATTTTGCTCACATTCTCTCATCAATATTCAATCTTAATGCGCTTCTACTTCCAAGTCAGTCAAAAACTCCATCCTCGTTAGTATTTACTCGTCAAAAGGAAACAGGAACTGTAGAAACGTAACATTACATTTTACCATATTTTTATCTCTTCCACCTATGCAAACTGAGTTCCGTCTACATTCCACGCAGTTCAAAAAAGGTCGCCCCCATCCAACCGACGTCGAATGTCAAAATCCACTCCATATATTACCCATTTATTTACTTTAAATTTTAAATTATTTACTATGAAAACATAAAATAAAATGAATAAATATTCTGCAAAGTATATTAACAATTAATGCCATTATAATTTATAGATATAATATCCACCCACATATTATAAAGAGGCCGTTCCAATCAGCCTGAAAAATGAGTTGCTCATTTGAGAGTATTTATCGATATCATTTAGCATTTTTTAATTGCTTTTAATATATATATTTTTTCTTCTCTGTTGTGCTGGTTGCACTACGAGTTGTGCAATTGTTATCAGCATTTAGAGCAGAATGGAAGTAGGATTTTTATGCTGGGGGTGGCATCTTGGGGGTAGTTTGGAATTATTCTTGAAATTTTGAACATAATTCTCTCAAATTCGAACTTTTTGAATTTTGAACATAATTCTCTCAAATTTTAACCTTTTGAATTTCGAACTTAATTCCTTCAAATTCAAATTTTTCGAAATTCGAACATAATTCTCTAAAATTCGAACTTTTCAAATTTCGAAATTCGAATTTCGAACTAAATTCTCTCAAAATTTTAATAAATAACAAAACAAAACTCAATTGCTATAGTAAGTGTCCATTGCTAGCTCTATTTAGTGTAATGAGTGTACCGAGAGTTGGCATGGAATAATAATTTGCATATAAAAATCTCTCTATTATAATTTTCGGATCCTTCATCTCCCCACTACTTCTCATTTACTTTAACATCCATCCACCCATAAGCAGGAGTAGCAGCAATCATCATCCACGTACATATTCCTCTTTTTCTACTCGTTTATACATACATTATATGTACAAAGAGGAATTGAGTGAGTGAGAGAAAGCGAGTAGAAATGTATAACACAATAATAACAGAAGCAAACAATAGCAGCGGTAGTACAAACAGCACATTTATTGTATGATGGCAGGAATAGCAAAACAGAGTTGAAAAATCGATAAAATTATCTCGACAAAACCACATTCGACATGAACGTTATAAGGCAAAAGCTATTAATTGAAATGTCGAGAGCATAAATAATGAAATAAAAGATTTTTTCAAGCGAAAAAACCGAAAAAAGCTCTCAAAATGTATTGTGGATGTATATACATGTGGTGGAATATAAAGTATGATAATGTTTATTTATCCAGTGGGAAGATTATCCTCTGCTTTAAAAATCTATCAAAATTGAATTATATTATGTTAAATGTTGAGATTTTTTGCAGCTTGCTATAAGATTTATTGGATCGAATGGTGCGAGTGACTAAGAGCTGTATGTGTAGGACAGCAAAAATTGTAGTCAATTAAAGGATTAAAATTTTATGAGAACGATTATTGATATTTATCGTTATTTATTGGCTGCTAAAGTGCTAATAATATGTTTATCTTAGTATGACTGAGAATTTATAATGTTGTGTTGAATTTATATGATAATTTGAAATTTATTGAGTGTTATTGGATTGAACTTGAGGGGGTTTAATCTGACGATTTGGCTTCTGAGCTTTTGATTTACTGTTTTTGGAGTGTTAAGTTGCTTGAAAAATTGTAGAAAGCTTCAATTAATTTATGTTTGAGGATTTATAATTGAAATATAGTCATCGATCCTGAGTTTTGAATAGAATCAAGACCCTGAAAGGATCTTCTAGATGCCAGGCACCAGACATAAAGTCGAATTTCATTAAAGCCCCTTAAGGTCATAAAATCCGACCTGGGACTACCTAAGGCTGGATTCACACTATATTCGATGCTGTTTCGACACCAACGTGGCTTTAAACTTCATTTTCTATAACGTATCTTTCGGGGGTCATGTCTCAATGAAAAATTATGCTTTATGAACTAAAACTTAAAATTTCCATTAAATATTCAAATTCTATCGATTTTAAATAATTTCAAGCTATTTCGAAGCTTACAAACCTCCTTCAAATGCAAAACTTTAAATCTCTCTCAATTACACCAATTAAATTAGCCAAGAAATTGCATTAATTGAAACTTTATCCACTGGAATGCAATGATTCCTGAGCATACACATAACACAACATAATTCCTCTATGTACAATGTACTTCCGCTTAACGAAAGCATTTCCCCTAGAAAAATTATCACCTGTGAAATTGTATAAAATTAACTTGTTCACGTATCGTTTCCAGTCTAAGTGAATAAATAATTTAGTTTGTTACTGTCTACTAATGTTTCTGAGACTCCTTTTTTCTTGTTCTGTTTGCATTGTACAGGATTTTATTTTTCATTGTGCTGCTTCACATGCGACAGAAGGGAATATATGCCAAAGTATTATGTATGTGTGTATAAGTAGTGTGAAAATATTCCAACAAAAACAATAACAGCCAGCAGCAGCAACAAAACCAGCAGGAGGAACTTTTTTATATAAACTTTCTATAGTTCGTCTTTGTTGAGATTAATGGGGTGTGTTAGGTGGTCGGTTTGTGTGTTGGTTATTGATTTTTGAAATAGAAATTTCAATATTTTGAATTTAATTTTAGACATTTTAGTAAAATGCGCTTCTAAAATTGCTTTTGAGCCTTCCTTACTCATCACAACCATTTGTTGTGTAAAGTAACAATTTTTCTCCTCACTTCTTGTGATAAATTTTCTCTCGTGTTTAAAAATATTTTCCCAACAAAACTGTGTATTTAAATTCAATTTTGCATGATTAAAAGTAGTTTTGAATATATAAATGCCCGAGTAATGTTCACTTCCTTTACATTATTATTATTATTTTACATTCTCTGCTTGCCCTCCTGTTGCCTCTTCTTCTCCTCCAACTTTAAATGTGAGAAAAAGTTTTCTTGCAGAAAGAGAAAAAATTCTACAAAAAAGTTGTTGTCGTCGTCGTTGTAAAACTACAAACTATAAATAGTTGACACTTTTATTATGCTTATAAACATTTTAAACATTTAGCTTGTTATCGAAGTGAAATTTGTATAAATTGTGCACTCTTCATAAACATGTGAAAGGTGAGGGGGTGGAAGTCAGTGTTGATATTTTGGATATGGGTTCTTGATGTGTTCTGGGGTACATAGAGGGTAAACTAAGGGATTTAGGGTTAGATAAATAAATCAGGTTCCTTATTGGAATAGAAGAATAACGCAATTTCTGCTGGAATCATCTCTGAGACAAAAAATGTCTGCAACAGCGTTATGTCTGATATAATATGCTTTTTGATCCTAGTCTGTCTAAATCTTCATCCCCCAAGTTATACCAGTCATCCAGGGGCCGGTTGCACGATATCATCTAAGGTATACCCTAGGATATATCAAGCAAAGAGCCATCCTGGTCACCAACACTGATACTCCAAAACTAAACCTTTTATTCAAAATTACCACACTACTCATCATTCACTTCCATCAACTTTCCACCATTAAAGTTTCATCCACATTATAAATATTTTCACGATAAAGCTTGTTTTATGAGCAGAGAAATGGGTGAGCGTGATACACTGAAATTCAATTACGAGTCGCTTTTCAATCGCTTTATTCACACAACGAGGCAATGAGTGAGTGAATTTTATGTGTGTTTGTGTATATTTGTTGATGATGAGGAACAGAAATAGAGAGCGAGAGCGAGAGAAGGTGGTCATGAGGTAGAATACAATAATATAAGCCAGCGGTGACTGGCGGGATAACAAATTGAAATAAAAGTGTGGTATAGGATGTTATTTGTGTGTATATATGAGGCGATGAAAATTTGCATTTAAATTTATTTAGCACACATGTAGATTCATGCTTGCTTAAAACAAAAAAAATGGCAAAAATTTATTTCTGAAGCCAAAATGAATAATAATCGAATAATTTTTTTGTTAACAGCCAGCATGAGAAAAAAATGAGCGAAAATTTTTCAAATGAATGTGATTTTTATTCTCCCTCTTACCTTTTTCTGTCAATAATTTAAATATTCACAATCCATCATCATTTTTTTCATTTATTCATTCGCATTAATTTTCACATTCGGAAGAGCTGCAAAAAAAAATTTTTTTCAATCATTTTACAGGATTTGCAAATTTCCGATTTCATATCCGCTCAATGCTTCTGCTTGATTTGTGTCGTCTGATGCCATTCTACTGTTTATGATGTTGACAAGGTTCTCGTCATGAAATTGACTATCAAGATAGACACATAATTAGTTTTCTATGTGAGGAAGGATAGAAATTAATTAAGATTGAAGAGTTTTATTGAAGTAACTTAATTAATAAGGATGGATTGAGATGAAGTGCTTCTAAAAATACATCAACTCACATGCACAACCCAAACGGCTGTAAAATTATCAAGAATTTTGTCTAGAATTTCAACAAATCTCATCAAATAAAATTCTAAATCAAACAAACCCCAAAAAAAATCCATTTCACAGTCATACGTCTCCTACTATCTCTCATATGACATGACTCATGTCTCCTCTTCATTTTCATCAACTTTTCTCGAATTTTACGTCACGACGAGTAAAAAAGTGAACAAGAAAGAAGAAAAAAATTCACATGAGTTTAAGTAAATATTGAAAGAGGATGGATGAATGAGAAATAATAAAAACATATGTGAAGAAATATGAATGTTCACAATATAAATGCGAGATTCATTCATTCCCTTCATATCGGGTATAATACAAATAAAAATATAAAAATTCAATGTTATGTGTCCTTAAAAATGAAGGCACAAAAAAAGATATGCAGATGAAGAAGAAGACACAATTTTGTTACAAAAAATATATATAATATTGAGGAAATGAGGATGATGAGAAGAAGCTACTCAACTGTGCATTGGTATTTTTTGCATGTCTTTTTAAGGTTCTTTAAGGAAATTTTTGTGTGTTGAGAGAAATTTTCTTGATTTTTGTCGTACCCGTTGGGTACTTTTCAAATTTAAAATTCTTCAAATTTAAAATTCTTCAAATTTACCAATTCTTCAAATTTAAAATTCTTCAAATTTAAAATTCTTCAAATTTAAATTTCTTCAAATTTAAAATTCTTCAAATTTAAAATTTATCAAATTTAAAATTCTTTAAATTTGAAATTTTTCAAAAATTTAAAAAACTCCAAATTCAAGTTTTTTAAAATTTCAAATTTTTTTTTTAAAAATGTGACAAATCCCTCTCTTAAGGACCCTTCCCACGTTTCCTTCCTTTCTTCATTGCGTATTCCGTCGAAATGCTTCGTTTATTTTCATCACATACATTCATCGTGCGTCTCATTTTTCTCTTCATGTTTTGTTGTGGAATAAAAAAATTTCCCTCTTTCCAAAAAAACTGCATGCGAGCTTGAAAAGGAAAGAACCAAGCAAGCAAAAAATTCAATAAAAATAAATAAATATAAATGTTTTTGTTTAAAAATTTAAAAAGGTTTAAGTGATTCTGCCGTGCCTTTACTCGGTGGGTTGAAAATTGAAAGACATGTACATGAATGTGTATATACATTGAATGAGTACGAGATGAGCCACAAAAGTGCTGTATAATGAAATTTTGAGTACGTGAAGAACGTTAAAGAATTGAAGGAGAATGAGGAAAGGAAGGAGAAAATTTTATTAACTTTCAAATAATAGCAAATTTCTTTAAAGGATTTCTTCATTGGATAATAAAATGATTCTTTTTTGTTCTCGTTAGAAATAAAGTCACAATAAAAAAGGATTCAATCTTGTATTTTAATGTTGATGAAATAAAGAGAAGATTTGGAATAGAATTAGGCAGATTTTGTTATGGAGGACGGGGGTATTAGGGGGTTTAGGTTACTGAAAATTCAAAAAATCTAAATTTTTAATGCAAATTTAGTTTAGCTCAATCGTAGTCCACAAAACCTAGTCAAAAATGAATTTTTGAAGATACACACCACTGTTATATAAAAATTTCAAGACATTCCCCAAAAATCTTCCAGAAAATTCATACAGCAAGCAATAAACCACAAACCACCTTCCATTCAGCTTGAAAAAATTCATTTGAAGAGAATCTGATAAGCAACGAGTATATGCTCGCATGTATATAAACACAATTTGTATATGCAATGTTTCATATGACATTAAGCTCCATTCTACAACACTCATACAAAATGACATAAATTTGAAGTGAAAAGCAACATATTTTTCATTAGCAAACACAAACAAGCTCCGTTTTCCTCTCGATGAGAAAGATGTTAAAAAAAGATTTTCATTTTGCCTTTTTCTTTTTTTTGTCGTCGTCGTCAAACAACATTCAACACACAAAAGAATGGAAAGAAATATTGAAAGCATAATTTAGCTTCATTAAATTTCAGTCACATAATAATGGAAAAGTTTTTCTTTTCCTTCTCCGTTCTCCAAACAAAAAAATTATTTTTTATGTGCCATCAGTGCCGAAAGTAAAGAAAAGAAGGAAAGAAAAAAAAATTTCCTAAGGAGATTTTTTGAGCTTCACAACAAAAAATTTTTCCTTCCTTTCGATGAGGAACAAAATTCCCTTAAGATTCTCATGCGCCTTACCATGTCGATTGTTTACTTTAAACCCTTCTTATGAGCATTATCGTCACTCGCATTCACATAAAATTTTGAAATTTAGTAGGTAAACAATGAATATAATGAGGCAAGCAGTGCTGCCGATGCTGATGTTTGTGCTGCTTTGCTTCTTTTTGAGGGGGTTGGGAACTTATTAGTTATTTGATATTTTAATAATTTTCTTTGCTGGGGAGGTTCATGCCTTCTTCTTGTGTGTAAATTGCAGTAATTTGTGATGATTGTGAAATGTGATTTAATTTTGGGGGTGCGGAAGTTTGAGTTGAGGATTTTTTTTGGAATTTTCAAGCTTTTTCGTAATTTAAATAATATTTTTTTGAAATTTTGAATTTATTTTTTCAAAATTGAGGGTTGACCTCTTAAAATCACTTTTTAAGGTCCTTATAAAGATAGTCAAGTTAACATCCATACTATATCAGCCTCACAAGGCAAAAGTCTTTATTTTCATCTCCAAAAAAGTAAATTAAGGAGAATAAACATTTTTTTTTATTATTATTTAGAAAACGAAAGTTCAATAAATCTCGGCAGCTTGACGACACATAAGCGCACACCCATCGAAGGCTGTTGAATAAACAATAAGAAAAAAAGAATTCAAGATTTTTCCAATTTTTATTTTTTCGATGAAAAAAATAAGCTTTTCTTATAAATCAATGCGATTTAATCGTACAGAAATTTTCCTCAGTGGAACAATGAAAATAAAAGTATTTTTGTGAAGGCTGAGGTTGAGGCTTTTGCTTTGTTTTGTGGGATAGAAAAATTCTGTTCGAAGTGGTTTGAAAAATTTTCGTGGAAAAATCGAGTGGTTTTGCCTCAATCGCATGCTTTGACCAGATGTTCATGACTATTTCTCAATTAATATTAAATTTCAGATTTTTTTCGACAAAATAAAATTAAAATTTACTATAAATAATCAACAAGGACCTTCCAGTATCCCATTTTTGCCTAAATAAACACTTTACAAAAAATCTCAACCGAGAATATCTTTTTTCAAACCCAAATCCACCCATCCTCATCACACACTTTTACTCCTGAAAATTACTTTCTATATTTCTCGAAAATCTGTAGAAGGGAATTAAATTAACATAACATAGAAAGCAATTCTATTATGTACATAAAATCGAGTGAATATATATTTTTATTTGAGGGGACTGTATAATGCGTGTAAACATTAATATCCTGCATAATTTATTAACGAGAATGAGAAAACTAAATTTTCATTTTCTATTGAATAATGTATGCAATTCGTGACTTTACATTTCGAGAAATTCTAAATTCTAAATGTAAACCCTTTTCCTGTTTTTATGGAGGCCTTCAACTAAAATTTTTATTTCATTTTTATCTACTTTCAGATGGTGACTAGAACGAAAAAAATATTTGTGGGCGGTCTTTCGGCACCCACGACCTTAGAAGATGTTAAAAATTACTTTGAACAGTTTGGAACGGTGAGTAACTTTACACTTATTGATTTTTTTGAACTACTAAACACAAAATTGCTGAAATTATGACAGAGATTATTAAACGTCTGTTTTATGGGTTGGGCTGTTAAACTAAAAATAGTTAAGTTGATAAGCCTGACTGTAGACTCATCAGATTTTATTGTGGTCGTAAAGTAATTATGATGAAAAGAATAAATCACGTCTAAAGATAACTGTGATGGGTTGTCTGGTCAGTTTATGATAAAAATTTTGGAATGGGATTTAATCTGTTATTGAAAATGGACTTAATTTGGTGGTTTCGAATTGTTTTGTGTCTAAATGGTGCTATTTGAATCTGCTAAAATACTGCAACTAAAACTTAATAAATGAACTATCCTCTGGATGGGATGTGGCGTAAAAATTGCCAAAAATGTGGCTGTTTCATCAAATCTGACATGGAGCCGCATTCACGCCGTCCTAAAGCGCCATTCTTGTCCATTTTTAAGCCATGTGCCATCCGGGTCCCTTGATCATCAACTCTATTAAAAAATTCGTTACCAGACCAATTTTCATCTCAATTATTCCTAAAATTGAATCATTTTCATCTTGTTCCAAGATTCCTTCATCGTTTTATCCAAAAAAGTCTTCAATCTCTTCTTACAAATCATCAAAAATTTCCACACAAAAAGCATCAGATTCCTCTTGGAAAAATTCCTCTAGTAAATATCTCAAATCTCGAATAAAACTGCCAAAAAAATTCCATCAGCAGAAACTTCTTCTGATTTAATTGAGCCAAACGCAATCATAACAAAACCATCACCATAACAATTTAATACATCCATCCGACCAACAAACAAATAAATGAACTCATTGCGATGGAAAAAAAGACAAAAAGAAGTTGAAGAAAATTGTCATAATTTCGCGTATACAGAATCACAGATAGAAAAAAATTATTCAAAAGTCATCAACTTTGATCCTTTTTCGATTCATTTTCCTCATTTTCTTGTCCTCGTCATACATATTTATGCGGTACGGCGCATTATTGCTGATATTGTTTTTTTTGTTGTTATTATTGTCGTAGCCCTCCGACGAGATGATGATGATGTTGTTGATATTTTGCATAGGCGCTTTTATTCTGGCGAGTAATGAAATTCCGGCATAAAAAAGCACGATTATTGGCTTCTCGCTGTCGACGACTTAGAGGGCCTTTTTCAAAAAAAAAACACAATATCTCATTGGATGTATTGGTGGGACAGAGATGGATGTATATTTTTGCGAGGAAAATGAGAGAGAAAGATGAAATTTTTGTCAGTTAATGCAAAATATTTTGTATGATTTTTATGGTGATGAATAGTGAGAGTATTGGAATTAGGATAGTGAATTTTTACTAGCTTGTAGTATCGAACTGTCGATAAATATTGACCCTTGTTGAAAATTCCTTCATTCTAAAATTCTTTCAAAAATGACACAAATCTTCAAATAAGAATATCAAAATCCCAAAAGATTAGACAACTTCTATCAACAAGTTTACATTCCATAAATTTTAAATCGCAAAACTTCTAAACAGAAAATTTTCTCAATATCTCAACAAATAAATCATCAATTCCCATCAAAAAAAATTTCCTAGATCTCAGAAATAATGGCAACAATGAGGAATGGGGGGGAATTCTATGAAAATCTGATTAAATCTCTGACACAAATTTTCATCCAAGGGTATGACTGATATCTACGTACACAGGGGTAAAAAGGCGGAATAAGAAAAGTTTTTTTTTGTTAAGAGCATAATCAAATAAAAAGGAGGCGAAAAAAATGAGAAGAAAACTTTTTTCATTATCTAAACATGGCAAGAATGAGCTTAAAATGTATATCTATATACAAAAAAATTCTCACATTTGCTTCTCATTTTGCATGTATTTGCGCTGTTAAAGGACGAAGAAAAACTCATTTTTAAAAAATGTAAGAATTTTCTACTTTATTTATTTTTTTTTGCTGTATCTTGTTGTGCTTTTAAGACATCGCGGGTATGTCTGAAGGTATGAAATGCGATAAATAATTCCTTTTTACTAGCTATTTTGAATTCATTCACTGATATTATGATGTCTTTATGAGATTATTAATACGAAGAAGAAATGGCAAAAGCGTGTAAATGATGGCGTGTGTGTGTGGGATGGAATTGAATTGAAAATTAAGGTGAATTTTAATGAATGACAAAAAATTTATTATAAAGTATTTATGGATGGGTACAAGAAGATGGAATTGGAGATGTTTGGAAAGTTTTCTTGAGTTTTTTGAAGGTTTTTAATTTTGATACAATAATGAAGCTTTGAAAATCCACTAAGTGTGTGTGTGAACGATTGAGCATTTAATTTTGCATACTAGAGTTTTCTGATCCAGGGCTGGTCAATAATGATATGTTTCTATGTATATAGCATTCCTAGAGACCCTATCCTACCCGGGTAGGTAGGTTGTACCCTATGGCGTCCCTAGCTACCCTACTCCTTTCCTTATCCTAGAGTATTCTAGGGTAAGATAGATAGGGTACCCTAGGATAGGATAGGTGGGATACCCTGGAGTACCCTAGGTAGAGTAAGTGGAGTACCCCAGGTAGCTCAATAAACAGACTCCTGAGAACATTCTTTAAAAGATTTGGGGTCAAGTCCCACCTAACAAGCTCAATAAATACAGCTTTGAAAACTATTCCAAAGGTATGGACACACATACCATCCCAAAGCTAAAAAATTCAACAACGAAAATCTCATAAAATATAGAATCCAATCTAATGATACCTAGGTGCAGTATTTTACAACATAAACTTTCAATTTACGACTTCCAATTTTCATCATGCATTATACTTTAAAATATTTCACATGCAATCATACATGCAGAAGATGAAAAAGCACATAATTTTTGGATTCATTCAAGTAAAGCTCACTGTGTCTTTAATATTATCATCATCACCACCACCTTCATCCTTGTAGATCTATAAAAAATATTTCCATCTATCTTCTGACGCATTATCTGAAGGAGGAACACAAAAGAAGGAAGAAGTAGCAAAAGTGAAAAAAAAAATTTCAGCAAGATATTATATTTTATGTCATACCTGAAAGAAATATGAAAAGAAATAAAAAAGGCAAGAGCAGAAAAAAAACTTTATCATCATAGAAATTTATATCAACATTTTTTTCACATTAGGAAAGTAGAAAGGAATGTGGGATGAGGATGATAAAGCACATACACAAATACTCATGTATGAAAAAAGAAATTGTAGAAACGCATTCATTTCATTTTCTACACCGCACCGCTAATTTTATAAATGTATTTTTCTCTTTTTCTAATAAAATATATTTCGTTGCTTTCATCTTTTAATTCACAATTCATTCATTTTCCTTATTTGGCTTTGTTTGATGCTCCGGCATTTTCCACTTGAATGCTGTTTGATAAAATAATAAAGTTATGATTAAATTTTCATATATGTTATAGCATACATTAGAGTTTTTCTATTGCTATTGTTAATACTTGATGCTATAAAAAGTTGAATGGATATAATGATTATATTAAAGTTCAGAGAGGAAGTTTGGAAGGGGGTTTGGTTGAGTAAGCATATAAAAAGTTGATTAGTTAAGAAATTAAAATTAAATTAAAAGAGTTCAAAAATTTAGCAAATTTGAACAAAAACTTGAACAAATTTGAACTAAAAGTTCAAAAACTGAGCAAATTTTAAGCAAAAAGTTCAAAAATTGAGCAAATTTGAACAAAAAGTTCAAAAATTGAGCAAATTGGAGCAAAAAGTTAAACAAATTTGAGCCAAAAGTTCAAAAATTGAGCAAATTTGATCAAAAAGTTAAACAAATTTAAACCAAAAATTCAAAAAATGAGCTATTTTGATCAAAAAGTCGAAAACCTAAATAAGTTTGAGCAAAAGTTGAAAAGTTTACCACAAAAACGATACAAAATCAAGCATCTTCCACTCAAACTTCCCATCAATCTCAAACCTAGTCATAAATAAAAGCACATTTATTCAATTAATAGAATGAATTAAAATGTTTCAGCGTATGTATAATTGCCAATGTTACAGTAGCTGGCATAAAAATTCCTCCTTTACCTTCATCTCCATTTTCGTAAACTTTTCTTTTTGTGTTCCATGGATCTCCCCTCCATTCAGTCGGTCGGATATGAGAATACATAGCATCATAAGAATTATTGTGTCGTAAATCAATTTTAAGTACTTTTTTGTCTTTAATCGTTTGCTTTTACTGTTGGTAACTGTGCCATCTTCGCGAATTTTCTTCTCGAACTTCTTTTGTTATCATACATTATATTACACACCTTAATGTATTCTATTGTGGAAAATTTCCCTGCTTATTCGCTTTTAATAAATATGTATGTATGTAGCACATACAATAAATGATGACATACAATGGTAGTGCTGTGATATATTGTTATATTACTTTCACGTTAGATGCTCTAGCTATTATTATGGCAAAATTAAAATTAAAATGTGGAAAGCTCTTATAGCAACATTTACTGTCGTATATGTGCGCATCATCTTCATATCTTAATTTTTTTCTCATTCTTGCATATCAAGTCGATTTTGACACATGCAAAATTTCTGTTTCTAATTTTATGGAAAATTTTCAATTCTTTTGTGTCTTCATAAACAAACAATGCGAATGCTGTTGATAAAATAAATGAAAGTCTTCATCATTTAATGAATCTCGCATGTGCATTTTCATCTGTCGAGACGATGATGATGAAATTTTCTTTATCTATTGTTGCTATTTTCAATAGAATTTATGAGATGATGAAAATTATTATTAAAATAAGTTGGATGCGATGGTGGAAGCTTTTAGGGGTCGTTCATAAATGACTTCTTATGTTTAGGGGTAGGGGGTGTGATGCTGTGTGGCACTGAGAGGAATAGCCTCTTTAGACTTGTGAAGAATTTGAAAGTTTTGAATAAGTGGTTAAATAGTCAGTTGTGTGAATTGTTGCTGGTTGGGAGGTTGGTTAGCTGACTGGCTGAATGTCAGGCAGGTTTGCATAATCATCCAAACATTTACTTTAACTTAAAACATGCATACCCCAATAAAGCTCTAACCTTTTAACCTATAATAAAACCCCACCAACCCTCAACAATCCGTCGTGTGATTTTTTCTTCGCTAATTACTTTTTAAACATTTGTCAAGCCTGAATAATCCCCGCCATAAATAAATTTGTTTATTTCTCACACGCCCCATGTAGAGCTCATACTAAGAGCTTCTAAAAATAAAGAAATGGAAAATTTTCGCCATCAAAAGGAAATAAAAGTAAACAACGCGTGGATCATTAATAGATTTTTATCAAACGCATTCAATTTTGTGCTGTCAAGATGTGGCTGTAATTTATGGATTCAGATATATCAAGTTTATTTTTTAATTTGTTGGGTGATTTAGGAGGAACAAGTGTGAGTTTTGGTTACCCTTCAAAATTAAATACCCCAAAAATTCTGACAGTTCTCAAAATTTATAATTCTGTACATTTCATGCTTGATTATTTCTACTTGATTCTCAACCCATTTTCCACCCCATTTTATGCTCATTTCCCGTTCATTTCATTCTGAACTTTTGCTTGATAGAAAATTCATCATTCACATTTCATAAAATTTTCTAAACACGACATAGACGATAATAAGAAGCGCGAAAACTTGCTATTTTGTTGAAATCATAAAAAAGGAAAGAAGAACATGAGACAGAACAAAAAGGAGCAACAAAAAAAAAAGTCGAGTAAAATTGGAGAATAACAAAAAATAGCACGTAATGCATTAGTTTTAAATTATGGAAAGATGAACAATAAATTCACACTTTGTACAATATATAAACGTTATTTAGGTTATGTTCTGGAAAAAAAGAAGTAGAAAAAAAGTAACGAGAAAGGAGATAGATGAGATGATACAATAAATTGTAAAAACATACATTACCGAAAACCATAAAATATCATGTAATTTTACATCGCTTCGAAATCTGCTACTGCTGCTTTATTTTCATCCCCTTACTACCGTTATACGGGTGCCTCTACTCTTTCAATCATCTTATGTATAGATTTGCTTATGCCTTGATACTTCCTCTTTCTGGTTGAAATTGTATTGATGATGATGATGGCGGCAGTGAATTGATGTTTGGGAGACAGTTTCATAGGTGAAATAGATAAGACTTAGATTTGGATGACCCAGCTTCAAACCGACCCAACTTTATCTTAATATAGGACGTAATAACTGAACAATCCTAAATTAATTCTTTGGGTGCCAATATTTTAATTCTTGAAAGGCATTTGCACCCAAGACAGGGGGTTCAAAGGGGTCCGGACCCCACCTCCAAATATTTTTTAAAATAAAATTATTTTTTTAAATTTTTTTTCCAAGTCTCTAATTTTAGGTTTAATTATTCACGTACCATTTTTTTCCAAAAAGTTAGTGAATTTTTAATTTTTTTCGCTAATGTAGAAGAAACTCATGCATTAGCTCTTAACTATAAAAGTTAATTAACCATTAAAACTAACAAAAAGTACAAAACCATGAAAATAAGAATATAATTCTGGATACGTCCATGATCCAACCCATGCGTATATCCCAAATCAGGACGAATTTAAAAGGAGATGTTGATACCCCCATGGACTGTTTAACATGCCCTAAAATACCCGTAAAACTATTTTTTTATGGAAAAGAATTAATTTTGTTCTTCAGTCTTCAAATCTACTTTAAAGACTTCTTCTCAAAAATTTCTCTACAAACCCCCCAAAACATTCTCTAGAACATTAATAAATTTACACCCCTTGATTAATGACGGTGGTGCTATAATGTATATTTTCCTCTTTTTACACTTTTAATACAAAATTTTCCTTCCAACACACACACAAAAAAATTTGCGAGATCAGATGTATGCAAAATTGCCTCCACAAATGGCACAAATACACGCACACACCGACATACATTTATAAATGTTCAAAAAAGTGAAATATTTTTTTAAGTTTATTGCCGCAGCAGAAAAAAAGAAGGAAATTAGGATAAGCAAATTACAGTGACGATAATGTATGTATGTGTACATATAATGATGTATATATGTGGGAAGGAAATAGAAGGTAATAATGGCAATGTTAAACATTCATTTTTTGAACGTAAAAATAAATATTTTTTCAGCTCTGTTCTTTGTCAGTGAAAATTTATTTATTTTTGCCAAAAATTTAATATTAAACATACATTGAAATGCTGACTATAGCTCATTTATGTCTGTATGTTTAAATTCTCATAACAATTTAACTTTGTCTGTTATTTGCCTAGTTTTGTGTGTGTGGCAGGGAGAGAGAAAATTTTAATGATAATCATGTGCTGAAAAATTATGAGCCTTTTCTGATGATGAATGGGGGATGATTTAGATATGCATTTTCGAAATCATCATAATATTCATGAAAATAGATGGATTCATGCTATTAGTGCTTGAGGTGATTTTATTTTATTTTCTTCATTTATCAACAAATTTGATGTGCGAATTTTTAGAATTAGGAAATAAATTTTTAAGAGAATATAATTTTTTGTGGTGCATTGTGGATAATTATACCTTGTGAACTTATAAATGTTGATTGACGGACGCTTGGGATTATTAAACTTTGAGAGCAATTTTCAGAAAAAAATTTTGAGCAATTTCTAGCAACTTTATGAAAATCTTTGAATCGCCATTGCAAAATGAAGCAAAGCAGCAGCAGTCAATAGACATAATTTACCTATTTTTCTATCGGCAACAATCAATTCTATCTGAAAATTAATTTTACATCCCTTAAAAATCTTTCTAATTTAATTAAATTTATTTTAAATTTATAAAATTTAAACTTTTTGTAAGGAAGCAAAAACTTTGGTGTGGGGGTCGAGGGGGATCTGTTTTGGGATTTTTTTTAAAAAGAAAAGCAAATTGAAGAAAGTTTCGGTTGAGTGGGGGCAGGGGCGTATTCAGAGAGAGGTTTGGAGGGTCAAAACCCCTACCCTTTTTGGGAAATTTTTTCAATTTGCTAGGGTTTTTTAAAAACAAACCTCCTTCAAAAAAATTCTGGATACGCCCCTTAGTGGGGGATTTTGATGGGAATCACAGTGTCTCTAGCTCAAAAGGATGGGTCCTTCACGCATTAATATTATAATGGGATTTTTTGACCCCCATGGCTACACTCCTGACCACGATTCACTCTCCATTCAGTAATGACATAAAAAATTTAAATCCTAATTATAATTCCCATTTGAATAAAAGCGAGAAATATTATTAATTCGATTGACCGATGGTAATTATCGGTGGGACAATCATGGGATTTTTTTTTGTATGGATGCAATTAAAGCTGATTAATTTCGATGTTTTAAATTAATGGGTGATGATTGTAATGACAACAAATTCACACATTGCTTTGTTTATATGTGAGAGTGCTGTATGGGTGTGTTATGAGTCATATTGTGGATTTAAATTATTGCCTTCACTTCCAATGCAAATTACACAATAAAAACAATAACTCGACATTTCACAAAGTTCAAACACAAAATTATTCATCATAATTTCAAAAAATCAATTCCCCCCAAACATGATGATTAAAAACAAATTTTCAACTCCCTTCAAAATTCCAATGTAATTATTTTAATATTGATTTTCAAACATCGGAAGTGCAAAATTATTTTCCAGCACGATGACAAAATAAAAATGCATCAAAAATTCAAAATTTGAAAGGAAAAAAACAATTTTGTTGATTTTGATGTTAAACATTATTTTTTGTTTGCGCTAATCGAGGTCAAAATATTTATTTTTAGCTTCCATAATTTTCCAAGCAAACAAATAAATAAATAATTTTCTATAAAAAATAGAATTTTTTCATTTTTGAATATAACTGCAAGGCATGATGGGGCATGATATTTGGTTCAGGGTTGTTGACTTGAGATTGTGGATTTAGGGATAGGAACTGGGGGTTTATTTTGTATTTTATTTTTTGATTTTTTCTCAAAACCCCCCAAAACTTCCCTAAATTGTAAATTTGAAATTATAAATGTCAAATTTTAGAAAGAATTTAAATTCAATTTATAAACTTAGTATCTTTTATCATTCATATACTCACCCAGAACCACCATTCATCGACTACCACGACACTCATTCCGATACTAAAAAAAATTCTTTTATGCAGTCGATAAAGACCAGAAAAAGAGACAAACTTTTTTATTTTATTTTACGATCATCACATTGAAATAATAATAAAGTCATATATTAACGCTACTGCCTTCATTACATCCTGACTATCCGATGAGGTCACAAAACTTATTTACCACTAGTATACTTTAATGACTGTAGGAATGAATAGTGAGTTTGTTTGGTGCCATATACTTATTTTTTATTATACAAGGAGCAAGAAAAGAAAATCATAAAAAGGAAGCAAAAAATGATTTTTTTATAACATTTTATGCTCCTCATGTGAGATATATTATGATAAGACATAAATGTCGTCATGAATAGCAGCAGCAATGACGATATTAATTTTTGATCAAGTACTTTTTTTGTTATTTAAATGGCATTCGAGGGGACATGAATGGCTGGTTCTGAATGAGCGGATGTGGATGTAAGGATTAGATGATGTTGGATGGATGTATGCCATGATTGTTAATTATTCAT